>CM062815.1:780885960-781504099 GCA_031772625.1 Pinus tabuliformis
TATTTGTTGTAAAACAAAAATCTAACAATACATGTTATTTAGGGTTTGCATATAAATTTAAATACCATAAAACGAGTCCTCGTATTTTTTTTGTTAATTTATTTTGCATTTCTTTATTTTACCGGTAATATCTGGTGATTAACAATTCTTTGATATGATTAAATTGATTAATATCACACAAATTAAAATTGGTTTTTTTTTCCTCCAATATTTATTATTTAGAAAAAATAAATCAAATAATTTAATTGTTTTGTTGCAAGATGAATAATAATAGACCTTGATGCCATATTGTTTCAACTACAAAATTTCTATTAAATGCATTTAAACCAGTTTCTCCTAACTTCGGTCTTTTCATTTTATTTTAATTTTTAATTTTTACTAACATTTATGTTTTGTGAGAAATATGATATATTAATTTAAACCTCATTTAGTCATAATAACTTTTATTTTAATAAGTTTCCACATGTTATATGCCTACCACCTCTATTTCCTAAAAAGAACTATTTATTTAAAATACTATTTATTCAATAATCTGACCTATTTTTTTTGTTAATTAGAAAATCTATTTAATTTATATTATTCTACAATGACTATTCAATTTTTCTTATCACTAGGGATTACCCCTTGTGGTGAAAGGGAGGCCAACCCTTGTCACCTAGAGCAGCAGGATCTAGAATCCTTAGTGATGTGGTCTCAGGTTGTCCTCAATGACCGAGATAATTTGAGCACCAACATCTTTTTGTGTCGTTGCCGGGAAACAAAGGTATAGTTTTTGTTTTCTTTGGTAACTGAAGTAATCGATTAAAATTGTGACCCATTGGTGGGCAAGTTACATTTGTATGTGCCTTATAGTGTTTAAGGTAAATCTTTCTTATTTATTTGTTCACCTAGCGACTCCTTAGTTTAATTTTCTTGTTAATTTTGTTTCAATGGTGATTTCGTGGATTTCGTCACGTTTTTCTCCTTTGATTTTTTTTGATATTATAGGTTCTCCACATAATTTACTTGACATGTATATATGGGATGCTTACCTGCCCCATTTTCATAATGATTAAGGGGATAATCTAGAACAAAACCTTAGATATTTCCATGACAATATTTTGAATATGAGAGTACACCATGAAGATGTTCTATTGAAGTTATTCATGATGTCCTTGGAAGACGACACTTGGAACTGGTACAAAAATCTCCCTCCTGGTGCAATTTTCTCTCTCAAATATTGGCATGTAAGTTTTCATGACTATCATAGATGCATGTATCCTATAGGATTACTTGACTTTGACTGTTGTGAACATAATAATGATAATAACATTGAAAATCAATATGTTGACAACAATGAAAAAGCCCAAATGGATTATGAATCTGAAATAGAAGGAAAAATTCATGAATATAACTTTGAAAACCTTGAAAAATCACCTTCTATCACATTTATTAATGAACATGATGTGTTCTCAAATCTTAAAGATCATGAAAAAGACTCTTCTCTCTCTTTAATGGAATGTCATACGAGACACTTATTCTTAAAGAAATATTCAAGTTCTATAACTCTTAGTGGTTCTTATCTATCTTTGATTTCATGTTTAGAAGAGGATAATAATGAAAATACTAAAGGAGAGGTTACATCTAAAATATTTGATTCAACATCCTACCAATCAGACATTTTGTCACATATTCCTAAAGTTCCTCAACAACAACTGAGAAACAAAGATTTTCTTCCACCTATTGATCCTATTTTTAAACCTTTTTGTGCTATGATAGGGAAGCTATTACATGAGCTAATCTTTGACTCTTTTGACTCAACTTCGTTTGGTATTCATGTTGATCTTTCCCAACCTCTTGTCGATGATCAATATGATGATGAATTGAATCATAAATTAGGCTTACAATCTGATCATGAATTTAGTTCTCGTTTTGAACATAGTTTAGATATTTTTAACATTTTTCAGAGTGAGGGCTCTGATAACTTAATTGAATCAATATTTCCGCAACATGTTTATGATAACTATGAGGAAAATGAATTTATAAATGAAAATGAAATTAAACATATTAATCATTTCCTTTCATCTCCTCATTGCCATTATAGCTATATCTGATGTAATAACCTACAAGGTAATCATGATTTGAATTCACATTTTTCAGAACATAAATCTTATAGTGAGGAAAACATAGTTTCCCATGTTTCTAATGATGACATTTTTACTCAAAATTTTGAGATTGTTGCATCTTATAATGACAATAATGATTTTCATTTACAATCTCTTTTATGATATACTAAAGAATTAGATCATAATACTATAAGCTTTAATTTGAAAAATGCTAGTTTTTTTGAAGAATACTCTTTATCTGTTCTAAGTCATGAATATGAAGAATGTTTTGGGACTAATTCTATCCCATTTTGGAAAGCAGCAAGAAGCCTTCCTATGAAATAATTGTTAAAAATTTCATGCATCAAAATTTTAAACATTTAAATTTTCAAATGGGATATCATGACTTTTGGAGGAATGGACGAATGAAGTTTTTAAAACACCATCAATCTCAAGCTTCTTTTGTATCTACTTTCTTCTGGGAAGCATGTTAATTGACGAAACTTACTCTTTGCTTCCAATATTATAGTTTTGGTTAAGAGTGGAACCCAATGTAAAAAGTTTTTCCATTGACAAAAATTTTGTTTGGTTACACTAGATTTTCAATTTCTTTGATAAATATTATTATTGAAACACATTGTATTTAAATTATGTATATAACTAAACCTTTTATGCTATGTAGTTTTACAATGAATAAAGATGAAGGTTTTTGCACCTTGAGGAGTCTTTATGTAATCAAAGTGTTGGGAATAATTATATTCGTTAGACCACAACCCGCAAGTGTTAGTCAATGATCCATCACCAGAGATAAGTATCCATGAGAGGCGGTTAGTCCATGTCGTGAAACACATAGGGAGTGTTGGTTTATGCAATGTCCAACAATCTCCCCACCTACGCTCTGATACTACTTGTTGGGAATCAGGATTGATGTTAGAACAAAACCTGCATGTGTTCATCAACGTTCGCATCACGAGATATGAGGATCCACGATAGCTTGTTAGTCCATGTCGCGACCACATGGGCAACGTTCATTTATCCAATGTCTAACACAAAGTCGAATGGATTTTATATATATATCTATATATATATATATATATATATATATATATATATATCTATGAGTCATTAGTATGGACTATATTAACGCTATTTTTAAATATATAATTAAAGACTTTGTTTGTAAACCATGTTTAAGGGGTAACAATATTTAAAGGGCTCATGTCTTAATCTCTTAGTAATGTCACCTTCATATTGAATATTCCTCACCACATTCCTCTTCCATTCTACTTACACATAAATACTAAGGGATCACATTAAGTCATAAGGGCTAGACATATAACCATAAGATTGTGCTTTCATAAAATTGAATTGAAGCGTTGGTAGGACTAGTTACATTATAACCATGAATGAGACCTTCCCTTATCACCTTACTGCCCTATGGATAGGAACCGATGTTTTCTTGGGTGGGGCATGTTGGCATTTCCATATGGGCTATAGATGCTCGCTAGAAGTGGAGCAAGGCTAGTGGCATTAGATAAAAATCTAGGGTGTAATCCTCCATCTCCTTTTGTCGGGGTAACTTTTGATGGGGCATGCTGACAGTTCCACGGGGGGGTATGAACGCTCACTGATAGTGGAAAAAGGTCAATGGTATTGGAATAAATGTACTTGTAATCCTCCAATCTTGTGAATACTATGTTTGTTAAATAAATTGAAATAAGGGCCTCTAACACGAAGAGAAAACAACAATCTAGAAAGTTCCTCATCTTAGGATAGTGGATGACTCGGTCGGGGCTATGGACGTTCGATGGCAGCGGAGCGACATCCGATTCTCGAATCTCATGTTATGGACCAAAAATAGAACCAAAATCCCTAATGGCTAGCCTTCTTAGTTTCAATAATCTAAAGAATGGAAGTAACTCTTATGTATCTTAATTAGATCCATAGTTTATGTAATTTCTTAATCATTAACTCTAAGTAGGTATGACTTGTTATGGTGTTGGATGTTCTTATGAAGTGATACATTTATCATTTTTGAGATCATGTGCCTTAAAAATTGTCATAGCTACCTCGATATACTTAAAATACAAACAAATGTCTTTTATGTATGTAATAATCATTTAATTCGCTAATCTATACATACTGGGACCTCACATTTATTCTTGTTTCATGCTTGCTATTGATTGACTGAGCTTTTAAGATGAAAATTATTTTCCTTTAATTACTTTTTGTCTCTTCAATTTCCTTTTTCGACTCAATGGCCAATACAAAGGCTTTTGGTCTATGTTGTTAATCCTCCACAGTGGAGCATCATCCCCAATTAGAGCCAAATGTTGTCGTCAATTTGACCTCAATTAGATCTTGGCTCCTTCTGTTAGGTTCGCCTTATGCCTCCTCTCATATTCTCATGATTGAAAATTGCTTCCTTGAATTCTCTTATTTACCCTGCATTAAGTTGATTGTTATAAAAATCATTATAATTTATAGAAATTATTGCATTAAATGAAAATTTGAAATTTTACTCTTAAAATAATTTCTTGCCTAAAAAATACTCTATCTATAAATTATAATTATTATTGTAATAATAATTATTAATAAAATAATTTAAAAAAATTATTAAAAAAAATCTAATACAAAATCATTATTGCAAAACATTACAAATTAAAAATTAATCACAATAATTAAAAAACATAAATTAAAAATTAAATAAATGTTAATTAAAAAATTCTGCTCCACCATGGGTATGATTGTTAACACTGACAAAACAAAAGTTATGATTATCAAATCCAAGAAGGACACTTATTCTAATTTTATGTATGACAATAGTAACTTGGAGGAAGTGTCTTCCTACAAGTACTTAGGAATTGATATTCATCACAAGCTCAACTGGAACTATAGCATTGAGAAAAGGATTAATGGGGGATGGAAAGCTTATTTTGGTCTTGAAAAAAATTGTAAAATGGCAAACCTCGTAATGTGGGATAGAAAGAATTTCCTCTTTGAAACTTTAATCACTCCGATTATCTTATATGGATGTGAGGTTTGGGGTTGTAGCATCTCTAGAGAATCCTGGAGAAAGATTGAGCAAATCCAGAAGAGTTTTATAATGTATAACCTCAAAATTAAAATCAACACACCCTATACTATTCTCCTTATAGAAGTGGGTCTTTCCCCTATCGAGAGCCTAGCTATGACTAGGCTTTTGTTGTACAAGCACAAACTCAATAACATAGGAGACCATAGACTTCCTAAGCTATCTTTAAATTCTAGCCAAAACAACCTAAGGCTCAAACGAGGTTGGTATAAAGACACCAGGGCCTGGTTAAACCATTGGGAAATCGATGAGAATGTTGCATTGCAAAACATTAATAACATTAAAAATATTATTACTTCTAAGTTCAAAGAAAAAATGTGGCATGAGAAATATTTAGCAGCTAAAAGAAAATTAAGATATTATAAGCAGGTCATCAACCCCACCCTAGAAGATCAAAAGTATCTTTCTATTTTATCTAGCTCAAAGAAGAAAATTAATATAACCAAGATTAGAACGAACTCTCATGAGCTCCATAGTGAAACAGGTCGTTGGGCAGTTCCTAAAACACCATGGATGGAAAGGTTCTGCGATCTCTGTGAGAATACGAACATCGAGGATGAAAATCACTTCCTCTTAGAGTGCCCCGCGTACAACCACATTAGATCTCAGTTTCAAAACTTTGTTGCAATACTGACCTTCCTAGCCTTTTACATTGTCAAAATTACAGTGAGCTCGGGAGGCTTCTCTCCAAACTTTTTCAGCATAGGAATAAAATCTTAAATCAAACTAAATAATTCGTTTCTTTAGGTCCGATAGACCAAAGTTTGGTCTCAGTGGACGTTAACCATCATCATCATCATCATAATTAATTACAATTAATTAATAAAATACATTAATCATGAATTAAATAAATTATAATAACATAAAAAATATATATAAATAAATTAAATTTTAATTAAAAATAATTAAATAACATAATTAAATCATATAACTTAATTAAATAAAAACTAAAATAAAAAACTATTAAACTAAAAGTTACCCTACTTACCTCCTTACTCCTCACTTAAACTATTAAAGAGGTTTGCCAACGTAACATTAAAAGAGGCTCCTCATTTTAAAAAGGCTTACTACTTATGAACTCGCTTCCATGCCATAGGGTGGACCACACTATAACAAAATGACATACGACATTTACTGACCCATTGAGCCATCCAAAAAATTAACTTTCGATCAAATCCCCATTGGATACAATACAAATCTAAACCGTTCTTCACAAATTCTAATGACCGTTGAATTTGTCGGGTCCAACTCGAACTACTTCATCGATCACGCTGAATTTAATCCTTTTATATATATATATATATAAAGGGTTTGTTTATATATATAAACCATACTATATGTATAACATTGTATGTATTATTTGTAATTGAAATGTTCGGTTTATATATATTATTATTTATACATAATTGAAATTTATATGTATGGTTTATAGTTTCTTTTAAATTATTTGAGATATATATGAAAATAAAATTTATAATTTATAATTAAAATTTATTTGAAATTTGAAATTGAAAGGTATATATATTTCAGATTTGCTCTATGTTGAATTTATAATTTTGTTTCTAATGGGTGAATGAAGATTGTGCATGATTATGGGAGGAGTATTGAGATTTTAAGGCAGATTCTGTATAAACACAAGCATTTAAAAAGGAAAATCACATTCAATTTATTAAATTTAATATATTCTTACTTTATCTTGTATTTCTAGAAAATAAGTGCACGTTAAATACATATTTTATGACCTAAAGTTTCATATAGTGGGAAAATTTTACTTGGTCTTACCTTAGGTAAAAACTAAATTTCATTAATAATGTACGTGACATAATGAGGAGAAAATTATGAAGGGTGAGCTATATTTCGATTTCATTTATTATAATGTTTTATATTAGAGAATTAATTATTATCTTTTCTTTTAATGCATAAATATTATTAAAAGGATTTTTCATTTGGATAATTTGAGAAGGGATTTAGTTAAATGATGAATATGTATTATATTTAATCAAAATAATTATCAATGTAATTTTGTTTGGAGGTTATGAGAACTAAAAATAAAACGAACTTCCCAACATTTAAAAGAAGAGGTAAAAGACTATTCTAGTGCCTTTTTTGGCAGGACTTTTTTGGGCAAGATTGAAGGATGGTAGTGCATCAGAGATAAAGGCTTGATTCTTTTTAAGGCCATCATGTACTTTCTATAGTGGTATGGTTCATTGTGGCTGTGAGGATTTTTATTTAATAATATATTTTCTTTTCTTTTCTTTCTATGCATTATTATTATGTGAGGTTTTATTTACTAGTTCATTGTGCATATTTTTTTTTTTCTCGGAAAAGTCTAATTCTATTAAGAAAATAAAAATATGTACAAAGTGGTTACAATTCGAGAGGAGGCCTCAGCCAATCCTCAGCTGGAAAAACATGGTTTTTACCAAATAACACTTCAGTCGCGATTACATTGAGGTCCTGCATACTAGATTTTACATATCTGAGGAAGTCTGGACCTATATTGACAACTAAAACCAAAAAGTTTCTGAGGTGGACAAAAACAGATAACTGGGCATGCCAATATTTATCATTTAACTTCCTATCCCAGCCTTTGAAACCAAAAATACAAAACATGAAAGCAGGATGGCCACACAGCCAGAGATTACTGATCTGAACTAGCATGCTTCGGGGATGAAGGCGCCTTCTCCCTTTCCGGACTTGGCGAAGCTAACCAGGTTACACCTCCATCGTCGTCAAGCACTGGCTCGCCGTTGGGATGAGTTACCAGGTGCATGATTCGAGTGTATCCATGAGAAGGACCACCAGAAGGTCCCTCTATCCAAGCTGGAGTCAAATTTGGGTTCTGTTCCTGGACCAAGACATTCTCTTTGACGAAATGCGGTGGCTGAATATGCTCAGAAGCCGGCTGGTCTTCATGCTGACTACCCGCGCGATACACATGCCCTGACAGATCCCCAAGCAGGATGCTGTCATCTTGAGAGGGATCGTTGTCAGAGGGCGCCGAACTGGAGGAATTCCTTTCCTCTTCTGCCACCGAAACAGTAAAATTGATAGTAATGATAGGTCTATTTACCTCACTCCGGAATGAAAAACTAGAAGTCTGAAGAGAACTATTCGGATGAGCCCCCTCGACTTCCAGCGACTGAGGAGAAGGCGGAATTGCCGAAATCGGATTAACATTCGAGGGAGTCGGATATGCTCGGCCTCCTCTGTTACCATAGTTGCTGCCGCGCCGTGGAATGCCTCGCCTGCGCATTATACTTGCGGGCACAGAGAGCTTATACAGGCAGAGAGAGCTTCGATGGCTTAACAAGGAGGGAATACTATGGAACTCCTGGAGCCTACCAAACCAGACATACAACATACTGCGGCAAGACGGGAGCTGCATTGTATTTAAGAGCCAAGGAGCATTAATGCCATAGCTTGGTAACAGTACCCAGAGCCTCTCCGCCTTCATTGCTACCATGCGTGAGGTGAAGTATAACTGGTTTCGATACAGCGCCATATTAAATGTGAATGCCTTGAGCTTATAAAAGCCATCAACCTCCTGTACCTTACAGCACTCCCGTCTGCCAGCCCATGTGCCAGCTGTTGTATCGGTGATGTATAACATGGTTATCTGGAGAGTTCACCCGCATCCGGGTAGTTCATTGTGCATATTATTGATATAACACAATTATTAAATAATATTGCATCCAATAACGGTTTAAATACTTGAATATTTATTATTTAAAGTTTTTAAATTTATATTTGAATTTATTTGTTGCAAAACAAAAATATAACAACACATGTTATTTAGGTTTTTATTTTCACATAAATTTAAATACCATAAAACGAGTCCTTCTATTTTATTTTATTTTGTTAATTTATTTTTTTATTTTTTATTTCTTTATTTTATTAGTAATATGTGGTGATTACCAATGCTTTGACATGATCAAATTGATTAATCTCCCAAACATTAATGTTGATTTAGTTTTTCCTCCAATATTTACTCTTTAGAAAAATTAAATCAAATATTTAATTGTTTTGTTGCATGATGAATAATAATAGCATTTAATGCTATATCGTTTCAACTACAACATTTCTATTAAATGCATTTAAACCAGTTTGTCCTAACTTCTGTGTTTTCATTTTATTTTTATTTTTAATTTTTACTAACCTTTATGTTTTGTGAGAAATATAATATATTAATTTAAACCTCATTTAGTCATAATGATATTTTATTTTAATAAGTTTTCACATGTTATATGCCTACCACCTCTATTTCCTAAAAAGAGTTATTTATTTAAAATACTCTTTATTCAATAATCTGACCTTTTTTTTTTTGTTTATTAGAAAATCTATTTAATTTACATTATTCTACAACGACTATTCAATTTTTATTATCATCGGGAATTACCCTCTATGGTGAAAGGGACGCCAACCCTTGTTACGTAGTGCAAGAGGATCTAGGATCCTCAGTGATGTGGTCTCAAACTGTCTTCAGTGACCGAGACAATTTGTGCACAACATCTTTTGGCGAAGTTTCCGGGGAATGAAGGTATAGTTTTTGTTTCCTTTCGTAATTGAAGTAATCGGTTAAAATTGTGACCCATTGGTGGACAGGTTATAGTTGTATGTGCTTATAGTGTTAAAGGTAAATATTTATTATTTATTTGTTCACCTAGCGATTCTTTATTTTAATTTTCTTGTTAATTTTGTTTCAATGGTGGCTTCATAGATTTCTTCACGCTTTTCTCACTTGAGATTTTCTAATATTGCAGGTTCTCTACATGATTTACTGACATAGATATATCAGATGCTTACCTACCTCATTTTTGGAATGATGAAGGGGATAATCCAGAACAACACCTTAGAGATTTCCGTGATAATATTTTGAAGATGGGAGTACATAATGAAGATGTTCTAATGAAGTTATTCATGATGTCCTTGGAACGCGACACTCATAAGTGGTACAAAAGTCTCCCTCCTAGTATAATTTCCTCTCTCAAAGATTTTCATGTAAGTTTTCCTCACTATCATAGATGCATGTATCCTACAAGATTACTTGATTTTTAATATTGTGAACATAATAATGATAATAACCTTAAAAATCAATATGATGATAGCAATGAAGAAACCCAAATGGATTATGAATCTGGAATAGAAGACAACATTAATGAATATAACTTTGAAAACCTTTAAAAATCACCTTCTATCACATTTATTAATGAACATCTAAAATATTTGATTCAACAACCTACCAATTGGACATTCTATCACATATTCATGAAGTTTCTCAACAAAGAATGATAAACAAAGATATTCTTCCACCTATTGATCCTATTTTTAAACCTTTTTGTGATGTAACAGGGAAGCTATTACATGAGATGATCTTTTACTCTTTTGACTCAACTTCACTTGGTGTTCATGTTGAAATTTCCCAACCCCTTGTTTATGATCAATATGATGATGAATTGAATCATGAAGTAGGTTTACAATTTGATCATGAGTTTAGTTCTTCTTGTGAACATAATTTAGATGTGTTTAACATTTGTTAGAATGAGGGTGATGATAACTTAATTGAACCAATATTTCTATAGCCTATATATTATAATTATGAGGAAAATGAATTTATAAATGAAAATGAAATTAAACATAACAATCATTTCCTTTCATCTCGTCATAGTTATTATAGCTATAACCGATGTAATAGCCTACAAGGTAATCATGATTTGAATTCACATTTTTGAGAACATAAATCTTATAATGAAGAAAACATAGTTTCCCATGTTTCTAATGATGACATTTTTACTCAAAATTTTGAGGTTGTTGCATCTTATAATGACAATAATGATTTTCATTTACAATCTCTTTTGCGATATACTAAAGAATTGGATCATAATACCATAAGCTTTGATTTGAAAATTGTTGGTTTTTTTGAAGAATACTCTTTCTCTATTTTAAATCATGAATCTAAAGAATGTTGTGGGACTAAATCTATCCCATTTCGGAAAGCAACAAGAAGTGCTCCTATGAAATGATTGTTAAAAAATTCACGCTTGAAAATTTTAGTCATTTAAATTTTCAAATTGGTTAAGATGACTTTTTGGAAGAATGGATGAATGAAGCTTTTAAAATAACATAAAACTCATGTCTATTTTATATCTACTTTATTCTAGGAAGCATGTTAATTGACGAAACTTACTCTTTGCTTTCTATAATACAATTTTGGTTAAGAGTGGAACTCAATGTCAAAAAGTTTTCCATTGACAAATTTTTTGTTTGGTTACACTAGATTTTCGATTTCTTTGATAAATATTGTTGTTGAAACATGTTGTATATAAATCATGTATATAAATAAACTATTTTATGCTTTGTAGTTTTATAATGAATAAAGATGAAGATTTTTGTATCTTGAAGTGTCTTTATGCGATCAAAGTCTTGGCAGTAATGATTGTCGTTATACCAAAACCCACAGGTGTTAGTCAATGATCACATCACCATAGAGAGGGATCCATGAGGGGTGGTTAGTCCATGTTGCGAAATACATGGGGAGTGTTGGTATATCCAATGTCCAACAATATCCTCCCCAACGCGAATCGAGTGTGTATCGAACTCGTGACCTACGCTCTGATACCACTTGTTGGGAATTGTGATTGTCGTTAAATGAAAACCTCCAGGTGTTAGTAAACGATCGCATTGCCAAAGATAAGGATACACAAGAGATGGTTAGTCCATGTCGCAAAACACAAGGGGAGCATTGGTTTATTGAATGTCCAACACAAAGTAGATTTATATGTGTGTGTGTCCTTAGTATGAATAATATTAACGATATTTTTAAATACATACTTAAAGAATTGGTTTGTAAATAATGTTTAAGGGGTAAAAATATTTAAAGGGCTCATATCTTAATCTCTTAGTAATGTAACCTTCATATTGGATATTTCTCACCACATTCCTCTTCCATTCTACTTACAGATAAATACTAAGGGATCACATTAAGTCATAAGGGCTAGACCAATAACCATAAGATTAGGCTTTCATAAAATTTAATTGAAGCTTTGGTAGGACTAGTTACATTATAACCATGCATGAGACCTTCCCTTATCACCTTACTACCTTATGGATAGGAAATGATGTTTTCTTGCGTGGGGCATGTTGAAATCTCTGTCAAGGTTATAGATGCTCACTGGTAGTGGAGCAAGGCCAGTGGCATTAGTTTAAAATGTAGTGTGTAATCCTCCTACTCTTGTTGAGGTAACTTCTGATGGGTCATGTTGACATCTCCACTGGGGCTATGAGTGCTCGCTGATAGTGGAGAAAGGTGAGTGGTATTGGACTAAGTCTAGTGTGTAATCCTCCCATCTTGTGAATGCTTTATTTGCTAAATAAATTGAAAGAAGGTCCTCTAACACAAAGAGAAAACAAGAACCCAAAGAGTTCCTTATCTTAGGATAGTGGATGACTCTGTCAAGGCTATGGACGCTCCTTGGAAGCGAAGCGACATATGATTATGGAAATTCATGTTATGGACCAAAAAGGGAACCGAAATCCCTGACAGCTAGCTACCTTAGTTTCAATAATCTCAAAAATGGAAGTCACGCTTATGTTCCTTAATTAGCTCCATAGTTTATGTAATTTATTAATCATTAACTATAAGTAGGTATGACTTTTTATGGTGTTGGATGTTCTTATGAAGTGATACATTTATCATTTTTGCGATAACGTGCCTTAAACATTATCATAGCTACCTCGATATACTTAATTTACAAACAAATGTCTATTATGTATGTAAATAATCATTGAACTTGTTAATCTATACGTATTGGGACCTCAAATTTATTCTTGTTTCGTTCTTGCTATCGATTGACTAAGCTTTTAAGATTCAAAATATTTTCCTTTAATTACTTTTTGTCTCTTCAATTTCCTTTTTTGACTCCATGCCAAATACGAAGGCTTTTGGTCTACATTCTTGATCCTCCATAGGGGAGCATCATCCCCAGTTGGAGCCAAATGTTGTCGCTAATTTGACCCCACTTAGAACTTGCCTCCTTTTGTCAGTTTCTCCTTACGCCTCCTCTCAAATTCTCATGATTGAAAATTGCTTCCTTGAATTCTCTTATTTTCCCTGCATTAAGTTGGTTGTTATAGTAATCATTATAACTTATAGAAATTATTGCATTAAATGAAAATTTGAAATTCTACTCTTAAATTAATTTCTTACATAAGATACTTCATCTATAAATTATAATTATTATTGTAATAATCATTATTATTAAAATAATTTTAAAAAATATTAAAAAAATAAATCAAATATAAAATTGTTAACTAAAATTTTAAATTAATTAAAATATGAATTAGATGTAGTTTATTAAAATTAATTAATAAAAAAATTAATCATGAATTAAATAAATTATAATAAAATGAAAACAAATATAATTAAATTAAATTTTAATTAAAATTAATAAAATAACAAAATTAAAGAAGAGCTACATAGTAGCTAGTACTGCCACTTAGTTTAAATATAGCTTAATTAAACTCAAAAATGATAAAGACAACTTTCATCACAAAAATAAAACAAGTAATAAAATATTGTATTATTAAATGTATCACCATAAATTACGAAATGTAATTAACTAATATTGTTTATATTAACATATATATACTTTAATATATATGTTTATATCAGTGTTGTGAAAATTGCGATATTATCACGCTAATATCGGAAAATCACGATTTTTTGACTTTGGCGATATTATCACTTGATTTTTAAGCTAATTTTTTTCACAAAAAATCGTGATAACTTGAAAAAGTCGTGATTTTTTGGGAAAAAATCTTTGAATTTTTTTTTTTCTCTGATTTTTTTATGAGGAGGATGTAACACAACCTACCTAGCCTACACCTGTCACCAGTAGAGGATGTGGTCTACCTCCTGTAGCTCCTAGTTCTTCAACTTCTAGAGCACAACAGAGTCCACTGCCAACTCCACTGGCATCTACATCTAGAGGGGCAGAGGAAATCAATAGTATTAGACTTTAGTTATTTGGTTCATTTCATTGTATATGACATTATGACTCTTGATATGAGATACATTATTATATTTTTTGTTGATATTTTGAGGCTGAGTTGGTACTTAGGAATCAGGACTTACTATTCAGGACATGATTCATTGTTATGTGTGATGTAGCACTAGAAATGGTATTACACATCTTATATATTTGTTCTTTTATCATATTTATGTGTTAATGTATTTATTTTATGTTGTAGATGCTTTAGATATTAAAAATTTTGAAAAAAATGAATATTTTTGTATTTTACAATTTTTACCCCTCGCCCATAATATCTTGATAACGATCACTGCAACATTGGTACATTGGTTTATATGTGTGTGTGTTTATCTTATATATATATATATATATATATATATATATATATATATATATATATATATATATATATATATATATAAAATATGTTTTTACTATAAAATATGTTTTTAATATAATAATAAGTCATCATAAATTGAAAATATGGACAAAAAAACTATAATTCATGAAAATTGAAATAATAGAAAAAGGAAAAAGAAATAAAAAATAAAAATAAAATAAAACTAAAAACAAAAAATTAGTAACTACTAGAAATAGAAGTTACTAAACAACCAATAATAAGACCCCAACCAATCACCTTACAAATAAATAAATTTAAATAATAATAAAAAATAATAAAAATTGAACTCTTAATATTAAACTATTTTTTATAAAACAAATTAATACACAATCAACATAAAACTAAATGCCTAATACCATACCTACCACAAATCTAATAATATAAATTAAGTAAATAAAAACTAAAATAAAAAACTATTAAACTATAACTTACCCTACCTACCTCCTTACTCCTTACTCCTCACTTAAACGATTAAAGAGGCTTGCCAACGTAACACTAACTCCTCAAAATGAGGAGGCTCACTATGTATGAACTCGGTTTCATGCCACAGGGTGGACCATACTATAACCAAATGACATACGACATATATTGACCCATCGGTCCATCCAGAAAAATAACTTTCGATACTAATCGAAACCGTTCTTCACAAATGCTATCATTTGTCAGGTCAACTTTTCTCTACTTCATTGATTTAGCTTGAGTTTAAATGTTATACTAGTATATATATATATACCATACTATACTATATGTATGATATACCTAAACTATAATATACATATATAATATATTATATTTGTTTGAAATTATAACATTGTATGTATTATTTGTAATTGAAATTTTAAGTTTATATATGTATGTATACATTATTGAAATTTATGTGTACCGTTTATATAAGTTTAAAAAATGATTTGGAATGTATATTAAAATAAAATATGAAATTTATAAATAAAATATTATTTTAAATTTGAAATGGAAATGTATACATATTTCAGATTTGTTTTATTTTGAATTCATAATTTTGTTTCTAATGGGTGAATGAAGATTGTATAGGATTATGGGAGGAGCATTTAGATTTCATGGTAGATTTTGTAGAAATGCAAGTATTTAAAAGGGAAAATCACATTTAAATTATCAAATTTAATATTTTTTATTTTATCTTGCATTTTTTGGAAAATAATTTCACGTCAATACATATTTTATGACCTATTTTTTTATATAGCGAGAAAATTTTACTGGGTCTCACCTAACGTAAAAACTAAATTTCATTAATAATGTACGTCAGATAATGATGAGAACATTATGAAGGGTGAGTTATATTTTAATTTAATTTATTATAATGTTTTATATTAGAGAATTAATTATTATCTTTTCTTTTAATGCATGAATACTATTGAAAGGATTTTTCACATAGAGAATTTGAGCGGGGATTTATTTAAATGATTAATATGTATTAGATTTAATGAGAATAATTATCATTGTAATTTTGTTTGGAAGTTACAAGAACTAAAAATAAAACCAACTTCGAGACATTTAAAATAAGAGGTAGAAGATTGTTCTAGGGCCTTTTTTCGTATGGCTGTTTTAGGGCATATTGAAGGATGGTGGTGCATTGAAGGTAATGAATTATTATTTTTAAGGTCATCATGTACTTGCTATAATGGTGTTGTTCATGGTGGCAATGAGGATTTTTATTTAATAATATCTATTGGAGTTGTCTATAATGCGACTTTTTGAGATTCCGGTGACGGAATCCGGCGGAAGAAATTGAGATGAAATCATGATTTGTTGCAGTTAAAATGGTTTTTTAACTGCATATTCGGATTCAGCACCCTGAAAAACCCTGGGACGCTTTCATTGTGCAAAAACTAGTTATCAAACTTCGATTTCAATAAATCACTGCCGGATTTTCACCGGAAAAAATCGCCGGAAAGACTTTCAAAAAGTCGCGTTAAAGACTACGGCATATCTATTTCTTTATTTTCTTTCTTTGTGCTATTTTTATGTGAGGTTTTATTTACTAGTTCAGTGTGCAGGTTATTAATATAACATGATTATTCAATAATATTGCTTGCAATAACGATTAAAATACTTAAATATATGTTATTTAAATTTTTTTAAATTATATTTGAATTTATTTGTTGCAGAATAAAACTCTAACAATACATGTCTTTTAGGGTTTTATTTGCACATAAATTTAAATACTATAAAACGAGTCCTCCTATTTTTTTTGGTTAATTTTTCTTTTCTCTTTTCAATTCTTTATTTTACTAGTACTATGTGGTGATTAGCAATGCTATGACATTATCAGATTGATTACTCTTCCTCAAATTAAAATTGGTTTAGTTTTTCCTCCAATATTTATTGTTTAGAAAAAATAAATCAAATAATTTAATTGTTATGTTACAGAATGAATGATAATAGCACTTGCTAACAAATTGTTTCAACTACAACATTTCTATTAAATGCATTTAAACCAGTTTTTCCTAACTTTTGTCTTTTCATTTTAATTTAATTTTTATTTTTTACTAACCTTTATGTTTTGTGAGAAATATAATATATTAATTTAAACGTCATTTAGTCATAATGATATTTTATTTTAATAGGTTTTGACATGTTATATTCCTACCACCTCTATTTCCTAAAAAACATTATTTATTTAAAATACTCTTTATTCAATAATGTTGCCTATTTATTCGTTAATTAGAAAATATATTTAATTTACATTATTCTACAATGATTATTCAATTTTGATTTTCATGAGGGATTACCCACTATCGTGAAACGCATGCCAACCCTTGTCGCCTAGAACAGGAGGATCTAAGAGCCTCATTGATGTGGTCTTTGGATGTCATCATTTACTGGGACAATTTGAGCACCAACATACCCCAAGTTTCGTTTATGAAGCTAAACTCTCATATCAAATAAATGGTTACATGGGCACATACTGAATAATGGTAGGTCTAAATCTAACCTTAGGCCTGCCAAACTTGATTTCCATCAACTCAAGGCATTGGTGCATCACCAAAGATTAGGCTATTAGGGAATGTCTTTCAACTGTAATCTATTTTCATGCCCATGGACACTTGAGCAAGGAATACCCAGTAGGAAGATCAAAGAAGTGAATTGAAAAGGATGAACACTACTCGATTTCTCTTCTCCATCTATCAAAAAATGCTCCACCTCTAGCCAACTCTCTGTCATCCTCCATTACAATAGAGCACATCTCTACTTCTGTGGACAACAATGTAATAATTAATTCAAATGATTTCCAACCTATTCATGTAAATACCCCAAAGGAGACACCTACATCGTTGATGGTTTCTTTGGGGGGGCATCCACCCCTATGTATGCAAAAAATCTCTCCCCTCCTCTTTTCTTTCCTTAAAAATTTTCAGCATCTCCCTTTGAGACTACTACTCCAATTCCATCGAATTTTTCCCCTACCACCATATACCCTAAGGACTTATTATCCTTCCTAACTAATCTCTCCCTTCCCATCTCCTTACCACTCTTCTCTATTTTTCCTCCCATGCCCACTCTTCCCACTACTTTACCTCTTTCAAATGTCTCACCCCTCTCTAGTTTGGTCACCTCGACTACGATTCAAAGCTATACCCCTCATTACAACCTTTGCTCCTAGTCAAAAACCCCACATCATCTTAAAATGGTGCCTCCCATACATTTCCTTTTGGATTCGAGTTCTATGATTGGATTCAAGGAGGTAGGGGATCAAAATTTTCGTAGTAGGGGAAGAAAATCCTTCCTCTCTTTGGATCAACGATATATAAACTCAAAAATTTTCTCAAGGAAACAAAAATATGTCCTCAAGGCCCTTAGAAAACCAGAACCGGTGATTGTTTCTAAAGGATTTTTCTTTCCCCAAACTACAAGGGATTAGCCAACCACACCAAAAAATTAGCAATAAAAGGATTGACTGAGTTGCACCATTCTCATGCTATTTTTCTTCAAGAAACAATGATAGAGGGAATGAAAGAGAAATGTCGATTAAGAAAACTTCTCCCCACTGAAATTTTTTCTTGTTAAATACTTTTGGGTATTTAGGAGGGATCATTTCTAGCTAGAACACTCTCTACATTCGACAAAAGTTCACTTGATTGATATGCTCAAGGTTGTCTCCAGACCTTTACTCATTGGACCTTAATGTGGTCTTCATTTTCTACGACATATGTGGTACTTACTCTAATAAAATATCTTATCGGGAAAACTTCTTCAAGTTACTCCACACAATATGATAGTGGGAGACGACGTAAATTTTACCCTTTGGGAATCTAGATCTAGTGTCCCTTGGCCATTCCAAAACCCTCTCGTACTTTAACATAAAACATCTAGACAACTCTAGACTTAGAGATCTCATCCCCTCAAAACTTTAGCCTACCTAGTCAACAATCAAGCTAGGACAGATAAAGTCTCAAAATGCATATATCAGGTCCTAATTTTGGAATATTTGATCGATCATAATCTCTGGAAATGTCAATAGGTGGACATTCAGATCATCATCTTATTCTCAAACTCAATCAATCTCCCCCAAATGCACCTAACCTCCTCAAGCTAAACTCACATTATTTTGAAGATCCCTCCCTTGACATGGCTATCAAATAGGCCCAATGCCCCTTATCCTTTGGTTCCCATGAATCCCCATCATTCTAGTTCTAAAGGAATTTAAAATCATCCAAATTCATAATCTTAAATTGCGATAAATAAGAAATGGATTGAGACACACAAACATTGTCAGATACATGGGGGTTTCACTCAATGAACCTCTGACATATCATGTGCATTTGTGTTATACTAAATAATACCCTTAATTTGACTATATATTGAAAAGTACCTCTAAAAATCACATTATTTAACCCCCTACCAATACAAACCCAATACACCTTCCCAATTTAAAAAACTCCTACTTGCACTAGTTATTGCAGTTATTTATTTTTTCATTAACATTATTTATACTCCTTTATATTTTTATATTAACTTTGAGCCCATTTTTTTATACCTGTGAATATAAAAACCCGTTACCCCCTACTATATTATGTCATTTTTTCCTCAATATATATCCCTCAATATGAACACACGCGGTATGGTATTGATCCACTATTGAACCCCCCCATGGGAAAATACTAAAGAGAAACAGAAAGTCTTTCTTGATCAAAGCACATATGAACATAGGTCAGCGAACCAATAAGAATGTATTAGATTTGTTGAAGCCAAAAGAACGAAAATGCTCCTAGATAAAGAAAACGAGTGGGTTATGAAAAGTAGAGACCTTTGGATTTACGCTACAAATGAAAACACAAAATACTTCCATAAGATTGCAAAGCACCAGAAGGTGATTAATACCATAAGGGAGATTAAAATATTAGAGAGGTCCCTTGTCTCCTCCTTCAAAGACGTCTCCCAGAAACATTGTAGACACTTCAAGGATATTGTTCACTAGGAAAATAGATCAACAATAATCCACATATTAAAACTTGTTGGGATCTTCCCCAAGTTTGTAAATCAAGAGGAAAATGACAATCTTATGGTCAAGATCATTGTCTTTTTTTTTTTTGGAGCGAAGGTGCTCCAAAATCCCATCTTGTGCAATTTGTTGTTTCCTACAAGGAGCAAGCAGTTCTTGATTAGTACATAATAAAACAAATAACAATCAATGTAATGAAATCTAACATGAAACATTAACCCTACAATACAAAAACAAAAAACATAGAAGGAAGACAAGCGTTTGCGAAAAAATAAATTTCTTTATTGATGTAGAAAGGATAAAATCTCTCCCTAAGAAACTAAAGAGAGCCTTAGAAACAATTGATCCTTAGATCTCCTAAAGGAGGGTTTCTCCTTTCACTCTCATGTTGGTGTGATTCTCTCCTAAAGAAATGTTTTGGACACTCTTTGAACAGAAAGCTCCAATATTATAAAGAATTTCCAATTGGATGGAAATTTAGGTAGCATAACCTTGCAATGACTTCTCTCTTCTAAATGGCCCCTAATAGAGTAGTATTTATAGGCTAACGTTCATGGCTTGCCCAAATCTAGCTGATTAATGAGATTTAATCTTTGAGTGAGACTCTCATCTTGGTGAGAGACAATAGTAGTCCTTTTGAGGCTTCATAACTCTCCTTTAATGGTGTAGAGGTTTGAGACTAAAGACTTGACCTTGTACTTCCACCTACTAGGGGGAATTTAAGGTGACTTGGCCCATATATCTCTCAAATGTTCCTAAAGTGGAAATTTAGTGAAAATTAATCCTTTTCTTGTGAATGCTTGATTATTTTACCTTTGTGGGAAAAAATGTCAGATTTACTATGATAAATTTACATCAGAAAGTTATTGCATAGTAAATGAAGGCAACCAGTTAAAATAGGTAAAAGCAGAGCATCAGGGTCAAAAAGTAGCAGGGTCTAAGAGTATCAGTTGAAAGATGAAAGTAAAGAAGATTCCAGCATAGAAATGCTACAAATATCAGCTAGCTTAAAGGGCTCCAACTCAACTAAAACAGCCAACAACACCACAATAAAAGGGACAACATGAAGCAGTTCAACATCTATCTCTATCTTCATGCAAGAAGATATTTATTTTTTCCTAAATTAAATCTCAAGTTGTTTTGAGATATTTTGTAAAGAATTTTGTATATATACTTCATATTTCGAAGTATGTAGGGTGGATTCTAAGACATTTCTATAGAATTTTTCTCTCAAATCAAAATTCTATTGTATCAATGACTAGATTAGCTTGCTAGATCAAGGAATAAAGATCAGATATTTTACAGGATTCTTGTGTAAAGCGAAATACAAATAAGTACTCTCCCATGTTCAATGTTGTTTTCCTTATGTTTTTTCCATAATCTTTTGTGTAAATCTCTAAAATCTAAATGTATAGCAAGGAATGATATTTCAGAAATTGCTTAAATGCACTCTTTCTTGACTTTCATGCATTATTGAATGTTTTCTTCACAAATCTAATTTAAGGAATTCTTGACCGCTCCTTGGTTTAGATAACCCCTAGCCATCTATAGCAAAGGATTCTTAATTTCCCTTTGTTCATGATCATCCTCTATTCTTCATTCGGATCCCGGTCCAAGGACTCTTAAGTGCCCTTTCACCCTGTTTAGAATTGCTTCACCCATTAGGCCTAAAGATTTGGATTTTTCTTTGCTAGCCTGCCCTGTGAACATTCCCTTTAATGATCTAGTCTAGTTATGCTACCCATTTGTTGACTCCATATCCCAATGTCTTGAAGACCTAGCTCTATCCATCTGCTCCAAGAATTCCACCACCCAACCTTCAATTCAAAACCAAAACCCCAATGAACATTAAGAACTGGCCTAAAATACCATAAAAACAAAGCTAAATTATATAGATAGAGCCCTCTCTGAGTCACAGGTTGGCTAGAGCCTATACTTAAAAGATTGGTTTGTGGTTACCTCAGTTGCTTCCTTCTTCTGATAACCTCTAAGGAAAATTCTGAGTGATAACATAGTGATGACTCCACTAGGGAACTCAAATCCTCGATCTAATAAACCTTTGAGAAAATTTCAAATCTTTATTTCAAGCCTCTTGAAGGGTTCATTAGAAGTTATTTACAAAATTTCACAAAAAAGAAAGTAATTAGAAAATATTGAAATTATGGCTTCAAGGAGAATTCACTATACTAGGGCTAATCCAGATCCAAACCTTGCCTAGTAGTGGATAGTCCCAACCTGATTTCGAGAAGACCCAAAAGACGAGAAAGTTCAGTTAGTCCAACACCTTCAATCAAATCAGATTCATGCCCTAATGAGAGGTTGTTTTTAGAAGACCTTCCCTTTGATGTGTCATTTGACCTTTCCCTATTTAGAACTAGGCCTAAAAGTGCACTTGATGACAAAGTTCTAGATCCAGAGTTTATTGCAGACCTCAAAGTCCAAAATGTAAACCAGTCAATTGATGAATATATTCTGAATTCCCCACAGTCATCCCTTACTACTACTAAGATCCCTGAGCTTTCTAAACCAGTATCCACTTCTCTTAGTTCACCATTATTCCATTCAACCTTTGAAGTTCATTCCCCACCTCCATCTATACCTTGACTTCCCTACCAACCTACCATTACCCATCAATCACCCATTACTCCTAGTTCTCCATCGACTACTATATCATCTCCAAGTACCTCAACCCCACATCTTAGCCCTGCCTAACTTAGAGCCATGGCAAATAGATATGCTCCTCTTATGTTACCTGCCCCACTTGGTGTCATGCCACAAGACTACCAAAACAAAATTGTCCATTTTTATGGCATAGGACCTTATACAACACAACATCATGTAAACAAAATGACTGACTACTTTGGATTGCATGAAATTGATATTGGAGATGTTCAAATGATACTTTTTGCTCAGACTCTAGCTGGTGATTTTAAGAAATGGTTTAGAGCGTTAACTGCTAATAGCATAGATAATCTAGATATATTTTATCAGCAATTTTTAAATAGACGGGAAAAGAAAAAGAACCCTTTGCAGATCCTTTTAGAGTACGAAAATATTAAAAGAGGACCTAATGAAACAGTTCAGGATTATTGCACCAGATTTAACAATATATACAATGCAATACCAATTAATCTTAGACCCCCACCTAACTTAGCATTAATAAAATTTCTTGATGGGTTTGATACTGATATGGCATTCCAACTCAGAGAGAGAAATCCCCCAACTTTAGAAGACATGCAGAGTGTAGCAGTTAGTGTAGAAGCCAAATTGCTAGCAAAAAGAGCTAGAGTTAAGAATGAAAGGATAGGATCTACGAAAGATGAAACCTCACCCTTTGGCCTTAAAATAGATGTTATGTCTAAGAGTATGGAAAAGCTTATGGATAGGATAGATAATATGGAGAGTAATTCTCAATGGGATAATCAACAGGCACATCCAGTTAGAAACCCAAACTTTAGAAAGAATCAGAATCAAAATACTGGAAAGAATGGACTTGATCAGAATATTAGGCCTCCCTTTCAAGAAAACTACGCTGAAACATCTCATTTAAATGACCCTGAACAAGACACACAGATTAACTTAATGGGATTGGATGATGAGGATATTGTCTTCTTGACCCAAGATGACTAGGAACTGCATATGCTGCAACAATTGCAGACCCAATCCGAAGAATCATTTGATTATAAACAAGGATATGATTCTGCCATCTTTGAAGTACACAAACAATATAATTTAAGGAGTAAAAAGAATACTGATATTCTTGACCAAACCAAGAAAACAATGCCAAATCAGCCCAAGAAAATCAAAGTAGCTCTAGTTACTAAAACTCTCCATATCCTCCCTAGACCAAACCAAAACCCTCCTGGTCCCATCATTGTAGATATAACCCCTAATCAACCACCTAATGATCAACCATCCACTTCAATCCCCTCCAAGTAAACAGTGCAAAAATCTCCAAACACCATATTAGAAAATCCACATAAAAAGACCCCAAATACAGAAAAAGAAGAGCAACCTACTCCAATTCCTACTATGAAAATTCCAAGCACTCAAACAGAAAAAGACCCTTTGCCTTTCAATTTGGGCACAGAGGTAGCTAAACTAAAAATTTTAGTTCCCTTAATAGAATTGATTAAAAGTGAAACCTATAAGTCTCAAATAAAACCTTAAACATTGTTGAGAATGAAGATTCTGTCAACTTGTTTGATGATCAGCCAAAACTTATATTTGGTCCTGATGTTCACGAAAAACCACAAGAAGGAGGGGTACCACCCTTTTATATTAGCCTTAGCATTCATGATAAAATCTTACACAATGCAATGTTAGATTTTTGGGCCTCACACAATTTAATGCCCAAATCAATTATGGAAAAATTAAACCTAGACATTACAAGACCTTACAAGGACTTATTTTCATTTGACTCAAGTCAAGTAAAGTGTCTAGGGTTAAGCAAAGACCTGTGTGTTACCTTAGTACAATATCCTGCTAAAAGCATTATGATGGATATGGTAGTCGCTGACATCCCACCCAAATATGGCATGCTATTGTCTAGATCATGGGGAGCTAAACTCCAAGGATCTTTACAACTTGACATGTCATATGCTGCAATATCTATTTTTGGACAACCTAAAAATCTATACAGAGAGACCCTAATGAAATATGTGGTGAGTAGCTAGGATGGGACTCAAAACTATCCTATCTACTCCATGCATTCGGAAATTGATTCTTTTATTTTGTACAATGTTGAACAAAGACAACAAACTGCGTCAAATAGTATTGTTTCGGAACCAAAAGAAATTGCAGTTATAGCTAAAAATGAAACTGTCCAAACTCAAGAGTTTTCCAATGAACAAGATAATCAAAATACAACAGACATTGAAAATTTTGTTCCACCAGATAGTGAAAATTAAGAACATGAGATACTATGACATCTTGAATTTGATGGATCAGTAAATAAGTTAGGAGAAGAAGCAGGAGTATGGATATACAATCTGGAGAATGATCACTCGGAGGGCCATGCTTACAGACTGAATTTTAAATGCAGTAACAACATGGCTAAGTATGAAGCCCTAATTTTAGGTCTCAAACTAGTTAGGAATTTAGGAGCCAAAAGAGTTTCTGTCATGGGAGAGTTTGAGTTAGTTATAAAACAAATTAATGTTGTATATATGACCAAAGACCCTAGATTAAGTTTTTATAGAGGGACAATTGTAGAAATAATGAATACTTTCCTAGAAGCTAACCTTGCAGTCATCCCAAGGAAACATAATATGCAGGCTCATAGTTTAGCAATGTTTGCCAGCACTTGTAAGTTACCATTTCAACCTAACCATCGGTATATTGTTGAGGTCAGGCACAGACCCGTTGTCCCATATAACTTGAAAAACTAGCAATTATTTGCTAATGACAAAGAGATAAACAATTTTTTAACCTTAGAAGAAGAATTTGTAATAGTAATATAGATACTAACATAACATTAGATCCTGATTTTAAAGATGAAATAGAAGATGAAAAGATAGATAGATTTCATCCTGCTAAATTTACAAGATCAGATGTAGAAAACTTAAAGGAAATTGAGATTGATGAGATAATTAACGAAGACTATGAAGTCATTAATCTCAAAGACAACTTTTTGCTGAAAGGATTAACCCCTTTGGAAGACTTGTTTGACCCAAATGATGTCCCTAGAAAACCAAATATGGAACCCTTAAAATCTGATATAGAGGAGTGTAATCCAGGCACTAAGGAAAATCCAAAATTAATCAAACTTTCGAAGTCATTACCTCCTACCAAAAAACTGAAATACCTTGAATTATTAAAAGAATTCCAAGATGTCTTTGCTTGGAGTTATGAGGACCTCAACTCCTATGACACCAGCATCATACAACACACCATCCCCATAAAAGAAAACCCAAAACCTTTCAGACAAAAGCTTAGGAGGATTAATACCATCCTATTACCTTCTAATGAAAAGGAAATCCGAAGGATGTATGAGGCCAAGATAATAGCACCAATCACGTTCTTTGATTGGATTTCAAATTTGGTGCCAACAAGGAAGAAAATTGGCGAGATCAGACTTTGTGTTGATCTTAGAAATCTTAATAAAGTTTCACTCAAAGACAATTACCCTCTCCCTAAAATGGATCATATCTTACAAAGGGTAGTTGGGTCAACCAAAATCTCATTATTGGATGGGTTTTTTGGTTACAATCAGATTTTAGTTCACCCAGATGACCAAGCCAAAACTGCATTTGCTACACCTTGGGGCACATTCATGTATGTGAAGATGCCTTTTGGATTAATGAATGCAGGGGCCACCTTCCAAAGAGCCATGGACATTTCTTTTGCCAAGGAAATTCATGACTTCCTAGTAATATATTTAGATGACATCACTGTATTCTCAAAATCTGATAATCAACACTTAGACCATCTAACGCAGGTTTTCATCAAATGGACATTTCTTTTGCCAAGGAAATTCATGACTTCCTAGTAATATATTTAGATGACATCACTGTATTCTCAAAATCTGATAATCAACACTTAGACCATCTAAGGCAGGTTTCATCAAATGAAGGAAGTATGGAATTTCTTTAAATCTCAAGAAATCTTTATTTGGATTAGAAGAGGGAAAGTTATTAGGGTATATAATCTCAAAAGATGGTATCCAAATAGATCATATAAGAATAGAAGCCATCTTACAGATACAACATCCTAGGAACATTAGGGAATTACAAGCCTTTTTAGGGAAAATTAACTTTCTTAGGAGATTTATTTATAACCTAGCATAATTAATTAGATCATTGAACAATATGTTGAAAAAATATTCGACCATAAAATGGACCGTTGAGGATAAGAAATCCTTTGAAGACATTAAGCTAGCCTTAACTAAAACATCAATTTTGATCAATCCAAAATTTGATAGAGATTTCATTTTATTTTCCTTTGCTTCAGAACATACAATTTCTACAGTTCTACTGCAGAAAAATGATTAGGGTTATGAATAACCTATTGCCTTTTTTAGCAAAGCCATGAGGGATGCCCCCTTAAAATACAACATAATGGAAAAACAAGCCTTTGCTTTGGTCAAAGCTATCAAAGATTTCAGAGTTTACATTTTATATTCTCATATAATAGCCTATGTCCCTAATTCAGTAATCAAGGACATCCTAACTCAAGAAGGTCCAGATGGAAAGAGAGGGAAATGGATTGCTACTATATTGGAATATGACCTAGAAATCAAACCAACAAAGCTAATCAAAGGCCAAGGTTTAGCCAAGCTCATGGCTGAATCGAACTATCAGGCCTTAGATATAAATTTTATTATAGAAATGGATAATGAAGAGGAGATGGCGACTCCACCAATCAGCCAGGCCTTTATTGAATCACCATGGTATGATGATATCATATATGTTTTACTAAATCTACAAGATCCTCCTTAATTATCCAGGCCCAAAAGCAGGTTTTTAAAAATGAAATCCTTAAAATTTTGCATAGTAGATAATGCTTTGTTTTGGAGGAATCATGAAGGTATTCTTCTCAATTGTTTATTGAAAGAAGAATCTGACAAAGTGTTACAAGAGTTTCATGCAGGTGACTGTGGAGGACATCTTTACTGGAAAACCACTGCTGACAAAATTCTTAGAGCTGGTTTCTATTTTCATACATTGTTTTATGATGTAAAGAAATATGTAACCTCCTGTCATAAGTGTCAAATTTTCGAGGGAAAGAAAAAGCTTTTACCCTTACCCCTCAAACCAATCTCTGTTGAAGCACCTTTTCAACAATGGGGTAGAGACTTCATTGGGAAAGTCCACCCACCTTCCTCTACCCAACACAAATGGATCCTTACTGCCACAGATTATTTTACGAAATGGATGGAGGCCATACCTTCAAGGCAAGCCACTAAAATTGTTATAATAACCTTCCTTGAGGCCAACATCCTATCAAGATTTGGATGCCCAACCAAGATCATCACTGATAACACAGCAGCTTTCAAATCCAGAGAAATGATATATTTTTCTAGTAAGTATCATATAACCCTAGGCCATTCCATAACTTGTTACCCTGAAGGAAATGGACTAGCAGAATCCTCAAACAAAAGTATGGTGAATAACAACAAAAAGTTGTTAGAGGATAATAAGAAAACATGGAACAAAAATCTAGTCAATGCCTTATGGGAAGATAGACTAACCACAAAGAAATCAATTGGTACCTCACCCTATCAACTGGTCTATGGGATGGAAGCTATTTTCCCATCTTCCTTGGGAACACCAGTGATGAAGCTGCTCCAAGAATTGCAGGTTGAACCAAATGACATCCAAAGAAGAATCAACCAAACGATTCATTTGCAACAAACTAGGGAAGAAGTGTGTTATCACTCATATTTTCCCTTAGAAGTTGTTAAAAGAAGGCACACTCCGAGGTAACCACAAACCAATCTTTTAAGTACAGGTTCTAGCCAACCTATACTCAAAGAGGGCTCTCTCTCTTTAAGTTTTAACTTTGTTTTGTGAGATATTAGGCTAGTTATGAAAGCTTGGGGGGTTTTGATTTTGTTTGGTGGTGGAATTCGAGTGCAAATGGATAGAATAAGGTATTTTAGGCCATTGGGCTATGAAGTCAACAGAAGGATGGCTTAACTGGATCAGGTTAATTTAACAAAGGACAAATTTCACAGGGCAAGATAGTCAAACAAAGGACAAATGATAGTTTCAAATGGGTGAAATGGCCTTGAACAGGGAGGAAGGGCAATTAAGAATCCTTCAATAGGGTCCAAGATAAGGGAAAGTGGGTGCTCATTAACAAAAAGCAATTAATTATTCTTTGTTAAATGGTCACAATGATAAACTATGAAAGCAGGGAGCAATTAAGAATTCCCTACCTATAATAGTCTGGAAGAAAACATTAAGAATATAAACGATTTTAAAGACAGAATGTTGTAAACATATTTCTGAAATATAAATTTTCGTTTATCATTCATATATGAATCACATATGAATATTTATTAAACCAGAAAAACTGTAAAAACACAGGATATAGAATACTTATTTGTTTCTCGTTTGACACAGGTATCCTATAAAAGTCCTTTGCTTTATTACTTTGTTCCAGCCAGCCATACAAAAGTTGTTCAACAGCAATTCAATTCCAAAAGTAAATTGTCTACAGAAATCTTTAAAAATCCACCCAAAATACTTCAAATGCAGAAGTATTTATACTAATTGTAAATTGAAATATCTTGAAAAAATATCAAGATTAGTTTCACAAATATCTCCAACTATTTACATTAATAGAACTTAAATAAAAGGACATTCAAAACTAATGAATCTATTTGGCACTATTTCTATGGATTTGTGGTGACAGAGAAGAGAAAGCTGAATTTGATAGCAACTCTTAGTTGTTGAGGAGGCATCCCAGTCACTAACTGCATCCTTCCTTTGTCCATTCTGCCCCAGAAATTCTGCAAACTTAGGGTCCAATGATACACTTTTATATCTCAATCCATGATAGATATGTAAAAAGTGAAAGAGGTTTTTGTAGATAGGAATTCTTTTGAGATAAACCTCTCTCAGTTTCCCAAAATTCAGCTCCAGCTGTTCACAATATTCTCTGCAAAAAGATGTCAAAAACAGGACTTTGTACAAACTAAAAAATAGGTTGTGAAGACATGCACTTATATCCCTTTTGGTAATACCTATGTAAAAAGTGAGATAGGGTTTTGTATATTAGCCTGTTAGGAACAAACAATTCCTCCAGTTTCTTGAAATATGTCCTGGATTGGCCACAATAGTTTCTGCAAAATTATGAATTAAACAAGCAATTTCTGAAGAATGTGCCATTTTTGCTCTAATTTCATCTTTTAACCTTAAACTTCTTTTGACTGCTTTTCCCTTTTACTTTGGATAAACTTCATTGTATCTGGTGAAAGTGTTTTCATATTTGTTTAACCCTTAATGTCTTCATGTTTACTTTTACTGTTTATTGTTTACTTTTTACTTTTACCGCTCTATTTTTTCATTTGTCTTCACTTTGACATGAATTTGTATACTTTGTTTTGTAACTGTCTTCCCTGCTGTTTATCTTCATGCTAGCTGATTTATCTTCATGCTTTTGGTAATACCTATGTAAAAAGTGAGATAGGGTTTTGTATATTAGCCTGTTAGGAACAAAAAATTCCTCCAGTTTCTTGAAATATGTCCTGGATTGGCCACAATAGTTTCTGCAAAATTATGAATTAAACAAGCAATTTCTGAAGAATGTGCCATTTTTGCTCTAATTTCATCTTTTAACCTTAAACTTCTTTTGACTGCTTTGCACTTTTACTTTGGATAAACTTCATTGTATCTGGTGAAAGTGTTTTCATATTTGTTTAACCCTTAATGTCTTCATGTTTACTTTTACTATTTATTGTTTACTTTTTACTTTTACCGCTCTATTTTTTCATTTGTCTTCACTTTGACATGAATTTGTATACTTTGTTTTGTAACTGTCTTCCCTGCTGTTTATCTTCATGCTAGCTGATTTACTTGACTTCGTCTTTAATCTGATACTCTTTAATCTGATACACTTTGACTGTTCCTCACTGTGTCCTTTTACCTTCAATGTGTAGTTTAGGTTTTTACTATCTGTTTCAACAATAAATCGTTTAATTTCATGTTTCCTTTGCTTGTCTTTTAACTGTATGTCTTATTTTCCATCTCTCTTTGAATAGTATTGATAACAATCTTGTAGTAAATAGGTCTTATGACTAGTATTAAGACTTGTTTATCCAAGGATGTGGTCTTCTGATCACTTGTAAAACAAAACAAATTGTTAAGAAAGCATTCGTTTGCAGGGGAGGTCAAAAAGGTTTCATTTGAGCTTGAAAGGCCTATGGAGTGAGTCCATAATGCTTTTCGGGAGGTAAACCATGCTCAAATCGGTTAACAGAGGCTTTAGGTGGCGCAGATGGGTTACGTAGGGTTTTACTGCACAATCAAGTGAAAATGAGCAAAACTGGGGCTTTTGTGTTTAAACGGGTAAATGGTTGATATTGGCAGTAAACTTTGAATGAATAGTGGAAAATTTGTCATATGCGGAGAGTGGGAAGTGGGGGCGGTAAGCGGATTTCATCACACCACTTTTGGGAGGCAAGTGGTTTTGGAGGAGGGTCGCGCGATTCCATACATTGCTTGACACATAGCATCGGTACTGTTCACAAAACCGCTCACATCGCATGCTAAAGGTCGACCAAAAGGCCCACGCAATATGTGTGATAGCCATCGGATCTGAGGGATTCGATCGGATGGTGGTCTCGATGTTGAAGTGACTAATGGATTACGAAGGGTGGGCCCGCTATTAATTAAAAGATTTAATCATATCAGGGGCGATTTGATTGGTCACTGAGTTATTAATTAATCGTGATGATTAATTAATTCTCATTTAGTATGGTGGGGTTTCGGGTTCTTAATTAACCAAAGATTGGTTAATTAATCCCGTTTATGAGTGTTATTATGGTTATTTCGCAACCGGGGGCGGGATATATAGTTTATTGGGATTTATTAACAATAATACAGGTAAGGGGTAATTCTTTTTGGGAATTAAATAATAATACAAGTTAAAAGTTAATATGACTTTGAAATATGAAGTGCGCTAAGTTAAATGTCTCTGAAAATGTATTTCATCATGCAACACTTATACCTTAGGCTAATGATATATGAGGGTTTAATGTAGATAGAATGTTTTTAATTTTCCTAAGTAAAATAGGATTTTACTTAGGAAAAGCTTTATAAAGGGGATGAATGATTTTATGGTGGGGAATCATTGATGAAATGGACTTACGTACTTTAGGCATTTCCACTTATTGGGCCGAGGGTTCGGTCCCTCCAAAAGTCAGAGAAATGCTGTGAGCCCCTCTTACTTTGGCAATTACCTTTAGCACTTAAGGAACTAGTGAAAATTTAGGGGAAATGAGTAGGGAAGTTAATTATTTTTAACTTTGTTTCCTTGATGTGCCTTCCATGTGATACATGCTTTTGTCTAGTAATGAAAGTAACAATATTTAAGCATTATACTTAACCATTCACCACACATATATTCTGCAACCATCATCTACTTACCCTACCTACTTAGCTTAGCATTTTTACTTATTTATTAGGGTGCACTTAGACTAGCAAACCCTTCTCAAACTTTCTTTTCTTTTACATATAGATACCTATCTAAATCTAACCTTATTACATCCAAGGGCTCAAATTACACTATTGAGCTCCTTTTATTTACTCTACCTATCTACTTATTTGCCAAGCGTACACTGTTTGGTCAAATCTTTATTCTCTATATCTAAAACATGAAATTGAAAACATGGAATAACCAAGATTAAGCTATTTGGTTACCATGGATTGTGGCATAGGTGACAAGCTGCACACAATTTTATTATACAAAAGTAAAAAACTAGTGGCATTTAAACTTGCACACTTTCATAGTCTTTTCTTTTTGTTGGGGTTCATTTTCTTTCCTTTTTTGACCTTTTCTTTATTTCTTTTTGTCCTTTTATTCCTTTTCTAGGACATACCCTCTTTACATTTTTTTTTTTATTTTTTTTTTCACAAAATATGGAAACCATTTGCAACAAGCAAAGGTATGAACATATTTCAGAGCTAAACCAATTCAATCATGATATCTGACACCTATTGGTATAGGGGCATAATAGTGGCTCCACTTGGGGATGGCTTTCACTGGGGAAAGTCAAGAACAGTAGATTAGTGGCCTTTGAAAAACTGTGATTATGCTCTACAATCTTCCTTTTGCCTGATGCTTTATTCATATGTATGACAGTAATGTTTCTGGAGCTTAGGGCCTTCTCTTTGGGCTCCAACTTCACAATCTTACCATTTGATCAACACCAAATCTTTATTCTACCTTCTTGAATCCCAGTTGAGCACATTGTAACTTAGGTAGGAATCTTCAGTCTTGGTCTTTTTATCAAAAATCTTCTTAACCTTTTCTTGCACAACTTGAGATCTGACCTGAAACTAAAAGGTGCTACTTACTCTAATTAGCTTTCTGACTGTTGGTTAGGTAAAATGAAACAACCAATGCAACCACTCAAGCAGTATATATGTTGATGGATTTTGCTGCTTGGGCTTGTTTGTGATTGAAACTGATATCCTAAAGCCAAATATAACCTTATCAACTAAAGATAGGATAAGTAAATACTTTCCTTCCTTTGTAGGCTCCAAAAACTGTACAAAAGGATCCTCCAAAATGTGCACACTATTTTTAAACTGATTCAAACAACTATATAATTGTTTTGGATAGCCTTCATGCCATGAAACTGAAATGTCACTTTTATCTTTACCACCCTGCAGACTTTCAGATGAGCATTGTGATGATACTTCTATTGATTGAAATGTTTGGCTGGTGAAACCATTATCATCTTGATTTTGACTCTCATAGTCTGTTAATGGAGAAAAATTATGATTGCATTCATTATCAAACTCATCAGTTATGGGATCATGAAAAACTTGGAAGGATTGATGCAACTTATTACATATAGGTTTGAATGGAACTTCATAAGTTTCTACAAGTTGCTTACCCTTTTCTTTAGATATTTTATACCACATTCCCTTTAAAAACTAAAATGATTCAAAATAAAGAGGCAAAGAAGCTTCACTTATTTCCAAATATTCTACATTTTCTTCCTCACTTTCATAGCTGAAATGAACAAGCTGATCACTATTCTCATGTTGGTGAAACCGGATTCCTTATTCCCAAAACTAGCGTCTGATTGCTCTGTAAATGTAATTTGGATTTGAAGAACATAATTATTATCATATTGATCATATTTGGGCAAATCATCAAAAGTAGTAATGTCATCAAACACACACATTAGATCAGGAGCTTTCTCCTCCACATATTGCTTTATAAATCTATCTTTTGATCTATGGTAGTTGGAATTAGCAAAAATTTGTTCATGATTCTTAATCTCTTCTTGTATTGATGGCTGCAATATATTGACCAAAGGATAATGGTAATCCTGCCATATAAGATCTTCTAGATGATTTGTACCAAGAAAACAAACCTCATTCCAAACTGCTGCTTGATTTAAGTGATTGGTCAATTGTTTCTCCTCCTTATTATCCACTGTAGCCAAGTGCTCTGAATACTCTTGATCTTCATCACATATAACAACCTTATCACATACAATAGGAAAATCCTTATCATTATCTTTGTCATATAGAAGCTTGCAAGGGAGTTGCAAACTCTCATTAATTTTATAAGAAAGATCATGATCTATCAAAGTATGTTGTCTTATTTCATTTACATGCAAGGAAAGAAAATTTGAGACATGGTTTTCTCAAATAAATTTGACTGGTCTTTAATTTCTGAAGAAACCACTACTTGCTGAAGATGATCTTGTGGTTCAATACTTTTAAGCTCTATCGCCTCTACGTCCAGATCTCTATACTGTTGTTGGTTTTCATTGTCGTTTTCTATTTGAGAAAGTTCAGGGAACATAATTTCTTCTTTATTCTGATTAGTTTGTTGTGCTGCAAGAATTGTTTCCTGTGGGGAAAATTCATGGGCCTCTGAAAAACATACATCATCTTTTTCTTTCTGAGGGGAAGATAATTCAAGCAAGGCTTCCACTTTTTGAAAAGGATTTTCTTCTCAAACCTCTAATATTTCATGATCCATGAACTGATCATCATCATCATAGTAATTTTCAAGATATTGAATAAAACTTTCAAAATTGTCACAACAGTCTTGAATTAGCAATAGAGATGAATAACTTTCCTTGTATTTGTCATGAAATGTAGCATGAAAATGCTTTAAAGAACATATGCTAGACGCTGGTAAATTTTCATACCAAGATCTAGCTTTTTCTTCTAAAGTTATCATAAATATTTTCATAAGAAAATCTTCATGGAATTTGACTTTAAACTTTCGAATGTGCATATGAAATTTTAATATATGTAAAGCAACATCATCTCCTATTCCATCTTTAAACAATGGAATATTTTTTGACCAATTAAAGTTGGGTAAAGGATTTGGAAAACCTGAAATCTTTGACCTGTCCAAAGGAGCATACCTGTGTTGATTTATTGAATTCATCTTGAAAACACTCAATGCTAAAATTGGGTCATTGTAGGTTCTCAACAACTATGGATTCTTTTAGTAGTGGTGTTTTGAGTATTTGAGGCTTCTTGATTGGAAAGTGATCATCATAAGATTCAAAAGGATGATATATATTTACAATTTTCAAAGGAAAATAATTAAAAAATTAATCTAAAATATTCTCTAAAATAGAACATACATTGGAAAACTCTATCAATTTAGAAAGAACATAATGTCTTGGATAACAATCCAAGTTAAAAGCCTGATCTTTTCGTATTGTTCTTTCAGGTTCATTCCTCCAGTGGAGTCTTAGTTGTGAAATTGACGTCGAGTCGGCAGGTGGATGATTTTAACCTTTGTGTGTCTAATCATTGTCCACCATCATAGATCAGATCTAAACCTGTAAAACAATTCTGAAGAAAAATAGTAAATAACTTCAAATCAATCCTTTAAGATACATAAAATATTTAATTTAGTGCTTTCTCAAAGGTTTATTGTAACTTAGGATTTGCTCTTCCCCAGCGAAGTCGCCACTATGTTATCACTCAGATTTTCCCTTAGAAGTTGTTAGAAGAAGGGACACTCCGAGGTAACCACAAACCAATCTTTTAAGTACAAGTTCTAGCCAACCTATACGTAGAGAGGGCTCTCTCTTTAAGTTTTAGCTTTGTTTTGTGAGATATTAGGCTAGTTATGAAAGCTTGGGGGGTTTTTGATCCAGGTGGATATTGGTGGCCACCTGCCAAGTCCACTTGGACCCCCACCATTGTCTTTCTCAGCATTTTCAGTTTCCTTAATTGTAGCACAACTTACTATTTTTAGCAGTTTTTGGGTCCTGAACTTCTGGAGCCGTTTTGAGGCCCTAAACGACGTTTTTTGGGGAATCCGGGGGCAACACGAGTCCATGGAATGGACTGTGTTGCCCATTCCAACAATGATAGTGCTCGGATAGATCTTTCTAATGAGCTATTGTACGCGTCAAACGGAGATCATATGCCAAAGTTACGACCCCGGGAAGTTGATGTACCAACTTACCCCCAAACGGGGCCCACAGTTTGGCGTTTCATCTCCTAGGGTTAGGTTTTGGAATGTTAAGGGTTTTTCCATTGTTTCTCAACAATAAATAGGGCTTCGAGCCTCATTGTAACACAGTTCAGAGGCATGTAGCCACCACATCTCTTCTCAGAGATAAGCTACCATCGCCCTAGCTGGTTTATTTCCATTTCTGGTTGTAAGCATATTTCAGTATTTTCCATTAATGAAATGAAGTATTATTTCCGCTGCATCTTTGTGTATATGGTTATCTCTGTAATTTGTTGCGTTCCTGTTTAAATCCGGATCAGTGGTATTAGAGCGGTCTGCTTTTTCTCTGTTTTTCTTTGCATGTCCCCAACAAGGTCGGGATATAAGGAGTTAGGGCTTGAACTGGTTGAACCTTTGCAAGACCAGCCTCGCAAATCCCGATGGCCTCCCATGGCGGACGAGAAGAAAGACGAGGGGGCAGGAGATCCCATCAAAATCTTGCTCGAAGAAGCACTCGGGCGACAACGGAACGCGATGATGGACAGCTTTGCGCAGATCCTTCAGCGGCTACCCAGAAGCGGCGCATCGGCTTCCAGCAGCTCCTCTGGAAACGCCACACCCTTTAAGGTACAAGTTAATTTTGAAATCCCCATATTCGAGGGTCAGATAGACGCCGATGCCGTAGATAAATGGTTAAATCTGCTAGAGGGTTATTTTTCTGTTCATGAATTTTCGAGTCGGGAAAAGATTGTTTTTGCTCTTCTCAAAGCAGCCCCCCACATCAAGGACTGGTGGGAAACCTACTGCGAGCAGAAGGATGAAAGTACTGGCTCACTATTTTCAGCCGCACCCACCTGGGATTCGTTCCGGGATGCCATCAAGGAGCAGTACTACCCTGTCGGAAGCTATGAGGATGAATACATAAAGTGGACCACGCTGCGGCAGGGAAGGGACCAAGACGTGCCGGAGTTCACCAATCTTTTCCATACCCTTCGCACAAAGTTGGGTATCAAGGATTCGGAGCAACATTTGATACTCAAATACCGTGGCTGCCTGCACAAGTACATCCAGGAAGAAATACAGTTCCTAAACATCCCCTCACTCGGCGCAGCATACCGGTATGCCGTCAAGGTCGAGCAGAAGTTTAAACAAAAGAAGCGAGACTTTGGATCTGCGAATCCAAAGCAGGGGAAAGGTGCCCCTAAACCACAGAACAAAGGACAAAGCCAAGGCGGGACAGCCCAAGACAACCAGCCGAAGCTGCAAGCAAAGAGCAACACCGCGAAGCCGAGAAAGGACACTGGAAAATGGTGCGAGTTCCATAAGAGCTCCACTCACAACACAAGTGAGTGTCGGGCCAAGCAGTCACTGGTGGCTGAGCTAAAGGTTTCAGAATCAGATGCATGTTCCGACTCTGAGTCAGAACCTGATAAGGGGTATGAAAAAGGGAAGCAGATCATTGATGCGGATCCCAGCGCCACTGTTGCTACCGCAAAGATCCAGAAAAACGAACCCGAAGATCCAGAGGAGGAGGAGCGTCTCTTCCACTCCCAGATGTGGGTAAAGGGTTCCCCGATACAGTTCATTGTTGATAGCGGGAGTCAAAAGAACCTCATTTCAGCAGAGGTCGTGAAGTGGTTGGGCTTACCGACCACAGCACATCCACAACCATACACCATTGGGTGGCTTCACCAAGGGCGAGATCTCCGCGTGAGCCAGCAGTGTCGCCTTCCATACAACATCAAGCCCTTCACGGATGAGGTATTGTGTGACATTTCTCCCCTTGAAGTTTGTGATGTATTACTAGGACAACCATACTTGTGGAAGCGACATGCTGTGTATGAATCAAGGCCCCGTGCTGTTATTATTACATTGGGAAATAAGTTGTTCAGGATACCAGAGGTAGCACCACCTGCTGCCATCTCTTTGATTACTGCAAAACAATGCAGTAAGATCATTTCCAAAACCAGGAAATTTGTTTTCCTGATGATACGCCCTCAAGGGAAGAAGAAGACAGTGGCCGCGGCCTCCAAACGGGGTCCCTCTGCACGGCAGCTACAGATGGACAAGATTGTGGAGGAGTACGAAGACATCTTCACCTCCCCGGCAGGGGTTCCTCTGCACTGTCAAGTCAAGCACTCCATCGATCTGACCCCAGGTGCACCGCTACCCAATGGACCAATTTATCGGCGCTCCGTTCTGGAGAACAATGAAATCAAGAGGCAGATTCAGGAGCTCCTGCAGAAAGGTCACATCCGTCCGAGTTCTTCGCCCTGTGGGAGCCCGATAGTGTTGGTACAGAAGAAGGATGGGACGTGGAGACTCTGTATTGACTATCGGGCGCTGAACAAGATCACTGTCCGTAATAGGTACCCGATCCCGCGGATTGATGACCTCCTAGACCAACTAAAGGGGGCGAAATATTTCAGCAAGATCGATCTGAAGTCAGGATATCACCAGGTACCAATTGAACCCTCAGATGTGTGGAAGACTGCCTTCAAATCCAAGGAGGGCCTCTTCGAATGGTTGGTCATGCCTTTCGGATTGACGAATGCTCCTGCAACCTTTATGAAGCTAATGGATGACATCTTGCGGCCATTCACCAACTCCTTTGTAGTAGTATACTTGGATGACATTCTGATCTTCAGCCAGAGTTGGGAAGAGCACCTCCACCACATCCGACAGGTTCTCCAAACACTGCGGCAACACAAGCTATGTGCCAATTTGGAGAAATGCACTTTTGGCATGACCGAGGTTCAGTATCTGGGATACATCATTGATGAACAGGGGGTGCATGTCGATCCAGCCAAGGTCCAAGTCATTCGGGATTGGCCCTCTCCAACCACTCTAACAGAGCTCCGCAGCTTTCTAGGTCTTGCCAACTTCTACCGCAGGTTTGTGTTGGGATTTTCTCATATTTCTTGGCCCTTGAGTCAAGTCACCAAGGGCGGGGCGAAAGCAAAATTCTTTTGGTCTGAATCTCAACAGAAGGCATTCAGGGAGTTGAAGGATCGCCTCTGCATGGCACCAGTGCTCGCGTTACCAGATTTACAACAACCATTTGAGGTCGAGACAGATGCCTCTGACTATGCTATTGGGGCAGTCCTTACTCAACATGGACATCCAGTGGCATATCACAGTGAAACACTTTCAGACACAGTCCGGAAGTACCCCACTTATGATAAAGAGATGTATTCCATTGTACAGGCCTGCCGACAATGGAAGCATTACATTTTGGGGAAGGAAACGGTCATCCACACAGACCACCGACCTCTGCAGTTCATACAGACCCAAGGGAAATTGCAGAATGATCGCCATCAGAAGTGGTCTACATACCTGCAACAGTTTCACTTGAATATCAAGTATAAAAAGGGCAGCACCAATAATGTTGCAGATTGCCTCAGTCGACCACCGATCATGGCGCTAACCACCGTGCTCAACTCTTGCGGGCACGAGACTTCTGATTGGCCACTTCTCTACAAAAGCGACCCAGAATTCGGCCACACATACCAGACACTCTTGGAGGGTCGGCAGGTTGCAGATTTTCACCTCCAGGATGCCCTATTATGCCACCTCGGTCACCTTTGTGTTCCTTCAAGCGAGCGTGCCAAGATGATTTGGGAAGCACACTACAGTCGGGCTGCTGGGCATTTCGGGGTCGAGAAAACAGTGGCAGTACTGCAAAACTATTTCTATTGGCCGAATCTTCGACAGGATGTTGGGAAGTACATCCGATCATGTACTGCCTGTGCCATTGCCAAACCGACCATTAAGAAGCAAGGCCTCTATACCCCGTTGCCTACCCCTAGTCGACCTTGGGAATCCATCTCCATGGATTACATGTCAGGCCTTCCTTCCACTAAGCATGGAAATGACTGTGTTTTTGTGGTCATCGACAGGTTCTCAAAGATGGCCATTATGATGGCCTGCAAGAAGAATATCACAGCAGAAGCCACTGCTAAACTCTTCTTTGAACGAGTGTGGGTGCACTTTGGGATCCCACAGTCTATCATCTCAGATCGGGACAGTCGGTTTCTCAGCACCTTTTGGTCCAGTCTCTGGTCAATGCTGGACACCAAACTCACGAAGTCCACAGCCTTCCATCCTCAAACCGATGGCCAGACAGAGGTTGTCAATAGGATGATTGTGCACATTCTGCGCATGTATAACTCAAAGCATCCACGCACATGGGACGAGAGCCTCCCCTACGTTCAGCACAGCTACAACCGAGCTCTTCACAGCTCCACTGGCCATAGACCTTTTCAGGTGGGTTTGGGATTCCAGCCACTATGCCCCATTGATGTGGCCATGCCACTTGCAGCTACTCACATGAATTCAGCTCATGTCCAGTCCGAAACAGATAAGGCCACCAGCTTCATTGAGCGCATCCAACATATTCGCCAGCAGGTCCATGACATTCTAGAGAAATCAAATGCCAAGTACAAGCAGCGACATGATCAACATCGGGTGCCACACAAGTTTCAGGTGGGCGACAAAGTCTGGTTGCATTTGCAAAAGGAACGCCTTACTGGAGCCTATCGGAAATTGAGACCACTCCGATATGGTCCTTACACCATTACTAAGGCTATGGGAGACAATGCATTTGAGCTCAGCATTCCCCCATTCCTTGGCCTGCACCCAGTATTCAATGTGGACCGCCTTCGGCCATACTTTCCACCATTGCTAGACACATCCGACATTGCAGAACAGCTCAAACCCACAGAATTAAATCCAGATTGCATGGAACAAGCTGCAACTGATCGGATCATGGACACACAGATCAAGAACACTCGCCAATAGAATATCCAACTGTATCGAGTTGTCAAAGCGGGCCAACTCCTTCAGCAGGGCAAGTGGCTCACCAGGGAACAAGTTCAGCAGAAGTTTCCTCATCTCATGGAGGAGCTCAACGCAATGGGGACCATTGCTTCCTAAGGGGGGAGGAATGATCCAGGTGGATATTGGTGGCCACCTGCCAAGTCCACCTGGACCCCCAACATTGTCTTTCTCAGCATTTTCAGTTTCCTTAATTGTAGCACAACTTACTATTTTTAGCAGTTTTTGGGTCCTGAACTTCCGGAGCCGTTTTGAGGCCCTAAACGACGTTTTTTGGGGAATCCGGGGGCAACACGAGTCCATGGAATGGACTGGTGTTGCCTGTGCCAACAATGATAGTGCTCGGATAGATCTTTCTAATGAGCTATTGTACGCGTCAAACGGAGATCATATGCCAAAGTTACGACCCCGGGAAGTTGATGTACCAACTTACCCCCAAACGGGGCCCACAGTTTGGTGTTTCATCTCCTAGGGTTAGGTTTTGGAATGTTAAGGGTTTTTCCATTGTTTCTCAACAATAAATAGGCCTTCGAGCCTCATTGTAACACAGTTCAGAGGCATGTAGCCATCACATCTCTTCTCAGAGATAAGCTACCATCGCCCTAGCTGGTTTATTTCCATTTCTGGTTGTAAGCATATTTCAGTATTTTCCATTAATGAAATGAAGTATTATTTCCGCTGCATCTTTGTGTATATGGTTATCTCTGTAATTTGTTGCGTTCCTGTTTAAATCCGGATCAATTTTGATTTTGTTTGGTGGTGGAATTCAAGTGCAAATGGATAGAACAAGGTATTTCAAGCCATTGGGCTATGGAGTCAACATAAGGATGCTTAACTGGATTAGGTTGATTTAACAAAGGAGAAATTTCACAGGGCAAGATAGCCAAATAAAAGACAAATGATAGTTTCAAATAAGTGAAATGGTCTTGAATGGGGAGGAAGGGCAATTAAGAATCCTTCAACGGGGTCCAAGATAAGGGAAAGTGGGTGCTCATTAACAAAAAGAAATGAAGTATTCTTTGTTAAACGGTCACAGTGATAAACTATGAAAGCAGGGAGCAATTAAGAATTCCATACCTATAATAGCCTGGAAGAAAACATTAAGAATATAAACAATTTTAAAGACAGAATGCAGTAAAGCTCTTTCTGAAATATAACTTTTCATTTACCATTCGGATATGAAACACATACGAATATTTATTAAACCAGAAAAACTGTAAGAACATAGGATATAGAATACTTATTTGTTTCTCGTTTGACACAGGTATCATGTAAAAGTCCTTTGCTTTATTACTTTGTTCCAGCCAGCCATACAAAAGTTGTTCAATAGCACTTCAATTCCAAAAGTAAATTATCTACATAAATGTTTAAGAATCCACCCAAAATACTTCAAATGAAGAAGTATTTATACTAATTGTAAACTAAAATATATTGAAAAATATATCAAGATTAGTTTCACAAATATCTCCAACTGTTTACATTAATAGAACTTAAATAAAGGACATTCAAAACTAATGAATCTATTTGGCACTATTTCTATGGATTTATGGTGAAAAATAAAAGAAAATCGAATTTGATAGCAACTCTTAGTTGATGATGAGGCATCCGAGTCACTAACCGCATCCTTCCTTTGTGTATTCTGCCCCAGAAATTCTGCAAACTTAGGGTCCAATGATATGCTTGTATGTCTCAATCTGTGATAGCTATGTAACAAGTGAAAGAGGTTTTTGAAGATAGGAATGCTTTTGAGATAAACCTCTCTCATTTTCCAAAAATTCAGCTCCCGCTGTTCACAATATTCTCTGCAAAATGATGTCAAAAACAGGACTTTATACAAACTGAAAAATAGGTTGTGAAGACATGCACTTATATCTCCTTTGTAATACCTGTGTAAAACATGAGATAGGTTTTTGTATATTAGCCTGTTAGGAACAAAAACTTCCTCCAGTTTCTTGAAATACTTCTTGGATTGGCCACAATAGTTTCTGTAAAACTAAGACTTAAACAGGAAATTTCTGAAGAATGTACCATTTTTACTCTAATTTCTCTTTTAACCTTAAACTTCTTTTGATTGTTTTTCACTTTTAATTTGGATAAAATTCATTGTAGCTGGTGAAAGTGTTTTCATATTTTTTTAACCCTTAATGTCTTCATGTTTACTTTTACTGTTTACTGTTTACTTTTTACTTTTACCACTCCGTTTTTTCATCTGTCTTCACTTTGACATGAATTTATATACTCTGTTTTGTAACTGTCTTCCCTGTTGTTTATCTTCATGCTAGCTGATTTACTTGACTTGGTCTTCAATATGATACTCTTTAATCCTTATACACTTTAACTATTCTTCACTGTGTCCTTTTACCTTCAATGTGTAATTTAGGTTTTTACTGTCTATTTCAACAGTAAATCGTTTAATTTCATGTTTCCTTTTCTTGTCTTTTAACTGTATGTTTTATTTTCCATCTCTCTTTGAATAGTATTGATAACAATCTTGGAGTAAACAGGTCTTATGACCAGTATTAAGACTTGCTTACCCGAGGATGTGGTCTTCTGATCACTTGTAAAACAAAACAAACTGTTAAGAAAACATTCATTTGCAGGGGAGGTCGAAAAGGTTTCATTTGAGCTTGAAAGGTCTGTGGAGTGAGTCCATAATGCTTTTCGGTGGGTAAACCATGCTCGAATCAGTTAACAGAGGCTTCAGGTGGCGCAGATGGGTTATATAGGGTTTTACTGCACAATCAGGTGAAAATAAGCAAAACTGGGGTTTTTGCGTTTAAACAGGTAAATGGTTGATATTGGCGGGTAAACTTTGAATGAACAGTGGAAATTTTGTCATATGCGGAGAGTGGGAAGTGGGGGCGGTAAGTGGATTTCATCGCATCGCTTTTTGGAGGCAAGTGGTTTTGGAGGAGGGTCACGCGATTCCATACATTGCTCGACACATAGCATCGGTACTATTCACAAAACTGCTCACATCACGTGCTAAAGGTCAACCAAAAGGCCCGCGCGATATGTGTGATAGCCGTCGGATTTGAGGGATTCGATTAGATGGTGGTCACGATACTGAAGTGACTAATGGATTACGGAGGGCGGGCCCGATATTAATTAAAAGATTTAATCATATCGGGGATGATTTGATTGCTCACTGAGTTATTAATTAATCGTGATGATTAATTAATCCTCATTTAGTATGGCTGGGTTTCGGGTTCTTAATTAACCACAGATTGGTTAATAAATCCTGTTTATGAGTGTTATTAAGGTTATTTTGCAACCGGGGGCGGGATATATAGTTTATTAGTATTTATTAACAATAATACGGGTAAGGGGTAATTCTTTTCGGGAATTAAATAATAATACAAGTTAAAAGCTAATATGACTTTGAAATATGAAGTGCGCTAAGTTAAATGTCTCTGAAAATGTATTTCATCATACAACACTTATACCTTACGCTAATGATATATTAGGGTTTCATGTAGATAGAATGTTTTTAATTTTCCTAAGTAAAATAGGATTTTACTTGGGAAAAGCTTTGTAAAAGGGATGAATGATTTTATGGTGGGGAATCTTTGATGAAAGGGACTTAAGTACTTTAGGAATTTCCACTTATTGGGTCGAGGGTCCGGTCCCTCCAAAAGTTAGAGAAATGTTGTGAGCCCCTTCTACTTTGACAATTACCTTTAGCACTTAGGGAATTAGTGAAAATTTAGGGGAAATGAATAGGGAAGTTAATTATTTTTACCTTTGTTTCCTTGATGTGCCTTCCATGTGATACATGCTTTTTTCTAGTGATGAAAGTAACAATATTTAAGCATTATACTTAACCATTCACCACACATTTATTCTGTAACCATCATCTACTTACCCTACCTACTTAGCCTAGCATTTTTACTTCTTTATTAGGGTGCACTTAGACTAGCAAACCCTTTTCAAACTTTCTTTTCTTTTACATATAGATACCTATCTAAATCTAACCTTGTTACATCCAAGGGCTCAAATTACACTATTGAGCTCCTTTTATTTACTCTATCTATCTACTTATCTGCCAAGCTTACACTGTTTGGTCAGATATTTATTCTCTATATCTAAAACATGAAATTGAAAACATTGAATAACCAAGATTAAGCTATTTGGTTACCATGGATTGTGGCATAGGTGACAAGCTGCACATAATTTTTTATTATACAAAAGTAAAAATGTAGTGGCATTTAGATTTGCACACTTTCATGGTCTTTTCTTTTTGTTGGGGTTCATTTTCTTTCCTTTTTTGACCTTTTCTTTATTTCTTTTTGTCCTTTTATTCTTTTTTTAGGACATACCCTCTTTACATTTTTTAAATTTTTTATTTTTCACAAAATATGGAAACCATTTGCAACAAGCAAAGGTATGAACATATTTCAGAGCTAAACCAAGTCAATCATGATATATGACACCTATTGGTATAGGGGCATAACAAAGTGTACATCTGATCTCGGGTTGTGCAGGAAATGATCAAGAAGATTTTTGATAAAGGGACTAAGGCTGAATATTTTTACCTTGGGGACAAAGTTCTAAAATGGGATTCAAGGAGAGAAGATAAAGGTAAACATGGGAAATTTTATTTCCTGTGGAAAGGCCCATATGTCATTTATGCTTTCAGAGGTAACAATGCATTTTTCATAAGAGAAATGGATGGCATAGAAGCAGAAGGAGGACCAACAAATGGTCGAATGCTCAAACACTATATTGAACCTAGTTACTAATTTCACTTATCATTTGTACATACTTTACTTTCAAAAGTCTAGAGTTGATTGGATGGTGATTTTTGAAGTTGAAGCCCAGAGAGAAGGCCCTAAGCTTTAAAAGTTTTACTGTCATAAATAGTAATAATGCAAAAGCATAAAAGGGAAATGTTGCAGGGTAATATCACAGCAATTCAGAAGGCCATTGATCTACAAAGTTCTTGACATTTCACCAGGAAATGCCATCCCCAAGTGGAGCCACTGTTAGGTTCCTATACCAATAGGAGTCATAATTTTGAATGACTGAGATTAAACCTTGTAATATTGTACATACCTTTGCTTTTGCAAATGTTTTCCATATTCAAAAAATTAAAAAATGTAAAGAGGGTATGTCCTAAAAGAATAATCAAAGGAAAAAAAGAATAAAAAAGGTCAAAAAAGATGAAAAAATATGAACCCCAAGAAAAGAAAAAAGACCATGAAAGTGAGCAAACCAAAATGCCACTCCTATTTATTTTTATGCATAATAAAAGATTGTGTGCAGCTTGGGATCCTTGCCACAATCTATGATAGTAAAAATGTTTAAACTTTGCTATTTCATGTTTTCAATTTCATGTCTATAGATAGAGAATAAAAATCTGGCCAAATAGTGTAACCTTGGCAGATCATTAAATAGGTAGAGTAAATAAAAGGAGCTCAACTGTTTAATCTGAGCCCTTGGATATAATAAGGTTAGATTAGAAAAAGAAAAACTCAACTGTTTAATCTGACCCCTTGGATGTAATAAGGTTAGATTTAGTTAGTTTACTATTGTAAAGAAAAATAAAAATATTTGATAAGGGTTTGCTAGCTCAAATGCACCCTAATGAAGTGAAGTAAAAATAGTAGGAAAAGTAGATGGGTAAGTAGGAGAAAGATCGCAAAAGTATGATGATTCATTAGACAAAAAGCATATTTATCATTCTCATCATAAAATTTCCAGATATGAATGAACAATAAAGCATGCAAATGGATTTCAAAGTCAATTAATTAACTTCCTCCATTCATTTCACCTTTTACTTAACTAATTTCTCATAATAAAGTTCAAAGCGCTCAAAAACCTTTAAGTCAAAGAGGCTCAGAGCATTTCTCTGACTTTTAGAGGGACTAGACCCTCAGCTCAATGACTTATGGATGTTAAGTATTAAATTCCCCTCAAAAAAATTCATCTCCCTTCATTCCCCCTCATTTCCCTAATAAAACCCCTTTTCCTAAGGTTAAAACACTATTTTCCTAGGGAAAGTAATCACCCCCATGTAAAACTCGTTTTTCCCAGAAAACCTACTAAAACACTTTAGCCTGAATTATAATGCATATATGTGAAAAGCAAACAAATCATAGAAAATACATTATGCTTAGCGCAATTCATTTCCGTCGTTTTCATGTTAACTTCTAACTTTTATATAGTAATTACCATTAATACCCTTTCCTGTATGTATATATTAAATCCCTTACATTAATATCGCTAGACCTAGTTTTAACTATAAAACTACGAATTTCACCCAAACCCTGACAAAGTTCATTAACTGATCGATTCGCGATTACGTTAAGTAAAACTTCGTAAATCACCGCCGCTGCCTAAGTTCATCATTAACCCATGCTTAATCACCATACCATCATAATTAACCCATCGGCCCCCCACATTACCCTCCGCACTCGTTCATAGCACGATCACTGTCCAATCTGAAAACCCACATCGAACACTCATAAGCCATTTCAATTGGGATCATCCACTGAACGATACCCACCCGAAAAAGTGGTTTTTTGCCCAGCCCTCGATGCTACATGTCATTCAATGAATGGAATCGGGTAGCCTCTCCAAAATACCACCAAGCGCCCAAAAGCGGTACGATATAAACCATTTACTGCCTTCCCGCCACACGACAAAGTAACCACTATTCACCTTGTACCCGCCAAAACTAACTTTTCACGCATAAAAGCCAAAAAGCCCCAAATCATTTGTTTTCACTGGAATTTCAACTGTAAATCTCTATACACATGCACACCACCTGCGAACGTCGAAGTCGTCAACCCATGTCTAATTACACTCCAAAGACCATGCAGACCACCCAGACAGTCTTGCACCCTATACAAAACCCCTTCAACCATTTGCAATCGCCAGCCACCCTGCTTAGAACCATTTCACTCCAGTTCTAGGTATTCAAGCCACAATTCATCAAATACCCTGTCAATTTCAAAGAAACCAGTGATTGAGTATTCTTAGTTAAGTTTAAAATTAATTAAGGAAACTCAAGCAACTTAAGCCTGCTCCGTGCTGAACCACTGCTGCCCTAAAAAAAACACTACAAATTACCTCCCCCATTCTCAAATCCACAAGAACTAAGAATGGCTGCCCCAATTGCCATGGATGTGAGACCCATCTCTACATCCCACTTAGACCTGGACCACTTCCCCCTGGCTGATAAGAATTTCTAGATAAAGGACACCTCTGTCCAAGAATCTCTCCTCAAAGTATACTGCCAAAGTAGGGATAAATAAGTGAATCATGCTGATGAAATTGGTCTTTGGGAATCCAATTCGCCCAAGTACCAGTTCCCCCAAGTCCACATTTTCCCATAAGTTGTCCACTACTGTCATGCCAATTATATTCCTAGTCAAAAAGCAGTCATGTCCCCAAGCCAAACCATACTTTTCACCATCACTGCTGAGTCTATAAATGAAATGCTACAACTCCAACCAGGGCAAAACCTAACTCCTCTTTCAATTGGAAGCTTATTAGACCAGTTCCCCAAGCTTACCACTGCAAAATTGGCTGAGATATTCCAAACCTTCATCAGAGAAGAAAAACACATCCCAAGGGATCCTCCTCCATATGTAGCTACTATTTTTTCCCCATTGGGTTAGAACATTGTAGCCATGATATCCTGTGTCCTGGGTTACACCACCAGTGAATATATTGATGAAATTATCCTAGCTTTCATGTCCATCTACACTCCAGGGCAGCCTCCTGTTGTCATCTATGACTATGCCAAATTTATAGCTGATAGGATGCATGACCAGTTTCTTAGAATGAGCAATGAGAGAGTCTTCAAATACTCCTCTGTTTTGTACCATATTTTCCTATATTATCAGTCAGATAAGTTCCCATTCACTCTTCAGAAGCTTGACACAAAAGGTCACCCCAAATCAGTCATTTTCTGGACTCCATTAATCCATAAATATCAGTCCCCATATTCATATGTTGACTTCATTGACCTATTTGTGCATCCAATTGTGATAATGCTGAGAGGAAGCCCTCATCCAAGAATCAGTTCAAACATAAATAGGGTCCTGCAATTGTCAAAACAAACCAAGGTAGGTGATTGGTACTTGTACCAAAACCATACCGAAATCAAAATCTATGGTTGCATGCTCACTCCATACAAGCTCCCAAAATACCTCCTAATGAAGTTATTTTTTTTAGATTACTATAGGAAGATTATCAGTTCAGATGAAACAAACTTTGTCAATGCCAAGAAGAAGGCCAACTTCAAAATAAAAGACCAACTAGGCCCCTTCATATGTAACTCTAGGGAAGCACGTCAGGAAGCAGATTCCATTTTACAAAGCATGAAATTCCAAAGGAGATTTGTTTGGAGATATGACCCTTTGGAATTCATATCCAAGAAGAGGCAAAAGGTCAAGTTAGCACCTTTCATCCACCATCCCATACCTGAAATTGATGCCTATGCCAACCAATCAAAATGGGTGGAAGGAACCATAATTGATCAGGACAACACCAAGATAGACATAGAAAATGATATAATCGACCTAGAAAAACAACTTGATGAGGGTTCTTTCCTGCAGGTGCCAGAATAGTCGAACAGGCTAGAACAGTCAAATAGGCTAGAACAGTCAACCAGGACAGAACCATCAGAAGAACCAGCAACTACTTCAAGTGCACATCCAGTCATGCAAACTCCTCAGAATGTGGAGAAGGTCCCAAAAAGGAACAAGGAATGGGTTTCCACTTCAAGAATGCCTACTTCTAATGTACAACAAGAATCAAACAAAAGGAAAAAACCGAATCCAACCTTTGAGCAAGAATTTACTGAAGACTCAGCTAAGGTCACCAACATAGAGGTTGAAAGAAGTAGACCCACCACTCCATCTGGGAGTGTGCAGGAGCCTTCCACATCACAGACTCAGATGTTGGTGAGGTAGCAAAGTGTTGAGGTATCTTCCTTCAGAATGCCTACAGATAAGGACCAAGATATTAAGGAAAGATACAAAGAGATCAAAGCCAGAAATGAGAGGCTTAAGGCCCAAACATATGCCCAATATCTGAAGATGACCCCCACTAATCAAACAAGGCTAATGTTAGCCTTTGATATCAAAGAGGGGAAAATGCAGATGACTTTCATCAAGCCAACCACTCAGTAGCCAAGAGCAACATCAGATTTCAAAAAGGTGGATTTTGAAGTACTGGCAAGGGATATTCATCCCATTGACCAGATTGAACTACACAAGCAAACAGGGGAGATGATATACTCCACATTAACAGGGAAGGCCATTTCTGCCCACCAATTACAGAACTCCCTAAACAATATATCAACACAATTTCAGTTGGAGAAGGCATCCTCACAGGCCAAGGATACTAGAATCAAGTCCTTAGAGGACTTAGTGATTGAATTGGGACACGATCCCAAGGATGTAAAAGCTACAAAAAACTGATTAAAAGTGAAAATGAAGATACTGCTACACTTAAGAAGTGGCTTAAGATACCTTAGCTACATCACTCGTAGACAAGGGAAGTCCTAGAAGCATAGCAAGGACACGAAGAGCTCATGGACTTGGTCCTGAATCTAAATGATCAACTCAAGGAGATAGAGAAGGAGTTGGACACTTTAATTTAGTCGAAGAAAAGTGACTTGGCCACAACTTCTAGAACTGTCATCCCCACAGTATCTACAACAGTTCATTCCACACTGGCAGCATCATTGGCACCCACAGCTCCACCTGCCACACCATTGCCAATAAAAACTTAGCCTACTACAACAACAGGTACACCAGCATATAAAGCAGCAGAACTTGTCAAAACCATGGAAGATATGTCTATCCAAGCTACAGAGCTGAAAAGATTAAAGGAAAAGGTGGCAAGTTTGGAAATTGACTGCAAACTTGCCCAACTCAAGCAAAAAGAAGAAACACAGAAAGCTCAGAGAATGGGTGAGAAAATCAAGGTCCTGGAAAAAGATTTGACACTACAGAAACCACTTGGACAAACCAAAGAGATGTTGTGGGCCAATATCATTGAATTTGTCAATGATATTTGGCCATCAATCCAGGCAATCTTTGAGTAGATAGAATTAGTAAAGATAGCTACTAAAGCTATCCAAAAAGTAAAGGAAGAACTAGGGGATAAACCATAGGATGCCAATAGACTCATCCACTTCCTAAACAACGAGAACAGATATGAGCTCCATGAGCTTAACATAGAAGATAGGACTGAGGCCATTCTGGAGATTAGGAAGGTTCTTTCCAAAAGAAACCTTATGCTTAACTTAGAAGAGAAGTGCCATAACATGCAGGTAGCCATTGATAGGTTCATGGCTAAGTTTCAGATTTTGAGGGAGAAAGGTCTTCCTAGTCCTATGGTCATCAATGAAAAACTCATGACCCAGCTAGACTATGGAGATAGATTAAGAAAATTAGCTAAGGAACAAGCAAGTTCTTCAACCATTAAAGCCCTGCCAACAAGGAAAGTGTTATATGACACATTGGAGAACTTGTTTTTCCTAGAGCATGAGGTGAAACATTTGTTCCTCACCAAGCCAAATTTTGCACAATACATAGAGGCAGATGAAATCTACAAAAGGATGGTGAATGTAAAATTCCCTGATGTGGAATGGTGGGAAAAAATGACAGATTTACTATGATAAATTTACATCAGAAAGTTACTGCACAGTAAATGAAGGCAACCAGTTAAAACAGGTAAAAGCAAAGCAGCAAGGTCAAAGAGTATCAGTTGAAAGATGAAAGTAAAGAAGATTCTAGCGTAGAAATGCTATAAATATCAGCCAGCATAAAGGGCTCCAACTCAACTGAAACAACCAGCAACACTACAATAAAAGGGACAACATGAAGCAGTTCAACATCTATCTCTATCTTCATGCAAGAAGATATTTATTTTTCCTAAATTAAATCTCAAGTTGTTTTGAGATATTTTGTAAACAATTTTGTATGTATACTTCATATTTCGAAGTATGTAGGGTGGATTCCAAGACATTTCTATAGACTTTTTCTCTCAAATCAAAATTCTATTGTATCAATGACTAGATTGGCTTGCTGGATCAAGGAATAAAGATCAGATATTTTACAGGATTCTTGTGTAAAGAGAAATACAAATAAGTATTCTCCCATGTTCAATTTTGTTTTTCCTTATGTTTTTTCCATAATCTTTTGTGTAAATTTCTAAAATCTAAATGTATAGCAAGGAATGATATTTCAGAAATTGCTTAAATGCACTCTGTCTTGACTATTATGCATTATTGTATGTTTTCTTCACAAATCTATGTTAAGGAATTCTTAACTACTCCTTAGTTTAGATAACCCCTAGCCATCTATAGCAAAGAATTCTTAATTGCCCTTTATTCATGATCATCCTCTATTCTTCATTTTGATCCTCATCCAAGGATTCTGAAGTGCCCTTTCACCCAGGTTAGAATTACTTCACTCATTAGGCCTAAAGATTTGCATTTTTCTTTGCTAGCCTACCCTATGAACATTCCCTTTAATGATCTGGTCCAGTTATGCTACCCATTGGTTGACTCCATAGCTCAATGGCTTGAAGACCTAGCTCTATCCATCTGCTCCAAGAATTCCACCACCCAGCCTTCAATTCAAAACCAAAACCCCAACGAACATTAAGAACTAGCCTAAAATCCCATAAAAACAAAGCTAAATTATATAGAGAAAGCCCTCTCTGAGTCATAGGTTGGCTAGATCCTATACTTAAAAGATTGGTTTGTTGTTACCTCGGTTGCTTCCTTCTTCTGATATCTTCTAAGGAAAATTCTGAGTGATAACACCCTTCACATGTTTCTTCTCACTAGTGGTTTTTTGACATTGGATATGGAGGATTTAGAGTTCCCTAAAAGATAACATTATATGTTAATGCTTTTTTTATAAAGTTTAATGTGGTTTCATTAAGCAATAATAATGAATTAATATATATTAACTAATAACAACTAATAATATTAATTGACAATAAAATTATAATTTATAATAATTATCAAAACTAATACTATTAGTTGGAAATCATTCCACAAATATTGAAATGAGAAAGTGGTAAGTACTTTTTAATACACATGACATTATATATCAAATTGCTATAATAAGTTTATAATTTATTCACCAATCATATGTTTACTCTCTCTCTCTCTCTCTCTCTCTCTCTCTCTCTCTCTATATATATATATATATATATATGCTTTTTAAAAGTTAAATATTATATATTGTATAACTAAAAGACTAATAATATTTAAAGAGTAAATTTGTTTCCATAATCTTCTTTTGATAGAAATTAATAAAAAATTCATAACACACACACATATATATATTTATGATTATTTAAATTTATAAATAATAATATTTTTATTCTATATTTAAAATTGAAATATAAAGTATATATAATGAATGATTTTAACATACTATAAATTATTTCATGATGGGGGTGTGAACCGAGGAGATTATAGGAGCATCCTGGCTCATTTACCCTCGAACCCTACCCCCCCCACCCCCCGTGGCAATGGTAATGATGATACATGGTAGTGGGATGGCTTCAGGAATTGACTTAAAGAACATTATCGAGGTAACATATCATACATCTAAGGTGGCACAGGTCTAGTGGGATTATAGTTTTGGCAGTGAAATGAACTAGAGTGTTACTATGAGTGATTCTAGCTCCTTCTATGTACATGGACTTCTCAGTCTCGTAAGTTGTTCCTTATGCGTATGGGGGGAACCCTTAATGTGGCAAAAGAGTGGATTTATCCATGTGTAAATACTTGTGACTACATGGAGGAACCTCAACTGCATTCTAATCGCACCACTCTACATGCTAATCACACCACTTTGCATGCTAATCACACCACTCCGATACACCACAAAAGGGTGGTAAGTTATTTCGCTACAACTTTTGTGGTGTTATATAGTTTAATTGTCCATGCAAGAATTATTTATATGTCACGTCCACCTAGTGATCCGCTTTGGTATTTCTTCTGTGTGTGGGTTGGGCTTACCCATAGGTTGATAGAGTGGGTTTGGTTTGTGTGGTTTAAGGGTGTTCATGAAGTCTATTTTCTTTCTTTTCTAGCTTTGTTGTTTGTGGAGAAATATAGTAACCCATTTTCTAATGTCATTAAACTCGCCTGGAAGGGTAGAGATAGGTGACCCCTATCTCTTAGAGGGGACTACTAGTTAGTGCCCCGTGCCTAGATTTTCTGGGCTAAAAATGTTTCAATTCAAAGGAATACTTACTTTGTTTGTCTATTGGGAAAAGGCATAGCAGGCACGGGCACTTATCTCTGGCAAGAATAAATCAATGTGCTCCTTCTCTCTTGGCAAAGCCCATATCAGCATTGTCAAACTCATGTTGAGACAACAAGGATGTCGTTTCCATGGGGGTGGCCAAAGGGGCATGGGAGAGAGACGCCCGAGGGATAAACTAGAGGAGGAAGGAGAGATAGACCTAGCACAAGGAGGTTCACTAGGCCATGTTGATCTACCATCCCCAGTTGACTCAATTGAAGCCCAGATTCGAGTAGTATAGACCTCAGTTGACCAACTCGCTCAAGATAGGAAATTTGATTGCAATGACACCATTAGCTTCTTCTCTGGCATTCTGCATAATCAAGCCTATATCTTGGATCATTAGGTTTCACTATGTCACAACCTACAATGATTGCATGACCGGATGGTTAGTTTCGAAGGGCGGATGACCCACATGGAATCTCATATCCATGAGGCCTTTCACTCGCGAATGGAAGATGGGAATGTTGGTAATGTTTCTCATGCTCTAAATGAAAATAATATGTAATGAAAAAAGTCGGATATGATTTAGGTTTTTATAAATTTCGTACATGTTGGGCTTTAGATAGAAAATCCTCTAGTTTTGTGCAGATGTTATTTGTTATTTTCTGTATATACTGAATGTCCAACAAATCAAGTTGGATTGAAGCCTTGCAACCATGAGGAATGCTTTTCTCATGATGTATTATCATTTTGATTTAATAGAAAAAATAGACTTACGAAAAAATATATAAATTATATATAATTTAAGAATTTATAATTTAATTATTCATAGAAAAATTGGAAGAAAACCATTCATGTGTCATGAACTTTAGCATCACTAATATATTAAGAAAGGTAGAAAATTAAAATTTGAACAATTTTAATATATATACTAAGAATTTTTTAGATTTTTTTAAATATACACACAATGTAGTTTCCGGGTAAAGGATGACTCAGCAATTCTTATGGACGACCTCACAAACATCATTAGTCTATCATAACTAGTTTTTTTTAATGAATCCAAATGTGTGAGTTATAGTGGTAATTATTGTATATTCATGGTAATATTGATTTGGGTATATTTTATTTGTTATATGTTTTGAAAGATTTTTGGATGTATTTTTTAGTTTACTGACAGAGATTTGTTGGAATCACAAGTTTGAGTTGTGATTTGTCCACAATTCAAGTTCTCAAGGCATTTTTCAGGGCGTTGAACCCATTAAACCCATATCTACATTCAAAAATATATTTTATATAACAAAGATAAAGATTAGGCCAAAACAATTTACACTCGATTCCTAGGAAGATTTAGAAAACTTTATTACATATATTTTTAAAGTTTTAAAAAATGTTCATCGCCTTTTATTATTTTTAAATAAGAAAATAATCTCTCGAGAAAGAATTTAGGAATAATATTTAAACAGTGAATTGATTTCCATAACCTTCTTGTGATAGAAATTAATAAAAAAATCTCTCACACACACACACACACATATATATAACTTTTTTATTTTTTTATTATTTAAATTTATAAATAATAATATTTTTATTCTATATTTCAAGTTTAAATATAAATTATATATTATGAATGATTTTTTAGTGGAGAGGCTTTTTCTACTACGTAGTATGAGAGAGATGTGTAAGTATATTTGTGTTTGACTTGGAGTTGACACGTGTTTTTTTTTTCTATATATATATATATATATGTATGTTTAACTTGGAGTTGACACGTGTTTATTTTCTATATATATATAAACAAAAATGAGTATATGTGTTTGGTTTGTTTGATTAAAAGTATAATAAAGCATCAATTATCTCGCTCTTAGTGAAAATATTTCACTCTCATTCTCAACCATAAATAAAAATAATAATAATATCCATTTTTAAGGTCACACCCAAGCCAGACACCAAATTGGTGTATGAGACCCCCTTGTTTGTGGGACATACATATATATATATATATATATATATATATATATATAGATATAGATATAGATATAGATATAGATATAGATATAGATATAGATATAGATATATGTATGTTTAACTTGGAGTTGACACGTGTTTATTTTCTATATATATATATATATATATATATATATATATATATATATATATATATATATAAACAAAAATGAGTATATGTGTTTGGTTTGTTTGATTAAAAGTATAATAAAGCGTCAATTATCTCGCTCTTAGTGAAAATATTTCACTCTCATTCTCAACCATAAATAAAAATAATAATAATATCCATTTTTAAGGTCACAGCTAAGCCAGACACCAAATTGGTGTATGAGACCCCCTTGTTTGTGGGACAAGGGACCCACCTGCGCGCATGATTTGACTACTAAGTCTACAAAGGTATACATACTCTACCCCCTTCTGGTTTTGAGCCTTTGACCTCTTAGGAGGAAACACATGCTCGTAACCATTAGGCCCACTCAAGCTGTACTATAATGCAATTGAAAAAAAATAAAAAATTATACTCTCTATATATATACAAGGATCAAATATGTGGAGGTCCAAACATTTTATTCAAATTTTGCATCCTAAAAGAAGTTTCCACCTCAAGAGATTTGATTCCTCTAGACTCATGCTAGATCCATGGTTAAGATCATCTATACTATTAACAAATTATAAATTATAAAATTTATAATTTACAATTTAATCTTTCATAAAAGAATAGAAAAAAACCATTAATGTGTTATGAAATTTAGTGTCATTAGTATATTAACAAATGTAGAAAATATAAATGTTAATAATTTTAATATGTATATTAAGGTTTTTTAGCCTGGAGGCTCATTCTACAACCTGGAATGAGAGAGATATGTATGTATGTCAGTGTTCAACTTGGATTTGATAGATAAATTAAAAAACAATTATCACAAAAAGGTCAAATCTAATAAAAAACATAAATGAATATATGTGTTTGGTTTTTTTAATTAAAAATATTATAAAACATCAATAATCTCACTCTCACTCTTGGTGGCCATACTAAGGAGAACTGGTAAAAATATTTCACTTAAGATATAATAAAAAATGAATATATGTGTTTGGTTTGTTTAATTAAAAATATAACACAACATCAATAACCTCACTTTCATCCTTGATACTAAGGAGAAGTGGTAAAAATATTTCACTCTCAATCTCAACCATAAATAAGATATATCAATGTCCATATAAGACAATATAATTTTTATAGAAAAATAAAGTAGTTAAAAGTTAAAAATGAACTATATATACATTATATAACCGATTCAAAGAAAGATATTTTATATGTTTTTTTATACTTAAAACATTTTAAGCAATTTCATTGCCCATGTAAATTTTGATCCATTTTATATTTTAAAAAATGCAACCTAAACAATGAAAAATTACAAGTTGTCTCTATATATATATTTAGAGGATCAAATTTGTTGATGTGTAAACATTTTATTTAAATTTTGCACTCTAAAATAAGTTTTCACCTCATGAGATTTGATCTTCTTGGCTCTTGCTAGATCTTTGGCTAAGATGGATCTAGTTGCAGGTACAAACTGATTGAACTACCCTTATGGTCGACCTCACAAACATCATTGTCTTTCACAACTAGTTTTCTTTAATGAATCCAAATGTATAATGGCAATTATTATATATTTATGGTAATATTGATTTAGGTATATTCTATCTATTATATGTTTTGGAAGGCTTTTTCGTGTTTTTTTTATTTTAATTGGGAATCCACAAGGATTTGTTTGAATCACAAGTTTGAGTTGTGCACTCTCCAAAATTCAAGTGTTGAAGGGGTTTGAACTCTCCACAATTCAATAACAATGATCAAAATTTGGCCAATTTTTTTTCAATAAATTCTTGAAAAAACCACAAAAACATATAATAATTAGACAATGCCGATAATAAAGTTAATATTTTTTAAGTCTAGATTTGAACATTTATAGAACTTTATTACATATTTTTAAAGTTTTAAAAATTGTTCATCGAATTTTATAATTTTTAACAGAGTTTTTAGTGCGACTTTTTGGACTTTCTGCTTACCAATCCAGTGGAAATATTTGAGATGAAATCTTGATTTTTGTTATTTAAATTGGCTTTTGATTATATATATGGATTCTGCAACCTGAAAAACTTTTAGGACACTTCGATTGTGCATTGATTACCCATCAAGCTTGTGATTTCAATAAATTCCTACAGAAATTAGACCAGAAATCCCACATGAAAAACTTCGAAAAAGTCTCACTAAAGAAAACTCAATTTTTGCAATGAGATGCGCATTCTACAACCCAATATGATTTGTAATGTTGTCCGTACTGATCAAAATAATAGTTTTTAAAAATCTTAATGTCCATTCATAAAAAAATTAAAATAATTGTATAAATAAACAATTAAAAATCTATTAACCCAATAAAGTTCGATCATTATTATTTGCAAATTTTTGTTCGTTGAATTTTGTTTTGGCTTTGAATCACTAGATTCATGTTCTCAGTGCTCTCCACCTACAAGAAAGTTCCATACATTCTGAACCATGTAAACTCAACAACAAAAAATTTACCACAATAAAATTCTAAATCAAGTAAAATTTTAAACATGTTTACATTTTACTAAAGTCAATAACCTTTAGTAAAACAAAGTAAAAAGGTTAATTCAATGGATAATAAATTTACTTTCAACAAAAAAATTTACCACATTAAAATTCTAAATCAGGTAAAATTTTAAACATATTTACATTTTACTAAAGCCAATACCATTTCTTAAAACATAGTAAAAATGTTAATTCAACATGAAGAATAAAAATCATGCTCCAAAATCTTTTAATATTTCTTTTAATTAATATTTGTAAAATGAATTTTTAAAAGGAAAACCATATCCTATGGATATATTAAAATATCTAAAGACATAAATATTTCCACATCAAAGTTATAATATTTGAAAATTTTGTTATCATGCCATGTAAAAAATATCATTAAATCCAATATTAATAGTATAAATTTAATAACTTAGAATTAATACAATATTAAATTTAATATAATATTCAATTTGATATATTATAATATATATTAACATATCATGATATATATTAAATTTAGATATATATGGGAGGGAAGAACAATGACAAAGTGATAGAGGTGTAGAGATAGAGGGAGTGAGAGGGAGAGAGAAAGCATGAGAGAGGACTTGAGAGACAAGAAGAGAGAGGGAGGGATAGAGGAATAGAGTTGGAAGGAAAGAGAGGGAGGGAAGAAGAATCACATAGAGAGAGAAAAGTGGAGAGAGAGAGAGAGAGGGAGTGACAAGGGAAAGATGGAGAGAGAGTGTATATGTTTGGGGGGGGAGTTAGAGAGATAAATAAGGATAAAGAAAGAGAAGAGGGGGAGAGAAAGAGAGATATTGACAGATTTGGAGGAGAGAGAGAGAGAGACAGAGACAGAGAGATGAGGGGGAGAGCCAGAGGGAGGCGGAAGAGAAAGGGAGAGAGAGGAAGGTAGAGAGTAAGGATGTGAGAGAGAGAAGGAAAGAGCAAGGAAGAGAAAGAGGGAGGTAAGAATAAAGACACAGAGGGATAAAGGTGGAGACAGAGGGGGAGTGATAAGGGAGATGGAGAGAGAGGGAGAGAGAAGAGTAGGAGGGAAGAGAGATAGAAGGGGGTAAAGAGGGAGAGAAGGGGAAGAGAGAGAGAGGAAGATGAAGAGGGAGGGAGAGATAGATAGATAAATATGGAGAAAGAATGTGTATGTTTTGGGGGTGATATAGAGAGACAAAAGAGAGACAGAGAGAGATAGATATATAGATGGAAGGTGAAGAGAGGGAAAAAGAGAGGTAGAGAGAGGGAGAGATAGTTAGGTATGGAGCGAGATAGTTAGGTGTTTGGGGAGGGGGGGGGCGTGAGAGGGAAGATATAAATATAGGTATAGGTATAGATGGATGGGGGAGAGAGGGAAGAAGGATTCTTGCACTAGATGAATTAATTTCAGTGTAGATGGTGATTTCTAATCCTATTTGATTTCATGCATTGCAGGAGATAATTTGAAGGAGAGGGGAGAGGAGGAATGAAGAGAGAGAGATAATGATAGGAGTGAGAAAGGGAGAGAAGGGTAAGATAATGAGAGGGAGACACAAAGATGGAGGGGGAGAGAGGGGGAGAGAGAGAAGAAGAGAAGGAGGGATATAGTGATATGGTTTGAGGGAAAAGAGAGCGAGAAGGTGGGGGGTGAGAGGGAGAGACATGACTTGAGAGAGAGGAGGAGAGAGGGAGGACAAGGAGATGGATTTGGAAGGGGAGAGAGGGAGGTAAGAAGAAATCCATACAGAGAGAAAAGTGAAGTAAGAGAGAGGGGGGAGTGAAAAGGAAGAGATGGAGAGAAAGTGTGTACGTTTGGGGGTGAGATAGAGAGACAAAGAAGGAGATATGGATAGAGATATAGATATAGATGAAGGGGGGAGTGGGAAGAATATTTTTTGCACTAAATTCATTGAATTCATGGTAGATGGTGAGTTATAATCCTCTTTGATTTCTTGCACTAGATGCATTGATTTCAATGTAGATGTTGATTTCTAATGATATTTGATTGCTTGCACTAGATGCATTGATTTCAGCGTAGATGTTGATTTCTAATCTTATTTCATTGCTTGCACTAGATGAATTGATTTCAGTGTAGATGTTTTTTAATTCTATTTGATTGCATGCACTACATGCATCGATTTCAATGTAGATGTTGATATCTAATTCTATTTTATTTCCTACACTATATGCATTGATTTCTTTTTTTTTCTAGTTAAGACTAACCTAGGTACCCACGGGGGATTTGAACCGGTGACCAATCGCAAGAAGTGCCTTAACAACGCACCCATTCACCGTCAATCCAAAACCCCATGGGCACTATATGCATTGATTTCAGTGTAGATGGTGATTTCTAATTCTATTTGATTGCTTGCATTAGATGCATTTATTTTGGTGTAGATGGTGATTTCTAATCTTATTTGATTTCTTGCACTAGATGCATTGATTTCAATGTAGATGTTGATTTCTAATCCTATTTGATTGCTTGCACTAGATGCATTGATTTTAGTGTAGATATTGATTTCTAATCATATTTGATTGCTTGCACTAGATACATTGATTTCAATGTAAATGCTAATTTCTAATCTTAATTGATTTCTTGCACTAGACACATTGATTTTAGTGTAGATATTGATTTCTAATCTTATTTTATTGATTGCATTAGATTCATTGATTTTAGCTTAGGTATTCTCTAATCTTATTTGATTGCATGCATTAGATGCATTGATTTCAGTGTAAGCACAAAAAATGACTCACAATGTGCATTGATATTGATTTTTGTGTTATAGTAATTCAACCAATTAATATTGGAGAGCAAGAAAGACAAGGTATGGTGTTTACTACAATAGATCAAGTTAAGGAATTGAATGGTTTACGATGTCAACTATTCTTTTCATATAATCGATATGAAAAGCTGGAAAAACCAACAAATAATGTAAATATGGCTACTCATTAAAAAAAATAAATCAAAATTACATTATTTCTTGACAAACAAACTAGATAAAAAAAATCATCAAAATATTTTGAAGGAAATAAATTATTTCAAGCAATGACACAAATGATTTCAAGAGTAATATTGATGCAGTGAATTATTAAAACTACTCTTCAAGATATATTTAGTAATACTTGGTAATACTTGGACACTATTAAGAATTATTAATTGTCAAAAGTTGCAATACCTAAAATTAAATTAGGTAAATGTTCAGTATCAATCATCTTGCAAATTATTGACAAGATTGTGTTTCTTCTTCATGACCAACTAATTACTAACAAACAATTACATCCACATATAGAAATATAACACAATAATTGTAACATTCACAAACATTACCATCTAAATCCAAACACATAAACGCATAAACCACTATGAATGATATAATCATATCAAACAAAGAAAACATAATGTAAATTTCGAAGTGAGAAATTTATCTCAAACATATACATAATAATAATAATCTAAAATGTGTCAAACATATACATAATAACAATAATCTAAAATGTGTCGTTGGTGCTAACGAGCCTAGATCCATCTATCATGCTCCTAGAGAGATCAAATTCCTCCTAAACTTTTTCTCAAATTCTACACTCCAAAAAGAAAATTTACATGTAAAGAGATTTAATTCTTCTTCAGATAATAAATCTAGAATAAAATAAACTAGATTGGCTTGACTAACAAAATAATATCTTCATAAACACACCTTATTCCTAGAATTTAGCACATATAATATCTTCATAAACGCACCTTATTCCTAGATTTTAGCACATAAATCACTATTGCATATTTATATTATATACCGTTAGATGGATCAAACGTCATTCTGTATTTTGAAATAATGTTTATTGAACAGATCCTTAACGTGAAATTGTTTGTAGGGTTTGATAGTTCTGGAAAAGCACCGTACCACCCACACAAATTTTCAATCAACAACTCGATCCGACAAAATAGAAGCCGAACTGAGCGCGAACCTTCTTTCTGACTGCCTTTTGCTCGACACTTCCTGCAAAATCTCATTAGATGAGTACCTGAAAAGGCCTCCCGGAGAAAGACCGCTAATACTGATCACGTTAACCCAATCTTCGCGGAGGTCAGGAAGAGGAGCTTCGCCTTCCAGTATTTGACAAATATGGCGAATGCTCATCCTGTTCTCCGGATCTGGATGGGAACACAGCAACCCCAATTTAAGTACCCTCTCCATCTCCGTCACATCATATTCTTCCCCTAGCTTCGGATCCACCACTTCCAGCAGCTTCCCCTTGCTGTACAACTTCCATGCCCACTCCGCCAATAATATGTCCTCCGCGTCCACGGATGGATCCACCGGCTTCCTCCCGCACGCGACCTCCAACAGCAGAGCCCCAAAGCTGAACACGTCGGTGCTGGGAGTGGCCTTCCCCGTGTGTATCAGCTCCGGTGCTATGTACCCTATCGTTCCCACCACATGAGTCGTTTCAGGATTTTCTCTGTGATCATACAGCCGCGCGAGGCCGAAGTCTCCAAGCCGCCCATTCAGTTCCGAATCAAGAAGCACGTTGCTCGACTTGATGTCTCTATGGATGACCCTCTTCTCCCATTCCTCGTGCAGATACAGCAACCCCGCCGCCACGCCCTTCAGGATCACGTATCGCTGAGACCACGGGAGGAGCGTGGTCGGGTTCCCGAAGATGAATTTATCCAGGCTGAGGTTTGGCATGTAGTCGTAAACGATGAACAGCTGCCTGTGCCTCCTGCACCACCCACGGAGCTGAACAAGGTTCCGGTGCTGCAGGCGTCCCATGCTTGATATCTCTGCCACAAATCCCTTCATTCCCTCACCGAACTCCTTCGTTATGCATTTCACTGCAACTTCCTGGCCGCTGCCGGGGAGAATGCCTTTGTAAACCCTGCCGAAACCCCCGGACCCCAAAATATTTTCGTCCCGGAATCCCTTCGTGGCGATCTTGAGATCCTTGTAACTAAATCTATGGGGCCAGAAATCTCGCTCCCATTCTTCTACCGTTTCCTTGGAATTCGCCCTGTGAAGAAAAACAGCCACAGCTACCAGAAAAAAGAGAACCAGAGCTCCCAGTGTAACACTGGCTATGACTTCCCGGCTTCGGTGTTTGGAATAAGTATCAGCAAAGGAAGGCAGACGCGAGATATCGAGGTTTGGTGCCTTACCTTTGGTGGTGAAACTCCACGCCAGAACGTAATGGTCTTCAACGAAATTCCCTGTTGCCGCTGAAAAGCCGACGAACATCTTCTCTTGCAGAACGCTGTGCAGATCTATTTTCAGAGATATTAGCGGCCTCTCCGGTCTGGGCAAGCCGGCCAACGTGATGGTAACATTGAGGCGGCTTTGAAGATGATCGTAATCGATCCAGGCCTGTATGTTCCGTCCGCCCTTGAGGCTGATTCCATGGAAGTCCTTCCCATTCCAATACCCGGCAGGATTGGTCTTCACAGATAAGACACTGTTGATGTCCACGCCCACGTGGTTGTCGTCAGTATCATTGACATCCACATTCTTGTTCGTATCGAACTCCACTGCGAACAAGTGATTGTATGCGTGTCCGTTGCTGCTGAAGTTAAGCAAACCCAGATACTCGGCCGACAGAGTGCCCATGAGAGATGTGTAGGGGGTGACGATGAAGGCCATTCCGCTCCCGCCTGCCTCAGCGCGGGGATGCACTATGCTGAAAATAAAGGTAGTGCTGAAGGAAGAAAGCGTCTTGTTTGTTTTCATCTGCAGAGGAATTGAATACAGCGCGCGACCGATCAGGAATTGCGAGCGATTTGTGAGGGCTAGAACGGATTGGGAGCGGATAACTGAAGCACCCTCATCCAAAATCAAGTTGGTTCCATTAAATCCATGGAACGCGAAAGTGGTATGTCCGTGATCCTGTGCAGGGATATGCTGTATGACGAGGGTGCTGAAGGCTATCAGAACAAGGCTGCGCCATGTAAACATCCCAACTGATTCTTCAGACAAATTCTTCGTCTGAGAAGGAATAAATGGATTGATAGTTTGATCTTAAACTGATGACTTATGTATTAAAACACTCATATAATCCCATTTAAAAAGAAAAAACTCAAAAAATTACTTGCTAAGCAAAATAACGAGCTCTGTAAACATTCAACATATCTGCAATCTGATCGGATAAGATCAGCAGGCCTTTCGCTTGGCCACAAAATAATATTTGACTAGAGAAAATATGTACACTCTTGGCCACAAAATAATATTTGACTAGAGAAAAGAGAGTAGCTACTTGTGTTTTCAAGAGTCACATACTCGGTCACGAAGCATATCTTTTCCTAATAACGTATTCTAAAGAATTTATAACTAGGAAAATATCATTCATTTCCACTATTTAAAAACTATTAAACATTCCAACATTTTGATTTTTTTTAATTTGGCTTACTGAATTCCAACCTAGGAATTTGTGATCACAGTTTTCAATTTGGATTAGTGAATTCCAACCTAAGAATTTGTGATCACTGTACTGTGGAGAGAGCTTTTCCGGAGCATGTGATTGTCTTTTTACATCACTAAATCGAAGTATACACGTATTCTTTTCCTAATAGCCTATTCTAAAGAATTTAAAAATTAACTAGAAAAATATCATTCATTTCCACCCTTTAAAAACTATTCAAACATTTCAACATTTTGATTTTTTTAATTTGACTTACTGAATTCCAATCCAAGAATTTGTGTCACAGTTTTTAATTTGGATTACTGAATTCCAACCTAAGAATTTGTGATCACTGCACTGTGGAGAGAGCCTTTCCGAAGCATGTGATTGACTTTTTACATCACTTAATCGAAGTATACGTATTCTTTTCCTAATAGCGTATTCTAAAGAATTTAGAAATTCACTAGGAAAATATCATTCATTTCCACCATTTAAAAACTATTCAAACATTCCAATATTTTTTATTTTTTTAATTTGGCTTACTGAATTCCAACCTAAGAATTTGTAATCACAGTTTTTAATTTGGATTACTGAATTCCAACCTAAGAATTTGTAATCACGGTTTTTAATTTGGATTACTGAATTCCAACCTACAGTTTTTAATTTGGATCACTGTACTGTGGATAGAGCCTTTCCGAAGCATGTGATTGATTTTTTACATCACTTAATCAAGTATACGTATTCTTTTCCTAATAGCGTATTCTAAAGAATTTAGAAATTAACTAAGAAAATATCATTCATTTCCACCCTTTAAAAACTATTCAAACATTCCAACATTTTGGTTTCTTTAATCTGGCGTACTGAATTCCAACCTAAGAATTTGTGATCACAGTTTTTAATTTGGATTACTGAATTCCAACCTAAGAATTTGTGATCACTGTAATGTGGAGAGAGCCTTTCCGAAGCATGTGATTGACTTTTTACATCACTTAATCGAAGTATACGTGATGTGATTGACTTTTTTGCACCGCGTAATTGCATTTTTTTTTTTACAAGAAAGAAAAAAGCACGGATATTTGTATTAAAACAAAAATTATATTACATAGTATGATGCGATAGATCCGATCCATCTAACATAGCTACAATGTAAATATACCAAACTATTAGTGTGTTACATAAATTATGTTTATCTAGATTTGTTCTATCATATAAAAAATTGATAAATCAAGTCAAATATATTTATATTGTTCCCCAAAAAGAAAACCTTTGTATATTACATAGCCTTTGAAGACATATATAAATTGATAACTATAAGAGTGTTACATAAATTACGTTTCTGTAAATTTGTTCTATCATATACATTTATGTTATAAAAATTTCATAAATCAAGTCAAATATATTTATTACATAGCTTTTGAAGACATATATAAATTGATAATAAGTAAAATACTACGAGTAGATATTCCTATCTCAAAGATGCTAAGAAAAATTTATGTAAATGAAATTTTATCAATTCTTTGTATGTTACTCATGCAGTGAACAATGTAATTGATCTTTCCCAGCCTTGAAGAGTGTCTCTATTTTGAAAGGACATTAGTAGTATGATTTTTTTCTCTCTAAACATAAGAGACACACTTATTAAAATAGTGTTTTCATTCACCCAATTCCATGCATCCAATTTATAAGTAGTGGAAGATCAAATGTAGTCATTCCATTTACCTAGTCAGCTACTCAAGAATCTCCATAAACATCTAGTATATCAATGGACATGCATTTAAGGCAGAAGAGGATGCCTATTAGGGCAATGATCTCTGGCCTGGTGTTGGAGCAATATCCACCATTCTAACTGAAAAAGAAAGAAAGGTTGGCGTTCATAATAATGTAGGCCCACATCCACATCTATAAAATTTGATGCCCCATCAAAAAACTCGTATGGATATCTGAGCAAGAATTTTTTAGGCCTAATACATCTCTTCAAATTCTTAAAGGACACCATTTTATATTTATTGAAAAATACAACTATATTGATGCAACAATGGACCATATCAAAAGGATGTTCATCGAATATGAGCATGTTCTAGCTTCTCCAAATGCCCCAAAAGATAAAGAAATGAAGTTGTCTATATTCCTCATATTCCTTTCTCCACGTGTGTATACAATGAATCATGGAGTTCAAAACCCATTGGCCAATGATTTTCAATCTTTGTAGCACACGAGTCAATATTTCCATCGCAAAAGGGCATTTGAGAAAAAGATGAAGTGTATCTTCTTTTGCCAAGTTGCACATAGCATCTTCCAAGTGCATAGAAGCCTCTCCTATATATATTGTTCCACATCAGTGTTCTGTTTTACCAGACCAACGAACCGAAACATTTGAGCTTCATTGGCATCTTCCAATACCAAATCTTCCAGAAAAACTACTTGTCCATTCCCACTGAATTGTACAAAGAGATAAAATCATATATATCATAGATCCATCCCATCGATGATTTTCCATCCGATCTAAAAGCATCATCCTTATCCATCAAGGAGATGCCCGACATTGGAGTATACATTTTCGTATTCATGCGATTGAAAAATACTTACAACGACCTTATAAATGTTGCAAAGAAAATAAGCGTGGATAGAGGACCAAAACAAAGGCTACTTACAACCACCTTATAAATGTAGCAAACAAATAGGTGTCGATAAAGGACCAAAACAAAGGCTTCAAACAAAAGTAACCACTCACATCTAGAAAATGAACAATGAGGCTTGTTGACTCTAAAAGGTATGAACAAGAAGTCTAGCAACGTCAGATTTGAGGAAAAATAAATTACACAGCACAACTTCTCCTACTTATTTTGTTCGCACTACAAAATTTGATCAAAACATAGTACATCAATACTCTTGAAGATGTCTAAACATTGTCCACATTAGCATTGATCAAACACAAATAAGGAAATACTTTCAAGGTAGTTAACAAAAAAGCAACAAGACAACAAGTCTAGTTGATCATTTGACTAGACAACAAAGTAGCAACAATAGCCTCTATTATCAGTGAACTTCCCCCGATGAAACATAAACGAGGGAGCAACAATGAGAAAATCCTAACAAATATCTTAGTTGAATGACCGAGTAGAAAAATACACTAGTCGACAACTTCCAAAAACAAATCAACACTAGACAATAGGAATGTTGTATGACTACAAAACCAATAACATAGTTACCAATCAAATGGGAACTAGTACCTCAAAATGGATACTCTAGCCCCAAAACCCCCAAAAAACATGAAAAACAGCCTGAAAACAAAAAGTGTTGATGCATAAATAACCCCTTTTTTTTTGGGGTATATTCTCAACATTTTTTAAAAATGGAAGTAAAAGCCATTTTTGTGAAAAAACATTCTGAAAATGAAAGTGTTGATGTTGGAATAATGTCTTTTTTTTTTCGAGGTAAATTATCAACATCTTATAATAATGACATTAAACATAAAATATCATGACACTAGAAAAACTTAAAATTCCAACGATAGACATGCCATTAAAGCTAAAATATCAAAAGTCTTAAAATTTCAACGATTTTTAGGCATGGTATTAAAGATAAAATATCATGCCTGTTTTAAAAAGTTCATTTGGCCAAGACTGATTTTTAGTGACAATGCTCATCCAAACCCCTGCAACTAAACCCTAGACGCAACGCTCCATGAACACCCTCAGGGGGGGATCGACCCCCCCAGCCTTCGGCCCCTTCGTATTTGGCAGCCTCCCTCCTACGCCCGCCGTTACCTCATCAGGCTCCCGATCCAGGGACAAAGGCAAAGCTCCGGCGGCAAACTACACCTCGAAAGCCAATGGATCTTCGGCTGAGAGAAGCGTCCCCAGCCAAAACGGGACAACAGGCTCATCCCCCTGCAAACCGTTATCGGAGGAAACACCCTCATTAATCATCGAAGACCCCTGGATCGAAGAATACAGAGATCACATGTGCAAACATGCCCTAATCTGTCGTTTCATGGGAGTGCGACTCAATGAAAAAGCTCTCTGTTGGTGGATAAACCAGAAATGGAAGCCCAAAGGGAATTATGAACTGCAGCTAGGAGAAAGGAATTTTTTCATGGTCATCTTCACCCACAGGGAAGACAGAGATCGCACTTTCGAAGGAGGCCCATACTTCTACAACTCGGCAGGACTCTACATGACGTACTGGAAGCCCAACTTTGTCCCAGAGCAGGAAGATTTCAAAAAAGTTCCAGTTTGGCTCAGACTCTACTCCTTGCCTGTGGATTATTGGAATAAGCAGATCCTGGAAGCCATTGGGAACAAGCTGGGCGTCTTCGTCAAAACTTCAGATCTCACATCTCAAGGTAAATACACTGCCTATGCTAGAATCTGTGTTTATATGGATGTCTCAGGACCCCTCCCAGGTCATATTGCTCTGATCCACAAAGGAATTCATTGGAAGCAGTCCATCGACTATGAAAACATCCCTTTTAGATGCAGGAAATGCCGACAGCATGGACATCTTAGTCATGGGTGCCCCCTGAATCAACCCCCACCTCATCCCCAAGCAGACAAAGCAGACAACCCGCCCCCAGATTTCATCCCTGTTTCCAGGAAAAATAAAAAGCAGAAAGGAAAAAATCCTCTGAAACACTCCTCCAACCCAACCCCCACCCAGCTGAATAGCTTTGAAGTTCTAGGCAACCTTGATCCAATCGAAAACCCTCTGGAATCCCATGCCCCCCCCGACTCAAGATCCACCCAGGCAGTCTCAATCATCAAGCCCTTCAATCATCTCCATCCCAAACCCTGACCAACCCCAAACCGAGACACAGCTTCAAATCCCGCAGCCCAACCCCTGTCACAGTGATACAAGCCACGACCCTCTGCATACCCCTCCCTGCATAGAAACTCATCCAGATCGGTTGCCCTCAACTGCTCCTATCAATCCCCTGGAAGAAATCCTGGGTGACCTGGATCTCCAGGAGGTCAACGAGCAATGGTCCAAACAGGGAGTGAATGCCATTCCCTAGGAACACTTGGAGAAAATTGAAATGGCATACCTACAGTTAGAATATCTCAACCAGAATGCAGCCAAAAAGCAATGGGGAAACAGCAGCCAAACAGGCATCCAAGCCAACCTAGACCTGGACCAATACAGGTCGAAAGGTCCAGGAAGAAAACGGGGGAGAAAATCGACAAAGCAACAAATACAAGAACTCGGAAGGCGCCTAATCAATGAAGGAAAAATAAGGGCTCTGGTCCTATCCACACCGAAGATTTCTCAATGAAGATAACAACATGGAATATCAGAGGGCTAAATGGCACCTCCAAAAGACGAATCCTCAAAAACCGTCTTTTCACGCAATCTCCAGACCTTGTCTTACTACAAGAATCCAAATGCTCATCCAACGACATAGAGACGCTTAAGAAACTCTTTGCAAAAGGCTATCAATGCACAAGCACAGAAGCCATTGGGCAAGCAGGAGGGCTGCTAATGTTTTGGAACAAAAACAAGCTTTTTATGCAGAATGCTCTGTCCACTAAGCATTCGCTATCAGTCATCTTCAACATGCCAGACTCACAACAAACGATATGCATCACCAATGTGTATGGACCTCAACGAATTCAGGAGAAGTTCAAGATGCTGGAAGACTTGAACGAAATCATACAACACCATGGCGCCAACCACTGGATCCTAGGTGGTGATTTCAACATGATCACCAACCTAGCGGAGAAGAAAGGAGGCCTAAGAAGACTGGATAAAGATGCGGAAGCTTTCAGTACCTTCATAGCTGCATCTAAACTCATTGATGTTCCCACAGTCAATGGACTACACACTTGGAACAATAAGCAAGGGGAAATAGGCAAGTTGCATCAAGGCTTGACAGGTTCCTCATATCGGAATCCATCATGCTCCAGAATCTAGACATGGAAGCCAACATTCTGCCCATTGGGGGATCAGATCACTGGCCAGTACAGATGCACTTTACCAATATGAACAAGCCTCAAAACAGGCCTTTCAGGTTCGAAGGCTTCTGGATAGATCATCCAACCTTCATGCAAAATATACAGAGCTGGTGGACCCAAACCTCTGTAAAGAGCGATAACATTATGTACATCTTCCAGCAAAAGCTCAAGATCATCAAGGCCAAGCTCAAATGCTGGAACAAGAACACATTTGGTAACATTTTTCAAGCCAAAAAAGAGCTCGAGGAAAAAATGGCGGGCCTCCAACAAACAATGATCAAGGACGGGCCTAACGAGGAAAGGTTAGCTCAGGAATCAAACCTTCAAAAGCAATGGGAAGATAGGCTAAGACAAGAAGAGCTGCTATGGAAACAAAAATCAAGGGTGCAGTGGCTAAAACATGGGGAACGTAACACAAGCTTCTTCCATAAATCAACCATTCAGCATAGAGCCAACAACCGTATTCTATCCCTCAAAAAAGCTGATGGTGCTAAGGTCTCAACCAGAGAGCAAATAGGATCTGAACTAAACTTATACTTCAGGTCACTACTCACTGAGCCCAATCATGATAGAACCCAAGCTATCAACAAAGTCATTAGTGCCATTCCCCCCTTAGTTACGGAGGAGCAAAACTCCCTTCTCTTAAGAGAGTTCACTGAGTAGGAGATTGAAGAAGTCGTCTTCACCATGGCCACTGACAAAGCCCCTGGACCAGACGACTTTACAATTGAATTCTTCAAAGCTTGCTGGCACATTATCAAAGCCGACCTTTTCAATCTGATTAAGAACTTCCACAGAACCAAGCGAGTGCTGCCAGCCATCAATGCTACCTTCCTCACCCTCATCCCCAAATCTGATCATGCTGACTCCCCCGACAAATTCAGACCCATAGCCCTATGCAACGTCATCTATAAAATCCTCTCAAAATTGATGGCCAACAGACTCAAACCTATCCTTCCCTCAATCATTTCTCAAGAACAGTCTGGATATGTTGAAGGAAGACAGATAACTGACAGCATTATTCTCAACCAGGAAGTGCTGCATTCTATCAAAACACAAAAGATCCCTGGCATGCTCATTCAGCTTGACCTCTCCAAGGCCTTTGACAAAATCAGCTGGACTTACATCAGAGAAATCCTCCAGGCTTTCGGCTTCAGTCAGATTTGGATAAACTGGATAATGGAAATGGTCTCAGGAGCATTCTTCTCAATCATGCTAAATGGAGGCCCCCTACAACCATTCCTCCCATCCAGAGGTATACGACAAGGAGATCCCTTGTCACCTTTTCTCTTTGTCATCATGGCAGAGGGCCTTGGAAGATCTCTATCCCAAGCAATCCAAACAAATCAGCTCAAAGGCATCAAAGCTGCGCATCAAGGCCCCACAGTAATGCATCAGCAATTTGTCGATGACACAATGCTCATGGGAACCCCCACAGTAAAGGAAGCTCGAACCTTCAACAAGGTGCTAAGTACTTTCACGGAAGCCTCAGGTATGGAGATTAATCTAACAAAATCCAAATTATTTTTCTTCAACACTTCTATTCCTGTGCAGAGAAATCTCAGCAAAATTCTCAAGATTCAGAGGAACTCCCTTCCAACCAAATACCTTGGCATCCCACTTTCAGAATATGCCCCCAAAGCTACAAATTGGGAAGATCTCCTCAACAAAATGAAGGCCAGATTAAGTAGTTGGACTCACCGAGCCCTAAACATGGCCAGCAGACTGGTACTAGTCAAATCAGTTCTTCAAACAATGTCGGCCTACATGCTCTCAGCCCTAGCGGCACCCAAATCAGTATATAAATCCATTCGGAACATCCAACGGTCCTTCCTCTGGAATGGAGATTCTAAGAAGCGCAAATGGGCCCTCCTCAAGTGGACAGACATATGCAAACCAAAACTGGCAGGAGGACTGGGCCTAAGAGATCCTGAAATCCTAAGCAAGGCTATAGCAGTAAAAATCTGGTGGAGATGGATGGAGAATCCTAATTCCCTATGGGGCACCTTATGGAAAGCAAAGTACACAAATCAAATCCAGGACAAAGACCTCATTAGGCTCACTGGCAACACTCAAGGTTCCCCCCTCTGGAACAAAGTATGGGAGAATCGACATATTGTTCAGAAGCACAGCTTTTGGGAAGTGCACCAAGGCAACACCACCCTCTTCTGGGAAGATGCTTGGCAGCAACTCCCTCCTCTAGACCACCCAGAGTGGACTACTCTAAAAAATGACATGCAAGAGGCAGGGTTAAGAAAGGTAGAAGATTATTGGAAACCCCAAACACTAGCCACCACTTGGCAAAAATGGCTAACCAAAGAACAATGGCTAACTCAAGACCACAATGGAAATATAGAACATCTCTTACAACATCTAGACCAGCGCAGGATCCTCACCTCAACCAGAGAAGACATCCTACGATGGGGAAATAATCCTAAAGGAACTTTCAATCTAAAAGAAGCCTACAGAATCATCGTTGCTTCACTTGACTGGCAACCGGACCCCAAATGGCACGCCCTCTGGAGCAGAGGCACTTGGCCCAAAATAACCCTGTTCTCTTGGCTGGTCCTGCATAACAGAGTGCTTACTTGGAACAATTTACAGAGACGGGGTTTCATCGGGCCCTCTCGATGCACCCTCTGCGAGAATGATCAGGAAACGCTCAACCACATTCTCAACACATGCCCCACCGCCTGCGCTCTATGGGATGATATGGCCTTTGTATTCAGGCAATCCGACAGAAACAGAGACTCGATCTGCCTTACCCTGAGCAATTGGCGATCCTCCATATCCCCCAATAATCTGGTCAACAGGGCATGGAACCTCATTCCAGGAGCCGTGGTATGGATTATTTGGAAAGAGCGCAATGCTCGAATCTTCAAGAACTCAGCGATGACAGTGGACAGGCTAATAGGAAAAACAAGGCAGCTAATAACAGAAACGATCCACGCCATGGACATAATGCCGCAAGAGGGGAATACGTCACCAAATGACCAAAGGATAGTCCAAATCCTCAATCTCAAAGCCCGGACCACTCCCACAGGCAGGAACCAGGCCACCGCTGCGATGAAGCAGGACAAATGGGGTACGCCTCCATTTCCATCGTTCAAACTAAACTTCGATGGGGTGTCAAAGCAAAACCCGGGAAAAGCCGGGTATGGTGGAGCAATCAGGGACCACACATGGAATATCCAGCTTATTTACCATGGCAATCTGGGCACAAATACCAACAATGCTGCAGAGCTAATCGCTCTTATCAAAGGCATCACCCTCGCTGACCGTTACAAATTTCTACCTCTGGTGGTGGAAGGAGACTCGGACATTGTCATCAAGATGATGAGAAAACTTCAAAATGGCACTCAAGTGGACAAGCTTACACCCAGTTGGAGACTCTCGGTAATACTGAAGGATCTGCAAGCCCATCTCAGCAACATTCAAGGCATCACCTTTCAAGCAGTCAGAAGAACTGCAAATAAGCTGGCCGACGCCATAGCCAATGCTGGAGTTCAGTCCAATCTTGAAGATTATCACATCCTTTGGCAAGACTTGGAGGAGGGGGAACTCAAAGAGAAATGCCACACCATAAACAAGGTAGACCATCAAGCATAGCGTATGCCAGGCTCCCATGATTCTTCCATATTTGCATCTACTGATAATTCTACAAGCTGTCAACGACCCACTCCGAGAAAAAAAAAGCAAGAGCAGAGACTAAACCAGCTCATTTGTACAAAGGCAGACACAGGGAGGTCCCATCGACTCCCACTCTGCATCATGTATTTTACTGTATTCTATTAATATAAAGTCCCACTGAACCTTTACAGAAAAAAGAAAGATAAAATATCATGTCTTTGAAAAGTCTTAAAATTCCAAGGATGACATTAAAGATAAAATATCACCTCTATGAAAATCCTTAAAATTACAACAATTTTCAGCGATGGTGTTAATATTATTTTAAAAGATTATTACCACTTAATTTATATTAGTTTATTTTTATTTTAAGTTTATCATATTAATAACAATTTATTAAATATAATTTTGTTTTATATAATGTATTGAAGTAACTGGAAAGGAAACACTTCCGTTATGATGAATGAACAATTTTATAAATAGAAATGAATTTATATGTGATTTTGGAGTCTTTTTGGAAATTTGTGTCAATATTTTATTTTTAAATAATTTAAGATTTTGAAATTTTGAAATTGTTTTTAAAAACTATAATAATTTAATATTAAAAATAAATTTCTTTTGAATTTAATAAATCAAAACTAATAAACATATTAAATATTTTCTGTATTCAGCCTTCTATGATCCATAATGAATTAAGCAAAATCTTTTGATAAAAATCACATAAGAGAAATTTTTGGCCGACACGTTTCAAACCAATAAGTGTGGTTCATCATCAGGACTAGATAAAGAGGCAAACCATGGCAAAGACTTAAATAGAGAGCAATGTAGAGACATAATTTCAAGTAACGGCTATATTTGAACAATACTATTTAAATTATGATATTAATTTATTCATATATTAATATATTAAAAGCAAATATTATTAAGTAATGGCTATATTAAACGGCTAGTTTTTGAAAAATAATATTTAAATTAATTTATTAAAAGCAAATATTACTAGTTTTTGAAAAATAATATTTAAATTATGATATTAGTTTATTAATTTATTGAAAACAAATATTAATAAGAAACCGCTATATTAAATAGCTAGTTTTTGAAGAATAATATCTATATTAATTTATTATAAAAATAAACTAAAAATAAAAAAATCAAAGTCAAACTCTAAACAAGGAGGGAAGTAAAAAGTTATAAAAAGGAGTCAAGACCCTAATCGAGACAAGATCATTTAATAATAATAAAAATTGTCATTTCCAAAATTATATCGACAGCTAAGGAAGTACACCATCAACAAAAAAATGTTCTCCTAGACTTATTACTTCTACATATTTTTTATTTTGACATATATATGCAATAAAATATATTGGGGATATGAAAACATTGAAAAAATTAAACCAAAAACAAAAAAAACAAAAAACAAAAAAACAAGTAAATACAAACATACATATCCAATAATATATATATATCCAAGGGGCCACTAGAAAGATTGTGAGGGTCCTAAGGAAGCATAAGCTGGCTTCAACCTTTAAGCCTTTAAATACCATCAGGAGCTTCCTTAGATCTGTAAACCAAGTGGACCCCAAGAATATGAAGGATATTTATGTTATCCCATACTCTTGTGGGACTCCCTACATTGGTGACATTGGTCGCTCAATTAATCAAAGGATTCGTGAGCATGTCGTTGACATCAAACATGGTAGGACCCGCTCCTCTGCTTTGGAAGAGCACGTAGATAAATCTAAGCATCACATCTACATTGAGGAGGCCCAAGTTGTTGCTAGGGGTAGTCATTTCCATCATCGTAAATTGAGGGAGGCCTTAGAAATTGAAGAAAGACCCAATATTTTGAATAGAGACGATGGTTGCAATATTAGTATAAGTTGGGTTCTTGTCGTGTCCTCCTAGGTTTTTAGGTTTCTTTTTTGCATTTATTTTGACTGCTTGTTTAACGATGTATGTATTTGTGTCCTTTTTATAGTATTTATCATTGATTTATTCTTCATTAGAGTTTATTTTCTTGACCCTTCGTGTTTTCTTAAGTATTTTATCATCATATTCGTCCTTGACTCCTTTTAGTATTTTTATTATTTGTTTAATGGGCCTCAGCCCCATTTTTATTGTTGACCCTATTTTATTTATTGATTATTTTTCTTTCTTTCTATATATATATATATATATATATATATATATATATATATATATATATATATATATATATATATCTTTTGACTTGTGTATAGTTTTGTTTTGTTTTATTTTATTTATTTTCCATTAATTATTTTTAATTTAGTTTATTATATTTCCATTAATTATTTTTATTTATTAAATGATCTTGTCTCGATCAGGGTCATGACCCTTTTTATAAATTTTGACTTCCCTCCTTGTTTGGAGTTTGACTTTGATTTTTTTATTTTTGTTTGTTTTTTTTTTAATATTTGATTTTAATAAATTAATTTAAATATTAGTTTTCAAAAACTAGTCATTTAATATAACCGTTACTTATTAATATTTGTTTTTAATAAATTAATAAACTAATATCATAATTTAAATATTATTTTTAAAAAAGTACCCATTTAATATAGTCGTTACTTAATAATATTTGTTTTTAATATATTCATAAATTAATATCACAATTTAAATATTATTGTTTAAATATAGTCGTTGCTTGAAATTTTTGACTCTACATTGCTCTCTATCTAAGCCTTTGCCATGGTCTGTCTCTTCATATGGTCTTGCTGATGAACCACACTGGTTGGTTCGAAATGCATCGGCCAAAAATTTCTCTTATGTGATTTCTACTGAAAGACTTTGCTTAGTATGGAAACATTCAAAAAATAAAAACTAAAGAAAAATAAAACACAAACAATTGAAAAAAAATAATAATAAGTAAATAAAAATATATACTTTAACATAAAAAATTAAAGAACATAACCCAAAAGAATACAATATAAACAATATATTAAAAAATAAACAAAATAAAAACAAACATAAAAGATATAAAAACAAAAGTAACTTATAAAATATCAAAATTACAACAACAACAACAAAAAATCAAAAAAGAAAAAAAACATAAAAAAAATAAATTAAAAAAAAAAACACTTCAAAAAAATATATTTTAAGAAAATAATTTAAAAAATAGAAAAATAAATAAATAATATTGATGAGATAAATTTAAAAAAAACAAAAGAAAACAAAACAACATACACACAATAAAAACAATTAAAAAAAGAAAATTAAAAAAACTTTAAAAGAACTAATTAAAATAAAATAAAACATTTAAAAAAATTAATCTTATAAAAATAACATTAAAAAGATAAATTCAAAATAAAAACCATAAAAAAAATGAAAAAAAAAAAGAAAAAAAATTTAAAAAAGCATTAAAAAAAAATTAAAAATAATAATTAAAAACATCGAAAATAAAAATTAAAAACATTGAAAAAAAACAAACATTAAAACAATTTTTTTTAAATAACAAAAAAAATAAAAAATAAAAAACAAAATTTGAAAAATAAAACATATTAAAAAAAGCTATTAAAAAAAAAAAATCATATTAAAAAAAAAAAAACATTTGACAAAAAAGAAAACCTTAATTTTTCGAAAAAACAAAAAAAAACAAATTAAAAAAAAATATTTAAAATTTAGAAACATTTTAATAATTAAAATTTTAAAAAATTAAAAATTAAAAATTAAAAATAAAATCGAAATTACAAAAAAAAAAAAAAATAACACTAAAAAAAAAAAAAATAATAATGCTCGCCCTGCCGCTGCCTCAGCGGGGAGTTCGATCCCTGAAATCAAGCTTCCCGCCCCGCAGCTACCTGGCTAGGGAGGCTGATCCCCGAAAGCAACCTCCTAACCTAGATGTCAGGCCATGTGACCTCTAGGGCGGGGAGGTCGATTCCCAAAATCAGCCTCGCCACACAGAATCAACCTCCCCGCCCAAGAGGTAGCGGGGCATGGCCCCTAAGCGGGTAAGCTGACCTCCTGAGTGGGGGGACTAATTCCTGGAATCAGCCTCCCCACCTAGAATCGACCTCCCTGCCCAGGAGGTTGCAGGGTCTGGCCTCTAGGCAGGCGGGGAGCTCGCCAGCCCAGGGGGACATGGGGCCTAGCCCATGGGCACTCGAGGAGATTGCCCGCGTAGGGGCCAAGCCCTGCGGCCACATGGGCGAGGAGGCTGATTCCCAGAATCGGCCTCCCCACCTAGGTGGTCACGAGGCCTAGCCCTTGGGCTGGGGAAGCTACACTCAGGTCCCCGCTCACCCAGTGGTCGAGCCCCGTGGCCACCTGGGTGGGGAGGCCCATTCCCATGATGTCACGGGGCCTGGCCCCTAGGCAGGTGGGGAAATGCAAGCAGCTCCCCGCCCACCCATGGGCTAGGCCCTGCGGCCTCCTGAGCGGCGAGACCCATTCTCGGAATCAACCTCCCCACCCAGAATCAGCCAACCTTGCCATGGAGGTCGTGGGGCTTGGCCCCTAAGTGGATGGGGAGCTGCGTTGAGGTCCCCACCCACCCAGAGGCCATGCTCCGCGGCCACCTGGACGGGGAGGCTGATTCCCAGGAGGCTGCGAAGCCTGCACCCTGAGTGGGTGAGGAGCTTCTCAGCTCGCCACTCGCCGAGGGTCCAGGCCCATGACCACTTGGGCAGGGAGGCTGATTCTGGGAATTCGCCCTCATGCCCTGGTGGCCGCGGGGTAAGCGAAATTCTTTTTTTTTTAGTTTTTTTTTCAAATTAAAATTTAATTATTTTAAATTTTTATTTTTATTATTTTTATTTTCTTTTTAACTATTTTAGTTTTAATTATATTATTTGTTTTTTTTAAATTAAAAAAAATATTATTATTTTTTAATTATGTTGTTTATTTATTTATTATTTTTAATTAAAAAAAATGATTTTGATATTGTGTTTATTTTTTGGTTAATTTTTATTTTTTGTCTTTAAATTATGTGTTTTTCTGAAATTATTTCCTCATTGTTTTATTTATTTTTTTATATTATTTTTTTTGTTTAATTTTTTTATGTTTACAAGTTTTTTTTTTATATATATATATATTTTTTATGGGTTTCTTTTATCATTATTTTTTTTTGTCATGTTTTTTTCTTTATTTTTATATTTTATTACCAACATGAAATTCACCAACATTTAAAAAAAAAATATCCACACTTAATACATTAGAAAATTTAAAATGTAAAAAATAAGCCCTCTAAACAAAAAGGGTTCATGTTGCATCAACACTATTCAAAATCAAGATGAAAACCACTAACATTTAAAAAGCAAATGTTCATACTTGATACATAAAAAATTTAAACTGTCAAAAATAAGACCGAAAAAAAATGTGTTGATGTTGCATCAACACTTTTCAAAATCAACATGAAAATCACTAACATTTTAAAAAATATGTTCATACTTGATACACAAGGAAATTTAAAGTGCCAAAAATATGCTCCAAAGAAAAAGATGTATTTTGAATCACCACTTTTCAAAATCAAGAGGTTTTTTGCTACCTCAAAAAAACAGGTAGTAGGTAATTTTCTCGTTTGATCGGTAACTATGGTCAACGATACATAACAATATGAAGTCCAAAAATACATGTTCAAATGATTCCATAACCATCCATCGATCCAACAACTGTTGATGATGACGGTCGTTACTAGTCCATAGTTTATTATTTCACATTGTTTCTACAATTCTCTGAATGCATAGTTACAAGGTTTCTAAGAAACCTTATTCCCATATAAAGTTCTTTAATTCTTATGCTCAGATTGTTGTTCTATAGGTTATAAGTTAGGCCCGCACTAATAGGAGTACAACCTTGAACATCGATAACATTATGATCAATAATTTCATCATATGTTACAATGTTATTAGTAGGGGGCTACTATTCTACCAACTTAGTCTAAACTCCACTCCACCTATAACAAATGACACTTTCCCAAATTCAACATGACTATGGTTAGGTAGTGAGTTATAAATAGCAACATATCCAAGCCATGCTCTAGATGTTTGCACTTCAAGTGCAATAAGAACGCAAATTCCCTGCCCATTTTCCCTAAGTCCTCCTCTAATATAAGACATTTTTCTCAATGGTTGAGATCCAATACTAATTGTGTTTTTTTCAAATCCAGGTGTAATGGAAGCACCAATATCAACATTAAGCCTATTATCAAGATCATGAAGGATGAAGGTAATCTATCCAGCTCAGCAATTGCTGTCTTCCCTTCAACATTTTGTTGTTGATTGACTTCCAGCTTAGGGTCATGTTTTCACACTTGCAATGCTTAAATAATCTCATTCTTCTTAGCCAATTGTAGCAACAAAGCATCAAAATCTTCATACAAGGCTTGATATTGATCACATAATCTATTGTTGTCTACTTAAAGAGGGGAAATTTTTTCATGAAAGATTTTCACTGAGGCTTTTAAATAAGCAACCTCACTAGAGTGTTGGGAATTTTTGTCCTCTAGCATATAAATTTCCTTCTTCAAGCCAACATTTTCTAAATTAGGGAGATCCTTAAATTCCTCAAAATTGACCTTAGTCTAAAATTCATCTGTCAGATTATGGAAAATAATTCCATTTGTGTCCCCAAACTATCAACTTTACTAATTTTGTCCATAGTAGTCTAAAACTAATTCTTGAGTTCTTCTTTCCCTATTTGCAGGGGAGCAATCACTAACTGCAAGTGAAGAACCTTGTTAGAAAGTTGATTAGTTTCCTTCTTCTCAGGTAGTTCATCCAATCTGTAACCCATTATGATAAAATGTTCAGAACACAACAAGTTGGCAAGTGAACTAAAAGAGAAGCAACCACCGGTCAACTTACAACCAGTCGAATATGTTTTAGTTAAACCGGAGAAGGGAATTGAATGACCCTCTCATTATCGCAAGTGGATTAATAATGGCCTAAAATATCTCTCTATAGATGGAGATGTTGTGATATAAAGGAGATTCCCCTACTCTAAACATACCAAAATGGTAAATGGCAAGTACATAAGAGAAATGGATCTAATTCTCATGTTTTGTAGGTATCGAACACACCAATGGAAATATTGCACTTTACACGTAAGTATCACGGCATTGCACCATAAATGCAAAGGACTAACTTAAAATTTCATTTATTCCTAGAGTGGACAAGAAGACCATCAATGAATAATATAATCTGGACATTTGATAAATGTCAATCCCCTTAGCATTTTAACGGGTAGATCAAATAAAATTTTCTGGTCTATTGTGATAGAAGCGAGGACTAAGAGAAATAATTTTATGTTGCTTATGTAGACACTAATCAGCCAAATGGTCAACCATAGGTCATATATAAAGAGAGTAGGACCTTGCAAGTGACCACATTTTCCGAGGATCATAAATGACAGTAGAATATTTATTTTGATGAAAATAGCTCACAAGAGAAATGATTCTCATTCAAGCACCCTTAAAAAGACACGACTAGCAAACTCATTTCCTGTTTCAACTATAAACTTGCAGGTCAACAATACTTAGGTTAGAAATATCATTCCCATGCATCGTCATCTTTAGTTGGTGAGACTAGGTGCTCGGCCTTGCAAGGGGTCATCCGTTAGGCCATTAAGTGTGTCTTCTTTAGAATCCTGGAAACAATGGGCCTTTGCTTCAGGTGCTACTGCTAATCCATACTACTCAACTTTTCAAAAATCATCCTTAGACAAGACACAGTAATTACAGCAGATTCAGGGCATGGTTTTGATCCTGTGACATATCATAAGAGCTTAACAGATTCAATTTGAATACCTGGCGATCAACAACTCCTACACATCTTGCAACATGGCCGCTTAGTAACTGGAACTCAAGTAGCGACCAAATAAACTCTCCATATATTTGAGGATGCACGCTTACTGATTTGGAATCCAATAATAGCTACACATGCGTAAGAATTAAATTGTGAACAATGCCATAGACCTCTTTGTCGGAAAAATTGTTCAATGGAATTAGACAATGCCATAAGTCATAGGCATTGGCCGACACTTCCCTTATATATTTTAACGAACTCTAGTACAAGGAACTGGATTGTATCCAATGCTTTTCACTGCCAAGGTGTGGAGCTCATCAAATGAAAAGCATGGATCTCATAAACATCGTTCGTATCTCCTCTTCGCCATTTGATGGTAGCGGGTGTCAACGAATTTGGTTGTGCCAGTTAGAGCTCTTAGCAATCCTCAAAAGAAGTCCATCCTTTGTTGGAACGATATCCACTCATTGGGACCAACATGTGGTTCAGTTCTATCAACTAGAATCGCCCTAGATCCATCCCTCTTCTTTTCATATCAATGATCGGGTTCTCCAAATCAGCAGCCACTAATGCCTTTAAATCTATGACTTATAGGAGAAATGGCAAGGCAAGGGAATAAATGGATGCCAATTCTCTTTTTCGTAGGCAGAAACACCTCTACAAAGAGTTATGTGTTCACCGTTGGAGAAAATGGGAGAAGGGTTTCTAGAGAGACCTGAATATACAATTGCGACAGCAAGGGATTGATTTACATAGCTAGCCACTACCTTGCCAACCAATTGAAGAGCCCATTAAGATATAAAAAATAAATAAAAAAAATCAATATGGTAAGAAACACCGGCTTTCATACCATGAAAAAACGTACATAAAGAAGTCTTCCCGTTATAACAATGGAATGAAAGAGTGTAACTAAAGAAGTCTTCCCGTTATAACAATGGAAGAGGCCTAGTTAAAGACACCTATGATAATTGGCTATCTAAAATATCCTTAAAAAATCATAACAATTACCTCATTGAAAAATGTAAGGTTGGAAATTGACGAAATTATATTAATGAGTATTGTTCTTGAGTTTTATTTGAAATTTGATTAAAAATATTAAAATATTAAATGTGGGTTGCTAATATACTAAATATTTTGAAATTTCAAGATTTTGAATTTATTTATATATTTAAAAAATACATTTTTAATAAATAAAAAATAAATTTTTAAAAAATGTAAAATAATTAAACTTCATATAAACAATTTTTACATACACATGTTTGGAAATTGTCGATGTATAATGCAAAGTCGTATTTAAGATAAAATTTGATAGTGAAAAATTATTCTCATTGATCAATTATGATATTACATATATACAAGAAGTGGTGTCTCAAGATAGGGAAACTATCTTGGACACACAATCAATTGGTTGAGAGAATATCTCAACCACACACCAAACTAGGGACATATAGATATAACCACTCCTATAGAATAGGAACAGACTCCTTTACATAGAAAGTCACAACTGAGACAAGTAGGAATTACATTTTCCAACACTCCCCCTTAATGACTACTTGTCTCGATATCAATCTGCAAGATCTACATCTGGTCCAGTTTGGTAATTACACCTTGTACCTTGTTCATGCAATTGTCGATGTCCATATAAAGGAACAACCATCTACTAGAATGCATGGGTTCCCAACCGCTGCAACCGTCGGTCTATTAGGAAGTCCTTCACATACATGGTTCATCCAACCTCTTGATGAACCCCCTAAATATAAAATTTCACCTCATATAGTCTAAAACCAATACGACCCACCCAAGTGTATCCATCCCACATGACACACTCTTCCAGGGTGTTAAAACTCTCTAACTGAGGAACACATAACAAAGGGTATGCATTCCTCTCTGGGTCTTACAACAAGTACATAAAACATTTCAAGGACCACAATTGACCATTACAAAGCAATATATGACCTGTATATTTGTTCTAATTACAATATGTGACTCATAATACACCATGATCATGAGTCTATTCCACAAACTCAAATAAACTCGATTGTCCTTCATCATTTAATTTCCACTGTTGCACAAAATCAATATTTGTTGCACTTCAACCTTATTATCCACCATATAGTCCTCTTTCTTTTTCTGTTTTAATTATTGTCTTGGATTAACCTGCATAGTTTGTTAGAGTAGATAATTATAACAAAACCACTCTGTTAAGTTAGTTAGGCTTAATGCTTCTAATTCCAAAACATCTATAAATACCACATTTCATTTTCCTTTGGAGTTTCTAAGCATGCAATCAAAATCATTTTAATAATTTCACATTTCTACATTGGGTTAATCAGGCTCAACATATTCACCGTCCCAAACTCCAATTTTCTAAGGTTGACCTAATCTTTCAGGGTACTCGCATTTATTTCTTGTAGTTTTTGCAGCCTGCTTCCTTTTTGGAGGATGGTTAAACCGACAGCTCATGCAAAAGACACGAAGGTGTGTTTAAAAATTGGTTCAGTTCCCTCCTATATTGGGGAAAATTCATGTGAAAATCCATAGACTGTGAGCGACTCTTCTGAGTGATATCGAACTCGCGGTCGATTCTCTTAAGATGCTCCCTAAGTGACTCTTCCACTTCATCAACCTTCTCTGAAACCCTAAATTGGTGTTTCCACCTCTCAGTCGTCTTTCTTGTCTCGTAAGACTGACTCCCTAACCATGCATTAGCAACTTCAATGTCTTTATGAAACTTGTGGTTAAGATCATCGTCATCTCGGCCATTCTAAAATCTGTCAATTCGCTCCTTAGCAGCATTCACCGCTGAGTTGGCAGCATCCGAGATTGATTTTGCAGCTTCACCTAGTTTTTCTCACGCCTCTTCCTCTACCCTGAACACCATTTCCTAGAAATAACTGCGACTAGTGGCTTCTACCATCACCCCCATCCTCCTCCTCCTGGTGATCTTCTGCTTCTAGGACGAGACATGGTTCAAGCAGAGTTTAAATTGAGTGTTTCGAGATTAATTAAGGACATGGACTTTCTGGTATTGGTTGCCATCGCAATTGCAAAGCCACGAAGGTGATTTTACAGGAAAGGTTGTTTGTGTTGTCGCATGTAAATCCATGGACATGGATAGAGCCTCCATGCTTCAGATGTACGATCCACGTTGATCCGGGCTCATCCACGATTCTACTTCGCAAATCCACGCTTCCACTACGTAGATCCACGTTGATCCGGGCCCATCCACGATTTTGCTTCACAAATCCCAGCAGCCAACTCCACCTTCGAACTAGCACTTCTACCCTCACATAGATCCACCACAGGCAGACCACGTCCACCAATCGATCCCCACAGTTCAAGTCAGGTTCACCATGATCCGCTGCTCCATAATGCAACACAATGAATTTAATAAACTCCACAGTCACTTGAAAAAATTGATGGACAAATAAACATTCACCAAACTCTTTAATGAACTCCACATTTAATTCCCTTGGCACAGGAGGGACCATTTAACCAATGAAATAAAGAAAATGTAACATATATTTTGAATTTAACTTCATTTATATCGTATCAAATAAGGTTTTATAATGATTTTTTATTTGATTTGTCTTTTGGATCGCTGGCTTTCTTTTAATGCATAGTCATTTGAGCACGGAGAAGGAAGACATTTAGAGACATAACATGTTTGGTTTATCAAATGATATATTATTGCTATTTTCCTTAGTATATAGTAATACATGTGAAGGTTATGTTTTTTTTTAATTTGAAAATTGTTAACTTATGTAGAGTCTTGACATCTAGAAATGAGTATGTAATTCATTATATTTATGTTTTTTAGTTTGTTAAGGAAATATTATTATTATTGGGTTTCACAACTATATTGAGAGGGGAGGGCGCAGGAAGAGGGGTAGAGCGGGTAAATCAATTTAATGAAAGTTTTTACATTCAAATAGCATAAAACATCAATCTCATAAATTGAATAAGTAATACAATATATACCTGGAAACCCTTATGGGGGAAACTGCAAAAGTTCTTTATATAAAATATCATGTAGGCACCAATCTATAGGAGACCCCAATACCCTCTACTACTTTGTAGGTACCAACCTACAGGAGACAACAGTGCCTTTAGTTGCTCTGCAGGCTCCAACCTATAAGAGACATCAATACCCTTTGTTGCCTTAAAAGCACCAACTTGCGAGAGAAACCAATCCCCTCTACTCTCTGATTCATAATCTAATCTTCTTTTACTCCTATTTTCTTCATTAGATCTCAATAATCTTCTCCAAGCTCTTGTAGTTTTGCAATTTGATTACCATTGTACAACTCTATAGTAGTGTATCAACAAATCTCTCTATTGTCATGTACTCACCTTACATTGCTAGCTATCAACACTCCTTTCATGTCCTGCATAGTAAATATTGCACTTCACTATAGACCATAACACTCTTGATTTAGTCAACACATACACCTTTCACTGCATAGCATACCATTCTCAATTTTCTCACCACATTTTCACTTCATTGCAGGCCATTCATATTCTTCCTACAATTTGGACACCTCATATGTTGATACTTGTTGTAGAGCACCTCTTGTCACACTTATTCACACTTCCTTACAAAATTTCATACTTTCCTCTATTAGATCTTTCAATTTATAGAGACTTCCTCACTTAAAAGGTTGATCAGACATCACATAACTAGCCTTCCTTATTCTTTGTGCTCGCTTCCATCAACCTTGAAACCTCAAAATTTGAAAACTATATTAACCAACATTGAAATGTTGGGATTCAAAATTTACTAAAAATTCGAGAAATACCCAGGAATTGAGGAAATATCTAGGAAAAAATTAACATAGGAATCCCTTGTAAAAACAGGGTCTATTGGACCCTTTGATGAGAAATTTTTATGTTAGGAGACAACCATCAATTTATCCCCTAGGGCTATCATTCAATAGATAGCAGGCTAACAAAGTTTGGGAGCAAACACGAGTGGGTATATTTTTCAGTACCCAAGTATGTTCTCAATGGGAATCTAGAATTATGCACTATGACGAAGGTCCATATTAGGTCTTGGGTTGTCAGGAAAAATTGAACATGCTTTTATAAACATTAATCTAGGATTCTGGAAGCCTAGGGGTGTTAAGTCCTCATGCCCTATATGTTAACCCCTTCTAACTAGACTTTGTGACTATGGATCAACATTATATATTGAATGAGAAATCAAGGGATATTTTCTCAATTCCACCCTAGGATTTTGGGGCTTCAGGGGCCCCATGATCTAGGTGGCTCTAGAAATGTTCAGAATTCAACAGTGGCTTTGGAAAAGCTCAAAAATAAAATTAACTGGATTGAAGTGGAACTAGGGTCATATCGAAAACCTCATTACAAGATTTCCAACGAAACAAATGACAACTCAATCTGAGTTCATATGTGAAATTTATGACCAGTCAAAGTTTTGGTCAAACTAGGTGCAGTGGCAGTCACTAACAAGGTGACAATTTGGCACTTCATGGTGATGGTTTACGACTATGGGAAAGGGTGAATTTGTTTCCTACTTAATTTTTCTAATGATCCCTAAAATACAGACGGTCGACTTCTCTTTTGGTTAACAAATAAAATTATTAAAAAAAGGGTGGAGGGGGGGTGGACCCGCCCAACCCTCTAGCCTGTCGGATTATATATATAAGTGGTCTTCCTTGAAAATCGGCAGATGGACAAAAGCGCAACACAAATATAATGGGGACAGTGATATTTGAGCCACAACAACCCACCACCAACCAAAAACTAAAGCGTGACATTTTAAACAACCAACAACCCGTTGTTAACACGTTCTGCCAACCATTTTTAAAATGGAACCAGCCACATTCAAACAATAAAACTCCAACTAACCACCATTACGGGGGATGCTAGCAGGCTTGACCCCGGGACCTCTGCCTGCCAAGTTTAAACTCCCGCCAACAACCCAATAGGCTTCCTTGGTAAATTTTCCCATCAAAATTTTATCTAAAACTAAATTCATTCATTTGACAAGGGGAGAATGGCAGGAGGCAGATCCACATGGCGGAACTAGGACTTGGGCATGAATTTTGAGAGAGATCATATTCCAGAGGAAATTTCCACAGAATATTCCAGGCGGAATCAAGGAGGAATCTAAAAGATTCCCTTGAGGGAAAAATTCCCAGTGTCAGATTCATGCCACGTTTATACTCAAACAAACCAGAATTTCATAGGGAACATGAAAGTGTGATTTGTTTCCTCATCTGAGCAATATATCTTCAGTCAACCAGTGAGAAATAATCTTTGGGGGAATCTTCGAGATTCCTGAGCATCTAGATTTGGACGGTGTCTAAACGGGGTCAATTTTATAGTAGCTTGACACAATTTCACACTATGAATTCAATGGAGATGTCCATTTCTACAACAGAGCTTTTCATTTTCATACCATTCCAAAAAATGGAGGTATAATGGTCATTTATGTAATTAATTGTAACTTATTTCTACTACCATTTAATGAAAGAGGCCTTACCAGATTGAGGAGGGCTCGAAGACGTAGCCAACATTGGGTGAACTCCGTTATCAAATTGTCTTGTCCCTTTGATCTCATGGTTTATTTTAATCTCCAATTCATTCATGTGTTTATGTTACCTGGTTAAATGCTCTTTTAAATGAAATTTTATATGCATATTGAAGTAAATGATATGGATCAAGTTTGGTATCAGATCAGGTCTTCTTCATACGAGTTCCTTGAGTGAATGTTAACTAGGAACAAGCTCCAAAGAGGAGAGGGGAAACTCAAATCCTTTGATCCTGTTGTAGTGGCTACAACCACCCTCCAAAATTTTGCCTTAAATTCGTTTTGGAGCCTCCCTACCAACCTTTCACAAAACCTTGTCTTGTTTCATCAAGTATACAAGCTTCAATGTTTTTGCTGCACAAAGACAGCCTGTTGATCAAAGCTTGATGCATTCCCATCACAGGTTGTTCATCTGGACATGGTCCAGCTATAGGTTGAGAATCTCCCCCAAGAAATTGTGCAATTCTGGAGGGCAACCAACCTTCCCTCCAGAAATTGCACAATTTTGTCTCGCAGCCTGCTGGGCTCTAAAATTGCACAATCCTTCCCAGCATGCCTGCTCAGCCTAGGAATTGTGCAATCCTGGGAAGCAGTCAGCTCCTATGCCCAGAAATTGCGCAAATCTCTTGGGCATGGAGCTCAACTCCCATCCAGAAATGTGCATTTTCTCCCAGCAGTTGAACAGCCTCTTGCATGTGCAGTTGGGTTGACCAGCTCCTCCCGGGACCCAGGAAAATTGACTTGCATGCATGGCTTGATTTTCCCGGAATAGCAAAAGGAAACATGAAAAAGGCATCCCTTGATTCACAGACCTATTTTTAGCAGTTGGAGGTTACATGCAAAGTTCATTTTAGAAACTTTCCTCCAAGTGTCACTTTTTCCTAGATTTCTGGCATGCACGTCATGAGCTTCAAACTTATTTATTCGACGCATCATAGCTCATTATTTCACATCGATATTGGAGATCTTACATCTCATAGCATAGCCAGGACTCTTCGACACATCCGGCTCAGCTATTCACGGGTAAGTGGCCTCAACTTGTCATTTTCATCATTTCTGTCACTTTTTATGTTTTCACTTGTGTTAGTGTTGTTTTCTTGATTTCTTTGAACACTTATTGTCATTTACATGCATACTAGCTTGTACTAGCAACATTTCAGTTTTCGTCTCTAATTCACTGTTATCGCATGCATGAAACTGTTTTTCACGAACGATCGCCAATTCGGCGACTCGCTTCACCACATGCATGTAGATCTATTTGGTGAATATTTCATTCAATGGTTTCATGCACAATCAATCACTTCTGCTTTCACTTAGTGTCGCCATGCATTCACTTTCACATTTTCTTTCAGTTTCCTGTCGACGAGTCTGGCCAGACTTGGCCCGAACTCTCCCTCACCGGGATAGAATTGTGAAATCCGGGGAAGGAAGGCTCTATCTTCCTCTCCAAAAATGCACATTTTTTCCCAGGCACTATCCTCGAAGACTAATTTCCGCATTTCTGAGGGACAGTGACTGCTGGCCCAAAAAATTATGTAATGCAATCCTTGACCTTGCAGTCATTGCCAACTGGATGCGCGTTGCACAATCCCAGCAGTCCGTAATCAATTCTGGGTTGCACATTGCACAAATACGGTAGCCAGTCTTTCCTCCCAGACATCCCATACTTCCTTTTGTGCAGTTCTGGCAGCCAGTCACCGAGCGTCGTAGAAGAAATTGTGCAATCTTTTCCTATCATTCTCTAGGTATGTGTTATGCCATTCCCCGAATTTTCTTTGGTTTTCGCTGACAGATTTCTTGTCATGTGTTGTACCTTAAGAAACCAATTTCCAGGTTGTGGAGAAATTGTGCTTAAGACATTAATGATTATTGTTTGTTGTCACTTATTTTTCACTTTATTGTTTGTTGTGTTCTCAAATGAAGGACCTGGAAAAATTGGTCTTTATCCCTTAATACATGTATGACCAGAACATCTCAGAATTCCATTTGTTTCTAGATATAAATGATGAATGAAGAAAGCTTGAAGGAGAAGTTAAAGATAATATGTTGCTTAACATAGAACCTACTATCCGTCACTTAGAAGAATTATGAAAATGAGAACTGAATCATAGACAATATGTTGCTTAACACAGAAACTACTATCTGCAACCCTTGGAGAAGTTAAAGATAATATGCTGCCTTACACAGAAACTATTATCTATAACTTAGAAAGGAAGGTGAAAAATTCAAGTATAGGAGCGCTCTTTTAAGGGATTTTAACTTTATCTACATAAGCAAATAAAGACCTGCAGCTTCATTACTATACTTGAAAGAAGAAAACATAAGATGGCACATGACAGAGAAGGTTACAAAATTATACCCAACAATTCATGGAAACTTCTGATTCTTTCATTAATCAACAGTTATATCAGGAATACAGTGGCCTAGTCTCCAGGTTCTCCAAAATTCCAACCACCCTTTCTCTGTAAATTTTCCTCTTCTTATACATTGTGAAACAATTGCTGATCTTTGAAACTGTCAAACTACTAAACTGTTTCCCTAACTATCTGAAGTAAAAACTATTACGAAAAATTACACAGAGGGTAAAAGACACCTCATAGAACATGAAATAACAGGAAATAACTGAACTTAGAAGATGACAATGACTGTTGGCTTTTCAGCTCTATTAATTGGCTATTAAGTTCCTTTGTGGATGCTTTAATAATTCTTAGTCCGCCTTAGCCATAACGAACTGTGTTTGACTTGTGTAAACCTGGGCTTACATATGTATCGGGTGCATTTCAATTGGCCAAAACACCAAGAAACTTGACCAACTACCTTTTCTTCAAATTCGGCTTTAACACTGATTTTTTCCTTTACACGACAAAATTAATGCAAAGGACGCAAAAGCAGAACTGAAAAAAAAAATTAACCCAGTTTAATAACTCCATCGGATTTGCCCGTTCAGTGTTGCATTAACTTCCCATCGCAAATCGCAATCGGTGCTTTCAAATTTTGTATTAACCCAATCCTTAACAAACTACAATATGACGGATGCGCCGAAGTATTAAACATAATGTATATACCATATCGGGTCTGGCCATCGCATATCGCAATCGACGGAACCAAAACATATGCATTCAATGCTTTACGGACCTGCTGAAATTATAAAACACAATATATATGTTTTTCGGGTCTGTCATCGCAAATCGCAATCGGTGGAACCCATATACATGTAGCCTAGTCTTTCTTTTCTATCGGGACTTTATAACCCCTCTTCATTAATCCTTCGATTAATGTTTATTAACCCTTTGATTATGCTTTATGCCACATATATATATCCAAGCCCCATAACCTTATTACTTTGGACTTAACTCACATAAACCTCCTATCAACGCTTATTTCTATTATAAACCCTTCAAAAGGGAAATACACATAATACATACCTTTTTCTGCTTATTCCATGTCTATGCACATTTCTCGATGCAATCTTTATCGCTAATCGCAATTGCATCCTCCGAGGGTCACATTCACATACGCCCCTCCAACTCCTCCGATATGTGAATAAACATAACCTTTCGAATTTCAAATATATCAAAGTCGCGCTCAATACTTTATCGGGTCCACCCTTTTGACTTTTTAATACGCCTTAATATCCTTACGGACTCGATTTGTCATAAATCTTAATTTAATAATTCATCATGTCCGGAATCATTATCGCGGATTGCAATCAACAAAAGAACCAAGACATATGCGTTTGGTGCTTTACGGACCCGTCGACATTATAAAACAAAATATATCGTTTTTTTCAGGTCTGGATGCTATCGCAAATTGCAATCGGTGGAACTCATATGCATGAATATGAGGGGCTTTACAATACAGCGGACCCACCGGAACTTTACAACGTAACATATATATGTTTCGGATCCACCTGTTCAGCCTTCATTAACTGCTCATTGCAATCGGCGATCGGTGATTCCCGTGGTAGTACTTCATATGAATGCCCGTTGCGTTTTGTGATTGCGATTTAATCGCATCGCTAACATATATATATATATATATATATATATATGTATATATATATATATATATATATATATATATATATGTATATATATATATATGTGTATATATATATATATATGTATGTATATATATATGTATATATATATATATACATACATATATATACATACATACATATATATATACATATATATATATATATATATAGACATATATATATATATGTATATATATATATACATATATGTATATATATATATAATATATATATATATATATATCTATATATATATAAATATATATATATATATATATATATATATATATATATATATATATATATATATATATATATATATATATATATATATTGATTATGGCTTCATATAACTATTTATATTGTGATTTAACTTAATTGCATGGGCCAATTCTTTTATACTTGTTTCTTTTGTGTTTTGATTCTGATATGTAATTTATTACATTTCCCTCTTGCCTTATCTTTTTTAAGATATTTTCAAGTGATTCTTGAATGAAACATGAATATTAAAGGTAACAAAAAATGCATGTTACAAGACCATGCATGTCTCTTTGTCTCCTTATATTTCATGTCTTCATCCGCCTCTTAGTAGTACAAGATCAATGGCCTCCAAGAGACCAGGATCAAAGGACATTGATGGAAGTTCAATTGGAGTAGCAGTTGAACAGGTGTCCCCATGTCTACCGATCTATGAAGATACCAAGTTGTTTCTAGAAAAGGACATCAAGTTGAAATGGTAAGAGGTCAATGAAGATCGCCATGTGTATGTGAATATTCACAAGTCTGGCTTGTATCAGATTGCATGCAAATACCCCACGTTCCCATGCACAGACATGATACATTGAATTGTTTCGCACACTGATCCTGAGATGATGACTTTGAGCAGTGTCAGCGTGACGAAGATTGCAACCTTTTTGGCACAGGATTATGATGAGATGTATTAGATGTCGGAGCCCGTGAGTATCATGGAAACTCCTTTTTAGCTTACCCAGCAGGAGTACCAACTCCAGAGATATTCTGAAGAACTGGGTAAAGGATCCAACTAAATTCAAGATGACACCCAACCAAATCTACCAGACGAAGATACTACAAAAGGCGTATCAATACTTGGTCATATTTGCATGTCAACTGTATGGCCAAGAAAGCACAGAAACCTTCCCACAGAGTTGGGTGATCGCACTAGACCAACTGGCCAGAGAGGGAAATCCATGTAACCGGTCTGGCATGTTGGCTCATCAACTGGAGGAATAGGTAATGAAGGCTCGACAGTCACCCGGAGGTATGCAAGCATAGATATACATGTCCGCCTACATCTTAGATGCAATTTGTGCTCGAGAGGTGTTCCCAGGCTTAGAGTGGGCATGGTCAACGACGAAGACTGTTGTGAACACATATTGTAAGCTGTTGTCACATGGTTATCTTATCATTTCGTCACCCCAGTTTACAAGATCATATTCGAACAGGATCCACCCTGCATGTCGAGGGCAGCAATGGAGGCACTTATAGACATTGCTGATTGGTATGCCTCACCATCTGGCACCTTCATATGAATGTTTAGTGAGGACAAGCCTCCGCATATTCTATTGAAGTTTGCCTTGGACATACTCATCATGCAGGAAGTAGCATATCACATCCCAGCCGGATTCATAGCTAGACTGCATCGGAAGAAGAAGGCACCTTGTCCCGCTCTTATGTTGCGGATTGGGTTATATCATATCCAGAGTTTTAAGCAAGCGGATGTTGAAGTAGAACAGATGAAGAAGTATCCATTCGACCTTCGAAGTTACAATCTGTATGAACCACATTGTATTGTGAAAGATCACTGGAAGAGAGTACAATTCAAATGGATCCACAGGGAATTTCATTGGGCCGAGGAGGACCCATGGATATATTTCTACAGTTTCTCCAAACCCAATGAACAAATCGGCTTCGCCTTGGATTAGTTAGCAAAGCAACATGAAGCAAAATCCCAGAGAGCACCAGAAGCAGTAGCAGCAGCAGAAGTAAGCATACCAGTGCGCGACAAGGGAAAGAGGTAAATTATTGATCACATGGAGGAAGAGAAAAGATGCAAGTTTCGAGCAGATCCACTTGTAGAGAAAGCAGATTTGGCTATAGAGGAAAAGAGGCAACAACGCGACAAGTGAATCGTGTAAAGGCAGAATGAAAAGAGAAGAATGGAGGAAACAAAGAAGGAGTTGCATGAGTTGAAGAAGAAACTCCAGAAGGAACAAGAGATGCGCAAACAAGAGAGGAAAGCGCAATAGAAATAGGTATAGCAGGGGGCGTAACATGTGAAAACAAATGAAACAGTGCCCGTACAGGTAGTTGATTTGTCACAACAGCTAGCATTAGGCAGACAAGGTGAACCATCACAGGAGTAGGACTTCGCTCGTGAGATAGAGAAAGCACTTCAACATTTTCATACAGATATGGAGCAATGAGAATTGGAACAGGACATCAACCTTATGCCTCACCACCAAGAGGTAGACTTACCTGCTTCACTGCATCCAGATGATGAGCAAGTCTCAAGTGACCAAGGAGGCACTGAGATCCTTGGAGATCAGCTAGAGGGAGAGATGCACAACATCTCATTCAACGAGTCTCAACATAGAGTTATAAAGTCCCGTAGAGTGTCAACACCAGATGATCATCCATCTCCTACGTAAGTTAAGGAATGAATGATTGTGTCTGACGTGCGAAAACATCCATCATCCTTGGCTGATGCAACCATAGTGTATGCCGAATCCACTAGCTCAAGTGTTCACTTTCTGATAGCTGAGAATGAGCGAATGGGTAAGGAACTATAGATAACCAAGCAAGAAGGAGAGCTGGTGACAGTGCCCACCTGAGCTGAACTAAAGAAGAAAATACTAGATGAAGTATTGTCCCTTGACACAGTTATGTGAGCATTGCACTCCAAGTTTAACACCGTGCATAACGCAGTCATCCATCTCAATGGATGGCAGCAGCAATGTGCTAAAAGAGCACGTATATTGACGAACTTGCATGTTGTTGTTGATTACATGCAAACATGGATGATGAGATACAAGGGAGCCCCACTTCACTTGCCTAAGATGATGAAGGCCAATGCAGTCGAGCTGAAGGCATGTATTCGGAGTTAGATCTAGAACTATGAAGAGCTCCTGCAACTCATCACTAGTATACAGGCTTCCCATGTACATGTATTCAAGAGTATGGATGTTGTGGTGCACACACATGCGATCCCATCAATTGGGACTCTCACCCAGGTGAAGACAAAGGCACAAGTCCGACTAGATCTTGACTCGTACTTTGACGAGTTGATGCACATTTCCACCAGCCCAGACTTTCCCATCAGTGCAGACATCATGCACAAGTATGTTGTTGGTCCAACCACATTGAAGACAATGATGCACATGCTTATAGACAAGTTGGACAGAGGAGCCTGAGCAGTGTACCCGAATGCTATGGAGGCAAGAGTCAGGTTCCAGAAGGATGTCACCTTGGAGCACATGGACACCATCGTGGACTATCGATCTTGGCATCAGTATGTTACTATTGATCATTGCGAGGATGTTGAGGAGTTGGACTTCCATGGTTGTCTAAGTCATAGTGATGTCTAGCATGGCTTTCTCAAGCCATTTGTCTCACATGGGTACATGTGCATTGTAATGTAATGTATTGTCAAGTGTAAGTCAAGTGTCAATAGTTGGAGGTAACAATCATAGAGTAGATGAAGAGTCATGAGGGTAGTTGAATTGTCACATATGGGAATGTCAAGGGCCACCCCACCCTTTGCTATAAATAGTCCCTCATAACTCATTGTACGAGATTTTGGTCAAGCAAGCTTTCGATAAGACTATCTTGGAGAGAGCTTGGACAGAGTATTGTAACAAGCCTTGGCTTCTCCACTGCGCAGAGCTAGTACATCTCTTTGAAGAAGAAGAAGGTTGTGGCTGTAACGTTCTGCTATCGGAACTAGTGGTTGGACATGGATGTATTGTATCACTGGAACTTACACTTCTTAATATATTAAGAGCCAACACGTTTCATGCATCGATATAAGATTCATAAACAAGTCACAATATAGATCAATGCATAAACACGTTTTAATATCAGGAACAAAACAACATTTCTTTATTGATGTAAACTACAAGAAAGGTGGAAAACTACAACCTAAGTCTTCCTCCAAATCCAAGCAGAACCGTCCTTTAGATCCGTCCTTTCCCGACCTCAGCAATCTTCCTCCATCATCATACACAAGGATATCTCAAGAAGGATGAAGGATATCTCAAAAGAGGAAACAAGGGTTTCCTAAAGCTTTGGGGAGTGTAGGAGGCACAGGGATTTCGTCAGACTCGATCAGGGATAAATCAACTATAATATCAATATCTCATTTCTTCTCCCTTAAGGCCTTCCCATGGAGGTTTATTTATACTTCTCCAAATTAGTTTTTTCAGTTGGGAAACAGTTGGGCCACAAGCTATAGGAGGTGAGTAACAGGTAAAACCCATGAAATCCGCCCGAAATTAAGGAAATTTATTATTTTTAAGTGTTTTAACACATGTACGTGGGTTGGGTATATGCTGACCCACGTGTACATGCTTTTATCATAGGGAAATGTAGAGTATAGGAAATAGAACACTATTTTTTAGATTTTGGACCAAATATGGAAGGAAGGGTTGCCCTAGGCCACAATCATAGCATTAGATCTACCAAGAGTGGTAAATGGTGCTATAACAAGCCCCATAATATATGAGGTCATAAGGGGTACATGATATTAAGTGTATAGAAGGAATCATGCTGAGACCGAGGAGGAGTTCACTAGAATTCAACCTGCCAAGCTAACGAAAGAGATCAGAACGAAATTGTTGCTTGAGCCGGGCATACCAATGCTCAGAGATAGTAAAGCATGTCTGCATGTCAAGTACAAAAGTGGATCAAATATGCATACAAGTATAAAGGAATTGAAGATACATAATGGATCATCCGATCATAACCAAGAAAGTATATGTCTGAATTTCACATATAAAGAGCTGATCAATGATGTTGAAGTATGAAGTTGATCACTAAAGTCATAAAACTGATCCAAAAACTACCAAGTCAAATGGTGGAAAAAATGGTACTAAACTGAAACTCGAGTGCCAACATATAGGATGTTGTTATAAGGAACTGTAACATATAAGGTGGGTGGTGTCTACTAGCAGAAATAAGAGAAACTCGCAAGTGAACCAAGAATTACTGATGCAAACCTGAGGTCTTCACCGACCGTCGTGGTACATTTCTACACAATGGGAATAAATGACCTGACATCGACCATGTGAGAAATCGTTTGATTACCGGTCATTGATGTATACCATTAACAAACGCGATTCTACTCACCGATAATGATGATGAGAGCCAAGGTACCCAGTACAATCTAACAAGTGCGAATAAATGAGATGTAGTCGAACACTTGGAAGAAACTATTAATCAGGAGACAATGATTTTTTCCCACTGGTGATAGCGAAGGAATCTGCCACTATTGACTGCAAACCCTAAGGTACCACCAAATGGACTCTAGATATCTTTCCCAAAGCAATGAGCTGAAGTCGATGGGAAAAGATCCACTAGAAGGAAGCATCAAGTTGCAGAGGCTAAGTGATTGCAAGGTTGATTTTGCAAAAGACATGGTCAAAAAGTGGCTTGAACACGAGTCCAAGTGAAGTTGGCTCAAGGCCAAAAGGGGAAAATAGTCAATATGCAATGCAACAGTACAACTCAACATAAAGGAGCCTCTAGGGTATAAAGCCAAAAGATAGTGAAGAAGAAGGAGAATGAGGCTTCATCGCAAAAGTCATGGTGAGACTAAAGAGGACTCCTGATCCTAAGAACAAAAGTTCAGCGTGGGTGCCAAGTGACAACTAGGTACTATCTAGGGTGCCCATGATAAGGTAGAATCTACCAAACAAGTCATGACACTTCTAATAAATGAGAAGGTTCTACATAATATCTTGGTGGGGTCGATCCGAAGGCCAAAAGTGAAAAGGAAACTGATAAATGCACAATGCAAGTGAAAAACCTAACCTATATTCCAGTTTTGAGAACCAATACCTATCAGAATGGATCAACCATAAAAATGTCCAAAGGATAATTCTTCCAAGTTCTGTAGACATAAATAGGAACACTAGACAAGAAGTTATTACATCCCATAAACTTTAGATAAAATCTTGTGTTATAGAATACAAAACTTGAAAATGCATACCTTATATATACAATATGGTACAGGGAACCATGCAACCTTGCGGCCTACGCATAATAGTTCTTCAGGACAAACCCCTCGCGGGGCTCAGACCAAGGACTCCTTTGGTAGTTAACACTCATGGCTTCAAAAAGTTCCTCCTGTGAAGGCAAATCAAACTCCAAGAGATCATGAGAGCTACAAGGATCAAAAGAGGGAATTAAGGGTTCCCATGTCCCCATAGGAGGAATCACACAATCAACTACCGGGACCAAGTCACAAGTAGGAAAATAATAGTTCAAATGATCCTTCTCAGAAGCATTTTAACATTGAGGATTCAATGCCACATAGTTCACCCATGGCAGGGTAGAGTCTACTTGAACACTTGCAACAAACCAAGGGGTATTATGTATTAAATTCGAATTAGGGTGGTGATTATTAGATGCAAACTCATCAATAGTGACAATATTCCCGTTATGAGGAAAACACATCACTCGAAAGAGTGAAGACTCCACATCATTCATAGCATAGACATAATCACACCCAAGTAGCATATTAAAGTATAAAGGGTGATCAACCACCATCATATCGATAAAAATAGTCTTCCCACCTAAAGTAATAGGAAATTGAGGAAGAACACCCATAGATTCACCAGGTCTTCTATCATAGGCTAACAACTAACTATCAGATGCCAACAACTTTGGAGAACCCAAATCTTTCCAATTCAAGGAGGATATAATACTTGCAGAGGATCCTTCATCCACCATACATTGATAGACGTTTGTGGAATTAACTCTAACCTTTATTTGGAAAGGTGCAGTGGAAGGAAGACAAGGTTCAACAAGATTATCCCAATCAAAGGAAACACTCTTAGAACTTGGAGGAGATACATTCGGAGAAACTAGATTGCCCCCTATACCAAAAGACTCTGTACTAGAAAGCAAACAGACTCTGTTATTAGGCACTACACCCCCCAAAAGAGGAGTGTAATCAGCCAAAGATTGCACTGGCTTGATTACTTCATCAACCAATGGTTGATGAGACTATTGAGAAACCATAACAGATTAAGGAGTAGAATAAATTTTAGACTCGAACCATATCCTTTGTACCTCTAGAATACCAGGTCACAAATGAGTAAGATGATCTCCCTTGCATATCTTACAAGGGAACTTAGGTTTAAAAATTCCACACCTAGGTCTCTTATCAACATCCATTCCACCAACATGATTAGCAGTGGTTTGTGGAGAGTCCCCAACATGATTTGCAGAGGTCAGTGACTCTTTCCCAAAATAGATAGGGCTTGTGCCACAAGCCCTACTCATAGAAGCAGGTGAGTCAACAGAAATACGACTCACAGAGGTAGGTGGCCCATTTCTAGTATGACTTGTAGTGACCAGACTTACACCCCCAGCATGACTTGCAGCTGCTGAAAGCTCATCTCCAACATGACTAGCAGAGGTTGATGATGATTCATTGCTAGTATGACTTGCAACGACTAGACTTATGCCCCCAGAATGATTTGCAGTGGCTGAAGGCTCATCTCTAACACGACTTGCAGAGGTTGGTGATGAATTTCTAGTATGACTTGTAGTGACTAGACTTATGCCCCCAACATGACTTGCAACGTCTTAAAGCTCATCTCCAACATCACTAGCAGAGGTTGGTGATGATTCATTGCTAGTATGACTTGCAGTGACTAGACTTATGCCCCAGAATGACTTGCAGCAGCTGAAGTCTCATCTCCAACACAACTAGCAGAGGTTGATGATGGATGGATATAACTATTCTTCTTCTTCGTCTTCCTCTTTCTCCTCTTTTTAGATCTCTTCTTACAAGATGGAGGAGGAAGACGAATCCCAGATTTCTCCTTGAAAGAATATGAATAATTAACACCCATTTGATTCCCTTCAAATAAAGAATTCATTTGAGAAGCTTCAAGAACATCAGGAATATTCGGAGTGGACCATAGCCAAACTAGTAGTCCGACATTCAATCCAAGAATATTCAAAGTGGCGATCAAGGGGGTACCAACATTTCCAAAGAAAGGAAAAGAACAAGGATCCCCTTTTGGAAGGGTACCTTGGTTGGTTTCCACAGGAATAGTGGCCATACCAAAACTTATTCGCAGATCCTTACTTTATGGGAATGTACAAATGACTTTCCAAGGAAGAGATATGCATAATCAAAACCTTTGCCCTTAAGGAGGCCACTCCACAACTTTCAAAATAAAGGTCAAAAGCCTTTCAAGATCGGTGGAATGGTAGGTCGATCACTCAGAATCTAAAGTTCAAAAGGGACAAGACAAATCCACCTAAAGCCAACTAAATACAAAGAGAAAAGAGAACTCGACTATAAAGTCCCTAAAGATGAAACCAATTAAGAAACTTCCAAGTATTTCCACTCCGGGTGATGAGGACTAGACACCCAAGTATGAGAAAGAGAAGTAAAGGACCTTCCGAAGATAGTCTGGGATAATGACAGCCCAGGCCTACCAACGAAGGTGACATAAATAGTTACACTGACCTCCAGACAAAATCCTTTGCCAGTGCAAGCACCCAAGCTTCGCAAGGGTACCCTCCAAAAGTACTGATGAATGTGATGCAACGTCTACCTCAGGTGCCATGGGATTCCCCTCCACAGCCACCTATGTGATCCCTAGGAAAGGAAACTATGGGCACCAGTTCATATCAAAATTTGGGCGAAACAGTCGTGAGGTGGGATCCAACAAGTAGGAGAGGGTGTATCTCTCTTCCTTGTCTTCACTCTCCCTCGTGCTTAACTCCCAGTCACGGAGATTTCCCTGTCTTTCTAACGACACTGGATTTCACTCGTTATTCAACTTCTATGTTTGATAATTTGAGCAGCCTTGGAGAGTTAACTCTCCACTCACCTATTCCAAGGCCCTAAAGAACTTAAACTTGTTGGTGTTTGTTAATGACAAATTAAAAAGTTCTAGTTATTTTTATTCAAGCGCGTGATTTTAGAGGGTTGTTCTTTAAGTCATGGGTAAAATGAGAGTGAAACTAAAGATGTTTTGACGCAAAAGAAATCAATAGAAATTTAACTACATGCAAATGAAATTATCTTCTTCAATGAAAAGGGATTTCTATAGAGTTCTATGAATAAACTTGTATAAGCAAAATTTTATTTTTCTAGAAAACACACTACACACACTCAAAAGCTAACAAAAAGACTAAAATGTCTACAATGCAAACTATAATGACGGTGCATGGATGTTCATACAAGAAGAAAATGTGTTGCCTTAAAAGATCAATAAGCCAACTTGAAATTAAAGAGGGCAAAAATTCATTAACAAATTTCCCTCAAAACCAAGCAAAACAAATTGACAAAAAGATCACAATTTCTCAAAAAACAAAACCAACAGAAACCAAAGAATCAAAATCTTGGAAAGAAAAAGAAAGGAAAAAGCTATGTTTTTTTCTTTTTCTTTTAAGGAAACTAAAGAAACTTTTGGGGTCACAAAAAGCACTACTTATAAATTCGAAAGATCAAAAAGAAGCACGATGAGTCCTTATACCTTGCAAGTTATAAAACTCATTAATAAATGAAACTTGAAACAAGAAGGACCACAAACTCGCACAAATTGACCTGAACAGTAGTAAAAGACTTCAACAAACCAACAAAATGTCAAGAAAGAAAAACTCTCAGGATTGCTAAAGAGACATTCAAAAAGCACGAAAAGAAACAAGGCCAAACAAAAGGAAAAGCAAAGCAAGGAAACTTGAAATTTGGGTTGCAAACAAAATTGAAATCAATTTCTTGTTCTAGAAAACTAGAACATCCAAGAACTTCAGACAGAAGCCTTGAACCCAAGACACAAACCAAAATCTTGCTTAACAAGCAATCCGAGGCCAACTAGGTTTTTCAGCGAGAAGGACATTTTGAAAAAGAGAACTTGCAGGAGAACTAAGTTCTTCAGACAATGGATAACCATAAAACAACAAAAATCACCAGGTAGTAGACCTAATTGGGCACAAAGATTCGAAAAAACAGTCAAAAAAATTATATACACAACCGTGTCAAGACACAGAAGCATGCACACGCATTTCTAACATAAGAAACTCGCATATACGTGAGTTTGTTTGAGGAACATTGCGTGTATACGTCACTGTAACCCAAGAAAGAAGTGTATACAAGGCTCAATTAAGAAAAAACAAAAATAAAGGTCTGATCCAGAAGATCAGACTTGATGCCTGGGAAGCTAATGAGTCAAATAACATTGTAAAAGCAAGAAATCAAGAAAACAAACCCTGATCGAGAACAAACATCCCGAAACAGGAATAACAAGAATTTTATCCCTAGTGGAGTTTCCAGTTCTATTGCGGGTGAGAACATCCTAGGGTCTTGGGTTGAAAACCCCAACGGGTTGGAGGAAAAACAACAGCAAGAAATTCTCAGATAAGCAATCTAAATGCTTATTCTATTGAACTAGGTAGAAGTGTCCTTACCCAGAGGTCCTACGTTTGGGTAGATCCCGCAGGGTGCAAAACCTATGCTTCTCCTGATGCCTTTGAAACCTGTAAATTATTCAAACAAAGTATATACAACAGTAGAAACGTAAATCATATTCATGATATATACGTTAGATCATATAAACGAATGAACAATTACGCATCGATATCAGATTCATAAACAAGTCACAATATAGATCAATGCATAAACTTGTTTTAATATCAAGAACAAAACAACATTTATTTATTGATGTAAGATACAAGAAAGGTGGAAAACTACACCCTGAGTCTTCCTCCAGCACCAAGCAAAACCGTCCTCTGGATCCGTCCTTTCCCGGCCTCAACAATCTTCATCCATCATCATACACAATGGTATCTCAAGAAGGATGAAGGATATCTCAAAAGAGGAAACAAGGGTTTCCTAAAGCATTGGGGAGTGTAGGACACACATGGATTTTGTCATACTCGATTAGGGATAACTCAACTATAATATCAATATCTCATTTCTTCTCCCTTAAGGCCTTCCCATGGAGGTTTATTTATACTTCTCCAAATTAGTTTTTTTAGTTGGGAAACAATTGAGCCATGGGCTATAGGAGGTGAGCAACTAGTAAAACCCATGAACTCCACCCGAAATTAAGGAATTTATTATTTTTAATTGTTTTAACACATGTACACGGGTTGGGTATATGCTGACCCGTGTGTACACGCTTTTATCACAGGACAAAGTAGTGTATAGGAAATAAAACATTATTTTTTTTATTTTGGACCAAGTCTGGAAGGAAGGGTTTCCCTAGGCCATAATCAGAGCAACAGATCTGCCAAGAGTGGTAAATGATGCTATAACATCTATGCTACCTGGTTTACTCTAAATGATATATGTATTTGTTTACTTAAACATGCATGTATAGCTATCTGTGTATGTATGTATGAATCTTTCAAACATGTGTTGTTGGTTTAACCATCACTTTGGATTGCTAGCTAACTTGCCTTCCATGTTGTGATGCATCGTTGCTCGTGTGTTCCCTTCCTAACTACATGCTATCACATGTTTCCAATGGGCGCACTCATGTCAACCCCCATGTGTTAGAACCTTTCATGCACCTTCCTTGGCTCGTTGTAGTTGTCACACCCTTGCTACCAACAAATTTATCTTACTTACCTCTTTACGAAATCGCAGTCAAGGAATTACCATATGACCCACTTCTGGGACTCCTACACCAAGCAGTTTGAGGTCTAATTGGGAATTCTTACCCTGGAGATCCCCTGACATGTCGGCGAGTCCATCACCGTCAACATTGTTGGCGCTAGAAGGAGGGCGAGATGACAAGTTATGTCCTCTCATCCTATTTTGAACCTTTGCATATCTATCATGGATTCATGGACTATTCTCCGTCCACGATGTTTTTCAAATCACGAGGGAGTTTTTCGATCTCTTGTCCGCTTACACGTATGATGGTGAAGGCGAAGTGGCCTGGCCTAAGTTCTTACATTACTTTCTTTCCATGCTTCCTGAGGAAGATGGATGTTTTGACGAACATGCCATCTTGCTACTTGCATACACACTTCGTGAATCTCCACATCGATGGTTGTGCAGCCTACCGGCTAACAGCGTACACTCACTTGAGCACTTTTGTGATCTCATTGAAGACACTTTCTATCATTTTGATCCAGACCATCTTGACAAAAAACCGTTACAACAACAGAAGGCTCTGCATGAATCGGCTATGGTTTTTTGGTACCGCTTCCGTGATTTGTAGTTTCAAGCTCCGAAGAGCCAGATGAAAGCTTTCTATATTTGGGACCAATTCGAGTATTGTGTTAAGAAATCTACTCATCCTAAGAAAAAGTTTGAAATCAAGCCTTGCTCAGTATTATTTAGTGATGGAGCTGCTCAATCATAGATGGATTTTGTCACTGTCACAAGTGATTGTTTGCCATCCCCTCATCAAACAGCTCCACCACTACAGAGTGATGTTGAGGATCATGCTCACGCACCTGTTCAGCTGTCACGTCCTCCCAAAATCACTTCACTTAATTTTCGCGTAGATTTGGTTGTGAGTCCATCGAGTTGTCATATGCATTTTGTTCCACAACCTCTGTCTTCGCACTCGGCTATTCCTTTGGATGATACAGTCTTGTGTTCTTCTATTTGGGACTCTACACTTGTTGTGAACGAGGAACAAGCCACTCAAGGAGTTGGTGTTGCACAACCAACTTTCATTGTCATTCATGAAGAATATGAGTGGGAGTCTGAGCATAAACACTCGGTGAGGGATAAATCCCTTTCGTTTGAGCCTCCTCCATTCTTTCCTAACATCTTTGGTGAACTTTCCAACCATGATTTCACATGTGTATCTTCATCCACGGATGCACCCATTGTTGATCACTCATAGGACACACCGAATGTCAGTCCATCATTCGACAAGGGAGAGGATGAGTTATTCATTGAAAATCCACTTTTTCTTTAATCTACCTTTTCCAAAAACACAAAGGATGAATTTTTTCGCTTTTCATTTACCCCTCTGTTAGATTCATCAGATCATGAGGATGCCGATGAAATCGTTGATTTTTCTGATCGTAGCTGTCGTGATCCGTTTACACCCATATTCAATCATGATCATGATTCTATCACAGTCGATTTTTCGAAGCCACCGGTTTATGATGATCGATCTAACGATGAAGTTGAAACACCCAAGACTATCGAGACACTTCAGCCTAAGCTAATGGTTATGTCAGGCCCTCACTCTCTTGGTGTTGGTTTCACTTCCAATCAGGAAATTGTTCAATCATCCGAGGCTCCTCATCACTCATCTGTATGCATTGAAGATCCATCTCACACACAGATCATACTTCCTCCACTCAAACTGCACAATCCCATCACTCATGCATTGGAGGAATCTTACATTGCAAGCACACGTGCACGGCGCAAGTTATTTTTTTTCTTTCGTTTGCTTGCATGTCATGGTCAAGAGGGTGCATATGCTTCAAAGACGCACGTAGTGTCGCACAAGACCATGACAAGTCCACAGACCACATGTCATGCACTTGCACTCACTTATGTCTCGTGGACACTTTTAAACATGAAGTGTGTTTGTCTTCATTGTTATATCTTTCTTTCTTGTTGGTTCGCATAACTGGGTTGCTTGGGGACCAAGCCTTCACCAACATGGGGCAACCGATGTGCCAGTGACTGCATTGGAAATATCACTTCACATCATCAGGCCCATGTACTGTTAGTTTAGGAGTAGGAGTAGTGTTTGTTTTCAGTTTGTTTGCTTGCATGCTTGTTTTCTTACTTGCTTTATTTTTTTTTTTTGTTTGCTTGCTTGTTTGCTTACTCGCTTTGCTTTCACTTTTATTTCTGCTTTTGCTTTGTTTTGTTGTTTGTTTGTTTTCTTGTTTTTTTCATAGGTTAGTCTCGCATGAAACCATGTATGACTCTTGAAATAGGCTGGGTAAAGTACAAGAGGCCTTATGCAGCTATCACTACTTGGTTATCTGTCATCTTGCCTCTGTATGAAGAACTTGCTACTTTTAGTCTGTGATACGTCGAAGGAAAATACATACTGTTTGAAGTGAACCTTGGTGAAAACACAATGCTTGTGTGCTAACTAGTGTCAGCTACTCTATTCGGTTGCTTTTTGTTAACCCTTGTCAGCTCAGTCAAGTAGAGTAACGTGAGGGGGAAAACCTTAACAAGCACGTCAAAGGTATAATAAACTACTTCTCTGTTGGAACAACCTCTTATGCTCTCAATAAGTCGAGATCCCTCTTCCACCTCTGAAATTAATAAGTGCTATGCACAGTTACGAAAATGAAAAAAAATGAAAAAGTGAAAAAAGTTTGAAAAAATGAAAATGGATAAGGCGAAAGAAGAGAAAGGCTTCCTGTGCAGAGAGGTGATGTAAGTAACTCCACCAAGGTACTACCCAGGCTCACTGGTAGTAGAGCCATGCTTGTGTTCCTATGTGACTCCACTGTGGTACTGTCTAGGCCTGCTGGGAGTGGAGCAACACCAGAGATGAAACTAAGACTCTGATGACTATACTGCTTGTGCACAAATATACCCCTCAACCTCAATCAAAACAACTGTGTTGCCTTGGCTTGGAATTTGAGTCAATCGACCAATATCTTGGTAGATGCTACATCTTACAATCAAGTTAGTGTGAAACCAAGGCAAACTGAGAACTGAACGATAGTTCTGGAGGTGTTAGACTTGATTTTCACGAACAACATCCATTCAGAGAGCTGGATTTCTACCAGTGTGTCGCCAAGTGTTGTAGTGACTACAACCACCCTCCAAAATTTTTCCTTAGTTTCATTTTGGAGCCTCCCTACCAACCTTTCACAACGCCATGTCTTTCTTCATCAAGTACACAAGCTTCAATGTTTCTATTGCACAAAGACAGCCTCTCGATAAAATCTTGATGCATTCCCCTCACAATTTGTTCATCCGAACTTGGTCCAGCTACAGGATGAGCAACTCCCCCAAGAAATTGTGCAATTCTGGAGGGCAACCAGCCTTCCCTCCAGAAATTGCGCAATTATGTCTGGCAGCCTGCTGGGCTCCAAAATTGCACAAATCCTGCTAGTTAGGCTTCACCTAGAAAATTGTGCAATCCTTCCCAGCAAGCCTGCTCAGCCCAAGAATTATGCAATCCTAGGCAGCAGTTAGCTGCTCTACCCAGAAATTGCGCAAATCTCCTGGGAAGCCAGCCCAACTCCCATCTAGAAATGTGCATTTTCTATCAGTAGTTGAGCAACCTCTTGCATGTGCAGTTGGGTTGAGCAACTCCTCTTGGGACTAAGGAAACTTGACTTGCATGCATGGCTTGATTTTCCCGGAATAGAAAAAGGAAACATGCAAAAATCATCCCTTGATTCAAGGAGCTATTTTTAGCAGCTGGAGGTTACATGTAAAGTTCATCTTAGAAACTTTCTTCCAAGTGTCGCTTTTTCCTAGATTTGTGGCATGCGCGTCATGAGCTTAAAACTTATTTATTTGACACATCAGAGCTCATTCTTTCACATCGATATTGGAGCTCTAACATTCCACAACACATCCAGGACTCTTTGACACATCCAGCTCAGCTATTCACGGGTAAGTGGTCTCAACTTGTCTTTTTCAGCATTTCTGTCGCTTTTTGTGTTTTCGCTTGTGTGAGTGTTGTTTTCTTGATTTCTTTGAATGCTTGTTGTTGTTTACATGCATACTAGCTTGTACTAGCACTGTTTTAGTTTTCGTTGCTATCTCACTGCTGTCGCATGCATGAAACTATTTTGCACGAACGGTCGTCGATTCGGCGACTCGCTTCACCACATGCATGTTGATCTGTTTGGCGAATATTTCATTCAATGGTTGCATGCACTATCAATCACTTATAATTTCACTTAGTGTCGCCTTGCATTCACTTTCACATTTTCTTTTAGTTGCTCGTCGACGAGTCTCGCCAGCCTTGGCCCAGACTCTACCTCACGGAGATAGCATTGTGCAATCCCGGGAAGGAAGGCTTTGTCTTCCTCTCCAAAAATGTGGATTTTTTCCCAGGCACTGTCCTCCAGTACTTCTTTGCGCATTTATGAGGGATGGTGACTGTTGGCTCAGAAAATTGCGTAATGTAGTCCCTGAGCCTGCAGTCATTTTCAGCTAGAATTGCGCATTTAGCAATCCCAACAGTCAACAGTCAAGTATGGATTGTGCATTGCACAAATCCAACATCTAGTCTTGCCTCCCGGACAGGCCAAACTTCCTTTTGTGTAGTTCTGGCAGCCAGTCACCCAGCCTCCCAGAAGAAATTGTGCAATCTTTGCCTATCATTCCCCAGGTATGTGTTATGTCATTCCCTGAATTTGCTTTGGTTTTCGCTGACAGATTTCTTGCCATGCATGTCACTTTGTCTCCAAATCTTTCAAGTATTCATCTGCCTCTTAGCAGTATAGGATCAATGGCCTCCAAGAGAGAAGGATCAAAGGACACTAACAAAAGTGCAACTAGAGCAACAGTTGAACAGGTGTCTGCATGTCTACCGATCTATGAAGATACCAAGTTGTTTCTAGACAAGGACATCAAGTTGAAATGGCAAGTGGTCAGTGAAGCACTTGCATGCACTTTTAGGGAAGACCTCGAAGACCTCCATATGTATGTGAAAATTCACAAGTCGAGCCTGTACTGGATTGCATGCATATACCCCGCTTTCCCATGCACAGACATGATACACTGGATTGTCTCGAACACTAATCCCGAGACGATGACTTTGAGAAGTGTCAGCAAGATGAAGATTGTAACCTTTTGGGCATAGGATTATGATGAGATGTATTAGATGTCGAAGCCCGTGACTATCATGGAGACTCCTTTCAGCCTAGCCAACAGTAGTGCCAACTCCAGATACATTCTAAAGAACTTGGTAAAATAGATGGCTAGATTCAGGATGACACCCAACCAAATCTACAAGGCAAAGATACCATGGAAGGCGTATCAATACTTGGTCATATTTGCATGTCGACTCTATGGCCAAGAAAGCACGAAAACCTTCCCACAGAGTTGTGTGATCATGTTGGACCAACTCGCTAGAGAGGGAAAACCATGTAAATGGTACGACATGTTGGCTCATCAGCTGAAGGAATAGGTAATGAAGGCTCGACAGTCACCCGGAGATATGCATGCAAAGATCTACATGTCCACCTACATCATAGATGCAATCTATGCCCGACAGGAGTTCCCGGGCTTAGAGTGGGCATGGTCACCGACAAAGACTGCTGTGAACACATATTGTAAGTTGTTGTCCGAATGTAGCTTTAGAGGAGTTATCACATGGCTGTCTGATCATTTTGTCACCCCAGTTTACAAGATGATATTCGAACAGGATCCACCCTACATGTCGAGGGTCGAAATGGAGGCACTGATAGATATTGCTGATTGGTATGCCTCACCGTCCAGCACCTTCATACGAATGTTCAGTGCGTAGAAGCCTCCGCATGTTCTACCGATGTTTTCCTTGGACATACTCGTCATGAAGGAAGTAGCATATCACATCTCGGCAAGATTGACAGCTAGATTGCATTAGAAGAAGAAGGCACCTTGGCCCTCTCTTCCGTTGCAGATTGGGTTATATGAGATCCGGAGATTCAAGCAAGCAGATGTTGAAGGAGAACACATGAAGAAGTATCCATTCGACCTCTGAAGTTACAATCTGTATGACCCACATTGTATTGTGAAAGATCACTACACGAGAGTACAGTTCAGCTCAATCCACAGGGAATTTCATTGGGACAAGGAGGATGCATGGAGATATTGCTACAGTTTCTCTAGACCCAATGAATAGGTCAGCTTTGTTGTGGAGCGGTTAGCGAAGCAACATGAAGTAGCATCCCAGAGAGCACCAGAAGCAACAACAGTAGCAGAAGTAAGCATACTAGTGCACGACAAGGGCAAGAGGAAGATTTTCGATTGCATGGAGGAAGAGAAAAGCTGCAAGTTCCTAGGAGATCCACTTGTAGAGAAAGCAGCTTTGGCTATAGAGGCAAAGAAGCAACAGCATGACAAGTGAATCGCACAAAGGTAGAAGGAGAAGAGAAGAATGGACGTAACAGAGAAGGAGTTGAATGAGTTGACGGAGCAACTCCAGAAGGAACAAGAGCTTCCCAAACATGAGAGGGAGGCACAACTGCAATAGGTATAGTAGGGGCACAACATGTGAAAACAGATGAAACAATGCCTGTAGAGGTAGTTGATTCATCAGAATAGTTAGCATTAGGCAGACAGGGTGAACTATCATAGGAGCAAGAGATAGACCAAGCACTCCAACAATTGGATACAGATATGGAGCAACAGGAATTGGAACAAGACATCGACCTTATGCCTCACCACCAAGAGGTCGACTTACCTGCTTCACCACATCCAGATGATGAGCAAGTCTCAAGTTACCAAGGAGGCAGTGAGATCCTTGGAGATCAGCCGGAAGGAGAGATGCAAAACAGCTCATTCGACGAGTCTCAACATAGAGTTGTGCAATCTCGTAGAGTGTCGACTCCAGATGATCATACATCTCCTACGCAAGTTGAGGAATAAGTGATCGTGTTTGACATGTGCAAACATAAAGCAGCCTTTGCCAATGCAACCAGAGTGTATACCAAAGCCACTAGCTCAAGTGTTCACTTTCTGATAGCTAAGAATGAGCGAATGGCTAAGGAACTACAGATGGCCAAGCAAGGAGGAGAGTTGGTGACAGCATCTACCCGAGCTGAACTGAAGAAGGCAATACTAGATGAATTATTGTCCCTTGACACAATTATGCGAGCGTTGTACTCCAAGTTTGGCATCGTGCATAAGGAAGTCGTCCATCTCAACAGATGGCACAACGATGTGCTAGAAGAGCATGTATCTTGATGAACTTGCATCTTTTTGTTGATTACATGCAAACATGGACAATGAGATAGAAGGGAGCCCCACTTCAATTGCCTAAGATAATGAAGGCCAATGCGATGAAGCTAAAGGCATGTATCCAAAGTCAGATCCGAAACTATGAAGAGCTACCGCAGCTCATCACTAGTATACAAGCTTCCCATGCACGTCTATTCAAGAGTATGGATGTTGTGGTGTAGCACATGTGATCCCATCTATTGGGACTCTCACCCATGCGAAGACAAAGGCACAAGTCCGACTAGACCTTGACTCGTACTTTGACGAGTTGATGCACATTGCCACTAGCCTAGACTTGCCCATCAGTGCAGACATCATGCACAAGTATGTTGTTCGTCTAGCAGCATTGAAGACAATGATGCACATGCTTACAGATGAGTTGGACAAATGAGCCCAAGCAGTGTACCCGGATGCTATGGAAGCAAGAGTCAGATTCTAGAAATATCTCACCTTGTATCACACGGACACCATCGCGGCCTATCGATCTTGGCATCATTATGTTACTGTTGATCACCGCGAGGATGTTGAGGAGTTGGACTTCCATGGTTGTCTAAGTCATAGTGATGTCTAGCATGGCTTGCTCAAGCCATTTGTCTCACATGGGTACATGTGCATTATAATGTAATTTCTTGTCAAGTGTAAGTCAAGTGTCGATAGTTGGATGTAACAGTCATAGAGTAGATGAAGAGTCATGAGGGTAGTTGAACTGTCACAAAGGGGAATGTCAAGGGCCATCCCACCCTTTGCTATAAATAGTCCCTCATAACTCATTGTACGGGCTTTTGGTCAGCCAAGCTTCTGATAAGACTATCTTGGAGAGATCTTAGACAGTATTGTAATGAGCCTTGGCTTCTCCACTGCGTAGAGCTAGTACATCTCTTTGGAGGAGCAGGTGGTTGTGGCTGTAACGTTCCACTATCAGAACTAGTGGTTGGACATGGATGTATTGTATGAATGGAAGTTATACTTCTTAATATAATAAGAGCCAGCAAGTTTCATGCATATATTGTATTGTATTATATGCTAACTGGTTTACTCTAAATGATATATGTATTTGTTTACTTACACATGCATGCATAGCTATAGTGTATGTATGTATGAATCTTTCCGAAATGTGTTGTTGGTTTAACCATCACTTTAGATTGCCAGCTAACTTGCCTTCCATATTGTGATGCATCTTTTCCTGTGTGTTCCCTTCTTAACTGCGTGCTATCATAGGTTTCCAAGGGGCGCACTCATCTCAACCACCGTGTGTTAGAACCTCTCACACACCTTCTTTGGTTCATTACAGCTATCACACCCTTGCTACCAACAGAGTTATCTTATTTGCCTCTGTGCGAAATCGCGCTCAAGGCATTACCATACGACCCACTACTGGGACTCCTACACCGAACTGTTTGAGGTCTGATTGGGACTTCTTACAGGGGAGATCCCATGACATGTTGGCGGGTCCAGCACCATCAACAGATCCCGAAGCAGGGTGTGTAGCACGAAATGAAACATGGAAAATGAGGAAGCTTGAATGGAGGAAGATCGAAATTATTGCAAAATATTCTTCACCATAGTAAAGAAAGTTGACAAGTTGTTTGTAGAATATGATAAGATAATCAAGCCTGAGAACCTTCTGAACCTCCCTCTCCATATTCTAGTTAAATTTATTTTTCATCCTCTTCTCGTCATTCTAGAGGTAGAAGAACTCATAAAAATCCCTTTTTCAAGTTGGATGTCATATTTGATATACCTATGTTTAGTGGAGAATCTAATGCAAAAAGGCTAGACAACTAGATTAGACAAGTTGAGGTATATTTCTGCATACAAAGAATGAAAGAGGATGAAGCCAAGATCCAATTAGTGTCCCTTCGATTAAGTGGCACTGCTCTCATCTGGTGGGAAGGAAAGTTGCATAAAGGTGGTAAGAATAGTAATAAACTTCTTTCATCTTGGTCTAAATTCATTTATGCTTTAAGGGGACAGTTTTACCCATTGGGTTACAGACAGAAGGCCATGATGGAATGGAAACCTTTGAAACATAGTAAAGGTCAAATTGTTCAGAATTTTACAGAGGAGTTTAGGAAAAAATCATTAGCATTGAATGTCCCACTAGAAACTCCTCAGACATTGATGAAATATGTTGGCTCTTTGCATAGTTATTTGTGTCAATCATTGTTATTATTTAAGCCTAAAACTCTTGACAAAGTTAGTGTGAAGGTTGTACATAATGAAAGCAAGGAGAAACATGAACAAGATGACCACTCAAAGAGGAAAAAAAACTAAGAGAAAGGAAGAAAAGCCCTCTTGTACTCATTGTGAGAAAGAAGGGCATGATGAGGAACATTTCTAGAAATTGCGTCAAGAATTGAGGCCAAAGACGAATGATAGAAAGGAGAAGTAGAATACATTTGCAACTGTGAAACAAGGCCAAGAATATGAATAAGAGGATGATGAGAATATCACAACTGTAGGAATTTCATATGTTGGACCAATTAACCTGGGATCAGACTTAGGTGACGAAATTAAGATGGTCACTCTTGGGATTTTAAATGAAGAAGATGGACCCATCGACTTGGATTATGATTCGGGTGATGAGACAAAGATTTCAGCTGATGTTGTGCCAAAAATGAAAAGGGCACCAAATGCGGCAAGGCTCTAAGAACTCAAAGAAATCAACCAAATAATTTAGGCAAAGAATGTTGAACTAAGGAGACTCCTACAAGAAGAAGAGAAGGAGAAAAAAAGGTTGCAACATCAATTACAAGCCCATCAGGAGGCCTTGGAAAAGTTGTAGCATTACAAGCCTGAAGTAAAAAGTGATTCTTCAATTTCATGTACATTTTATGATGATTATTTCGTTTCTTTTGAGAAACATACTACATGAATTAGATCAAAATTGTTGAAGAAGATGGGGTATCAATGGAACGACCTCGTCATTAATGGGTAGGGCATTGTGAATTCCATCAAAGTGGAGGAATTGCCTCGTTATGCAGGACTTGGGTATGGAAGAAAAGAGGTTGGAGAATGCTCCAAGACGAACAGTGACCAACCAACGATGGATGATGGGAGCACCTCATCACATTCTTGTGATAGTGAGGATTCCATGGGCACTTATCAGAGGTGCAGTAGGAATAAGCATTCCATGACGATCCGAAAATTTTGTTGGAGGAAGAATCATTGTAGTTAATGTAACAAGGATGGACGCTAGAGAGCTATGTGTGAGATACTCCATGCCCAGAAAGCACCTATGAAGGAACCAACTAGTGAATATATTCAACAATTGAATCTTCCACAGGGAGATGAACCATTAAATTTGTTGAGTAAGAGACGGTTTTACTAGATATGGTAGCTTTTCATGGCCGCATTTTGTAAATCATGTGTTGGAATATAATTGTAAAACTAATGATGTGTTTTCCATCACTTATTAAAGAAATAATCATTTTTTGGCCTTTGTTGATAGTTGGGGTATTGGTTTCTATAATGATGTAAACTTGACCATAGAGTGTGTGTTATAATCTCTTGGAATATATGGGGTTGTTTGAGTTATGTTTTGTCTAGTATGTAAAGAATGTACCACATGTTTGCATGGAATGTAGATGTTGAAAGTGTGGCTTGACAAGGAAACAAGAAGTGTGCAGGATTTGTCCATCCTTTTGGAGGACCAAAAGCTCCCCAGTGGGGAGGAATGATCAAGGTGGCTCTAGAAATGCTCATAATTCAATAGTGGCTTTGGAAAAGCTCAAAAATCAAAGTCACTAGATTTAAGTGAAACTAGGGTAAGATCAAAGATCTCATTTCAATCTTTCCAACGGCATGAATGACACCTCCATCTGGGTTTGTATGTGAGAGTTATGGCCAGTCAAATTTTTTGTCAAACAAGGCCCAATCGCAGTTACTAACGAGGCAACAATTTGACACTTCACAGTGACGGTTTCTAGTGGTTGGAAAGGGAGAATTTGTTTCCTACTTAATTTTTCTAATGACGCCTAAAAACCTGACGGTCGAATTCCTTTTTGGTTAAAAAACAAAAGTTATTAAGAAAAAAGGGTGAGCGAGCTCGATAGACCTGCCCAAACCTCTGACCCTCACATTATATGTATATGTATGTATCTATATATATATATATATATATGTGTGTGTGTGTGTGTGTGTGTGTGTGTGTGTGTGTGTGTGTGTATGTGTGAGTGTGTGTGGTTGTCGTTAAAAAATGGCCGATAGCCAAAACCACAACACATATATAACAGGGTTGGCAGGATTTGAATCGCCTATCTTGCCAGCCAACCCACCCACGGGCAACCCCATGTGCCACAACAACCCGGCACAAACCAAAAAATAAAACACGACATTTTAAACAAACAACGTCCCACTATTAACACATTCTGCAAACCATTTTTAAAACAACTCCAACCACATTCAAACAAAAAATCTCCAATGAACTGCCATTACAAGGGAGGCCCGCGGGCTTGACCCCGGGACATCCACCTGCCAATAGCCCAACGGGCTTCCTTGGTAAATTTGCCCATCAAACTTTTATACAAACCTGAATTCATTCATTCAACGAGGGGAGAATGAGCGAAGGCAGATCCACACGGTGGAACCAAGAGATGAGCATGAATTTCAAGACAAAGAATATTCCAAGGGAATATTCCCAAGAATATTCCACATAATATTCTATGTAGAATCAAGGAGGAACCTAAAAGATTCCCTTGAGGGTAAAATTTCTCAATGTCAAATTCGTGCCAATTTATACTCCAACAAACCATAATTTCATACGGAACGTGATGGTGTGATATGTTTCCCCATCCGAGCAACAGGTCTTCAGTCAACCATCGAGAAGGAATATTTGGGGCAATCTTTGAGAGTCCCAAGGATCCAGGTTTGGCAAAATGGGGTTAAGTTTATAGTCATTTGACACGATTTGGTGCCACAAATTCAATGGTGATGTCTATTTTTGCAGCCGAGCTTTGAATTTCCAAACCATTCAAGAAAATGGAGGTATAAGGGTTGTTTATGTAATTGATTGTAATTTATTTATGTTGTCATTTAATGAAAGAGACCTCCCCACATTGAACTGGGCCCAAAGACGTAACCCACATTGGGTGAACTCCATTATCAAGTTTTCTTGTGCCTTTGATCTCATGGTTTCTTTTGATCTCCGCTTACTTGATGTGTTTATGTTACTTCACTACATGCTCTTTTAAATGCAATTTTGTGTGCATCCTTGAAGTAAAATATCTAGATCAAGTTTGGTGCCAAAGCATGTCATCTTGATGCAAGTTGCACGAGTTAATGCTAACTAGGAACAAGATCCAAAGAGGAGAGGGGAAACTCAAATCCTTTGATCCTAAAGTGAGGCATGCATCACGAAGACGGAACATGGTAGATGAGGACGCTCGAATGGAGGAAGAGCGAAATTATTGTAAAATCTTCTTCACCATGGCAAAGAAAGTTGACAAGGTATTTGTAGAATATGAGAAGATAATCAATCCTGAGAAGAAAGAACCAAATGATCATGCCTCGGTAAATCATGAAGGAGGAGGAAAAGAGCCTCCTGGCCCTCCCTCTCCATCTTCTAGTAGAAGTTCTTTTTCATCCTCTTCTTGTCATTCTAGAGGTAGAAGAACTCATAAAAATCCATTTTTCAAGCTATATGTCAAATTTGATCTACCCGTGTTTAGTGGAGAATCTAATGCATAAAATCTAGACTATTAGACCAGACAGGTTGATGTATATTTCCACTTACAATGAATCAAAGAGGATGAAGCCAAGATTCGACTAACTTCCCTTCGATTAAGTTGAATTGTTCTCATATGATGGGAAGGCAAGCTGTAGAAATGTGGTAAAAATAGTCATAAACTTATTTCATCTTGGTCTAAATTCATTTACGATTTAAGGGGATAGTTTTACCCATTGGGTTACAGACAGAAGCCCATGATGGAATGACAACATTTGAAAAAAAGTAAAGGTCAAAATTTTCATAATTTTATAGAGGAGTTTTGGAAACAAGCATTATCATTGAATGTTCCACTAGACACTCCTAAGACGTTGATGAAATATATTGGCTCTTCTCATAGTTGTTTGTGTCATTCATTGTTATTATTTGAGCCTAAAATTCTTGGTGAACCAAGTGTGAAGGTTGTACATATTGAAAGAAGGGAGAAGGATGAATAATATGATCGCCCAAAGAGGAGAGAAACAACTAAGAGAAAGGAAGAAAATACTTCTTGTACTCATTGTGAGAAATAAGGGAATAATGAGGAACATTGCTGGAAATTGCATCCAAAATTGAGGCCAAAGAGGAACGATAGAAAGGAGAAGCAGAAGACAATTGCAACTATGAAAAAAGACCGAGAATATGAATCGGAGGATGATGAGAGTATCACAATTGCAGGATTTGCAGTTGTTCGACAAATTAACTTGGGATCAGCCTCATGTGAAGAAATGTAGATTGTCGCTCTTAGGATTTCAGAAGATGGACCCATCGACTTGGGTTCCGATTTAGGTGATGAGACAATGATTTTAGCCAATGTTGTGCCAAAAATTAAAACCGCACCAAATGCAACATGGCTCCAAGAAATCGAAGAAACCAACCAAAGCATTCAGGTAGAGAATGTTCAACTGAGACTCCTACAAGAAAAAGAGAAGGAGAAAAAAAGGTCACGACATCAGTTACAAGCCAAGGAGGAGGCCTTGGAAAAGTTGCAACATAACAAGCATGAGGTAAAAAGTGTTTCTTCAATTTCATTTACGTTTTATGATGATGATTTCGCTTCTTTTGAGAAACATACTATAGGAATTGGATCAAAATTGTTGAAGAAGATGGGGTATCAAGGGAAAGGCCTAGGCATTAATGGCTAGGGAATTGTGAATCCCATCAAAGTGGAGAAATTGCCTCGTTATGCAGGACTTGGGTATGTCAGAAAAGAGGTTGGAGAATGCTCGAAGACAACCAGTGACCAACCAATGACGAATGATGGGAGCACCTCATCACATTCTTGTGATAGTGAGGATTCCATGAGAACATATCAGAGGGGCACTAGGAATAAGCATTCCACAATGATTCGGAAAGCTTGGAGGAAGAATCATTGTAGTTACTACAATGAGGATGGACACCAAAGAGGCATGTATCAGATACTCCATGCACAGAAAGAACCTATGAAGAAAGCATCTGGTGAAGATGTTCAACAAGTGAATCTGCCATAGGGAGATGCCCCATTAACAATAATATTGCAACATATGGCCTCATGTTTTAAATCGTGTGTTGCAATATAATTGTAAAAGTGATAATGTGTTTTCCATTGCTTATTAAAGAAATGATTATGTTTTGGAATTTTAATTATAGTTGGGGTATTAGTTTCTAATATGATGTAAACTTGGGCACAGAGTGTGTGTCATAAACTCTTGGCAAGTATGGGGTTGTTTGAGTCATTTTTTGTCTTGTATCTAAAGAATGTACCACAGGTTTGCATAGAATGCAGATGTTGAAAGTGTGTCTTGACAAGGACACAGAAAGTGTGTAGGATGTGTCCATGCTTTTGGAGGACGAAAAGCTCCTAAGTGGGGAGGAATGATCTAGGTGGCTCTAGAAATAATTAGAATTCAACAGTGGCTTTGGAAAATCTAAAAAATAAAATCCACTGGATTGAAGTGGAACTAGGGTTAGATCAAAGATCTTGTTTCAAGCTTTTGAATGGTGTGATTGAAACCTCAATCCGCATTCGTATGTGAAATTTATGGTTGGTCAAAGTTTTGGTAAAATTAGGCCCACTAGAAATCACTAACAAGGTGACAATTTGGCACTTCACGGTGACGATTTCTGATGGTCGAAAAGGGAGAATTTTTTACCTACTTAATTTTTCTAATGACCCCTAAAAAATTGACAGTCGACTTCTTTTTTGGTTAAAAAATAAAAATTATTAAAAAAAATGGGGGGCGGCTCACGAACCCGCCCAACCCTCCAGCCTATCACATATATATATATATATATATATATATATATGTCATCGTTGTAAACGGCAAAAGGCCAAAAACGAAACACAAGTATAATGGGGCTGATAGGATTTGAGCCAGCCTGGCCTGCCCATCAGCCCGACCATGGGCAGCCCCATGTGCCACAACAACTTTCCACGAACCAAAAAATAAAACATGCCATTTTAAACATCCAATGAACCGTTCTTAACATGCTCCAATAACCTTTTTTAAAATGGCACCAATCACATTCAAACAAAAAACATCCAACGAACTGTAATTACAGGGGAGGCCCGCAGGCTTGACCCCGAGACCTCCACCTGCCAAATTCAAACTCCTGCCAACATCATAACGGGCTTCCTTGGTAAATATGCCCATCAAAATTTTATATAAACCTGAATTCATTCATTCGATGGGGGGAGAACGAGGGGAGGCGGAGCCACACGTCGAAACCAGGAGTCGAACATGAATTTGGAGACAAAGCATATTCCAGGGGAATATTCCATGTAGAATCTTGGAGGAATCTAAAATATTCCCTTGAGGGAAAAATTTCCTAGTGTCAGATTCATATCAAGTTTATACTCAAACTAACCAGAATTTCGCAGGGAACATGATGGTGTGATCCGTTGCGCCATCCAAGTAGCATATATGAAATCAACCATTGAGAAGGAATCTTTGGGGAAATCTTTGAGATTCCTGAGGATCTAAGTTTGGACGGTGTCAGAATGAGGTCATGTTTATAGTCGTTTGACACGATTTTGTGCCAAAATTCAATGGTGATGTTCATTTCTGAAGCTCAGCTTTGAATTTTCAGACCATTCTAGAACATGGAGGTATAAGGGTCATTTATGTAATTGATTGTAATTTATTTCTACTACAATTTAATGAAATAGGCCTCGGCACATTGAGCAGGGCCCAAAGACGTAGCCCACATTGGGTGAACTCTGTTATCAAATTGTCTTGTACCTTTGATGTCATGGTTGCTTTTGATCTTCGCTTCTTTCATGTGTTAATGTCACTTGGTTAAATTCTCTTTTAAATGCAATTTTGTATGCATCCTTGAAGTAAAAGGTCTCGATCACCCCAAGATGCTAATTTTTTTGTTTGGTTTTGGTAGTTTATTTTATATGCTAAGCTTGTCAAATGATATATCTGAGGCTATCCATAGATCTGATAGCAAAACTAACTCTGGGATTATGGGGATCCAGGGTCCACTTAGTCTACCACATCATTCTTCCAATAATGATTTGTATTCTGACACACAGATAATGCCAACATGTCCTTTGCCATGTGGCTTTACCGACACATGCAACATGTCACTCACATTTATATCGTTGGCCATATAAAAACACTAAATCTACGTGACAAGTGTCATCCACTACCACATCACCTGCTCTACCTAGGACTCAAGAACATTGGTCTATCTAGCTGGCGTATCCTAGGCTATCAAGTATAGGGGAAATATTACAACATTTACACATCCAACATTCGTGAGTGGGTGATGAAGCTTTTAGCCCTTAGGTGCTAATGCTTAAATTCTCTATGACCAGTGGCTTAACCAAGGGCCAACCATCTTGGGAATGGAAAAAATATGTAAACTTTCGCACATCCAATGTTCCATGGCCCTGAGGTCTTTTGACCCTTAGTAGCTAATGTTTAAGTGATTCCATGACCAAGATATTGAACATGGGTTAATGATATCTACTACTCGAAAAAAAATTCTAACTCTTATACATTCACACATCTAATGTTCTGAGGGCTCTGTGACCGACGAATTGACCAAAGACCAATCATATTGTGTAACAACCCTAGTTAAAAAATCATCTAATAAAGTTAATAAAGGAAAAATAATACCAAGGTCAAGGGACGCATATTCCAAGATGAATGTTGGGAAAAAATCCTAGTGGGTGTTTATTTCCGTTATTATGGCTAAAGGAAATTGGAAAAGGAAATGACAAAGACTTCGAAAAGGCATGAGCCATTAATTGGCATTTTATTCATGAAAATAAGGGAAATTAGGAGAAAAGGAAGGCGAAATATCATAAGTTGCATGTGAGGAGGAAAATGAAGGAAAATAATGGAAATTAAATAAAATAAAGGCCTCATTGATAAAACGTCTTCTGAGGATTAGTTCACAGTCTTTTGTCAGTTTAGTTTTCAATCTCTCTCTCTATTCTCTCTCTCTCACTCTTGGACACTTAAAGTTTTCCTAGAGCACTTCAACATTGAATCAAGGAAAAGAAAAGAAGGAAAAATAGAAGCAAAGATCAAGCAAGGAAGAGTAGGATCAAGCAACTACAACAGGATTATTTGTAGGTATCAAGTTGCATGTATGATTTCCTTTCTAGTTTTGGCATACATGGTTATGCATGTGTGTTCTTGATTATCTTGTTGTCATTGCCATGGGTTTTTCCAAGTGTGACAATGTTTTTAGCCTTGCCTTTCCATTTCTAGATAGGCATGGTGTGGTGGGTTCTCTTTTATCTAGTTAAGATGGATTGTTGGATGGTTTTAAAACTGAGTGAGGTGGTCTCTAAAACAAAGAACACAAGGCCTAGGAATCCCTAGATCAGAGACGATGAGGTTGCGATAAAGCCATATATTGTGTGACTTAGAGGGAATAGGAATCCTCGACCAATGAATGGCAGGATATATGGTAAATCCTAGAGGTGTGTGCCCTCAATCAAGCCTAGAAATACTTGACCAATGAATGGTGGGATATACGGTAAAGACTGGAGGTTAGATTCTCGATTAGGCCTAGGTATCCTCGAGCGGTAAATGGTGGGATATATGGTAAAGCATAGATACTAGGAGGCAGGAAAATTCCTCAAGGTGTAGGTGGAGAGATCCAGAGGCATCCATGCCTATTTTGGGCCTAGTGATCTGGTGGGGATTGCAATAAAGCCTAGAAAAACCTTGATTGTTTTTTTTGTGAGTCCCACATTCATTCTTGGAATATGGAACATGGGTGATTGGCTGAAAGAAAGATTTGGTTCAACCAATCTATGGTCGGGTGGTATCTGGAAGTCCCAAACTTGGTTGGCTTGTGCATTCATTAATAAGAGTTCTTCCTCCTTGGTATTTCATGTGTAAATGTACTGCCTCACATGTGATTTTCAAGGTTGTTATATCCTTGCTATTTTTGTTGGTTATATGTTGCTTATGAGTATATTTTATGACATCTGTGATGTAAGGATCTCGTCATGTTTTGATTAGCAATTGAATGAACAATGAATATATGACCTAATTAATGATAATGTAACTATTGTGATAAGGCATCAATGTTGCTTCAAGAATATCAGATAAGTACAAGACCCCTTTGCTCAGATATGTTGTTATGACCTATAGATTACATATTTGTGACATGTTTGGTGAAATTCTTGTCATGGTTAGTAGGGATCCAGTCAATTCATTGATCAAATGTTTGCATTAGTAACCTTGTTTTGATATTATTTATCATTTTTTAAGGTTTCATGAAATTTTGGGCAGTGGCCTGAGACCTAGGCCTAAAAATGTGGCTCAGAATCTGGAGTCGCTCACTCATAACTATCTGAAAAAGTCCCAGTAACTGTCATGCCTTGTTGTGCGAGCGACTGAAAGTCCAGATCAGTAAATTTCCAAGTTTCCTTAGGGGTTGGTCACATGGAAGGGTTGGTTGGCTCCTGAAGGTTCTGTACCATGTGTGTAAGGTCAGTTTCGTTTATTTTTATCGGTTCAGCTTCCTAAAATTTATATGGGAAGTTAAGTCACATTATATGATCTAAATTGGATCCTAGAAACTCTCTAAGTTTTCATGACTGTTTCAAATTATACTAAAAGATTCAAGTCCTAGAAAAGATCGAAGGTATCAAAAGGAATCCTCATAACAATTGCAGTTGTGGCCAGAGCGGAGCAACGAGGACCCTCGGTTAAGCGCGCAGACCGTTAGCCCATGGTAAAGCGCAATGGCACAAAACTGGCAAAACCGGAGGCTAATTCGGGAAACAAAGGTGGATTATGATACGTATCACAGGGCGTCCCCCTCAGTGAAGGAAAGCCCTGAAGCACCCGAACCCAAAATCGCTATAAAATTTAGAAAAGTAACTATTTCGGTTCCGTAGTGCGAGATTCCCCAAAACCAGCAAGATATCAAAAGGCTTCGAGGCGGTAAGCAGTTTTGACTGAGTCTCGCCCAATGTCGAACATCGAGCGACATGCGTCCGGCAGAAGAGAGAGAAAACCGCCCACATCGGACGGGTAATCGTCGTGCGCCTTGTCTGCCCAATATGAAGGACGACCGTAGGATCTAGGGGGTCCAGATCGACAACGGAGGTATGCCCTGATGACTGACTGGATTTGACAAGTCAAAAAGCAAGATGACAGGGGATTTGAAGTCTGACGTGGATGATGAGTTGGCAAACGATTCATGTTCATGGGCGATCTTGAAGCAAACAAATTTAACGACCATTTGAATATGATTCAGGGAATCTGACACCCAGTTCATTAGCAAATAGGTGGCCACCTCCCTGCGAGGCATTACCCAGTGATGATGACGTAGAGCAGAGGAATTCAAATGGACAGAGGAAAGGAAACCAGAAGGCTGGGAAGCAGAAATGAGCAGTCAAAGAACAGACTAGCTTTAAAGCCATGAATTGACAGAGGCAACACAGAGGTAGACAGCAAAGAGACGCAAAAAGCTAATAGCAAAGAACAGAGAGTAGAAGCTGAGCTGACCTGAAGGTAGCATCGAGCCAGACAAAGCCAAAGATAGTTAGAGAGAGTCTGTGTACTCCATTGAAGGCTTGAGAGGTTCAAGCAACTCCTCGACATAGGCCTGTCATACTACTATGACGCTCAGAGGTCGAGTTTCAGTAAGGAGATTCTGTGCACTCCATTCCTACTGACTCCATTCTGTTTAGTGAGTCTCGAATCAAGCTCACTGTTGTAAAAAATATGCTTGAAAACATAATAGAGAGGCCACCACTGAAGGCTAGACCAGGAGACGTAGCCCAGGAGCATTGGGTGAACTCCTTATTAAAATTGTTTTGTTTACATGTTTGACTGTTATGTTTTCTCTGATTGCTTCAGTGTCTATGTATTCTAGCAATCTTATCGATCCGTTGCATAAGTAACATAGGCACGTCAATGCACATGAGTCTGTAATACCTTTAATTCTTTGTCCTAGATAAATTCTAGATCAAGTGGTATCAGAGCTCTAGGTTACTAAGGTTAGACAAGCTTGTGCTGGATTTTGTTGTTGAATGCTAACTAGATCAAAGCTTAAATTAGGAGAAGAAGAATTGGCTGAAACTAACTTGGAAATTGGAAGAGTCTATTCTAAGAGGAAAATTTTAGAAGAAAATCCCTTGGAATCAGACCCCCAATTCATGGATAGTTTTATGGCCCTGAGATCCATGGTGGAGGAAATGTATAGGTATTTTAAGAAACATAGAGATGAAGATTCATCAAGCTCCAAACAAGACAAAGGAGTAGAAGAATCTCTCCTCCATGGCCACTCTAAAGGCAAAGGGAAAGAAGAAAAATTTCTCACGCCTCCTAATAGCCCTGAAAATAAAAAGAAAACATCTCTGATTAAATTAGATGTTAAATTTGATTTGCCAATATATGATGGAGAGTCGAATGCCGATAAGCTGGATAATTGGATTAGACAAATTGATGTTTATTGCAGAGTGCAGAGCATTGACTCAGACAAGAGTAAGATTCAGCTGGCCAGCCTACGCCTTGGAGGCACTGCCTTGGTATGGTGGGAAGGCAAGACACAAGCTGACATGAAGAAACATGGTAAGATTCTTTCTGTCTGGAGTGAATTTGTTTCTACAATTAAAAATAAATTCTATCCACTAGCCTACATGCAGCAAGCCATGATGAGCTGGCAAACTCTTCGACAACTAAAAGGGCAAAGTGTACAAGGTTACACTCAAGAATTTAGGAAAAGAGCTTTGATTCTAGGAATTTCTTTAGACTCACCTGAGACTCTGTTGAAGTATATCGATGGTCTACACAGCTACATGAGGCACACTATCCTCATGTTTAATCCCACTAGCATAGATGAGATATCCGTTCAGGATACGCATCTTGAAGCTAGAGGTAAGAATGGGAACCCAGAAGTTGGGGCATCATCCAAACCCACTGCAAGAAAAAATAAGGAGAAAATAAAACAGAAATGGAAAGAGAGGAAAACAAACACTGTACAGAAAAGCAAGTCTTCATGCACTCACTGTAAGAAGGATGGGCATGATGACGAACACTGCTAGATTCTGCATCCGAAGCTAAAACCTAAGAAGTTCGAGGGCAAGAAGAAGAAGACTGCTGCAGCTATTCAAAAGGATTTGGGGTCAGACTCAGGAGATGAAGCAACAATCACAGCCACAGGTATAAAAGGTAAAAATTCTAAAGCATCTACTAGTAATTATGAACAATCTATTGATAATGAAGAAAATGAGAGAAAAAGACGTGAGCTTTTTCATATTCGAGTTATTTCCAATCATCAAAAGATTGATACTTTGTTTGATAGTGGCTCACAAGTAAATTTAATTTCTGAAGCAATTGTAAAGAAATTGGGATTACTAACCACACCTCACAAGAAACCATATCCATTAGGTTGGCTATGTGATTAAGCAAAGCTACAAGTGACTAGACAATGTAAACTTAAGTTTTCTTTTGGGTCAGCATTTGTAGATGAGGTTAAGTTAGATATAGTTCCTTTGGATATATGTGGAATTGTTTTAGGAATTCCTTACTTGTATGACCGAAAAGCTATTTTCTATAGATCTGAGAACAAGTATCTACTCGTTAAACATGGAATCGAATATATTATAAGAGCTCATAATCTCAAGAGTAATTATACTCTCATAAACTCAGGGCAGATGAAACGAATTGTAAATTCATGAAAACAATTTTTACTAATAGTTGTAAAGGAAAAGAAACCTGATAAAACCAATGTATTTGAGGGTTGTGATGCTAAACAACAAGCTGATTTAGAAAAAGTTGTTTCAGAATATGATGTATTGTTTCAAGAACCTAAAGGTCTGCCACCCAAAAAGGAAATAGTGCATGATATTAATTTGTAGCAAGATGCTCCATTGCCTAACATCGGAATGTACAGGTTGTCCGCTTTAGAGAATGCAGAAATCAAGAAGCAGGTACAGGAGCTGCTCGAGAAGGGGTTCATCATACCTAGCACATCACCATGTGGGTCTCCAATTTTTTTGGTGAAGAAGAAATATGGATCGTGGAGAATATACATTGATTACCGAGCACTGAATAAGATAATGATAAAAAATCGTTATCCCCTTCCTCGCATAGATGATCTATTAGATCAGTTGAAAGAAGCTGTTTATTTTTCCAAGTTAGACTTGCATAGTGGCTATCATCAGGTTAGAGTTGTAGAGCAAGATGCATGGAAGACTGCTTTCAAAACAAAGCAGGGATTGTATGAGTAGTTGGTTATGCCTTTTGGCTTAACTAATGCTCCTGCTAGATTAAGGAATGATGTACTCAGACCTTTTATTGATGATTTTGTTATTGTATATCTAGATGACATTCTTATATTTAGCAAAATGTGGGAAGAACATTTAAAGCATGTTAAGCAGACACTGGATGTTTTGAAAAGAGAAAAACTTTATGTTAAACTCTCAAAATGTGAATTTGGCAAAACATCTTTGAATTATTTGGGACATATAGTAGGGGGTGGTGAATTGAAGATAGATCCCTCTAAGGTTGCAGTCATTATAAACTGTCCTAAACCCAAATCTGCTACAGAAGTTAGAAGCTTCTTAGGAGCAGTGCAATATTGGAGAACGTTTATTTCTAACTTTTCCTTAATTGCAGATCCCTTACATGCTTTAACAGGATTGAACAAGGTGTTTCAGTGGGGAGGCAAATAGTAGAAAGCCTTCGACACCTTGAAAGAAAAGATTAGTACAGCACCAGTACTAGCACTGCCCGATCTTCAAAGACCATTTGAGATTGAAACAGATGCCAGTGACTATGCCATGGGAGCAGTGTTGATGCAGCACGGTAAACCCATATGTTATCATTCTGAGACATTTAATTCTGCAGTAGTTAACTATCCCACATATGATAAAGAATTGTATGCATTAGTACAGAGTGTGAAAAAGTGGAAACATTACTTAATGGGCAAAGAGACAATTATACATACTGATCATCAACCACTTCAATATCTACACTCCCAAACTAAGTTGCAGCAATCAAGACACTATAGATGGATGGGTTTTCTACAACAGTTTCATTTAGTCATCAGATATAAAAAGGGCATACACAATAAAGTTGCAGATATGTTGTCCAGACCAATTATAAATGCATCTACTATACTTAAGCATAATTCAGTATTGCATGAGAGCTACATTGAACAATATGCTCAAGATATAGATTTTAAATATGTATATGCAACTTTAAGTCAAGGCAAATGAGTAGAAGAATTGGATTATCATGTTAAGGACCAACTCTTGTATCATTTTGGGAAGCTATGCATTCCACAAACTGAAAGAGTAAAGATAATTCGAGAAGCACACACTTCTCTAATATCAGGTCACTTTGGTGTAAGTAAAACAGTTGCACAGCTGCAAAGATTTTGTTATTGGCCAAAAATGAATGAGACGGTTTCTAGATATGTAAGAGGGTGTACCATGTGTGCTAAAAGAAATCCCAACAATAGAAAACTAGGCTTGTACACTCCACTACTAGTTCCTTCTCATCCTTGGGAAAGTGTTTCCATGGACTTCGTTGGAGGACTGCCTAAATCTAGAAAAGGTCATGACTATTTATATGTTGTTGTCGATAGGTTTAGCAAAATGTGTATTTTAATACCTTGTAAAAAATACATTACAGCTGAACAAACTGCAAAGTTGTTCTTTCAGCATGTATGGGTTAATTTTGGATTACCCACTTCCATAATATCTGATTGAGATACCCGATTTGTTGGGAAATTTTGGTCAAGTTTGTGGGAATTGATGGACACCAAGCTGAAGAAAAGCACAGCTTTTCATCCGCAAACAGATGGCCAAACAGAAGTGGTGAACAAGATAGTGATCCAGTTGCTCAGAGGCTATTGCGGCAAGCATCCCAAACTTTGGGATGAACATTTATGTTATGTGCAGCATGCTTACAACTGAGCTAAACATTCTTCTACATGGAGATCTCCTTTTGAGACCTGTTTTGGTTTCACACGAAGGTCTCCCTTGGATTTTGTCTTTGGTAAAGACATGGCAGTTGATAGACACAGTGATGTGGATAAGGCAACCAAGTTTATTGAACAAATCCAAGAGATTCACCAGGCAGTAAAGGAACAGCTGGAAAAGAGCCAAGCCAAACAAGGCAAGGCATGACAAGCATCGGATGGAGCATAGTTTCCAAGTTGGTGATCAAGTTTGGCTGTATATCAACAAAGATAGAATGCAAGGTGAAGGTAAGAAGCTAAAGCCAATAAGGTATGGAACTTTCAAGATACTTGAGAAAATTGGTGAGAATGCTTTGCGCCTTGATCTACCAGCTTACATGCACATCTACTCAGTCGTTAATGCAGATAGCTTGAGACTATTTGAACCTTCATTAATCGAAGATCCCGAAGAGCAGAGTCAATTGCCTTCTATTGATGATCTGTTACCTAAATATCTTAATGAGTTGCAGGAAGATACAGTTCTGGACAGGAAGGTAAGAACTACACCCAGAGGGAATGTTGAGTACCTCAGGATTCGACTCAAAGGTTCAAAACCAAGCAGTGCGAGATGGATAGAAATTGAGCAAGCGAGGAAGCAATACCCTCACTTGATTGATGCTTAAAAGAAAACCAACTTTTGGTGGTCCAAAAGCTTTTTCAGTGGGAAGGCTGTGATCCGAATTGGATCCTAGAAACTCTCTAAGTTTTCAGGACTGTTTCAAATTATACTAAAAGATTCAACTCCTAGAAAAGATCGAAGCTATCAGAAGGAATCCTCATAACAATTGTAGTTATGGCCAAAGCGGAGCAACGAGGACCCTCGATCAAGCGTGCAGACTGTTGGCCCATGGTAAAGCGCAATGGCACAGAACAGGCAAAACCGGAGGCTAATTCAGGAAAAAAAGGTGGATTCTGATAGGCTATTAGCGCTATAGCGCAGGCGTCCCCCTCAGTGAAGGAAAGCCCCGAAGCGCCCGGACCCGAAATCACTATAAAATTTGGAAAAGTAACTATTTCGGTTCCGTAGTGCGGGATTCCCCAAAACTGGCAAGATATCGGAAGGCTTCGAGGCGATAAGCAATTTTGACTAAGTCCTACCCGATGCCACACATCGAGCGACACGCATCCGATGAAAGAGAGAGAAAATTTCCCGCATCGAACAGGTAAACATTGTGTACCTTGTCTGCCGATATGAAGGACAACCGTAGGATCTGAGGGGTCCAGATCGACAGCGGAGATACGTTCCGATGACTGATCGGACTTGACAGGTCAAAAAGCAAGATGACAGCGGATTTGAAGTCCGACGTGGATGATGAGTTAGCAAATGATTTGTGTTCGTGGGCGATGTTGAAGCAAACAGATTTAACAGCCATTCGAATATGATTCAGGGAATCTGACACCCAGTTTGTTAGCAAATAGGTGACCACCTCCTTGCGAGGCGTTACCCAGTGATGATGATGTAGAGCAGAGGAATTTGAACGGATAGAGGAAAGGAAACCAGAAGGCCGAGATGCGAAAATGAGCAGTCAAAGAACATACTAGCTTTAAATCCATGAACTGACAGAGGCAACACAGAGGCAGACAGCAAAGAGACACAAAAAGCTAATAGTAGAGAATAGAGAGTAGAAGCCGAGCTGACCTGAAGGCATCATTGAGCCAGACAGAGCCAGAGGGACTCAGAGAGAGTATGTGTACTCCATTGAAGGCTTGAGAGGTTCACGCAACTCCTCGGCATAGGCCTGTCATACTACTGTGACACTCAGAGGTCGAGTTTCAGTAGGAGAGTCTGTGCACTCCATTCCTACTAACTCCATTCTATTTAGTGAGTCTCAAATCGAGCTCACTGTTGTAAAAAATCTGCTTGAAAACATAATATAGAGGCCACCACTGAAAGGCTAGATCGGGAGACTTAGCCTAGGAGCACTGGGTGAACTCCTTATTAAACTTGTTTTGTTTACATGTTTGACTATTATGTTTTCTCCGATTGCCTCAGTGTCTATGTATTCTAGCAATCTTATCAATTCGTTGCATAAGTAACATAGGCACATCCATGCACATGAGTCTATAATACCTTTAATTCTTTGTCCTGGATAAATTCTAGATCATTATAATAGCCTATTATCACATGTTTATCTAGGTGGACCAGCTAGCGTAGGTAAATATGGGAGGAGGGTGTTATAGAGCGGTATTGAAGCATGGTTTAACACTTGGACTGGATGGGAGGAATGTGGATGATCATACATGCATGTAGGTTGTATATGTCCTTTTTATGTTTGCATGGTAGTTGTCATTGTTACAATTGTGTTGTCATGTAGAAGTTGATGATGTCTTTGTTGAGATGAGTTTGTCACAAATGCGTGTCAGTTGTATATGCATTTGTTACACATGTCAGTGTCCATATGTTGTTATGCATTCATTGTGAGGTCATTGTAGGTAGTTTAAGTCATCGTGATGCTATTGGTACGATATGGTGCTGATGTGTTGACTGAGATAGAGCAGGAGAAGTAGATTATTAGAGTGAGGTTGCAGCACTAGACCATGGGGTAAGAGTAGATCGTCATGCAAGTTTGTATGTTGGGCATGCAAGTATGTTGATTTATGGTTTTTATGAGAATTAGGGTTGCGTACAAGTTTGTTAGTCTATGGTTGTTTCTGTTACGTGTATGATAGATGCTAGTTGATTAGTGTGGTTATATGCACATGTGTCAGAATGTCATGAATGGTAGTGCATGTTGTTATATTCATTGTGGTTATATGCATGATCATTATGCTCATTGAAGTAAAGAAGTTGATCTTATATGTATCGTGCTAATCTGGATTGGTATTGGTTATGGTTATGACGTTCATGCATGAGTCGATATATTTGTGATATTGTGTCATACTAATCTACACTGATTTTGCATATGTGATTGTTGTGCATGAATGACAATTGTTTATGAGCTTATGATGTGAACATGTTATCTAGTTACTATTGTGGATCTCATGACCTTATTTATGTTTGAGTTGTTTTGTTGTCATTAGGGGAATTTTGAGGTCTAAAATGGGTCTCCTAAGAAAAATATAAAACAAAAATAAACTTTATAAGAACCAATAGGATTCAAGATGATGATGTCAACCATGGGGGATAATTCACCATTTTTGGAGTAAAAAAGTAAAAATATTAAAAAATAATAAAATAATAAAACTATTTTTTCAACTCATATTTTAAACTTATCTCCCTAAGGTTTTACTCAAATTTCGAGTGGGAGTATTCATTGGATGCAAAATTTAATTCGCCATCCAAGAAGTGCCCATGTTGCATACTTTTGATGAACCCTGCTACATGAAAAATAAGAAATACAAGAAAAAACGTGATTGCAATCACGTTTTTCATGTATTTCTCATTTTTGATGTAGTAGGGACCATCGAAAGTATGCAACATGGGTACTACTTGGGATAGGAATCAAATTTTGCATCCAACGTGTGTTTTTGCTCAAAATTTGAGTAAACCCATAAGGAGATAAGTTGAAAATACGAGTTGAAAAAATAGTTTTTTCTCTTTTCCCTCTAAAATTTGATAATGTAATCTAATATTATTTTATTATTTCTACTATTATTTTATAATTTCCTTAGGAGGCCCATTTTATACCTAAAAGTTCCCCTAATGGAAGTTATATGTTGCTAAACTAGATTGATATTGCAAACAAGATAACCTCCCCTAAGATACATCAAGGTATTAGTTTGATTATGTCATCTATTTGGTGTTTGTGTGTTTGGTTATGTCATCTAGTTGATTTATCTAACATGGTATGTTTGCAAGTTGTTTGAATGTTTGATTAATTGCATGATATGAGTATGTGTCTGTAAGATTTCACGAATGAATGGTCTTGTTTTAAGATGGTTGTACTAACACATGTGTTGAGACAAGTGATATGTGCTTGAGTGTAAGTAGGTGCTAGTTGTAGTAGTATGGTTAATGACTGTTAGTTGATTGTGACATTGTTGTTAGTCTTTGAAAAGGTTGATTTCAATTAATAGACATGATGTTTCGATCCTTGGAACATGTGGCTAACATGTGTAAATAGTTACTGGGCAACATGCTTGGTATTAGCATGACAAGGTAATAGTTGAATTTTTTATATAACTATCTAGTGGGTTATGTGATAGTACATAGTAAGACTTAGTTGCAGCAAGGTAAAGGTAAAATAAAGTGATTGGATGAGAATTCCTTTGGCTATGTTTGGAAACCGCACTTCCAAATGAATGACTGCTTTGCATGAATACATGAGGTCTTCTTAACCTTGATTTTATCTGACATTATGTGGGTATATGCTAGATTCATGAACATATATTTGAAAGGTATAATAGTTGGCTTCTAGTTATAGCTAGATCCATCAAGGGAATTGCAGTGCCTTGAGAGATGGCGTGGACATGTTTAGTTACAAAGTCACATGCCTTGCTATGTTTATTTATGCATGACTGACAATTATGTGTTTATGACAGTAAGATGTAGGGATTGCATGGCAAAAGAGACTGCCATGAAATATTGAAGAAGGCTCAGGTTGAATTTCCCTTGAATTGGGAACCCATGGGGATTTAGTCATGACGCTTTTTTTTATTTTTGTTCTTTTGGTATTTTGTGATTTGTTTGCATTTGACTTATGGTTTATTTATGTTTGGTGCATGACCATGCCATTTGTTGTATTGCTATTGGTTTTTCCACGGTTTTCTTCTTTCTTGCTTCTAGTTCTTGCCTTTCATGTTTTTAGGGTCTCAGGAATGGGTTGGGGAAGAGGAAGTTATTGGAGCTTGGGAGGAGCTGAATGAAACCCAACAGGGGATGTAAGGCTTGGATGAAGCCAATGCATATGTAAGGCTAGTTGAAGGCAAGAGTATGATAGTTGGTTGGACTGGTTGGGTCCATTGAGGTAAATAGACAGTGGTAGTATATATATGAGAAAGGTAAAGTAAATGGATTTCAATGTTGGTTGTTCTCAATGTTGTGCATGTTATGAATGGATAAAGAGAGTTCTCTTAACCTTGACCTTATGCTATTTGGTAATTATGTTGTGAACATGATTATGTTGATGTCAATATATGTATACATATATGTATGTATGTCATTATCTAACAGGGTCATTAGGGATAATGATTGTTTATGATAATGTCTATATGTATATATGTATGTATGCATGTCATTATTTCACAGTGTCGTTGGGGATCATTCTTGTGGAGGAATGATTGCTTATGTAGGTGAATGGCATGAAAGGGGTTCATGGTCTTATGGGGAATCAATTGGGGAGAGTAACCTCGACAAATTTATGAGGTCAATATCATGTGGATATGAGTTGATATTTATGTATTTATACTATGCCTATGTTTACGTTATGGACAGGTAATACTAAGATATACATCAATAGAATGAAAGCATCGTGATCTGCAGCATGCCAAGATAAGCATGGATTGCATAGAGACACTGCAAGCAAGGTTGCTAAGTAGAGACAATGTGGTTTTGGATGTGTAGTTCTATTGTTATGTATATGTTGTGCATATTATATATTTAGTGATTGTACCTATGGTGTTGTATAACTGTTGTATATTTGGTGTTGTGTACATAATTCATATGCAATGTTGGGTATAGATGGTGTTATGTGCATGTTGGATATGCAGTGCTATTTACATATTGTATTGTGCACATGATGGACATGCGGTGTTGTGTGCATTTGGTATTGTGCGCATGTTGGATATGTGATGTTGTGCACATAAGGGGTTATGTACATGTTTTATATGCAGTGCTATGTAAATATGGTGTTGAGTTCATGTTGTACATGTGGTGCTATGTACATATGGTGTTGTGTGCATGGTTGTAAATGTGGTGTTGTGTACATGTTGTACATGTGGTGTTGTGTGCAGGTGGTGTTGTGTGCGTTGTGTACATGTGGTGTCATGTACATGTCGTGCATGTGGTATTGTGTACACATTGTATAGGTGCAGCAATGTACATGTGGTGTTGTGTACATATTGTGTAGGTGGTGTCATGTACATGTGATGTTGTGCACATGTTGTGCAAGTGCTGCTATGTATAGTTCGTACAGTGTACATGTTGTACATATGGTATTGGTGCACATGTGGTATTGTGTGCATGTTGTACATGCTATGTTGTGGGAATGTGGTACTATGTATGTGTATTTTGTATTCATGCTATCATGACATGGGTATTCATTGTGTTGTACTTTGTGTATGTATATGTATTGTGTTGTACACCGGATGTATGTGTATGTGTTGTCTTCTACACCGAGTGTAGGTGTATGTGTTATGTTGTGTGTTGGTTGTGGGTGTATGTATTATGTGTTGTTGTATGCCATGTGGATGTATGTGTTGTGATGTACACTATGTGTATGTGTATGTGATTGAAGGGAAGAGAGGCACTAGGTGCTTTTTGGTTGTGTAAACTGATCTGGTGTGTGTACAGAATGAACAAAGGCAAAAGTAAGGACCGATTAAAGGATAAGTATCAGTATTTTATTTCAGTTTTATTATGCATGTGATCTATGATTATGGTTTATGATAATTGCATGTGATTTATGATTCTAATCTATGATGGTTGTGTTTGAGCTAATTGGATGTGATATGTTTATACATGTTGATTTGATCAAAGAGTTAGTTTGTCTTGTTGTGAAAGGAAGTAAATAGAGTTGCAAGTGTACCTTATTGATGTGCTACTAATGAGGTATGATTTGAGATTTATTTCATTTCATTTTAAATCTAATTGAAATTATGTGCTTGGTACACGAAAGCATGGAAAATGTCCGAGTTGGGTGGTTAAATTAATTGCAAGAATTAGCAGCAACAACAAAAGGAATTGGAACAAGAAATAGTATGTTGGTAAAGCACTTCAAGAGTAGGGCCAATGTGGTACACCTGTACCCAATAGCATCCATTGATTTCCATGAGGATGCTATGACTGATATGATGGTTTTGAGGCAAAGATATGCCTTGTTTGTTTGAACTTCTAATTCGAGGAACCTCGCCAAGGGATGGATCGCCTGGGACAAGGGATGTCGAGGAACCTAGAAGGTGAGTGATTGCACAGAAGGGGATGACCAGATTATGTGAGGGACTTTGTAGAAAAGAAGGGAAGGACAATAATATATTGGTTTTGGTCATTAACGTTGTCGGATGGAATCAAATGAACATTGGGAGTGTGCCCTGGAACAATGAGATAGTAACTATTCACTGAGAGGAAAACAACGTAGGATTCTGGCACTAGAAATTGGATGCAGGTTGAATTTGGCAGTGGTTTCTAGACTTCTTGGGAAGGATGTGAATCCTGGTATTACTTTGAGGGTGGAGGTGTGAGCCTCTAGATTCCCTTGTTGCGGATGCAGGAATCATATCCTTTTATTTGTTGGTTGAGAAAATGTGCATATGTATATATGCATATATTATTGTAAGTATTGTATCAAGTTGGATTTATAAAGCTCTGTAAACAATATGGTTATTTTCTGGTTGAAGCAAATGTATATAAGTATATATGTGTTCGTTATTGTAAATACTGTAATGAGTTGTGTTATAAAGCTTCAATACATGGTATGATCGTGATATCTTCTGCAGTGTTCATTGAAAATACTGCAACGAGCTATGTTATAAATATCCATAGGAAATATGTTTTGTTTTCAGTGGCTTGCTTGTTTATAGGTTTCACTGAACACCGAGGATGGTGTTCCCCCAAGGGAGAGGGTTCTGTAATAGCCCTAGTTAACAATCCATGTAATAAATTTAATAAAGGAAAAATAAGACCAAGGTCATGGGAAACGTATTCCAAGCTTAATGTTGGGAAAAACATCCTAGTGGGTGTTCATTTTGGTTATTATGGCTAAAGGAAATTGGCAAAGGCAATGACAAAGGCTTTGGAAAGGCATGAGGCATTAATTGGCATTTTATTTATGAAAATAAAGGAAATTAGGAGAAAAGGAAGGTGAAATGTCATAGGTTGCATGTGAGGATGAAAGTGAAGGAAAACAATGGAGATTGAAGAAAATATAGGCCTCATTGATAAAATGGATTTTGAGGATCGGTTCATAGAATTTTTTAAGTTCAGTTTTGGAGCTCTCTCTCTCTATTCTCTCTCTCTCACTCTTAGACACTTAGAGTTTTCTTAGAAAAATTCAGCATTGGATCAAGGAAAAGAAAGGAAGGAAAAATGGAAGAAAATATCAAGCAAGGAAGAGCAGGATCAAGCGACTACAATGGGATTATGTGCAAGTATCAAGTTACATGTATGATTTCCTTGCTAGTTTTGGCATGCATGGTTATGCATGTGTGTTCTTGGTTCTCTTTTTTTCATTGGCATTGGTATTTCTAGGTGTGATAGTGTTTTCAGCCTTGCCTTTCCATTTCCAGATAGTCATGGCATGATGGGTTCTCTTCTATTTGTTTAATATGGATTGTCGGATGGTTTTGAAACTGAATGAGGTGGTCTTTGGAAGAAATGACACAAGGCTTAGGAATCCCTAGACTGGAGAAGGTGGGATTGTGATAAATCCAAATATTGTGTGCCTAGGAATCTTCGACCAATGAATGGTGGGATATACGGTAAAAACTAGAGGTGTGTGCCCTCAATGAGGCCTATGAATCCTCGACTAGTGAATGGAGGGATATACCGTAAATCCTGGAGGGTGGAGTCTCGATTAGGCATAGGAATATTCCACCGGTGAATGTCAGAATATATGGTAGAGCCTATATACTAGGAGGCAGGAAAATTCCTCACGGTGTAGGTGGAGAGATCCGGAGGCATCCATGCTTGTTTTGGGCCTAGTGATCCGGTGGGGATTGTGGTAAAGCCTGGGAAAACTTGGATTGGTTTTGTACTAAGTTCCACATTCATGCTTGAAATATGGCATGGGGGTGATTGGTTGAAAGAAATATTTGGTTCAGCCAATCTATGGTCGAGTGGTACATGGAAGTCCCAAACATGGTTGGCTTATGCATTCATTAATAAGAGTTCTTCCTCCTTGGTATTTCATGTGTAAATGTATTGACTCATATGTGATTTTAATGGATATTTATCGTTCTTATTTCCATTGGTTATATGTTGGTTATGAATATATTTTATGATAGTCTTGATGTATGGATCTCATCATGTTTTGATTAGAAATTGAATGAACAATGAATATATGACCTAATAGATCATAATTCAACTATTATGATAAGTCATCAATGTTTCTTTATGAATCTCAAATAAGTATGACACCCATGTGCTCAGATATGATGTTATTACCTGTAGATTACATATTTGTGACATGTTTAATGAAATTCCTTTCATGGCTAGTAGGGGTCCAGTGAAGTCATTGATTAAATGTTTGCAATAGTAAACTTTTTTCGATGTTATTTATCATTTCTAAAGGTTTCATGAAGTTCTGTGCAGTGGCATGAGACCTAGCCTTGAAAAAGTGGCTCATAATCTAGGATCATAGGCTTAGAACTAGCCAAAAAAGTCCCTAGTCACTACCATGCCTTACTATGGGAGAGACTGGAAGGCCTCAGTCGCATGCATGGATTTTCATGGGAGTGATTGAAGGTACAAATCAGTAAAATTCCATGTTGCCTCGGGGGTTCTGTAGCATGTGTGGAAGGTTAGTTTGGTTTAATTTTATCGGTTCCACTTCATTAACTATACATTGGGATTTTAATCACATTATAGTAGCCTATCGTCACATGTTTACCCTAGTGGACTGGTTAACTTAGGTAAATGTGGGAGGAGGGTGTTACATATTGGTTATCGAGTAAATACATTATCAATTGCATTAAGAAACCATCTAATTCCCTAGGGGCCAATAGATATACAAAACCTTGAAAATACCCTTTGCATCCATTAACTAACAAGAACCTGTCATATTTGGCTCCACTAGTGTCAGATCACCCTAATCTAGTTGCATATTTCCTCGAGTCGTTTTTCTAGTGGGGATTAATGGTGGTTTTAGAAAGAAGAGTGGGGTGGGGCCTGAAAACATTCAACAAATGCCACATGCCTTTAGTAATATTATTGCCTAACATCATTTTATACCCCCATGCAGTTAAGGATTGGGAGGTTTTGAGCCCCCTAAAATGAATAAGGGTTGTTGGTTTCTGATTTCTTACAATACGTGTTGCTCAATAAATGATGAAAGGCCTAATTTTCCTTTTCTTACTCGCTTTTGATATTAATTGATCCATAATCACCTCCATGCTACACTAATCATGTTATTGACATCAATGATAACACACCCTTCATGCTCTCACTAATTCAACCACACTTACCTTGGGATTAACCGATCCAAGTTTTTTTGTATTGATCCAATTGTGCTTCCCTTGATATGTTGACATGAATGAAAACACATTTTTCCTACAACCTATCCCTTATTCATTAATGCAAACCCCAAAAATTTGAAATTTTTTACTGAATGCTAAAGGGATCCCCTGTTGAGAAAGTTGATGGTTGGATATCATTGTTGTCAAGTCTAGTCATTGATGTCAAGTGAATACAAGTTTTGGGGGAGCTTGTTGATGTTTTCTTTGTATTTACTAACTATTGGATGTATATCCTAATATCCTATATTTGAAGGAATTTTTTCTGTAGGCAACTTGTTCAAAATAACATGGAAACTTCTTGGTTGGATATCCCTCTCAGAGACCTTTCATATGTTACGAAAAATGCTGACACAAGGGAATGGGGGGTGAATTAGTATTTTTAATTCTTTTTTACTTTTAATTTCATATTCATAAATCAGTATGCTACTATCATTCATGAAACCTGCATGTGTACGCGACTTCAGCGAAACAATATCCCATATATCTAGTTTACTTAATTTGTTATAAATTCCATCAGTGATTTAACTTAATAAGTGTATCATTGTTTCATTAGCTATTCATTATGCAATAACTATGACAATAAAGAGAAGATAAATCATACACACATATGAACACCATGACTTTAGATGGAAACCCAATGTGGGAGAAAACCACCATTGTCGTCATCTCTGTCTTTCTTTTATTATATAAAGAAAATATTCATTATATCTTATATTGGTGCAGAATCTTACCAACACACAGGAACCTACATGTAGGAGGCTACAACCTCCACTCAATCTCCAACACCCACTGGAAGAGAGCTACAACCACCTAATCTCATTTACCAACTCCTACCAGAAGGGAGAAAATACCACTTGACCAATTTTACCAACTACCACTGGAAGGAAGCTCTGACTCCCTTAGTGAAGGTTACAACCCTCAACACCCCTTGTGGATTGCATTTTAGATTGTTTCACACTAGATCAACCTATAAAACAATCATCAAAAATTCTATAGGCCACCTTTCATCAAATTTTCACACTAGGCCCACACCCAACATTATGCTCAATACCAATTAAACACTCTGAAACCAAATATTGAATCAAATCATCCAATCACTGAAAAAAACAAGAATCATAGGATACTGAATCACCATAACTAGATCATACCAATGCACAACCACTCATCAATATACCAAGCCATAAATCAATCCACTGAGTAATCAATCATGAATAAACATAATAGCCACATTGTCATCAACATAGTCACTGCAAACCCTGAATATATTTACTTCAGAATGTATACGTGACTGTTATGAAGAAAACCTACATATACACGCACTTCCTTTGCATACAACCTGCGTACAGATCTCATATTACTTAAAAATGAACCATTTAACTAATTAAATCATTGTAACACTGAACCAACTGAATCAAGTACTGAACTAATCCCATATTATCGCACCATACCCAGTCACACTTTTGCAGCATTATAACTGATCAATATACCAATCCACAACCAAACATATTAACACATCATTAACATACAACAACAAAGAGAACAAACCTCATCAATTTTCATCATCAAGTAGCAATTGTAAACCCTAGTATATTTATGCGACCTACATAAAACATATCTATGTATGTATGTGATTGCCATGCATAACACCCACGTATATGTGATAATATTGAATCATATCTACGTATGTACGCGATAATACTAAAGGAAACCTATGTACAAATCCTAAACAGTTGAATCAAAACTTTGTTGTAAATCACAACATCTGTTAAACCTAGATCTTGACACACATAACTACATTCATATCATACCATTGCCATAGCTACAGATCTAACATTGTTAGTGTTGTCTTGATGGGCCCTGACCGAGGTTCAGCATTAGTCATCCAAGCAAATCCCTACACTACTGGCCCTTTCGGCATTAGCCCGCAAAGCGCGGACTGAAGTCTCACCCGAAGTAGTATGGGGAGATGCAGGAACCAAGTTTCCACACCCTGATATGGTCGTGATGTCGATCTACACTTCTTGATCCTCCCTTTTTGCAGATCGATAAGCCTTTAGGGCTTATTGATGTTCCTTCTCTTCCGTCCTTCAGTACCTCCGTGAAGGTACCTGACTGATCTTTGCACAACCTTAACCAGAGGTCCAGGCACTTGCATGCCTTAGTGGTTATGTTATTGTATAAGTTCCCAAGTTATATTAAGTGTTACCTACTCTACCATGCATTTACAGTTATCTTCGTGTAAACCTATACTCTTGCTTGCGTTCAATTAACAGATATAATCAAATACATTCACGCATCAAATAAGCATTATAATGTAAACCCAGATCGTAACATAATATAATTAGATGCAATAAGCAGAGACAAGATACACAGTGATTTAAAGAATACTTCTCTTTACTAATATCTCAAGTTCATTACAGAGCCTCTGCCTACGTTAAGACCCGAGAACACTTAGAACTTCTTACCCACAAACTCTTTCTACCACTACTTCTTCTTAACTACCTTAGACTCTTCTAAGACTCCCTTTTTATACAATCCCATGGTCCACGAACCATGGGTAGATATTTATAGCTGACATGAAGCATTACAAAACAAGGGTGGACAACCCTTTATGACTCTTGACATCTTCGCGCCCTGAAACCACAAAATACGAAGACTTTACATGTTTATTACAAAATTTGGGCTTTCAACCCCAAAATATGGGCTTTTAGCCCCACAACTGACTCTTGGGTGAACCCATTCCCAACAGGCACCCAACAAAAACATGGTGACTCACCCTCAAGTCACTCTACGGACGTGGAGATCTTAGCGTGCAGACCCCCAGCTCGACCTATATGACTACTACCTCAACAGTGAACTACGCGGTCGCCTACTTTATTTCCTCGACCAACTTCTCTGTCGCTGGTCCTGCACTATCAACCTGAAGCTTCTTCTGAGTCTCCTACAGACTAGCCAACTTTCCTTCAATTGAGGCCATGATCAAATAGGCCTCGTCCAACCAATGCTTCAAGCGTGCCTTCAGCACTGCCTCTTTGTGTTGCGCTGCATCTACCTGTTCCTTCAATGCCTTGGCGTCCTGCAGCTTCGTAAGTCTCTGTGTGAGGGAGACAGTATGTGTTTTCCCTTTTACCACGTCGTAGCATTGCTACAGCTCTCACGCCTCCATTTCCAGCCTTTGCACAGTAGGGTCTTCTTGTAGGCTGGTTAGTACCTCGAACGACTGTTTGAAAAGCGTTGTGCAATTTGCCACTGCACTTTCTACTGCCGTTATTTCCTCTGTTATAGAAGTCGCGCACTGCTCCTTGACTTCTAGCGGAGTCGAAGGCTGGGCCTTCCACTGTAACTCTGCAATTTGGACGTTCAGCTCCAGCTAAACCTTTTCCAACTTAGTGTGTGCATCGTGCACCCCCGTAGCGAGTTGGCGAACGCGCACATCTACTGGCTCATCCCTATGAATGGCCAACTCTGGGACCATTTAGCATGCTTCCTCCACATCCTTAATCATGCGTTGATTCGTGTCAGTGAGTTTGATCATGCAGACGATGGCGGAGTCTCGCTACACACCCATCTGAGTATTGTTAACCTTATGCTCGTTGATCACCTTCGAAGCGCGTTGTTTACGAGCCCTCAGTTTCACAATCACCCCATCCTATAGCAGGTGGAGCACCTCACTAGGAAGCGCTGCCAAGTTTAGCCCTACTCCCTTGAGGGTGCTGACAATGGGCCTGTGAGCTTCGATCTCTATTTTCAGTGCTCCATCTAGCAGCACTATGGCTTGGGAGTCCCTCGCGCGCAGCATCCCGGTAGCTTTTGAAGTACCAATGGCCAAACTAGTGGATGTCACATTGGTTTGTGATGCCCATATCTGCAGCTCTTGTAGATTCGCCTGAATGGCCCCCAACGCCTGCTGTTGCTGCTGCTCAAACTGTTGCAGTAGTTCCGCGGTGGCATCCCGCACTATATCTCCAATGTCATTCAGATCCCCCTCTGTTAGGGTAATCAAATCCACGGACGTCTTTCTGGCCTTGGACTTCTTCCATGGCCCTAATTTTTCTTATCCCCTTGGATGCTTGATACAGAATGGAGGCATCTACGGGTCTGCTCCTCCCTGCTTTGTCTGATTGTCCTCTTCTTCCTCTACCTCTGGGGAGGGTGAATTCTCTTTGTCAGAGCCGCGGTCCTCTCCTCCTGTCTATCTGCCTATCTCCTGCGTGGTTGCGCGGTCTACCTTAGCCTTATCCTCAACCTACTTTCTCCTTTTCTCATCGAGCTACTCCATCTTGAGCTTGGCTTCTTCATTCCTCCGCTGCACAGCTGTCTTGCTGGATCACGCAGTCAATTCCGAGGTAGTTTGCCATTCTACTGGCCAGCTGTCAATGACTTCTTGAATCGCATCATCTGTCGCCAAGTAGGGAAAGTCATGCCACTTCTGCTCGGGGTCCTTCCGCGCCCTTATGGATACGTGGTGGAAATCAGCCTTAAATTTTGCGTATGGCTGCAATTTATCAAAGACAGTAGGTGACAATCGCAGCTTGCGGTTGATGGCCATGTGCACGTTCATCTCCATCAAGATCCAAAATATCTTGATGTCCTTGATCCACTGAGGATCCTTAGTCGCCCACAGCAAAGCGTACTTCACAGCCTTAGGCAGTGTTTGGTAAACTTGACTCAGGATAGAGTCAAAGTTGACCAGGTTAAACAGTGATGGTTTTGGGGCACATGGTATTGTGCACCTGTAGTATTCTGCCCGTGGTATTATATGTAATGGAGCTTATAAAAGGCTGGAAGGACTTCATTGTAATGTAGGCGTGGAGGTGAGCAGTGAAGGGTCACTTGGTCGAATTGGCCAGGGTTTTGGCCAATGCTAATGAGATATCATTAGGTTGGGTTTTTCCCCAGATTTGGGGTTTTCCCGAATAAACATGTGTGTTTATGTGATTATGGTTGTTGCTGGTTATTTTTATATTTTTCATCTCAGTAAATCTCAATATTAATTTATGTTCTCTGAATAATTTCTTAACAATTGGTATCAGAGCCAAATGTTGGCTTTAGAGGGATGCTTCTGTTGCCAAGGGTTTTATTGGCCTGGTGAATGAAAGAGATTTGTTTCACTACGCTCATGGATGTCTGGATCTGGAGCCCATGCGAAACTTCTGTAATGTGGAGAAGGTTTTGTTGTGGGCTAGTGCAGTGACAAGTTTCTGAAGTCCACAATGGTAAGTCCTAGAGAGAGGATCAAAGATCTGGGCACAGAACAGTTATCGACAATGCCTTGAAAGAATCGCTGAAATGAAGAGTCGATCATGGAAGAACAAGCAGAAGCGCTGCTCTCAGTGCCTCAATTTAGAAGAACGATGAGTTTGAAGAAAATGTGCATGCCCTTAATATGAGGTGAATCGTAGGTGGTCTGAAATTGGTGCTAGGCCCGGTGCATGCGTCCTCCACTCCTGGATTTGTGAGTGTGAATGGTATGAAGCAGAAAACGCAGGCGGAGGCATGGGAACTTGCACCAAAGTAAAATGAATGGAAATGGATTGATGCGGAGGTGGAGACATTGGCGGTCTACAAGCATCCAAGGGTGAAACTGTGGTGCTTCCTGTGGGTTGACATTTCCATAGATTGTGAAGCAAACTGTGGTTGCAAAGCATATTCAGGTATAGAAGTTGTGGGCAGACATACACGTGAAGCTAAAGCTAGGATGCGTGCAGCTAAAGTTGTGTGGCGTGTTCTTAGCGATGAGATTGGAAGCTGTGGACGTACCACCATCCGATGGCAAGATTGACTACTCCAAAGAGCCTACAAATTCGTTGGCGTCCAATGATGAGATCAGGAAATATGTGTTCGGATTTGAATGCAAGGTGAAGGATCATGAGAGCGAATCAAGAGCTCATGGACATTACATGATATTCAATGGCGTAGTGGAGTATATTAAAAAGGACTATTCCTATACGATATCAGTGTACAAAAAGGGTTTGATAGTTCGAGGAGAGCATGGGCATGAAGAGGTCAAAGATTGAAAAAACGAAAGAGAGGATGGGTCAAAATAGCAGCAACAATAAACAAAAAAAAATATTAATGAAGTCAAAATTATTACATGTAAATGGGCATACTACTATAAGACCTAGTAAGGCATGTGTACCCCTGGGTAATCACCGGTAAAGTTTGGGCTAGAACTAGGTGATAGGGGGATGTCAGGTTAATAATACCCCAGGTAAAAACTTTGAGGGGTAAGGGCTAGAGTGAGAGGGGTTGTCTCACTTAACAAGTTTTCCTGGAGTTAGTCGAGGAACCCCAAGTCAAGTTTAAGGGGGGAATTGTTAGGTAAACTTGACTCGGGATAGAGTCAAAGTTGACCAGGTTAAATAGTGATGGTTTTGGGGCACATGGTATTGTGCACCCATAGTATTCTGCCTGTGGTATTATATGTAATGGAGCTTATAAAAGGCTGGAAGGACTTCATTGTAATGTAGGCCTGGAGGTGAGCGGTGAAGGCTCACTTGGTCAGATTGGCTAGGGTTTTGGCCAATGCTAATGAGATATCATTAGGTTGGGTTTTTCCCCGGATTTGGGGTTTTCCTGGATAAACATGTGTGTTTATGTGATTATGGTTGTTGCTGGTTATTTTTATATTTTTCATCTCAGTAAATCTCAATATTAATTTATGTTCTCTGAATAATTTCTTAACAGGCAGGTCTGGCGCGACCGAGGGAAATTGACTGTCTTCGGGTAGCTCCCAGGCTACCAACACGATGGACAGCAAGAGCCACGCATAGTGGAAGGTCTTGCTAAAATCCTGCGCCTCGCGGCAGTTTGTGAGGAACTCACCACCGAGGTAGCATGCCCAATTAAATTGAACCCCCTCCATGTATTGGGCCGCTAGAGCCATGATGGGCGTCGATACTTCATCAGAGTGACACTTTCACATGACCTTCCCCACCAAAATCTGTGTGGCCAACTTTGACAGCAGGGACGGAAATACTTGTAATAGCATAGCCACGCGGCTTCTTGACTAATCCGAACTTCCTCTTCATGGCCTCCGCGAGGGTCTGCTCCCCTGCCTTTCCACCAAACATCATGGCCGGATTCTCCCCTTAGTATGGAAACCTCGTGATCCTATGGATCAATCTATCAGTGATGTGTATTGGCTCCTCCAGCCACAAACACACATCATGTACCAAGCACAGCAGTTGCTTGATTACCAGCAAGGTAATGGGTGTGCAATTGTAATGCAGCACCCATAGCAGGTTGAGCAGGCCTACCTTATCCACGCCTTTGAGCCACTTCTGTGGTTCCAACGCAGTCATCCCAGTGGTCTTATGGAGAACGCGGTGCATTAGTTGGTCTGTCGCCAAGTGAGGGAATCGCTCGGTGTCAGTTAAGTCCCAATCCTCCAATTTCAACATTGGAATCTGCCCCAAGCGCGATCCTTCAAAAAATCTGGTTTGGTAGCAGAGGTGTGTACAAGGTGACCTTGCTGTCATCAATTTAGTTATTGTGTCAGACCCCTCAACTTCAACGTCCTCTGTTTCTACCCCAAGATCGTCATTGTTCATTCGGATATATTCAATTTCTTCCTCCTTCGGTTCTAGGTTAATTGTTTTTCCCTTTTCTTGTACGATGGGCTTGTCCTTCGGCAGGTTTCTCCTAGGTGACACGTATACTGGCTGTGGTGTCCGGCCTGCTTGCCTTTCTTGCTTTTCACACTCTCTTGGGTCGGGGTAGGCCTTGGTCTAGGCGACTATGGCAACTTGGGGACTTTAGCTGGTATCTCTGCAACCTCCAGAGCAGCTCCCTCTACTTCCATAGCAACCTCTGGCATAACCCCTTCAACTGTCACTACTTCCCCAATATCTACGGTTTCTGCTAGTGGCGACATGACGTTATTCAATAGTTATTGTGTCTCCTTCAGCAATTTCTCAAACTCTGAACTCACTATCAGAGCTTCAAAGAATTCATGGTTCATACGTGGCTGAGAGCTCAATAACTCAATGCTCAAAATGCCAAGTGTTCTTAGTTGGGCAACCACATGTAATTTATAGGCCATTTTGAATTCAAATCGGACTGTTCCCCCCAAAATCGATTCATTAATTCTAGTTTGGTGGCAGACTTTTAAGGATCTCGGCCATACATTTTGTCTTAAATGTCACCACTCCACTCCATTTGGCCTTTTTTTAATCATCAAATCATAAAAAATGACTTTAATGGTCACCTTTTGGCTGGCCTGCACGGTTTTTTCCTAGACAGCGCGACCATTTGCGCACTTGTGTGGTCTTTGTGACATCTCCTTGTTCCACGTAGTTCCCTAACTCGGGCAGTTTATTTTATAGTCCCGTGCCTCCTTTCAACTACCTAGAGTGCCAAGACTATGCTGCCTTCATATAGTCACCTAGTCAGATTGCCAGTGTATGGCTTCAATCAGCTACCATTCACCTTTCCTGGGAAGGGATCCTCATTTAACTTAACCAACTGAACTGCTCCACCGTAGGTAATCTCTTTGATGACATAGGGCCCCAGCTAGTGCATCCTAAATTTCCCTAGAAATTTATCAAACTTGTTGTCATATAACAAAACCAGATCATTTACCTTGAAGGTGCGCAGTTTAATGTGTCAATCATGCCATGCCTTTTCGCGCTCCTTTTGAACTTGTTGATGAAATCCAGCTATAAATCATTCCTCCTCAAGTTATGCTAGCTGCACGAGCCTCTCTTCCAAGGCTCCATGGTCCGCCATTCCTGTGAGTGCCGCTATGCGTAAACTAGGTACAATGTATTCCATTGGCATCATAGCTTCTACGCCATACACAAGTTTGAAAGGCGTTTTCCTAGTCAACTTCTTGCAAGTCGTTCTGTAGGCCCATAGCACCGCTGGTATGTGCACATCCCAATCACTTCTCTTAGCATTGCAGACCTTTGTCAGTGCATTCTCCAGTATCTTATTGAATTCTTCCACCATCTCGTTGTCCTGCGAGTGATAATGCATGATCTTCTGATGATACACCTGAAATTCTTATGTCAACGCACTGATTGTTTCATTAAGAAAGTGCGTACCGCGATCGCTCATCAAGATCTTTGGACAACCAAATCTTGTCAATACGTACTCAAGAATAAACCTTTCTTCTGTTGTGCTTGTACAGTCCTTCATAGGTTGTGCCTCTGCCCACCTGGTCAAGTACTTAGTCGTGGTGATGATGTACCACGTGCCAGTCTTCTTTCCTGGAGGCTGAATTAGGCCTACAAGGTTGATTGCCCATTTCTCGAATTGGTTGTAACGTCACCTGTGGCATCAATGGCAGTTCATCCCTCCACAATGGCCTACCAATCCTTTGACATGCATCATAGGCCCTACAATATGCTTTCGCGTCCTTATGCAGAGTTGGCCACCACAATCCAGCACGCAAAACCTTTTGCGTTGTTGCTTTTCCTTCATAATGTCCTCCTGCAGCTCCTCCATGAGCCTCCACAAGGATGCTGCTCCACTCAAAGTCATGTACATAGCGTCAAAATATTTCATCTCACCCCATTTTGTACAAGTGTCTTGAAATGACGGAAAAGTCTATTGCACGCACTACTAACTCCTTATTTTGCCTCGTATACCCTTCTAGGGTAGTCCCCATTGTCAGGAAATGTATGATATCTTCACAGTGACTATCCGCGACATGCACTGCAAAGAGCTACGTGTCAGGTAGTCCTTCCTCCAAATTAGTGGGTTCCTCTCCCATTTTGATGCGCGACAGATGATCTGGTCTCGCGTTCAATCATCCAAGCTTCACAATAACTTCAAAATCATACTCCTGGAACAATAACAACCACCTGCAGATCTTCCCCCCCAACACAGGCTTATTAACCAGGTATTTCAACGTAGAATGATTCATATACATCTTAAAATATCCACCCAACAACTAGTGCCTAAAATTTTGGAGTGCATATACCATGGCTAGTCCTTCGTGCTCTGTAGTGGAATAGTTCTTCTCAGCCTTGGACAGCTTCCTGCTCATGAATGCTATAGGATGGTCCAATTCCTCCTTGCCCGCCTGTGTCAGCACGGCCCCCAGTGCAATACAGGAGGCATCCACGTGCACATGAAATTCCTTCTTCCAGTCTGGAAAGACTAGGATTGGCATGGTGACCATTTTCTCTTTCAGCACGTCCAAGCTCTTCTAGCATTCATCACTCCAACAGAACAGAGCATCCTTTTTTAACAATTTCTCCATGGGCACGGTGATTTGGGTATAGCTCTTGATGAACTTCCTATAGTATCTGTTATGTCCCACGGTTGTGTGCAGCTGTTTCACATTCCTTGGCACCTCCAAGTTGATTATCACTGCAATCTTCATGGGGTCTACCATCAATCCTTGTGTGCATACCACATGACCCAGCAGCATCCCGAAAGGGACACAAAATAGACACTTCTTCAGATTGAGTGCAATCTGGTATCTTCGACACGTATCTAACATTAAGCGCAAACTTTCCACATGACGCTTGATCAATCCAAACACTGTCCAATTGTCAAAGTACACCTCTAGGAACTTATGAATGAAGTCTTTGAATGTTGCAATGACTATGAGCATAAAGATTGTTGGCGCATTCTTCAGCCTAAAAGGCATTACAGTATACTAAAAACATCCCCATTCCATCACAAAGGTCATCTTGCTTCTATCCTCAAGCGCAATTTTGATCTGATGATACCCAGAGAACCCATCAGTGAAAGAGTATGCTTCTTGGATGCCTACATTATCCAGGACTTCATCAGTGAACGAGGTCGGGAAGGGGTCATGCACGCAAGCATCATTCAGCTTCCAAAGATCCATGCATATCCTTATTTCATCTTCCTGTTTCTTTTCTTGAACCACTAGCGGGCTTACCCAATCGGATTCCTCAATTGGTTCAATAATTCCGGCCACGAGCATCTTATCTAACTCAGCGTGAACCCTATCCTTATACTTAGGATTAAGGCGATAAGGTCGTTGCTTTATGGGCTTCGTGTCTAGTTTCAGGGTGATCTTCATGACACTCAGGTCTCCTATTATCCCTTTTAAATCAAAAAACTTCGTGGGGACAAATCTTGATATTCAAGGAGGAGCTCAATGCCCTTGTCTACTATCGCATCATCCCAATAGTCCCCAATCTTTGCAAATTTTGGTTCCACCTCTGTGCCAATGTTGACCTGCCTGGTTTTAAACAACTTGGTTATGTCGAGATCCTCTATTTGCGAGCCTTCAACCTCGCGGTTACCTTCAATTTCCGTAATATTAATTTTTTGGGGATCCGCCTCTTCTTCTTCAATGGTCACATTATAGCATTCCAATGCATGGCTCAGCTGGGTAGTCCAATCAGTTTGGATCAGGTCCAAAGGATCTTGCAGTATCCTAAATATCATTTCTTTAACCTCCTGTAGTGTCGCGTAAATACAGTCAAACCCATCCTCAAAGCTGAATGTCATAATCCCTGGTGCAATATGTCCCATTTTTTAGTGCCATGGCGGAGCTCGGTTTCCAAGTACCAATTCATTGGCATGACACCCAGGGTATGACAAAACAAATACACCCATTCAGGCTGAGGCTCCACTCCATAAGCCTTAGTCCATTTGGCCAGGTGATCACGCGGGTCATCCCTTCCATCATACTTATCTATCATCTGCACTTTTGGTTGCCCAAAACGTATTCTCATCATCCTCCTATAGTCGTACCAATCACCGAAACTATCCTTGTGCATACCCCACCATCTTGCAGGCGTAGTGCGCAGTACCTAGTCCAAGGCCTAGAAGTGATGTTTCTCCAGCACTTCTCTTTCAAATGCATCCAAAAAGAAATCAACATTAGTTAGCCCATCATAATGAGGCAGATCCCTGACTTCGGATGACACACAGCGCAACGACTTGGTCATCATATTACAACGCAGCGTAGATACTTCATGCAATCGGTTCTGCCAATGCTCCAATTCTTCATCTAAATATGACGTGCAGGAGGTTTCGCGATCCCATGCAATACGTCCATCAGCTATCGGATATACCCAATCCTTGTCTCGCGTCGTTATCTTGTAAATCTGGTCCAGATCGTCATCGCTTTCATAATCTCAGACTCATTCTGTATAGCACGGTCCCTCCGCAGGATCCAGCGGCACCACTACGCGGAGTGACTTCTTTTTAAATATCATCTTCCTCTTCTTCAAGTTGATTACCCCATTCATTTTAGTGGCCCAATTGATTCCAACGAGCGCAGGGTAGGGAACGCTATCATCCACAATCTCTATTACCTCAAAATCCGCTAGTGCGCTTGCACCCTCAATGTCGACTGTGACCCCTTACAGCCTCCCCATTGGGATAATTTTTTGTTGATTCACCATTCTTAACTGTATCGGAGACCATTGGAGCGCAGGTCTCCCCATTCTTTCCCAAGTCTATTTTGGCAAAACATTTGTGCCAGACCCCAAATCCAGGATAACTTGGTTCATCTCATATTCCCCTATCTGTGTGGTGAGTCTCATTTCCCACCCAGTCCTTGCCTTGTGCTTGCTAAGCTTCCTGACCACGTGCGGTTCACTAGTAGTGCCATCCTTACCAGCGCACCGATTGATCAGTTCCTACAGGCTCTTCACAGCCTTACTGTCACGGAGAAACTTCATGTAGGTCTCTGAGAATGTGGTAATCATGGATGGGTCCATTTCTTCAGCTGATTTCTCCTGACTTCCTGAGGTAGAGGCGTTAGTGAAGATTTTCTTTGCTTCCATAAATGTTTCTTTTATGCACTCCAGATCAAACCCAGTCTCCTTTTCTGGTGCTTTGAGGACCCATTCACCTTCTACAGGCTGCTTGCCCTTATCCTCCTCCATCATAGTTCTACTTTGCAGAATAATGCTTACCTTAGGATCTTCCTCACGAGGCTCAACCCTCATCATCTGGGGTTCTGCGTCAGCTGCGGAGGATATGCCCCCTTTTCGTGAATCTCTTCCAACAATATTGGGAAATCCTTAGTCGCATGGTCGAACTGAGTACAGTAGCGGCATGACAATCGCGTTAGATTTAGACAGTCCCTCTCATAGTGTCCTGGGCCCCCGCAATTGTAACAAATCAACTGTCATCTGCCTCTCCCAAGCCCTCCTCCACCTCGGCCTCGGTCATGCCCTTGATACTTAGCTCGTGTTCCCCCAACGCCTTGGTGTAGAGGCCGCATTTTTGTTTGCACCCTGTATGCAGATGTCTTGTCCATCATCAATTTGTAACATTGAAAATTGCACTCATCATGGCCTACTGATTGACAAAAATTACAAAAGAGATGTTGTGGTGTCTACACGAATTTCTGCAGAAAATGGCAATTATCAGTCGTATGTTTCCCTGCTACCTAACATATAGCACACCATAGCGCAGGCCTTGCACTTGGCCCTGCCGTGGCCTCTGGTCGTAGAGGCATTGGTCCTCCTGTTGTAACATAGTTCGTAAAGACTGGGCAGTGATCCTTGTCATGCCCTTGACCCTTCCATTTTATGCACCAAAATTCTTCACATGACTCTGGCCGAGTTATTCTGTCCTCCTTCAGACTTTGCATCTTGAGACAAAGGTTTTGCAACTGCGCATGAATCTGCTGAACCCCCAGATTCAAATCTTTCATGCAGTCTCATTGAAATCTCCAAGGCTTATGCCTGAGTCCTAATCTTCTTTTGTGACAGTGCAACCCTTAGGTGAGGCAGGAGCAAAGCCACGAACCATTCGCGGTGCTGCCCATTCGTTAAATTCATATTAGCTTCGTGGATTTTACACTTCAATCTCTGATCCAAATCCCAAGGGGTCTCACTTGGTTTCATCATGATTTCCTTGAATCCCACAATTTACTGCGCTTTAGACTTAGGCCTACTAAATTCTTTATTCAGCGCGGTCTGCATCTCTACCAACATAGCTGCCTGGTTATCATTAGAGAACTTGATGTGTCAGGTTAGCTCACGATCTTGAAAATCACTAACCAACGTCGCCTTCTTCATGTGATCATCTGTGACACCCTGAGCTTCCCATACAGCCTTTATGACAAACCAAAATTGGTCCGGGTCCTCATTCCCTACGCCCTTGAATACAGGTAGTTTTACGGAGTTCGCCATATTGGACAGTGGAGGTGGTGGTGGTGTGGGTGATGGGGTGAGTAGTGGAGGTGAGGATGGAGGCGATGTGGATGGATGGGATGAGGGTGGAGGCAGTGTAGGTATTCATGGGAACCCTTGTCTTATCAACTGACTAGCGCTCAGGGGAGAAGTTTGCGGTGCTCCTTCATCGTCACTTAAAGGAGGTCTGATCAGTGGGCTATAATTAAGACCTTTTCTTCCTCCGTCCCTGAAAGGTTTTCTACTTTGCGTAGCTCCAAACATCAAGGTAACCGAATAACCCGCTACTCACACAAGAGCATCTTAATCCAAGTATTCAATGATTTTAAATACTTACATCACAGTCCTTTGAAGAAGTGACGCTTTGCTTTACTGTAACTGACAGAGGTTTCGACCGCAAACTCTGTCACAAATCCTCCTATGATGCGATCGATTCAATGGTTGACTTCACGCACAATATTATCTTCAGAAGCTTCCAACCTCCTTACTAGCTCTAGTGTCCAAACAATCGGCTTGTCAAGCCTCCACCTTCCTTGGCCATCTGCCAACTTCGCGATCCACTCATATAACTCAATTGGGAAGGATCAGAAGAATATTTTGTGTATTTATGTGTACAGGTATCTATCCAACCACTATTCTTTCGTCAATCACGGATTCTTGTTTTCTTGCACCGCGAATTCGTGAATCTTTTTATCCAACCAGGTTTCAATTTTTTTCTTAGTTGGATTCCAATGATACGACATCACACATCTCTCATGAAGATCCCGATCTCGGCAACGGAACCATTTGTTGGCTTGATGGGCCCTAACCCAAGTTCAGCATTAGTCAGCCAAGCAAATCCCTACACTACTAGCCCTTTTGGCATCAGCCCGCAGACCGAAGTCTCACCCGAAGCAATATGGGGGGGTGCAGGAACCAAGTTTCCACACCCTGAGATGGTCATGATGTCGATCTACACTTCCTGATCCTGCCTTTGTGCAGATCGATAAGCCTTTAAGGCATATCAATGTTCCTTCTCTTTCGTCCTTCAGTACCTTCGCGAAGGTACCCGACTGATCTTCGCGTAGCCCTAACCAGAGGTCCAGGCACTTACGCGCCTCTATGGCTACATTACTGTATAAGTTCCCAAGTTATCTTAAGTGTTACCTACTCTACCATGCATTTACAGTTATCTTCACGTAAACCTATACTCTTTCTTGCATTCAATTAACAGATATAATCAAGTACATTTGCGCATCAAATAAGAATTATAATGTAAACCCAGATCATAACATAACATAATCAGATGCAATAAATAGAGAAAAGATACACAGTGATTTTTGAAATACTTCTCTTTATTGATATCTCAAGTTCAATACAGACTCTATCCACCCTGCATATACAGTTGTAGGGGTTCGTGCATTCAGCTTTAGACTTCCACCCTAGGCCTCTGCGTACTCAGCTGTAGAGCCTCTACCTATGCTAAGACCCGAGAACACTTAGAACTTCTTACCCACAAACTCTTTTTACCACTACTTCTTCTTAACTACCTTAGACTCTTCTAAGACTCCCTTTTTATACAATCCCATGGTCCACGGACCGTGGGTAGATATTTACAGCCGACATGAGGCTTTGCAAAACAAGGGCGGACAATCCTTTATGACTCTTGACATCTTTGCGCTCCACGACCACAAAATGCGGAGACTTTACATATTTATTACAAAATTTGGGCTTTCTACCCCAAAACATGGGTTTTTATACCCACAACTAACTCTTGGGGGAACCTGTTCCCAACAGTTAGTTACAAGCATAAACAGATCAATCAAGTATATTCATTAGTCATCACTACACTTTAAGATCTATTAGATCTGAGCCATCTCCTTTCTCCCTGGTGCAAATTTGTTCCAGATCAGATCACATATAAATAATCCATTCACTTGCACACTTAACACCTTGATCGCCATCTCCTTATATATCTTTTTCCTTTGCCAATACCTTCGGTAGATCCTTTGGTAATGTCGTTAGTATTTGTTGAAGGGATCAAATAAGCTTTTTTGCCTCAATTACTATGGGATATTACAATGGTAATGACCCCTGGTATCCATATTTCCATGATTCAGATTATGTACATGAATTTACTCACAAGACTTGCATATGTACGTGACCCTTCTTCACAGGAAACACTTATTATTTGCAAACTTTACATTTGTCATCCATTTGTACCTGAACTGCCATTTCTTTATCCAGATATTTTATACCATCTATACCAATATTCCTAATATCCGCATTAGTTCCACAATCATCATATTTTCACAATGTTAAAATCAAGTACATCTTTGTCAAGGAAGTTGCCATCAAAGACAACACATTAGCCATAATGCAACAATCTCCCCCTTTATATTTGATGGCAACCACTCTGGTTTTGGACACCACCTGCAAACACACTTACAAACACCAAGTCTTATTTCAAACATCAAGTCAAACACCAAGTCTTCACTCCCCCTTTGACATCAAGTGCAAAGGGTTGAATCAGGTCAAATGAAGTATTTCCTTTGTAGTGCTTATTGATGTAAGTTTGATCTATTGAATATCAATCATGAAATCTGCGTACTGATCATGCTCCTCCTGAGCATATGTTGGAACTTTTAAAGATATACAATAAAATGTAGATGGTTGTATGACTCAACCAAATATTACCTTGCGTATCACCAATGAATTTATGCCCCCATGATTACATTAGTCACTCAACATATTGGGTTTACATTGTTGGGTTATGTTATATTCTTTCCGCGAGTAGCCCACGTAGTTAATCGGGGGGTTAGAAGGGGGGTGAATCCCCCCTCTCATTGCGCCGATTGAGTAGCGGGGGGGGGGGGGGGGGGGGTCACAAGGGATTTGAGGGGTGCAGGTAGCCCCACTCTATGGGGTCCGGGGCAGCACCGGAGAAAATTTTGTTTTTGGACCCTATATTAGGTTGGGCGGACCTACCTATGGTTTTGTGCATGATTTTTCGCACATGGTTTTGGACGCGATGGTTTTTGGTCCATGGTTTTGGACGCGATGGTTTTCAGTCCATGGTATTGTATGCTTCGGTATGTATAAATATGTATTGTAACATTGAAAGGAACATAATGAAAAATCAAGCTGGCAGTCCTAGTTTTGGGATCCAGCGGAAAATCTCTATGTATATGTGTTTTATGTGTTATTCTCTCGCATTGTTTATTTTATGTGTTTTAGAATTCGTATGCAAGTAATTTCTGTACGGGGTTAAAACCTACATTTGGTATCGGAGTAGTTTTGGCTTCAAGGGGACACCTTTGTTGCTGAGGGGTTTCACTCGGGCCTATGGTAGACCCTGTTCAGTGGGAGATCTGCGAGATCGATTCTGGTGGTGAAAAAAGATGATGAGCAGTAGAAAGATAGAGATCGAGAAATTTAATAGTCAGAGTTTTGAGTTGTGGAAACTCAAGATGGAGGATCTATTGGTGGATAAAGATCAGTGGATCGAGGTAGATCCGGGTACTAAACCAATGGGAGTGTCCGATGAATAATGGAATAAGTTAGATTGGAAGGCAAAGAGCACAATACGATTGTGTGTCTCAGGTTCAGTATTGTTGAATGTATCAGGGGAAGCTACGGCTAAGGCTTTATGGGACAAGTTAGGGACTTTATACCAATCTAAGTCTCTAGTGAGTAAACTGTTCCTACGGAAAAAGTTGTATAACCCGAGGATGAAAGATGGAGACTCGGTGACAGAGCATCTGAACGCATTTAATACTGTGGTAAGTCAGTTATTATCTGTTGATATTAAAATTTCAGATCAAGATAAGTGCATCAGTTTGTTGTGTTCTCTACCAGATTCGTAGGATAGTCTAGTTATTGAAATAGGTAGCAATACAACTACCTTGCAGTTTGATGAAATAGTCTCATCCTTGCTGACGGAGGAGGTGAGAGGGAAAAATATGGAGAGACAAAATGGTGGTGCCTTGTCTATACGAGGAGGGTCCCAGAACAGAAACAAAAGTAAGTCATCGAGTGGGAGATCTAAATCTAGAGGGAGATGTAAATCTCTAGGAAAACATGTAAAAGTGGTGTGTTGGAAATGCGGAAAGGAAGGGCACTAAAAAAGGGACTGTAAATCTAAAGCTCCTGATAAAGGAAAGGGATCTGATGATGCTCCTTCTGCAGAGGTAAAAACCACCTCAGATGAAGGTGGGGATGTGTACTTGGCTTCTTCAAGTACACATGTAGATCATGAGGCATGGTTGATTGACTCAGGTGCATCCTTTCACTTCACTCCCCATAGAGAGTGGTTCTGCGAGTATGAGAAATATGATGGTGGTGATTTCTTCTTGGGGGATGATAAGAAGGCTAGAATCATTAGTCGCAGAAAAGTAAATTTGAAGTTGCAAAGTGGAATGGTTAGAACACTTCCGGGTGTTCTGCATATTCCTTCATTAGCCATAAATCTAATTTCTGTAAGCAAGCTGGATGATGCAGGTGTAAAACCAGTGGTCGAGAAGGATACCTACAAGATGGTTTTGGGGGCACTGGTATTGATGTGGGGATTTCGAATTGGAACTCTATACAAGTTGCAAGGTAGCACTGTTGTTGATGGATGCAACAGTCTCGTGGTTCCTGAAAGTGGAGCAGAAAATGTAGTGGTCTCTGGAGAGAAGAGCATGCTGTGGAATCAAAGGCATGGACATATTAGAGAGAAGGGCCTTTGAATACTTCATGGTAAATGTATGGTAGAAGGTATGATTAATAGCTCTCTGGATTTTGATTTCTGTGAAAATTGTGTATATGGGAAGCAGAATCGGGTGAGTTTCACCTCTAGTGGTAAGAGGGCGAAACATATATTAGAACTTGTGCATAGTGATGTGTTTGGACATGTGAAGGTTCCATCGCTGGGTAAGTTTGTGTACAATGTATCATTTATAGATGACTTCTCAAGGAATACATGGATATATTTCCTTAAGAAGAAATCTGAAATATTTGACAGGTTTAAAGAATTTAAGGCTCTAGTGGAAAACCAGATAGAGAAGAAGATAAAGGTGTTGAGGACAGATAACGGTGGAGAGTTTTGCAGTAAGGAATTTGAAGAATTCTGTAAGAAGTGTGGTATAGCATGGCAAAAGACTACTCCATGTACACCTTAGCAAAATGGAGTTGCAGAAAGAATGAACAAGACGTTGATGAAAAGGGCAAGAAGCATGCTCAGTGGTTTCAGGTTAGGACAGGAATTCTGGGTAGAGGCGATGGAGACAGCATGCTACCTGGTCAATAGATCACCTTCATCAGCGTTGGAGGATAAGACTCCACAAGAGGTATCGACTGGTAAGAAACCCTCTCTTTCACATTTGAGGGTATTTGGATGTGATGCATATGTACATGTTCCAAAGGAGAAACGAACCAAGTTGGATAGTAAATTTGAAAAAGTGCATCTTTATTGGGTATAAGGATGGTTTAAAGGGTTATAAGATTTGGAACCCAGTAACAAGGAAGATTGTGTACAGCCGAGATGTGGTGTTCAGAGAGGTGAAAGATGTTATTAAACATGAATTACAACCAAAGGAACCTGAGAAGATAGAGTTTGAGCTAAAGGAGGAAGAATCAGACTCTACAGCAGAGGAGGAATCAGAAGATGAAGAGCCACAAACTCCGGGTGTGAGAAGATCAGTTCGAGAAAGAAGGCAACCGGAAAGGTATAGTCCATCTGCTTTCTATTCAAATTTTGTTTTATCTATTACTGATGATGATCCCAGAACTATGAAGGAAGCAGTAGATTCAGACGATGGCAAACTCTGGAAAGAGACCATGGTTGATGAAAAGGCATCTTTGCACAAAAATGAGGCTTGGGATCTAGTGGAGTTGTCGGCTGGAAGGAAACCCATTGGGAGCAAATCAGTGTTCAAGAAGAAGACAAATGCAAAAGGAAAAGTGGAGAAATACAAAGCTCGGTTGGTAGCAAAAGGTTATTCCCAGGTTCTAGGAATTGATTTTGGTGATATTTTTTCTCCTGTTGCCAAGGTAGCTTCTATTAGATTACTTTTATCTGTTGTTGTTGCTTTTGATTGTGAGGTAGAACAGATGGATGTGAAGATAGAATTTCTTCACGGGGATCTGGAAGAGGAGATCTATACGAAGCAACCTAAAGGTTTTGCGGTGAAGGGTAAGAAAGAACTGGTATGCAAGTTAAAGAAGTCTCTGTATGGGTTAAAATAATCACCAAGGATGTGGTATCAGAAATTTGATACATTTATACGAGGACTTGGCTTCACCAGAAGTAAAGCAGATCACTGTGTGTATTTTAAATTAATTGGTGATTGTGTTATTTATCTAGTCTTGTATGTGGATGATATGTTGTTGGTTGGAAATAAGAAATTATCCAGGATTTGAAGACCCAATTGTCCTCCAAATTCGACATGAAAGATCTTGGTGCTGAAAACTATATTTTGGGCATGGAAATTAAAAGAGACCGGGAAAAGAGGAAGCTCTGGTTAAACCAGAGGAAGTATGTTGAGACAATACTGTAGAGGTTTAATATGCAGGATAGTAAACGGTGAAGGTTCCTATTTCTATAGGTGTGACGTTATCTACTGAACAGTGTCCCAAGACACAAGAAGAGGAAGAGGACATGTCCCGTGTTCCATATGCAAGTGCAGTCGGTAGCCTAATGTATGCAATGGTCTGTAATAAACCAGACATTGCACATGTAGTGGGAGTATTGAGCATGTTTATTTCAAAACCAGGGAAGGAGCATTGGACAACAGTGAAGCGGGTTTTCAGGTATTTGTGTGGCACTAGTGATTATGGTTTATGCTACCAAGGAAGACCAGGATTGGACAGAGTGTTGGATATTCATGGCTTTGTTGATGCAGACTGGGCTGGAGATCTGGATCAGAGAAGATATACAAGTGGGTATGTGTTTAACCTATTTGGAGGTGCAGTTAGTTGGATGAGTAAGAAACAATCTGTAGTGGCACTATCAACTACAGACACGGAATACATGGCAGCCACTCATGCAAGTAAGGAAGCATTTTGGTTGTAGAGATTGTGTTCAAGTATGGGGTTAGTACAGGGAGCTATAAAGATAGACTGTGATAGCCAAAGTTTAATTTTGTAGCAAAGGACCTTGCATATCATTCAAATACAAAGCACATTGATGTTCAGTATCACTTTGTGAGGGATATGATAGAAGACAAAAAGGTGTTGCTGGTAAAGGTGGACACTTTGAAGAATACTGCAGATGCATTGACAAAATCTGTGAGCTCTGAGAAGTTCTCTTGGTGTAGAGAAACAATGGGCATTGCAGGCCTAGATAAATGACTAAGCTCTCTTGTGGCCCCCATGGAAAAAAAACAAGTGGGAGAATTTGGGGTTGTGTTATATTCTTTCCATGACTAGCCCACATAGTTAACTCGGGGGTTAGAAGGGGGGTGGAGCCCCCCATTCGTTGCGTCGATTACGTAGTGGGGGGCGTCGAAGGGGGTTTGAGGGGTGCAGGTAACCCCACTCTATGGGGTCTGGGGCAACACCCCGAAAAATTTTGCTTTTGGACCCTATATTAGGTTGGCCGGACCTACCTATGGTTTTGTGCATGATTTTTTTCACATGGTTTTGGATGTGATGGTTTTCGATCCATGGTTTTGGACGCGATGATTTTCGGTCCATGGTACTGGATGCTTCGACGTGTATAAATATGTATTGTAACATTGAAAGGAACATAATGAAAAATCAAGCTGGTAGTCCCGGTTTTGGGATCCAGGGGAAAATATTTGTGTATATGTGTTTTATGTGTAATGCTCTCACATTTTTCATTTTCTGTGTTTTAGAATTTGTATGCAGGTAATTTCTGTATGAGGTTAAAACCTACATAAATATTGGACCCAAATTTTACATCAATGTACCAAAATAATGGGATTACATATATAGCATGACTTGATCCCAATAGCCCAGACATGACTAAATTTTACAATGATTACAACATGGTTCTTTTCACCACCTTTACATCAAGAAATATATATGACATTTATAACCATAAACAAGAATCTCAACAATGGGGTAGCAATACCATGATAATCATGAGCGACCACCATGCACCATATGGGAATTTGCAACATAATCATCTAATAGTAGCAACATAGATGTCATAATGAAAACAACATGAAAATACTCATCATCAACATGTCAGATAACATTATATCAATATGGATCTTGATCGTTCTCTAACACAGTAAGATAAATTAGGGTCTTCAAAAGTTAACTTAGTTTACGAATTTTCCAACTGTGAATAGTTAAGTTTTCAATGAACTTAAAGATGAAACAAAATTATATGCAATCCAACATGGTAAAATTGAAAAACCTATTATAACGGAGTTCACTCCTCCTAGACTACGTCTTCGGGCCCTACTCCAATGGCTAGGTCACTTTATTAATCTCAGTAGCAAAAAGAGTACATTAAAATTTTTTGACTTAGAGTAAACCTCGTTCTAGAGTGGCACTTGTTTCTCCTACAAAGAAACAAAACCTTCACACTGAATGTGCCAACAGGTCCTTGTACTCATTTTGAGATCTAAAAGCATATTAAAAACAACTACTTTATAATGAAGTGTTGAAATAGTCTTTTATCAGAAAACAAATTGAGAATAGACTGAAAATGGATTCTCTAATGAAGAAAAAAATTATTCATATGCATATGGAAGGCTGGAAAACCCATGTATAGGCTTTTTCCATGCTCAAAAAGGTCTCAATATGGCTTCAACATAGTCTCTGTATACAACTCAAAAGGACTTGGATCTACAAACATTCCAACATAGATTGCTCAAATCATAAAATTGATGCTTCCATTGTGTTTAGAACACCCAAAAACCCTTGTGTAGGCTCTTCTTGGTCTCAAAAAGACTAAAAAATGACCAAGTTAGACCTCATGGAACATTTTTCTGCTATTTGTCCTACAAATTGGCAATATTGGCTAAGTGTGTGATGAAATCCCCTTTTTCGCTAATTGTCAAGCAATAATTTTTCCTGGGACCAACGGAATTCCCACCACAATTGGTGCAATTTTTTGAACAGTTAAATTGTGTCATAAGGCCTTAGCACTAAATTTTTAGCCCCCGCTCTCGGTCCTATGGTGCCATGTGGCTAGGGTTTGGGCCACACACAAACCCCTCCGGTCCTAGCCCTCTGCCATCGGCCATATTGTTAAATACATGGCACGAGGCGGGCTACACACTTGCCCCTACCTCCGTCAAGCCCTTCACCTATACGTTGTCAGTTCTAGGCGGTTATACATGAACAGGGATCAGGGCATAAACTCCCACCCTCCAATTAAATGTCACGCCTGTTTTGATTGTCATTGGGTCCTATGGGTGAGGCATGGGATCAGGGGCTGGGGCTCAATGTATTTCAGATTGTGCATACCCCCACAGGAATTTTTATCTCTCAAATAAATCCATTGGACATATGCGACACCATCTAGGAAAGCTCCAAGAAAGTAGGAAAGTAGGAAAGCTCTAAGAAAGTAGGAAAGCTTTAATCATCACTTGCATTGTCTAGACCAATTGCATGTTGCCACCTGTCCTACTGAAGGAGATAGAAAGGGTCCCTAAGACCTTGGCTTTACAACGAGTTCCTTTGTTAATAAAAAACCTCTAGATTCAAGAACCCAACCTCGACACCACTCCATGGTGGTTTTTGGTATTAGGAGAAGAGGTCCTAGATTGATTCTTCGTCATTGTCGTACATAATCGGCGGTTTGGGAAACCACTTCTTGTGACCACCAAGCCTAACCAGATTTCCATCTCAAGTGATGTTGGAATGCTACCGTGTGGCCTAATGCCTATCTCTCGGGTCTAAAATTTGTGCTCCCTTTGCAATCCTCCAAGAAAGCCTTTGCAGGCTTTACTGCCAACCTTACCGTGTTAGGTCCCTATACTAATAGTGTAACCCCTTATTGTTATTAGTACAACCCCCTTATTATATTTTTATGCCCATGTAGTCCCCATATTGTTATTATTGTGCCCCATAGAAGCCCACTATTGTTGCTATTGTGCCCTTACATTATTATTGTTATGTTGGCTCTGATTATATTATGACCCCTTAGACTCCTATATATAGAAAGCAGGTCTTGTCATTTGTATCATCCAAGAATTTTTCATTTCTGTAATGTAAAGGAGGTTTCCCCCTCGAAGAGGCTTATTTCTAAGGCGTTAATCTATATTTTCTATCTTTTTGTGAGCTGGTTTCATAACATTTGGTATCAGAGCTTTGGATTCTAGGGTTTCGCTGCTCCAAACAAGTCATTGTGGTATTTTCGTTATAACTTTTTTTTTTGCGATTTTTCAGAAGCTAAAAACAAAACCCATTTGAGAAGAAATCGTTCTGAATCTCGGGTCCGAATTTCAGATCTTGTCTCTCTATATTTTCTGATATATGATCTGAGGAAGTTAGAGTTTTTGCAGACTCCTGAATTACATCCTACACAGGTGACCTTGGGAAAATATTCATAACTTTATCTCTGAGCAACAAGTTGAAATTTTGTAAGAAGTTACAGAAAGAGGATGGACTGTAGCTTTTTGTTTATAGTTTTTAGATCCGAAGGTTGAAACAGTGACATGCAGCACGTCGTACACATTCGATCTATTGAAACATTATATAATCAAGTCATCTTAAGAGATTGGGCATAACTCTTTCTTGGAGAATCAAATTCTAATCAGACTTGCAGGGTTAGAAAGAGGAGTCAGAGGGCTACTACAGGAGACAATTTCATAACTTTGAGATCTGAAAGTACAGAGTTATAGTCATTTCAAGATCGAGCTCCTGAAATCAAGAAAAGGCGATATGAGGAAGTTTGATGGAAAGGATCTAGTAAATTGGATACTACAGATGGAGCAATATTTTGATCTACATGGTGTACCATTGTTACAAAAGGTATGTATTTCATCTTCATATTTAGAACCAGATCAATTTTTATGGTATAAAGGGCTTTTTTCTCATAAACAACTTGTTACGTGGTCAATTTTCACGGAGGAAATGATAGCACATTATGAGGATACAAAGAGAAACACCTTCTTTAGAGAAACACCACAACAATTGGAAGAAAAAAGAGAAAAAGGGCTTTGTTACAAAGTGGAAAGCAAAATTATGGCAACAAGGAAGTCAACCCCTCACAACTATAAAGATGGAAGTGTTGTTTCTCATAGCCTTCCACAACCTGCAAGGGTTACACCACAACAATTGGAATAAAAAAGAGAAAAAGGGATTTGTTACAATTGTGATAACAAATACATTAAAGGTCATAAGTGTGCTAAGAAGAAATTATTTTACATTGATTGTGGAGAGGAGGAAGGAAAGGATCAATAAACATCAAAAGAAGAGTATATACACCAGGAACCAACCCTAGAGAAAGAAGAAATGAATCCGACCATATCTTGTAAAGCATTGGAAAGAATTACCACTCCTAAAAATCTCAAGATAGAAGGACATATCAAGAAGAAAAAGGTTCGAGAAGTGAAAGATCACATCGAGAAAGAAGAAATGAATCCGACCACATCTTGTAATGCATTGGACAGAATTACCACTCCTCAAACTATCAATATAGAAGGACATATCTAAAAGAAAAATGTTCAAGAATTGAAAGATCACATCGAGTCTCAAGAAATCAATCCGACCATATCTTGTAATGCATTGGAAGAAATTGTCACTCCTCAAACTATCAAGATAGAAGGACATATCAAGAAGAAAAAGGTAAGAGTGTTGATTGATTTGGGCAGTACCCATAATTTTATTGATTGTAAGATAGCCAAGGAATTGAATTGCTTCCTATATCCAGCACCGGAGTGTCAAGTGATGGTTGCAAGTGGAGGAACCATAAATTGCTCTGGAAAGTGCCATAATATCAAGCTATCCATGGGAGAATATGCATTGAAAAGCCCAATGCTTTCCATTCCAATGGGTGGTGCTGATGTTTTACTAGGAGTCCAATGGCAATAATCTTTGGGTACAATAGCTTTTAATTTTCAAGAAATTTTCTTGAATTTTTTTTGGGAAGGAAAGGAAGTTGAATTGAGGGGTATCAAAGGAAAACCTAGAAAGATAATCAACTCTAATAGCATGACAAAGCTTCTAAATAAAGAACAATGGGGTGTAATTGCACAATTATGTTCACTAGAGGATCCCACATCAAAATCATGTATTTCTCCAGATCTCCAAAATGTTTTAGACAATCATTCCAAGGTATTTGAGACTCCCAAAGGCGTCCCACCTATGATCATGCTATTCATTTGATTCCACGAAGTGTTCCTCCAAACATCAAGCCTTACATATATCCATATGCCCAAAGGAGTGGGAACTCATTCAAAAGTTGCAGAAGATCCCAGTTCAAACAGTATTGCGAGAACTTGACAAGGAAGGAAAAATCATATTGGAACCTGAAGCAGTCATAGAACCGAGAAATCAAAAGCTACGAAATAGATCAATTTCAGAGTATCTCATCAAGTGGAAGAACTTACCCGCTGAAGATTCCACATGGGAGGACAAGAATTTATACAGAAGCATCAAGAACTACTCAAGCATTGAGGACAACACTTTTTGAAGGAGAGGGGCATGTTAGGTCCCTATACTACTAGTGTAACCCCTTATTGTTATTAGTACAACCCCCTTATTATATTGTTGTGCCCATGTAGTCCCCATATTGTTATTATTGTGCCCCATAGAAGCCCACTATTGTTGTTATTGTGCCCCACAGAAGCCCACTATTGTTGTTATTGTGCCCCATAGAAGCCCACTATTGTTGTTATTGTGCCCTTACATTATTATTGTTATGTCGGCTCTAATTATATTATGACCCCTTAGACTCCTATATATAGAAAGGAGGTCTTGTCATTTGTATCATCCAAGAATTGTTCATTTGTGTAATGTAAAGGAGGTTGCCCCCTTGAAGAGGCTTATTTCTAAGGCGTTCATCTATATTTTCTATCTTTTTGTGAGCTGGTTTCATAACATACCGACATCGTCATCCCGCTGAAATCTCATTCGTTTTCGATTTGCCTCCCTTTCTTGATGCTCTGTCTCCTGACGATTTCACTTTGTAAGCCTTAAGGCTTTGCTAGGGCTATACCACGAGGCTACCTCCGTTGATCCTGGTTATCAAGTGGGGCCTCCGATGACCAATTAAAATGCTCCCCATTTCTTTTCTATCGGATCAAAATCCACTCAATGCTTCCATCACGGTCAACTCCTTTGTGCTCCTTTATACTTCATCGGGATGCACTAACCAGGGTAAGTCCACTAGGATGGGATGTCCCGGTGGGGTCCGCTTATGACCAATGGGAACCCTCTCTGCTATTCCTCTGTCTTTGCGGCTACTGATTTTGGAAAAAAACCAAACTAATGCACTCAAAGGAGTCCTCAATCCCCTTTTAGCTCTACCTCTTTGAATTTGGGAGCCTCAACTTTGACTGGCAATAACTCCTGATCCAAGAGGCCATTTGCAGACTTCCACATACCATTGGATATCTCTTTTCGAGCATTATCCAACTATTCCATCTCTAAGAGTATATAATTTGATACCTTGAGGCAAAATATCCTAAAAATTATGGGACTCCCCAACCATCATATTCATCATCTTATGGCTTCTCCAATAAGCCTGGTGCTAAGAGACTACAACGACTTTGGGTTTATGGACATTGTCATTCCTATAGCATGAAAGAGACTCGGGGTTAAAAGGCTTAAAACATTAGTGGGACCCAGGGGCAAGATGTCTAAGTGGCTGACATGTCTCTTGAGGGTGTTGTTGTGGATGTGGATGGGTTTGATTGATGTGTTCTATCATTTCCATTTCCTTAAGGTCACCAAGGAGGTTGAATCCCTTATAGTGGCCTCTCTCATCACATGTTTACCCTGAGTGGCCAGTTGCTTCTGTGGATATGGGAGGAGGGGGTGTTATAGTGTGGTGTTAGAGCATGGTTCACCCCTTGAACTGGATGGGATATGTGTTAGTCATGCATGTGTGTCTCTTAAACTTGCATTCCATGTGCTTATTGCATCTGCATAACGTTGATCATGGTTGTAGTGATGTTGTCATGTAGAATTTGATGTTGATTTTGTGGAATGCATTGTCGTGAGTGTACAACTGGTTACATATTTTTATCTATCACTTACATATTGTTATATGTTACTTGATTACATCCTTGTCTGGTAGGTTTCATTCTTGTATGTTTGATTACATGTATCAGTCTTGTAGGTTTGTTATAAGAATTAATCGCTTATGCTCAACTACATGCGTTCATGCGTATGTGTAGTTGATTAGGAATTTCTTATGCATGTTGATGATTTCATGTGGGAATGTGTACAATGGAGTAATGGTTGTTGTCATGCATGAGATCTTTCTTTGTGTAGTTGATATGGTCATGCATTGATGACTGGACTCTAGCTAGAATGATGTGTATATGGTTTTGTGCTCATGTGTTATATGTTTATATGCAGTTTTCATGAATGAATGGACCTGGTTATAGTTATGCATGAATATTAGGTCAAACATGCCTTGTGAAGTCATGGTATGAAATTTAGGTCATCAGGGTGATATTGGTATGTTATGATGCTAATTTGTTGGCTGAGATAGAGTAGGAGATGCAGATAATCATAATGACGTTGCAACATTGGACTTTGGGTTAAGATCAAATCATCATACATGTATTGTATGTTTGGTAGGTAGGCATATAAGTCAAGGATTGTTATATACATTAGGTTTATATACATTAGGTTTATGTACATGTATTTTAATGTTATGGTTACATTCATGATAGATGTTAGTTGATTAGTGTAGCTATATGCACATGTGTCGGATAGTGAAGAATGATAGTAATTTGTAGTTGTATGCATAGCTATTGTTGTTTTATATTAGATAACCTAATGATTGTGTTATACGTTGTTGATGAGTATGTTATAGGTTAACTTCTTGTTGTTGTTATATGATAGTTAGCTTGATGATTACGGTTATAGCATTTATACCTTAATGTTATATGTATCACACTAAGTTGGATTGGCTTATGTAGATGGTTAGGGTTACGACATTTAGGTATGATCTAACATGTTTGTGATATGGTGTTGTACTAATCTAGATTGATTTTTCATATGTGTGAATGATAATTGTGTATGAGTTATGATGTAAACATGCTAGCTAGTGACTATTTGGATATCATGATCTTATTTATGTTTGGGTTAATATATTGTGAAGATATATCGTGCTAATATGGATTGATTGTGCAAACAAGATTGCCTCCCTTAAGATACATTAAGGTATGAGTTTTCTTATGTCATATACTTGGTGCTTGATCATTTGATTATGTCGTCTATTGGTTCTTTGAGTGTTTGGTGTCTATTACATCATCTAGTTCATTTATTTAACATAGTATGGTTGCAAGTTGGTGGAATGTTTGATGAATTGCATAATATGAGTATGTGTTCAAATGATCTTGTTTTGAGATGATTATATTAATACATATATGTTGAGACAGTTGATATGTACTTGAGTATAGTAGGTGACAATTGTAGCATTATTTCTAATGACTATGAGTTGACTATGGATTATGACATGATTGTTTGTAAAGGTTGATTTCGAACTGATAGATATGATTGTCTTGATATTTGGAACATGTGTGAGTCGTTGCAAGGTAACATGTTAGGTACTAGCGTGACAAGGTAACACTTGATGTTTTTTAAAACTAGCAGTTGGGTGATGTGATAGTACATAGTAAGCCTCAATCACAACCAAGTAAAAAGGTAAAAGGAAGGAATTGGACAAGAATTCCTTTGGCTAGGTTTGGAAACCCTAATTCCAAACAAATGAGTGCTTTGCATACAAGAAGTCTTCTTGACATTAATATTGTCTCACATTATGCGGATATGTGCTAGATTCATGAACACGTACTTGACAAATATGTTAGCTAGTCTCTAGTTACATGTGGATCCATAAAGGGGATTGGAGTCCCTTGAGAGATGGCGTGGATGTGTTTAGTTGAAAGCAATGTGCTTGGCACAACAAGGTAAGGTAACTAGTATGTTGTTATGTTTGTTTATGCACTGATAGTTATGCGTTCATGGCAATATGACGTAGGGAATTGCATGGAAAAGGCATTACCATGAGATCTTGAAGAAGGCTCAAGTTGAGCTTTCCTTTGGAAGAACTGGGAACCATGGGGATTGAGTCATGGTATCTATTAAGAGTCTTGCACTTTTGATATTTTGTGATTTTCTTGTGCTTGATTTGCATTTTTGTTATGTCTAGTGCATGATCATGCCACTTTGTTTGTGGTGTTGTATTGCTACTAGTTTTCATAGTTTTCTTCTTGTTTGTTTCTTGTCTTTCCTTTTACGTTTTGAGTCTTGGGAATTGTTTGGGAAAGAGGAAAGTTAATGGAGCTCAAGGAGAGTTGTGTGGTACCCAATAGGTAATGTAAGACTCAGATGAAGCTATGTGCATGAGTAAGCATAGTGGAAAGTAGGACTATGACAGTCGGTTGGACTGGTTGGGTCCATAGTGGTAAACGGACAGTGGCAGTACAAACATGCGAAAGGTAACTAGAAAAGGTAAAGTAAATGGATCTAAGGTGTCAAATGCCTTGGCTATGTTGGGAACGATTGTTCTCAATGTTGTGCATGTTGTGCATGAATAAAGGAAGTTCTCTTAACCTAGACCTTATGTTATCTGGTAATTATGTTACGATCATGATTATGCTGATGTTTATATATGTATACATATATGTATGTATGCCATTGTCTGATAGAATGATGATTGTTTTATGCTAATGATTATATATGTATGTATCTATCTATCTATCTCACTTTCTGACAAGGTCCTCAAGAATCGTCCTTGTGGAGGAATGATTTATTATGTAGGTGAATGGCATGAAGGGGTTCTTGGTCATACAAGGAATCAATGGAGAAGAGTAGTGATGAAAAATATACAAGGCTAGTATCATATGGTTATGGGTTGATATTATGTCATTATATTATGTCTCTGTTATGGACAGGTTACAATGAGGGATACAACAACAAAATGAAAGTAGTGTGATCTATGACATCTTGGGACAAGCATGGATAAGGCACTAGAAGAAAGGTTTCTTGGTAAAGACAATGTGGTTTTGGATATGTGGTACTATCGTTGTGCACATGTTGTATATGTGATGTTATGTTCATGTAGTGTTGTGCAGATATTGCATATGCAATGTTGTGTACAAATGATGCTATGTACATGTTGGATATGCAGTGTTATGTATAGGGGGTGTTACATGCATGTTTTACATGTGGCGCTATGTACATACAGTGTTGTGTGCATGATTGTACAAGTGGTGCGGTATGCATGTAGTGTTGTGTACATGATGTACAAGTGGCGTTGTGTGCAGGTGGTGTTGTGTACATGTCATGCATGTAGTTCTGTGTACATATGATGTCGCGTACATGTCATGCATGTGGTACTGTGTACATGAGGTATTATGCACACGTTGAACAATGGTGCAGTGTACATGTGGCGTTATGTACATGTTGTGCAGGTGGTGCCCTGTACATGTGATGTTGTGCACACGTTGTGTAGCTGGTTGCGGTGTACATGTGGTACATATGGTACTGGTGTAGATTCATGTATTTCATGGTGTTGTATGACGTGTGTAGTTGTATGTGTGTGATGCACATTATGTGTATGTGCACATGGTTGAGGAGAAGGCACTGGGCGTTTGTCTGGTGTGGAATCCGATCTAGAGTGCATACAGAATAAAGACAAAGGTAGAAGCTAAGGACTGATGAAAGGATAAGTATCAATATTTTATTTCATTTTTATTGTGCATGTGATTTATGACTTTGGTCTATGTTGATTACATGTGATCTATTATTCTTGTTTATGATATATGATTTTGGTTTATGATGGTTACATGTGATTTACGATTTTTATCTATGATGGTATGATTTTTATCTGTGATGGTTATGTTTTGAGCTAACCTGATATGATATGTTTATACATGATGTTTTGATCAAACAATTAGTTTTATTTTTGTGATAAGAAGTGAACAAGATTGAAAGTGTACCTTATTGATGAACTACCAATGAGGTATGATTTGAGGTTATCTCAATTTATTTGAATCTAATGGAAATTATGGGCTTGGAACACGAATGCATGAACATGCCCAGTCAGGTGGTTAAAATGGACTACAATAATTGGTGGCAACAACAAAATAATTTGGAACATGCAGCAGTGTGCTGGTAGAATACTTCAGGAGCAGGGACATTGTGGGATAATGGTACCCAATAGTGTCCATTGATTTGCATGAGAATTCTATGAAAAATATGATGGTTTAGGCAGGTATATGCCTTGGTTCATTGATTTTATGATATGAGGAAGCCTTGCCAAGGGATGGATCGCCCAGGATAGGGGATACCAGGGAACTTGGAAGGTGAGTGATTGCACGAAAGGGGGTGACCGAATTTCCCAAGGGACTATGTAACAAAGAAGGGAAGCTCCCAGATATATTTTTTTTGGTCATGAGAATTGCTAGATGGAATTAGATGCATATTGGGAGTGCACCCTGGAACAATGAACTGGTATCTGATGCTTAAAGGACAAGTGGTGCAGGATTGTAGCGCTGGACATTGGATGCAACTTTGATTGTGACAGTGGATTCTAGACTTCCTGGGAAGGAGGTGAATCCTGGTATTACTTTGAGGGTGGAGGTGTTATCCTCTAGATTCCCATATTGATTGATACAAACATCGTATCCTTTATTTTTTGGTTTAGAAAATGTGCATATGTGTATATGTGGTCATTGTAAATACAGTAATGAGTTGTGTTATAAAGCTCCAGGATTCTAATCGGGGAATCTGGGGACTCCTATTGACCAGGGAGATTTTTAGGAAACAGAAATATGTTTTGTTGCTGAAGAAGAAAGGACAACAGCCGAAGAGAAACCAAATACTGAAAACAATCAGGAAACCCCCGCCGTAATTGAAGAGAAGAAAGAAGAGGAAGAGGATAAGGAGAACACTCCACAAGCCATATGCTTGCCAATACAATAATCCTTGACATCCTCAATGGGAAGTCTCTATCCTTTATATAGGTTTCATACATACAATACCATGGGTCATTACCATCTATCTCTCAACACCATACATACATTACGATGGGCTTATCAAATTATTCCTACCTACTTGTGGTCCCTTACATGATGTCGATTAACCACTTAATTTGTTAACTATGGCCCATCACATCATTACATTATTCCCTTGGGTACCTCCCTCTATACCCCATGTCGGGCCTTCCTTCTACTAAGCATGGAAACGAGTGTGTTTTTGTGGTCATCCATAGATTCTCGAAGATGGCCATTATGGCGACCTGCAAGAAGAATATCACAGCAAAAGCCACTGCTAAACTCTTCTTTGAATGAGTGTGGATACACTTTGGGATCCCATAGTCTGTCATCTCATATCAGGACAGCAGGTTCCTCAGTACATTTTGGTCCAATCTCTGGTCAATACTGGACACCAAGCTCACTAAGTCCACAACTTTCCATCCCCAAACTGATGGCCAGACAGAGGTCGTCAACAAGATGATCGTACACATTCTGCGCATGTACAACTCAAAGCATCCATGCACATGGGATGAGAGCCTCCCCTATGTTCAACACAGCTATAACCCGACTCTCCATAGCTCGACTGGCCACAACCCTTTTCAGGTGGGCTTGGGATTCCAGTCACTATGTCCCATTGATGTGGGCATGCCATCTGCAGCTACTTAGACAAATTCGGCTCATGTCTAGTGCGAAACCGATAAGGAAAACAACTTCATTGAACACATCCAACATATCTACCAGCAGGTCCATGACATTCTGGAGAAATCAAATTCCAAGCACAAGCAGCAACATGACCAACATAAGGTGCCGCACAAGTTTCAGGTGGGCGACAAAGTCTGGTTGCATTTGCAAAAGGAACGCCTTACCGGAGCCTATCAAAAACTCAGACCACTACGATATGGTCCTTACATCGTTACCAAGGCTGTGTGAGACAATACATTTGAGCTAGCATTCCCCCATTCCTTGGCCTGCACCCAATGTTCAATGTGGACCGCCTTTAGCCATACTTTCCACCATTACTAGACACATCCAACATTGCAGAACAACTCACACCAACAGATTTAAATCCAGATTGCATGGAACAAGATGCAACTGATTCGATCATGGACACACAAATCAATCGCACTCACCAACAGAATATCCAACTATATCGAGTTGTCAAAGTAGGCCAACTCCTTCACCAGGGCAAGTGGCTCACCAAGGACCAAGTTCAGCAGAAGTTTCCTCATCTCATGGAGGAACTCAACGCAATGGAGACCATTGCTTCCTAAGGTGGGAGGAATGATCTAGGTGGATATTGGTGGCCACCCACCAGTTCCACTTGGACACCCACCATTGTTTCTTTCAGTATTTCATTTTCCTTAATTGTAGCACAGTTTACTATTTTTAGCAATTTTCGGGTCCTAAACTTTCGGAGCCGTTTTGAGGCCCTAAACGACATTTTTTTGGAAATATACCACCAAAGATATTTTACTAATATCTTCTTTCTCATCGTAGTCCTCGGAGAGATCTTTCCAACGGGGTATCATGCGCGTCAAACGGAGATAATATGACCAAGTCACGACCCCTGGAAGTTGCATGTCCAACTAACCCCAATGAGGCTCATAAACTCTTTGTGTTACATCTCCTCGGGTTAGGGTTTTCACTGTTTATGGTTTGCTCTTATTATTCAATAATAAAAATTCCCTTGAGCCTCATTGTAATGCAATTTCAGAGGCATGTAGCTGCAACATCTCTTCTCAGTATTTTACATTGATCAAATGAAGTATTATTTCTGCTGCATCGTTGTGTTTATGGTTATGTCTGTAATTTGTTGCATTCCTCTTTAAACCTGGATCAATGGTATCAGAGCGGTCTTCTCTTTCTCTATTTTTCTTTGCATGTCCCCAACGAGGTCGGGATATAAGGAGTTAGGGCTTGAACTAGTCGAATCTTTGCAAGAACGGCCTCGCAAATCCCGACGACCTCCCATGGCAGATGAAAAGAAAGATGAGGGGGTAGGAGATCCTATCAAAATCTTGCTCGTGTAGAAATTTTGAATAATATGAAACTTATTCACAGAGATTATCCTGATTATACACTATTGCGGAATACATGCATAATACATAACCTCCTCTACATTGATCATCAATTTTGCAGCATTAAAAACAATGAAACATCAATTGCATGCGCACATTAACACAGTATGTAACCCGGGGAAAGCATACAGCTGAAAACCCCCAACTATCTGTATATTATAATGATTGAGAACATGTAACAATACATAGTACAATACTCCTCACAAGTACTCAGTACTATCTCCACCTGTTACACACAAAACTAGCTCAGATCCGAACAAGTCACAGGTTCAAATCTCCTCCGCTGCTTTGCCTGCCTCCACTGCACAATCCAAAGTGAAAATCATGTGAGCACAAGCTACAATTGCCTTGATATTGGCCCACACTGCGCAGTCCTCATTGGCATAACTCAATCCCATTGATTGTGCAAGATCTCATGCACAACTATAGTCACAACTGATAGCAATCTCAACCTCTAACACCTGTCTCCACTGAACTGTACATGCACTGAGTTAACTGATGTATTCTTTAGTTTCTTTATGAGTTAATAATTAGTGAATTAATTAATAATTAATTCACACAACTCATCACTAGCGTATTCTGCAGTTAGACTAAATACAACTAGTTCAACTGAACACAACTCCATCAACTCCACAATCAACTCCACCAAACTCAACCACATGAGTTCTAACTGAAGTCATGCATGCAATAGCTCAACTAACCCACAAGAAAAGCGTATTTCCTTCTGACAGCTGCATGTGCCACATCTGTAGCTCAAACTGAAGTGCTCCAAGAGGATAAGATAATGTTTATAGTCCAAATATTATTATGAGACAATAATATTCGACTGTTTCTATTTTTAGCCTGGCAATCTAAAAATAGACTCCACCCATATGTCTAAAAATAGAAGTCCATCTATTTTTACCAACATGACCAATCATCCACAAATAACATACTGCAACTCATAGACCATGATCCATATGTCTAAAAATAGACTTTGCGCCAAAATTAGCCTGCGGGCTCACTTAGTGAAGGTGACTTCTTTTCACTAACCTCCATCATCTTGTTGCATTTTCAACACTCCCTCTCAACAAGATATGGATTATCAGAAACCCCTATCCTGCCTCGGTGGTATTCGAATTTGCTCCTGGTGAGCGCCTTCGTCAAGATATCAGCATCCTGATCCTCCGTTGGAATGTATGAAAGTAACATGACTCTCTGCTGCACACAATCTCTGATATGATGGTACCTGATGTCAATGTGCTTGGATATATCATGAAATACTGGATTAGCGAGAGTTTAATGCAACTCTGGTTATCACAGTAAATCACTGTAGGCTCCAAGTGAGAACCGAACAACCCGACCAGGATCTTCCTCATCCATATAGCCTCGCATGCAGCCAAACTTGCTTCCATATACTCGGCCTCTACTGAACTGAGTGCCATGGATCTCTGCTTCCTGTTGTACCAAGAAACTATTGTCGACCCGATACTGAAGACCCCTCCAGATGTGCTCTTTTTGTCCGTTGGGCTCCCTACCCAATCTACATCCGTGAAGCCACATAGCTTCACCTCATCTTCTTGTCTGTACCACAATCCATATCCCGATGTGCCTCTGAGATAACACAATACATGCTTGCCTGCCTTCCAGAAGAGCTTGGTTGGCTTAACCATAGCTTGTGAAAGCTGGTTAACAACATAGCATATATCGGGTTGTGTATTGACTAGATACATAAGCGACCCCACCAACTATCGATCAACAGTGGCATCCACTTCTTCTGTTGAAGTGGCATCCTCCTTCCTCCAACCTCCAGGAAGAGGAGTATCAACAGGTTTGCAGCCATGCATGTTGAACTTCTCCAGTATCTCCCGAGCATACTTACCCTGAGAAACAAATATTCCATCACTGCGCTGCCAAATTTCCAATCCCAGGAAATAATGAAGGAGACCCAAGTCCTTCATCTCAAACTCCTTAGCAAGATCATCCTTGCATGAAAGTATCAACAGCTCATCACTTGTTAGAATCAAATCATCTACATAAAGTACAATGATAAGCAACTTACCCTCCACCACAATCTGGTATAGGTTAGGATCCGCCTCACTCTTGGAGAATCCAAGTCCGGTGAAATAACTGTCTATCCATGTGTACCAAGCACGTGGTGCTTGTTTCAACCCATACAGCGCTCTCTTGAGCCTGCACACATGCGACTCGCTGCTAAAGATCTCGAAACCCTCAGGCTGGTCTATGTACACCTCCTCCTCAATGACTTCGTTGAGGAACGCAATCTTCACATCCATCTGATGAATGTGCCATCCCATTTGCGCTGAGAGAGCAAGAATCGTCCGTATGGAAGAATACCTTGCGACAGGTGCAAAGGTCTCCTCATAATCGATCCCCTCTATCTGTGAAAAGCCTCGGGCAACAAATCTTGCCTTGTACTTCTCCACACTCCCATCAGCTGCCTACTTAACTTTGTAGATCCATCTCGAACCTACCACTGATTTCCCTTCTGGTCTTGGGACAATCTCCCATGCACTGTTTCTAACAATCGAATCATACTCTTCCACCATGGCGTCTACCCATGCGGGATCCTCCACAGCTTCCTCGAAAGAGGATGGCTCAGTCACAACACATTTGCTCACAAGAGCCATGTATCCAGTGTACCGATCAGGTGACTGTCTCTGTCTACGTTGAGCTGTAGGTGGTCCTACAACTTTCTTTGCATCTTGAGCCAGTCACTCAGCTTCTGTCAAGCGCTTTCGCCCTCTAATGGTTGGCGCTGCATGAGTGGTCTCTTCCACTACATGAACCTCATCCTGTGGCTGATCCACGTCCTGAAGCTCATCTTTAGGAACTAATAGCTCCTCATCTGCATGCAAGTGTGGCTCCCTCTCAAGCGAACACTTCATGGCTTTCTCCTCCTGAAATTTTATATCCCGTCGCACAATAGTCTTGCCACTGTCTGGAAAATACACATGATAGTTATGGGGCGTATCAGTGTACCCCACAAATATCCCAACCTCTGTGGTCGGCTCCAGCTTCTTCCTGGCATCCTTCGTTACATGCATGTAAACATTAGAACCAAAAATCCTCAAATGAGAAAGATCAGGCCTCTTACCAGAATAAGCCTCCTTGGGTGTACCCATGCCAAGTATCCTGTGAGGACAATGGTTCTGCACATATACTACAGTATTGCATGCTTCTGCCCACAAGTGAAGGGGTAGGCCCTGAACATGCAACATCGCCCGTGCAGCACCCACGATTGTTCTGTTCTTCCGCTCAGCAACCCTGTTCTGCTGTGGGTTATGGAGAGCTATGAGCTCTCTTCGAATCCCTTCTGCACTGCAAAAGTCCTTGAACTCGCCAGAGATGTATTCACCACCATTATCGCTCCTAAGAGCCTTCACCTTCTTCCCTGACTCCTTCTCGACCAGTGCTTTGAACTCATAGAACTTTGAGTATGTCTCACTCTTCTTCTGCATGAAGAAGATCCAGCACTTACGAGAGAAATCATCAACAAAGATCACATAATACCTGTGTTTTGTTGTCGAAGCTACTGAGAAAGGTCCACACACGTCTGTGTGAATTCTCTCAAGGATCATCGTGGTGTGACTATCCTTCTCGTGAAAGGTGGCTTTCACAAACTTTCCCAAAGTACACCCCTTGCAGTGATCTGACTGCGTAAGAGTGCCTTTAGGAAGCCCTGTAGTAATCTGCTGCAGTATCTTCAAGGCTCCATGGTGAAGGTGACCCAATCTCCTGTGCCACAGCTCGCCATCATCCCGGCTCACCAATCCTTCTGCCTTGCATGCCATCACTGCGCAACCATCTACATGCAACCGATAAAGGTTCCTCACTCGAAACCCTATCTTCTGGGTTTCTCCAATTGTCTTACTGCGCAAGAAAGCCTTTCCCTCGCTGAAAACATCATATCCCTTGTCTTCTAACATCGCCACAGAGATAAGATTCTTCTTCAATCCTGGAACAAGCATCACTTCCTTCAATACAAAGGTTTTACCAGACTCCCTCTCAAAGGAAATGGTACCGATACCGGTCGCACTGTATCTACCATCATTGCCCATCTCGATGTGCACTCCAAGATCTTTCTCATCCAGATCAGAAAACAAATCTCGATCTCCTATCATGTGAAAAGACGCACCACTGTCCAAGAACCATACCAATCCCATCACACTTGATACCAAGCATGCGATCAATGAAAAATCAAGCTCAAACTACGAGGCTAAGGCCTCTCCCACTGCAGATCCAGCAGCTTGCTTGTTCTTCTTCTTCTACGGACAATTTGTGGCATAATGTCCGTGCTGGTGACAATGAAAGCACTTCACCTTGGACATGTCATACTTCTTGCCTTTTGCACTGGAATGAGAAGCTTTCTTGTTCTTCCCCTTATTTGCTTTGGCAGCCAAAGCGCAATTTTCTTCATCAGTTGCCTTTGATGAAGATCCGTCCCTGGTATTCCGCCTGATCTCCTCTTGCACAAGATCTGACCAAAGTCTCTCCCATCTTGGAAATTTCTCCTGACCATTGACAGAGTCCTGATAGGAATTCCAACTTTCCGAAAGACCAAGAAGAGCCAAGCTTACCAAGTCCTCATCATCGACAGTCACCCCCACACTTCCCAGCTCATCTCGGCATTGAGTGAACTTCGTGAGATACTTGGGCATATTGTCGCCTTTCTCACATTTGATGTTTCTGAGTTTATCCTTGAGCGCCAACTTCCTTTGGTCGCTCTTGCTTTGGAATAGATCTGTTAGCACTTTCCACATCAAGTATGGAGAAGCCTTTCCATGCAGGCTGGACACAATGTGATCCTTCACGCCCTCCAACAGAATCCTTCGACACTTTGCTGTCTTCTTTTGCCAAACCTCAGCTTCAGCAGCATCAGTGGGTTTTGGGACATCATTATCTATGAACTCCTTCAGCCCATTATCATCTAACACCGCCTCCATCCTGTCCTTCCATGCAATATAGTTCGAGCTGCCCTCAAAAGCATACTCCAATCACAATCTGTTGAAAGACATTGCAACTTTGACACCAAGAAAACACTGCTGCAAATTCGAATTCCACCAACTCAAAACTCAACTGCTTCTGATCTAAAATTCGTGAGAACAAAGTATTTCTCATACAGAGATTGACTGTATGGGCATTCACCGGATATCTCACCTTCCAAAAGAAGGATGAATCCAGAGGCTACCTGGCCCGATTACAGACTCTGCCTGAAGAAATAAAATGTAATCACTTTCTGAATAATAGATATGATGATCAATAGCTCCGATACCATGCAGAAATTTTGAATAATATGACACTTATTCATAGATATTATCCTGATTACACACTATTGCGGAATACATGCATAATACATAACCTCCTCTACGTTGATCACCAATTTTGCAGCATTAAAAACAATGAAACATCAATCGCATGCGCACCTTAACACAGTATGTAACCCAGGGAAAGCATATAGCTGAAAAACCCCAACTATATACATATTATAATGATTGAGAACATGTAACAATACATAGTACAATACTCCTCACAAGTACTCAGTGCTATCTCCACCTGTTACACACAAAACTAGCTCAGATCCGAACAAGTCACAGGTTCAAATCTCCTCCGCTGCTTTGCCTGCCTCCACTGCACAATCCAAAGTGAAAATCACATGAGCACAAGCTACAATTGCCTTGATATTGGCCCACACTGCGCAGTCCTCATTGGCATAACTCAATCCCATTGATTGTGCAAGATCTCATGCACAACTATAGTCACAACTGATAGCAATCTCAACCTCTAACACCTGTCTCCACTTAACTGTACATGCACTGAGTTAACTGATGTATTCTTTAGTTTCTTTATGAGTTAATAATTAGTGAATTAATTAATAATTAATTCACACAACTCATCACTAGTGTATTATGCAGTTAGACTAAATACAACTAGTTCAACTGAACACAACTCCATCAACTCCACAATCAACTCCACCAAACTCAACCACATGAGTTCTAACTGAATTCATGCATGCAATAGCTCCACTGACCCACAAGAAAAGTGTATTTCCTTCTAACAGCTGCATGTGCCACATCTGTAGCTCAAACTGAAGTGCTCCAAGAGGATAAGATAATGTTTATAGTCCAAATATTATTATGAGACAATAATATTCGACTGTTTCTATTTTTAGCCTGGAAGTCTAAAAATAGACTCCGCCCATATGTCTAAAAATAGAAGTCCATCTATTTTTACCAACATGACCAATCATCCACAAATAACATACTGCAACTCATAGACCATGATCCATATGTCTAAAAATAGACTTTGCGCCAAAATTAGCCTGCAGGCTCACTTAGTGAAGGCGACTTCTTTTCACTAAGCTCCATCATCTTGTTGCATTTTCAACAGCTCGAAGAGGCCCTCAAGCGACAAAGGAATGCAATGATGGACAACTTTTCCCAGATCCTTCAGCGGCTACCCAGGTGAAACACATCTACTTCCAGCAGCTACTCTGGAAGCACCACACCCTTTAAGGTACAAGTTAACTTTGACATTCCCATATTTGAGGGTCAAATAGATGCGGACGCTATAGATAAATGGTTAAATTTTCTAGAAGGGTGTTTTTATGTTCATGATTGTTCCAGGTGGGAAAAGATTACTTTCTCTCTTCTTAAAGCCGCCCCCCATGTCCAGGACTAGTGGGAAACCTACTGCGAGCAGAAGGATGAAAGTACGGCCTCATTGTTTTCAACCGCACCCACTTGGAATTCATTCTGGGTTGCCATTAAGGAGAAGTAATACCCTCTCAGATGCTATGAGGATAAATACATAAAGTGGACCATGTTGCGGTAGGGAAGGGACCAAGACGTGCCAGAGTTTACCAATATTTTTCATATCCTTCGCACAAAGTTGGGTATCAAGGATTATGAGCAGCATTTGGTACTCAAATACTGCGACTACCTACACAAATACATCTAGGATGAGATGGATTTCCTGAACATCTCCTCGCTCAGCATGGCATACCGACACGCTGTCAAGATCAAGCAAAATTTTAAATAGAAGAAGCGGGACTTTGGATCTGTGAATCCGAAGCAAGGGAAAGGTGCCTCCAGATTGCAGAACAAAGGACAAAGCCAAGGAAGGGTGGCTGACGAAAACCCACCAAATCCGTAAGCAAAGAACAACACCGTAAAGCTGAAGAATTACACGGGAAAGTGGTGTAAGTTCCATAAGAGCTCCACTCACAACACAAGTGAGTGTCGGGCGAAGCAGTCACTGGTGGCCGAGCTAAAGGCTTCGGAATCAGATGCATGTTTTGACTCCGAGTCAGAACCCGGAAAGGGGAATGATAAAGGGAAGAAGATTATTGATGTGGAGCCTAACACCACCATCACCCCCACGAAGATCCAGAAGTAGAAAGCCGAAGATCCAGAGGAGGAGAAGCGCCTCTTCTAGTCCCAGATGTGGGTAAAGGGTTCCCCGCTACAGTTGATTGTCGATAGCGGGAGCGAAAAGAACCTCATTTAGGCAAAGGTCATGAAGTGGCTAGGCTTGCCAACCACAGCACATCCCCAACCGTACACCATCGGGTGGCTTCACCAGGGACGCGATCTTCGCATGAACTAGCAGTTTCACCTTCCATACAACATCAAGCCCTTCACGGATGAGGTATTATGTGACGTTGCTCCCCTTGATGTTTGTGATGTATTATTAGGCCTACCATACTTGTGGAATTGACACATTGTGTATGAGTCAAGGTCTTGTGCTGTTATTGTTACTTTGGGAAATAAGTTGTACAGGATATTGTAGGTAGCACCGCCTACTGCCATCTCTTTGGCTACTGCAAAACAATGCAGTAAGCTAATTTCCAAAACTGGGAGATTTTTTTTCATGATGATATGCCCTCAAGGAAAGAATAATACGGTGGCCACGACCTCAAGACAAGGCCCCTCCGCACAAAAACAACGGATGGAAAAGGTCATGGAGGAGTATGATGACATCTTCACCTCCCCCGTAGGGGTGCCTCTGCACTGTCAGGTCAAGCACTCCATCAATCAGACCCCAAGTGTGCCGCTGCCTATTGGACCAATCTATCGGCGCTTCGTTCTAGAGAATGACAAAATCAAGAGGCAGATTCAGGAGTTGCTACAGAAAGGTCACATCCGAGTGAGTTCATCGCCCTGTGGGAGCCTGATCGTGTTGGTACAAAAGAAGGATGAAACTTGGAGACTCTGTATTGACTATCGGGCGCTGAACAAGATCACTATCTGGAATAGGTACCCAATCCCACGGATTTATGACCTTCTGGACCAACTAAAGGGGGGAAAATATTTCAACAAGATCGACTTGAAGTCAGGATATCACCAGGTACCAATCGAACCCTCCGATGTGTGGAAGACTACCTTCAAAGCCAACGAGGGCCTTTTTGAATGGTTGGTTATGCCTTTCGGGTTGATGAATGCACCTGCAACCTTCATGAGGCTGATAGATGACATCTTACAGCCATTCACCAACTCATTTGTAGTGGTATACTTGGATGACATCCTGATCTTCAGCCAGAGTTGGGAAGAGCACCTCCACCACATCCGACAGGTTCTCCAAACACTGCAACAACACAAGCTATGTGCCAATTTGGAGAAATTCACTTTTGGCATGACCCAAATTTAGTATCTAGGATACATTATTGATGAACGGGGGTGCATGTGGATCCAGCCAAGATCCAAGTCATTCAGGATTGGCCATCTCCAACCACTCTGATAGAGCTCCACATCTTTCTGGGTCTTGCCACTTTGTACTGTAGGTTCGTGTTGGGATTCTCTCATATCACTTGGCCCTTGAGTCAAGTCACCAAGGGAGGAGGGAAAGAAAAAATCTTTTGGTCTGAATCTCAACAGAAGGCATTCAAAGAGTTGAAACTTCGCCTCTGCTTGGCACCAATGCTCGCATTATCAGACTTGCAAAAACCATTTGAGATCGAGATAGATGCCTCTAACTATGCTATTGGGGCAGTCCTTACTCAACATGGGCATCCAGTGGCATATCACAGTGAGACACTTTCATACACAGTCCGAAAGTATCCCACTTATGACAAAGGGATGTATTCCATTGTGCAGGCCTGCCGACAAAGGAATCGTTACATTTTAGGGAAGGAAACGATCATTCACACAGACCACTGGCCCCTGCAGTTCATACAGACGCAAGGGAAGTTTCAGAATGATCCCCATCAGAAGTGGTCCACATACCTACAACAGTTCCATTTGATTATCAAGTATAAGAAGGGCAGCATCAATAATGTTGTAGATTGCCTCAGCCAACCACCAATCATGGCGTTAACCACCGTGCTCAACACTTGTGGGCACAAGACTTCTCATTTGCGACTTCTCTACAAAAGTGACCCAGAATTCAGCCACACATACCAGACGCTCTTGGAGGGTCAGCATGTTCCATATTTTCACCTCCAGGATGCCCTGTTATGCCACCTGGGTCACCTTTGTGTTCCTTCAAGTGAGCGTGCCAAGATGATTTTGGAAGTGCACTGCAATCAGGCTGCTAGGCATTTTGAGGTCATGAAAATGGTGGCAGTACTACAGAGGTATTTCTATTGGCCGAATCTTCAAAAGGATGTCAGGAAGTACATCAGATCCTACACTGCTTGCGCCATTTCCAAACCGACCATTAAGAAGCAAGGCCTCTATACTCCGTTGCCCATCCCTAGTCAACCTTGGGAGTCCATCTCCATGGATTACATGTCGGGACTTCCTTCTACTAAGCATGGAAACAAGTGTGTTTTTGTGGTCATCCACAGATTCTCGAAGATGGCCATTATGGTGGCCTGCAAGAAGAATATCACAGCAGAAGCCACTGCTAAACTCTTCTTTGAACGAGTGTGGGTACACTTTGGGATCCCACAATCCATCATCTCAGATCGGGACAGCAGGTTCCTCAGTACATTTTGTTCCAATCTATGGTCGATGATGGACACCAAACTCACTAAGTCCATAGCTTTCCATCCCCAAACTAATGGCCAGACAGAGGTCGTCAATAGGATGATCGTACACATTTTGTGCATGTACAACTCAAAGCATCCACGCACATGGGATGAGAGTCTCCCCTATGTTCAACATAGCTATAACCGAGCTCTCCACAATTTGACTAGCCACAGCCCTTTTCAAGTGGGCTTGGGATTCCAGCCACTATGTCCCAATGATGTGGCCATGCCATTTGCAACTACTCAGGCAGATTCAGCTCATGTCCAGTCCGAAACCGATAAGGAAAATAACTTCATTGAGAACATCCAACATATTTGCCAGTAGGTCCATGAAATTCTAGAGAAATCAAATGCTAAGTACAAGCACTGACATAACCAACATTGGTTGACACACAATTTTCAGGTGGGTGACAAAGTCTGGTTGCATTTGCAAAAGGAACTCCTTACCAAAGCCTATCGAAAACTCAGACCACTCCGATATGGTCCTTACACCATTACCAAGGCTTTGAAAGACAATGCATTTGAGCTCAGCATTCCCCCATTCCTTGGCCTGCACCCAGTGTTCAATGTGGATCGCCTCCGGCCATACTTTCCACCATTACTAGACACATCTGACATTGCAGAACAACTCACACCAACAAAGTTAAATCCATATTGTTGGAACATGCTGCAACTGATCGGATCATGGACATGCAGATCAAGCACACTCACCAGCAGAATATCCAACTGTATCGAGTTGTTAAAGCAGGCCAACTCCTTCACCAAGGAAAGTGGCTCACCAGGGACCAAGTTCAGCAGAAGTTTCCTCATCTCATGGAGGAACTCAACGCAACGGGGACCATTTCTTCCTAAGGGGGGAGGAATGATCCAGATGGATATTGGTGGCCACCACCAATTCATGATACAACACATACACATATGCATGTGGCACAATAGAATGCACACATGGCACCAGGCAACATATACACATACACAAAATAAGGTAACCTATAAAACAAGGACTCTAGCCAAAAAACCTTCAAAAAACATGAAAAAACAACCTAAAGACAAAAAGTGTTGATGTTGCATCAACACTTTTTTTGGGGTAAATTTTTAACATTTTTTAAAAATGGCTATGAAAACCAATTTTTAATGTGCAAAAAACACCTTGAAAATTAAAAGTGTTGGTGCTTGAATAATGCCTTTCTTTCCTTTTTTTGGGTAAATTTTCAACATTTTTTAGCAATGGCGTTAAAGATAAAATATCATAACTCCAAAAAACCTTAAAATTCCAACGATTTACAGGCATGGCATTAAATATAAATTATCACGTCTCTAAAAATACTTAAAATTCCAACACTTTTCAGCCATGGTGTTAAAGAAAGTATACTTATAATTGTTTTCAACCATAGTTTTAAAGATAAAATATCATGACATAGAAAAAACTTAAAATTTTGACAACTTTTCAATTATGGAATTAAAACCAAAGATCATGACTATAGAAAACCCTAAGTTTTCAACATATTTCAACCATGGAATGATGGAAAAAATTTATGACTAAAAAAACTTTAAATATGAACACCCAAATAATGGAGTCATTATACCAAGGCTAATTTCTTTTTTAAATGTTAAAAATATAGCTATTTTAAAATCTTATCATAAGGCAACTTGACACATTGCAACAAAAAATTAAAATCAACTATCAAATTGACGCTCAGTGTAGGCGAACTTGACCCATTGCAATGAAAACTTTAAGACCAACCATGAAATTGACAAATTATGGGGGTGGACTCGATCCATTATAACGAAAAAATTAAAATCAACTATCAATTTCACACATAATGGGATTGAGTCGTTAATCAAGGATCGACACGAACCCTGCAGAAGAAAAAAAAATAAAACAAAACGAAAAAATAAATATATAAATATATAAAAATGAAAAATACAAAACAAAACAAAAATTAAAACATTGAAAAAAAGGTAAAAAAAATAATAACAAACAAATAAAAATATATATTCAAACATAAAAAAAAATGACAAAAAATACCGTGTATATATATGTGTGTGTGTGTGTGTGGATAAAAAAAATCAAACATAAGAAATATATAAAAAAACAAAACAAAACAAAAACATTAAAAAATAAATAATTAATATATTAAGAAAAAATGAAAAAAATCATTAAAAAAAATTCAAAAACAATAATAAAATCAATTCAAAAAAGATAAAATTAAATTAAAATAAAACATTAAAAACATTAAAAAAAAAGTTAAAAAAAAATGGTACCCCCGCCCAACTGTCCAAGGGGCATGGCCCAGGTCAGGGGAGCTTTCCTCCTCCTCCTCCTCCTTCTTCTTCTAATTTAATTGTATTTTTTTATATTTCTGATTTTTATTTATTTTAAATTGTATGTTTTAATTTATTTATTTTTGTTATTTTTACTTGAAATTTTATCCGAATCATTTTTTTTGGAAAAATTTTCAAATGTCATCATTTTTTGATATAAAATTCATAAAAAAAATCCATAAACTTTGTTATTTTTCGAACATTTTTTATTCAATTTTCTCATAAAAATATTTTATTTAACATGTCATTTTTAGCTAAAAGCTCCCAAATACATATTTTTTTTATTATATCTATATGAAAAATGTGTAATGTTGGTTGAGCGTTTAAAATTATTATTTTTTAGTGAGGATTATTTTATGTGTATTGAAATATTAATTAATGATATATAAATATATAAAAAAAAATTCTAACCTCAAAATATTAATTTTATTAATTTTACAAAAAAATTAAAAATTTCATTATAAAAAAACATTGTGAAGAAAAACAAAAAACGTGTGTTCACAAAACCCTTAGAAAACAAACATCTTAGGACGAAAAACAAGAAAATGAATAAGACAACTTGAAAATGGTTAAATAATCAACATTTAAAAAAGAATTGTGTATACTTAAGACATAAGAAAATTTAAAGTGTCAAAAGTATGCTTAAAAAAGGTTGATGTTTTTCAAACTTTGCATGAAAATCACCAACATTTTAAAAAAATTATCTATACTTAATATATCAAAAAATTTAAAGCGACAAAAAATAAACCCCAAAAAAGGGATTCATGTTGCATCAACACTTTTCAAATTGACATGAAAATCATGAACATTTTTTTAAAAAATGTGCATACTTAATACATAAGAAAATTTAAATTGTCAAAAATATGCTCCACAAAAAAGGTGTATACTGAATCAACACTTCTCAAAATCGGATGACTTCTTGCAACTCTAAAAAACTGAGAACTCGGTACAGTTACCATTTGATATGTTACTTTGTTACAACACAACATATACACATGGCACAATACAACAAGTACACAACATTGTAACGACTACAAGCCTGCAATCACATACCATCGAGAATCAAGAGATTGTACCATATCCACTCATATAAATCAGGAATCCAAAGCATACAAGAATTTTGCCCAAACCTGGAATCTAGAGGACTTTTTCCTTCACTTGAACATATCATTTTTCCATGTTTTTTCCACGTGCACCGACATCCCAAATTCTGGGTCTATTGTCCTTCAGCTTATCCATGATTGCTCCAACATGTTGCAGATCACATTGTTTTCATTCTGTTGGTATATCCTTCAGTGTTCCCTATAATGAAAGCATGGGAGCAATATGAGAATCATATTCAAATGATATTAAAATCATAGATCAGCGAGGGCTACTTTTTCCCAATTGATTCCTCATTAAACCATGAATCTTTTCTATGCCATTCACATCTGCATTAAATAAATTGAAACATTTATTCTTCCACAAGAATGACCCCTGACAAACCCTGTCAGACACAATGGGATTTTCATATATATACTCATAAGCTTGATCATGCATACAATACAAAATTACATGTGTAATTCGATTTAAGGTTAAGATAACTTCCTTTGTGCCATTTCAGTGTCCATGTTCCCATGGACCCATCTCGCCCATTTTTATGTCATATTACTATCCAATTAATTAAGGATATGATATATATTGAATTATGTTAAATAAAACTAGGGTTAGATAACTCCCTGTGTATAAGCAAAACATGCATTAGTTAATGGAATTCTCTTTTGAGAATTCCTCCCTTTTCCTCTTCCTCTATTTTTTTATGTTATGTCACAATTTACATCAACTTAACTTTTATCCATGATTGTCGTCATGTTCAGGAGTAACTCTCCAATATGTTCCATAGTTGGCCTATTTCTGACCCATGTTCCCAACATTGGCATGCTCTTGTTCATGTTGATCATGTGTTGCCCCTTCCCAGCCTTTCTATTTTTCATGTACACTTATTGATAATGTATAGGCATCTCTCAATTCATATTGTTCTATTGGTCCTCCTTGACCCTCTTACTAGAGCCCCATGGCTTCCCTGCCACCCCTACCAACTTTCCCTAACACCTCCAAGCATAAAAAATGAAAATAAAATATGAAATCGAAAGGCACGTTCAAGAGGAAAGCAAAGGGAAACATTGTGAAAATGAAATCCATAACAACAATCATAAAGGAAAACCGTATACAAAACAATATGGCCCTGCTTAATCAACAATCAAATTATAACAAATCATACAATTAAAATTTAAAAATCATAGCATATCAGCCTCAAACAAAAGAATTCCCAAAAATTAGCCCAATCCCCTCAATCCAACCTATATATATATATAGATATGTGGGTAGGAACACTTGAAAAAGGATTGTCCTCATAGGTAGAAGAAGAAAGGAAATAACCCCTGGAAACCAAGCGAACATGAAATTGCAATGCAAGATGCCGAAAAAGAGGAGGGGGAAACCTCTCAAGCTTTGTGATATATATATATATATATATATCACAGAGCTTGAGAGGTTTCCCCCTCCTCTTTTTCGGCATCTTGCATTGCAATTTCATGTTCGCTTGGTTTCCAGGGGTTATTTCCTTTCTTCTTCTACCTATGAGGACAATCCTTGTTCAAGTGTTCCTACCCACATAACCAACATGTGATGAGCTTGTTTTCCTTTTCAAACTCATAGGGCCTCTTCTTGCCCTTGTTAGCAGAACTTTTGTCCACATTGTGATGACTAGGAGCCTATTGAAGTAGCCTTGAATGTATGAAAAGTTCTACCTCAATATGGTATTCAACCTTTCTTGATCATTTTGGCTCCTAATGAGCCTCCATTTCTCTTCCTTACAACTTTTAAGCTCAACCTTCATTTCCTTGAGCTTAGCTCTCAAGTATTTGAGCTCAACCTCTAGTTTCCTAAGGGTGCTTATTCCTTGATGGGATTGGTCCATCTCCTATTGTGCCATGCCACGATACAAACTTTATTTTGCTGCCGCAAAGTCTGGTTATTTGCTACCACATACACTCACCTATCAATGAATTGATGAAATAATATAAATAAATATACCAACTTCCATTTCCCCAAGCTAAGCCAAGCACAATCCCTATAGTTGTTCACATATCCTCAAGATTTTTTTATTCATATGTCTCAAACCAAGACACAATTAAGAGTTGCATTAGATTGATTTCAAAAATTTGAATTACATATACATTCATATTAGCAAGTTTACTCTCCTGCTCTTACAGGTTTTAGAAATCCATCCTTAATTAGCATCATCGGCAGTAAGTTAAAATCAACCATCATTATCATTTTTCAATATTAATTTTATAGCTAAATCCAACATTAGCTACTAAGTTCAGCCTCTTTACCAAGGCCAGTTATCATGGAATTTGCAACCTCAAAAGGTCACTTAGAAGCCATATATATATATATATATATATATATATATATATATATATATATATATATATATATATATATATATATATATATATATATATATATATTCATCATCAACATTTTCCATCTTCATAATTTATGGTTATCACATTCATAAATGCATCATAGATATGCATGTAATCTGCAATTGGCACATAACTATTCAATCATAGTGCTACACCCACCACAAGCTTGCATAAGCAATCAATCAACATATACTCAACAATCACAGTGCTGCCACCAACACCAAATAAGTAGACATCAAGACATGTCACTCTTTTATAGAGCCACAAAATATCCTCCCTTCAATCCATTGAAGTTCTTAGCCTCATTACATGTAGAACATGGGATTCTTACATCCCAATCAATATATATATATATATAGGATAATACAAGCAACACATGTATTTCCCCAAAATCCCTCATATCATACAAGCATTCGCATGCTCATACATCCCAACTGTATAATAATACATCACTTAACTGGTAGTGCTAATACATTATAACAATTATGCACAAAACCATGCAGACAATTCTATAACAGATAAAGAAATAACTATTATCCCAGGTCACAGTAATAAGTTGTCCATACCTTCAGCATGTAAGATAGTAGTTTCATGCATTGCTAATGCATCCCTCAAACAACATGTTAGCATCATGACTTCAATTCCACATAAAATTCTATAATCAAATGCCATAAACAACATAAAATCCACAATCAATGCTATAAGTAATATGCAATCATTATTTACCTTTAGCTAGGTGCCAAGAGCTTATGCTCCATTCCATCTCCTGAGATCTAATTATTGGATTTACCACTCTGTTAAATTTCATAATAGGGCACCTATTTACTTCCAAAGGTTTAAAGTTGCACCTTTGACTTTGTTTCATCTACATAGAGCCCATCTAGTCCAAGTGTTGAACTTGGAATCTTTGATACCACTTTGTAACATACCCCCCGCTATCCCTATCTCCAACTAAGGTCAGAAGGAGGATGTTACCAAGCTGACCCAACCTCCAAAGTCCAGCTATGGAAATGGGGTTTATATTTTCAACCTTTTTAAATTCCTTGAAAGTTAAAATGGACGACGTCATTTCATTCATCTCATTGAGACCTTTCCAACGATATAAAGTTTGTCCCAATATAACTCCCCAGTCAAAATATATGGTCAATCAAAGATTGGCGTATTATATAGTGTCATGTCATCTTTACCTGTCATGTGGAACCCATGTGATCCCCACATGGTGCCCATGTGGTTATCCGAATCAACCACTTCATCGTCACATGGAAACATTACCTTAACTATCGATCACATCACACCATGTTTCATATAATCGCCTTCTTATGGTCCCCATAGACCAACAAAAATACAACATATACAATGCACGCAGTTGCAAGCCCCTCTGGCCACGTCACCCCATAAATAAGATCCCGACAGGTTGCAATACAATCTTCCACCATCTTGACATAGTTCAGCCAACTGCGCAGTCGCATTCTTCCATGCCTGCCTATGGGATCCATCACACCGTGTCACCCCAACCTAATTATCTCAGTGTTTTCCATTGTAATGCTCCTCTCTAGGTTTACATGGAGCTTATATTTATATATTACTAGGCTTATCCAAGTCAATATGTGTATGATACATGCTGCCTAGCATGACTGCCAACCGAAGTGCTTATAGATGTCATGTCATCCTAGGTGAAATACCATGGGGATTTCATATTGCGCCCCTCATGAATGCTCTAGGGCTATGTGGACTATGCAAAAATTCCCCTCCCCCTCTGAAATTACACACCAATTGCATCAGTTTCCACTTCATTGGGCCCATAACGACCACATCACCCTAGGAAGAAAATCCCAAGAGTTCTACCTTGGACTCCTTTAGAAACCTCTGGGGTACCAAACCACTAGGGTCCATCTAACAATGAGAATTTGTATATAGAACCAAAGGCCCAAATTGAGTCAGGTAGTCATCTTATATACAAGCCCCACAATGCCACATCACCCTATAAATTAAATCTCGGGAGCCCCAAATGGACCTCCACTTTAAACCTGTGGGGTAAAAGTCCTAGGGTCATCCAACGGTGATTACAGCAACTTGCGATTAATAGCTTGAATCACCTTCCCTCTAACACTTGGTCATGACACCTCTTCTTATGGGAACATTAGGGTTTCAGTTTCACCCTCTGGCACTTAAGGCTTCTAGCCTTCTGATGAGCCTAAGTATTGCAATAAGAATGTTGCAACTCCCAAGGCTACCAAATTTAATTATCATCCCGGGGTTCATATAAAATTAGGAGGTATTGGCACTGTATGTGCAACATACAATGTGTCCTTCCATTGTTGTCATGATATAATGAAGTGCATGTAATGAAATAAAATCCTAAACTAATTGCAGAAAATTAAATACTCGAAATGGAAACCTTAACCTATTGCAAGAAAGAAATACAAGGAAAGAAACCTATTCTAATTGCATAAAGTAAATATCATGAACTAAATTTTAACCCTTACATTTCAAAGAGTTTATATCCATTAGCAGAGTTCATTGGATGTGGCAATCATCATTATATTATCCATTTCATAAATATGTCCATTAGCCCAAATCGCTGAAATTTTTTGCATGGGTAAAGAGGCAAGTCCTAAGCGGTCTTTACCCTTACATAATAATTGATTTAGAGCCTATTTGTCTTGATTCATCCCTAAAGGACAATAACCAAGCTTCTTGAGTGAATCTAGGAAAGTGTATACATGTTGGAAGGTTGCTACAGGAGATCTTGTAATTACTACAGGAAACTGCAGATTTTCTATAGGGAGTTATAATTCACCGAATGACCAAGAAAATAAAATCCAAATTGGATGGGAAAATTTCTTTTATTGACTAAGATGTCTTAGGTCTCCATTCCAAGTGGAGAAACTTGAAAAGACCTTTGTTAACCCATGCTAAAAAATATCAGAAAATTACTAGTCTAAAATCTAGAAATTCGAGAACTAGTGAGCTAGTAAAGCTATCAAATTACTAACCTAATCAAGTGAAAATTCATTGGGGTAGTTCTTGTTATTAACTAGAACGTTTTTTTATCTAATGCAATTGGAATCAACTCGATTTAAGCTCGTTACCATGCTTCAAAAAATAGAAGAAATTTACTATTACTTGCCACAAGGGACTTCTAGAAATCTAGATTTGGGAATAAGAAAACTAATCCATGTAGCTCAATGATTAGTATGACCTTCCAAAGTTGTTCCAATGATGAAATTATATTTTTGATCCTGAAAAATAACTTACTTCAACCATTTAACCCAATCCCACAACAAGAAATCATTAATACTAAATGCAGAAATAGAAAAAAGACAAGAATAAGAGATGCATGTGAATAAGAAGTGAGAAGAAGAAATGTAAATGATACAAAAGGGCTTTGAGGCTACTAGGATGGACAAGCCCAAGGAAACTTAGAGCCCTATGGAGGAGACCAAGACTTAGAAGCTTAACATGGCACCAATATTAATTATTTCCATCAATACAATTACATCCCTGCAAGAAATGACATTGGAGCCATAAAAATACGAGTTCTCTCCAAAAGAAGACTAAGAAAAATCCACCCCTAGAGGAAATTCAACTTGTTAATTATACAAAATGATTAGGAAGCATTCCCAATGAAAGGAGGAAGCTTTTCCCACTAAAATCCCTTAATTAGTGGATCTGGTTCACAATACTAGGAATCTGCATTAAATGACAAGGAACACATTCCTAGATTTTATCAATCATTGGAGCTCCAGAATTTGTGAAATTATTTCAAAATATCTTCTTGATTTATTATTTAATATTGATCCTCCTGTAGTATGGAGAAAGTCCCTAAATTATCTCCTCCTCCAAATCTTCATAATTTGCCCAATATTCTCACAATATTCCACAAAAATAAATAATATTAGGCACAAATATGCAATTATCCATAAACCTTCCTAATGAACATATTAAAGTTAAAAATACATTATCTAATGCAAAAAGAGAGATTTAATGTGCTGAAGGATGGTCAGATGGGCCTTAATTTATGTCTAATTTAGAGGCCCATCACCTTCCCCATGCATTTACAAATGATATCATATACAGATAATGGGACCTCTTCCCAAGGCCTCAACACAAACACATATCTATAGATGTAATATCCTCAAGCCCCTTCTCTTGTGCACTACTTGCACACGATTGTAATCTCTCTTGAGCTTGATAATGACTCAGCCATATATATATTCGTTGAGCATTGCCTCTCTTCAACTTACATTTTTTCAACACAGCTCGGCCTACAAAAATACAATCATTTATATATATATATATATATATATATATATAGATGAAGGGATGTCTCTCCTAACCTTAGTTAAGCCTTGTAGTCTGACCTCCCATACATATACACTATATATGAAAACGGGAGCCTTATCCCTTCTAATCTTAAATAAGGACTTGGCCTAACCCGACAATATGTATATATAGTCTTACAAAACCAAGATATCCCTCCAAGACTTTACAATTTATAAGCCAAGACCTAATTTCCATTCTTAAAATAGAAAACTAGTTATTTCGTAGATCCTTCTACATCCTGACACACAAGTATATCATACATTTCTCCAAACTCAAGCAATAACTGATTCTCATACCCAAACACATACATGCCCTTAAATGGAAGTATACTCAGATTAATACATGGACTTAACTCATTCCAAAACCATGCATGAATTCAATAATTCCTTGTTATACATGAACTATACTTCCCAGGATTATCAAGGTTATTGTTAATAAACATATTTAATAAGTAACAAAAAATCAATGCATTTAGACAAGTTCAAGATCATATTAATATAGATATCCACCTATTTGTCCCATTCAAGGTTTCAAGATAACATCTAGGCTCCAAAAGAAACACCAAAATCAATCCATTCTTCATATAAATACACAAAAGGATTTGAATCCATATTTATATAGGAAATCCCATTCCTATCATTAAACCATGGATTGAGAACATAGTTGAACACATGTGACAATCGGTAGAATTTATAAAACACAAAAAAACATCCATTTGGAAATCCATGGTACACAAGGTATATGAAGCACTCATAATATAATAACCAAAGTCAAGATTTCTACATACATATAGGCTATATGAACACTTATTTGAAAATGGAGGAATCTAGGCAACTAATATTGGGACTCTAACTCTCCACCCAACCTTAGACGAGATAAAACCAGTTCTTACTTATACTTTTCACCCCCAAACCAAATTTTAGAGCTTGAGTATGGTCACTTCAATGGATTTCCTCACACCTTTAACATCACTGGGAGTCCAAATATCCTCCTATCTCCACCAAACAACCAAATAAGGGAATCTAGAGGTAAAACCACCTCCACCGTCAAAGATAATATACACAATGGTTCCACCCAAGCCTGGGTGTCCAGAACTCACTATAATAAATCTAGACAAACAAGCAAGGGAGACTTCATAACACTTCTCACTAGGAACCCAAGAAGGAGGATTCCACCTGAACCATCAAGGGAATATAGAGATTAACCCATCTCCACCCTCCAACCAATTAGGGAATCCAGAGACTACTACTCCTCACCTGAGAGGTGTGTCCTTCTGGGCCTCCAGTGCTCAACTAAATTACCGATATTCGCTTCTTGTCTCCTTGGTGATGTTGAGATTCTTTTCATCCAACACCCTACAGGGGCTCTTTTGTGTCCCTCCACCTCCTCCTCTCATTTCTTCTTGGAGATGAAGTTGAGAGACCTCTCTCTCCTTGGTGATGTTGAGATTCTTTTCATCCAACTACTGCACTTCGATTCTATATCTTTATTTTTCCAGGGTCTGCAACACCCTACGGGGGCTCTTTTGCGTCCCTCCACCTCCTCCTCTCATTTATTCTTGGAGATGAAGTTGGGAGACCTCTCTCTCCTTAGTTGTTGAAAAAGGTAGCAAAAATTCTCAATTTGAGTTTTCCTTAATTAAATTGGCAAAATTTGAAATTCCACATCAACAGACAACTTGGATGAGTTAACTGAGGTGGCATGGTTTTTATCACCCAATTAGCTTATTTAATTTGATTTGGAAGACTTGAGTTCATTTAAGGATGAGTGATTGCTAATTTATGGCAATCTAATTCACTTAAATTGAGTTATTATCAGTTAAACTAGTTCTAACGGTTGGAGGAACTAGCAAAAGGTAAAGTTGTCCAGTGTGACATCAGTCACACTCAGTAATCATCTAGTTAACTGATCAATCAGCCCAAAATAATTGTTTCATTTAGAGAATTCAAGTTACTCATTTGAGGTGGAGGTTCCAAGGCAGTGTACTATCAATTGTAGACTATTCCAATGTGTAAAGGTGGTGCATGCAATTAGAGGATCATCCTAAAGAAATTGTGCAATCCAATTGAGGAATTTCCTAACTAATAGGGGCCTAATTCCTCAAGGAATAACGCAAGGAAATAGGATCTTGGAAGGCTTGAAAACTATCTAAGTTTTGACCAAAGTCGGTCAGTCAGGTAGAGGGATAGACTATACACTTGCAGGTTGTTCTTAGGCTTGAGAAAGTATATGTATTCATCTCTATTCTTTGATTAATGCAATACATATAGGAAGGGGTTTTGAGCAGTTTCTTTCCCCTAGATAAATCTCTGTGTATGTGTGTTATTTATTAATGCTTGTTTATGATTTGTGTTCTAGATTGTGAATTGAATTCCACGGAGCAATAGAGTATATTTGAGTCTTGTGATTTAGTAAATTTCATGAGCAGCTTCATTTCTACACATAACTTATACATGTATTATAGAAGGATTCACATTAGAACCAGTCCTTGAAGTCTTGATGTACAGCGATCATTGAAGAATTAATGAGTTGTTAGGAAGCATAGTTATGGAGCCCTAGTTCAGGGCATGTCCAACAAACCCTATGTGAAGACTTTTTAATCGAGCTAGAAGGCTGCTCGTGGGAAGATCAGTGATTCAATGTTTAGTGACAACAAAATGAGTTGTGATCATTGATATTGGTATATTGAGGAGCAGAGATATTTCCCACAGGGAGACCGAGACTAAGAGGGAGTCTAGTTTCAAAGGGAGAATCACTATGGAAGCTAGTACTTTAGGATCTAAGGATCAGATCAAACTCATTATTGAAGTAGTTGTAGCAGAATTGTGGAAGCAACAACAGAGAAGTAGCAACAGCAGTATGAGTAGATCAAAGTTCGCTATGCATGCGACTATACCTCCAGGTGTGAGGTGGGGCGATGTGAAACCCTAGTTCCAAGAGTGAAAAAATTTGGGTAGGGTCCATTAAGGTGTTCTCCTCATGGATCATTACCTTCCTACATGGGCCCACAATATTCAGTAGAAGGAGGATCAGTGTCAGTCAAATATTGAGGAGTAGAGAGGAGTGTTGATATCAGAGCAAGAGGCTTAGTAGCAGAGTCAGTTTCAGAACAATTTTCCCAGTAGATAGTTGCAGACACAGTTGATTTGATTTTCTTTTTATGTTTCTTAGTTGTAGATGTTGCAGTAGCAGCAATAATAGTGAAAGGTGTTTCATGTAGTACATTCCACAAATGCATGATAGGGGTGGTTGATAATATATTTCTTGCTTAGAGGGAGTGTTGAAAAATGCAGCAAAAAATTCTTAATTTGATTTTGCCTTAATTAAATCAGGAAAATTTGACATTCCACATCAATAGACAACTTAGATGAGTTAACTGAGGTGGCATGGATGTTTTCACCCGATTATCTTAGCTAATTCAAGTTGGAATACTTGATTTCATTTAAGCATTAGTGATTTCTAGTTTGTAGCAATCTAATTCAGTTAAATTGAGTTATTCAGTTAAACTAGTTCTAACTATTAGAGGAACCAATAGAAGGTCAAGTTATTGAGTGTGACATCAGTCACACTCAGTGATCATCCATTTAGTTGAACCCAAAAAAATTGTTTCTTGCAGAGAATTCAAGTTACCTAGTTGAGGTGGAGGTTCCAAGGCACTGTACTGTCATTTGTAGACTATTCCAATGTGTACATGTGATGCATGTAGTCAAACGGTTAGCCTAAAGGATTTGCGTAATTCAATTGAGGAATTTCCTAATTAATAGAGACCTAATTCCTCAAGGAACAACTCAAGGAAATAGGATCTTGGAGGGCTTAAAATTTGGCTAAGTGTTGACCAGAGTCACTTAGTCAGGAAGAAGGATAGACTATACACTTGCAAGTTGTTCTTAGGCTTCAACAAGCATATGTATTCATCTATATTCTTTTATTAATGCAATACCTATAAGAAGGGGTTTTGGGAATTTTCTTTCCCCTAGATAAATCTATGTGTATGTGTGTTATTTCTTGATTCATGTTTATGATTTGTGTTCTAGATTGTGAATTGAATTCCGCATATCAGTAGGGTAGATTTGAGTCTTGTGATTTAGTAAATTTCATGAGCACTTCCAGATAGACACATAATTTCTGCATCAACCACCACTACAACTTGTAATTTCTCATCTTCTCTTCATGCAGTGTCCTCTCTTCTCTGCATAAGTGATTCCCTCAACCTCCACTCCCCGTTGTTGTTTTAAATGATTGCAAGATTCCTCCCTCCTATGTCAAATATTGGTCTCCCTGTAATTCATCCCATTGTCATTGTTGCAATTTTCAATGGTTGCATCCTCTTAATCTACGTCACGATTATTCTCTCTTGTCGACCAGTGTAGTCCATACTTTTTCATTAATTTTACTCCTCTTATTTGCCTGTAATTGTTTTTCAACTATTACATGACATGTCCTCATCTTTCAGTTGCATTTAATAATACAATCAACTCCATTAAGGATGCCAGTTAGGCCATGACTGATATTAATAACCACATCTCTATCTTCCCAAGCAACCTTCTCCCCAAGCTTCGAAATTTGTGTCCCATATCTCAACCTTTATATTTAGAATCAAAGTATAATAATTATTTACAATGAAGGGGAATTAGCTTGTGGATGTCACATTAAACAAGTTGGGCCAATATTATCTAGATTGCGGGAGCTTGTAAGATGTTCATTTGTCAAAAAAATGACCTCCACGTGGCTAATTGAGATAAGATTTTAAAATTTCTATCATTTCATCCTCCTCGGCACATATTTGAAAGATAATGTCCACCCTTGTGTGGAATAAGTCACCATTGATCCATGAATGTGCAACACTTCTACTAATAATTCTTTGTTTCCGATAAGTTGGCAGTTGTTGAGGTATTTTTCCTATTCCTAAATAATTCATGATGTATACAAACAAAGGTATGTGGGTAGACAATGCAAAAAATTGTTCGTTAGGGAAATGAGCATTTATAGAAGTAATATAGTTTTCATTCTGTAACTTGGAAAAGAAATCAGCAATTGGATTGACTTTACCAGGCTGATCCACTATTGTGACATTGAATTCCTATAATAACATAAGCCATCTCATGATCCTGCCATTGGTTACCAGTTTGTTCATAAAGTACCATATAGATACATGGTCAGTGTGAATAAAGACTTCAAAACCCATAATGTAATACTTGAACTTATTTATAGAATGCACCAACAATAAGAATTCATTGTTTGTCACTGTATAGTTTATCTTAGTGGGGTTTATATTCTTAATAGTATAATAAATGGCACAGTAACATTGGTCTTATTTCTTCCCAAGGATAGTCCCCAAAGATGTGTCTGAGGCATTCATGGAAATATAAAAGGGGAGGTACCACTTAGGCCCCCTCAAAATAGGTGCAACAAAAAGTTTCTCTTCTAGGGTCTTGAAAGCACACTGAAAATGATCATCCCAAAGGAAAGAAACATCCTTAGACAACAACTTCTATGATGGTGTGGAAAGTTTTCTAAAATTCTCAATGAAGCATCTATAATATCCTTCAAAACCAAGAAATATTATTACCTCTTTATGTGTTCTAGGAACAAGTAGTTGAGAAATGTTTATGGTCTTGGTTGAATCTACCTCAATTCTTATAGCAAAAACCACATGCCCATGCACTACACCCCTAGTTAGTAGCATGCGACATTCTACATTACTCAAGGAAATATGTGCTTCCTAACATATAATCGATGCTTTCTTTATATTTTTCAAAGCTTCCTCAAACAAATATCTGTAAATGGTAAAATCATCCATATACATCTCCACACAATCATGAATAAGGTATGAGAAAATCCATAGTACAACTCATTGAAAGGTGGCAGGATCGTTACATAGACCAAAAAGAAACACTTGGTAGGTGAAGGTCCCCCAAGTACAAGTAAATGTGATATTCTCCTAATCCTCTATTTCTATTTGGATCTGGTTGTATCCACTCTACCCATCTAAGAATGAAAAATACTTGTTTCCCACTAGGGTATCTAGGACCTAGTCGATGAAAGGAAGAGGAAATTAATCCCTCATGGTATCTTTTTTTGGGTCTTGAAAGTCTACACATACATGCCATTTCCCTAATGGTTTAGGCACTAAAACTAAAGGGGGAACCCATTTACTATCAAATATTGGGTAGATTAGATTAGCGTCAAGAAGCTTATGTAACTCCTCCTTAACGACTTCCTTAAGTGATGGATTCATTCACCTCTAGGGCTACTAGACAAGACAAGCATCAATTTGAGTGTAAATATGGTGTGAACATATTTCAGGATGATCCCCTTCATGTCATTGTAGTGTCAAGCAAAGGCCTTTATTTATTTTTGCAAGACTTGGGTCAATTTTGTCTGTTGATTATTAGTAAGTTCATTACTAATATAAAAATTTCCTAGGATTGACTTCAAGAGGAGTATGGTTCCATTTCTTGTGAAGAGGTCACTGGAATAGTATTATAAAATGAAGATACAACTATTAGATCATTAGATTCTTGTACATTGTCTTTTTAAATATATTCCAATGAGTGATTATTATAAGAATATAAAAAATAAGAATAACACAGGAAAGAATTGGGTTGTTCTCCTTTTCAAAATTCTCTAATATTTCTTAGTTGATCCACTTGACAAATCGATTGAACCACCTCCTCATCACTTGTTGAATCATTGAACCACGAAACCTCTTCTAACTCCACAAGAGATTTTGCAGTGGGTATAACATGATCTGCTTTACTACCCCCCATTGGGGATAAGCATACTATTAGATATGCATCCTATAAAGGCATCCATGTTAGAAAGCCATGGTCTCCCTAGGATTATGGGATTTCCTCCTACTGATGTTTTAGTCAGCAAAAACAAAAAATCTACAAGGTACTCCCATCAATCTAGGGAGATAATTACGTCGTCTAAGTTTCCCTCCAGCTTAACCCTATATCGGTTTACTAATTAAGAACAGTTGGGGTAGGATGTGGGTTTGTCAACTCAAGTTATTTCATGGTTTGTGTAGTCATAACATTGATGGCTTCTCCAAGGTCAATTAAGGTGTTCGATATGCATACTTCGTTAATGTGCACAGAGGCTATAGTATTACTAGGATCTATGTACTTCTTAGCTAAGTTCTTTTTGGTAATTAAATGAACATACTCTCCAAAAAGATTTATAATTAGTGGATCTTTTCTTTCTAAGTGGAGAGAGTGATGCCCTCAGAAGTGGTGATTTTATTAACATTATTCCTCCATACCAATTTTTTGGCCCATTGGTGGAAAAATTTGGTGTTTCTATATCCTATCTTAAATGGTAAACTTCTACATTTTATTATCCAAAGTCCCCCCTCCTTTCTCAATTCTATTTGAATTTTTTGAAAGGTTGCTTTTTCTACCACAAGAAATCTCTAATGTTCAAAACAAGGAAAATAATAAGAGGGGGATGAATTAGTATTTTATAAATTTTAACAATTACTTAGTCAATCAACCACATTCAACAATACAATAATGCACCAATGACATAAATATCGAACACAATATGTTTATGTGGAAACCCATGCGAGAGAAAACCACAATTTTTCTTTTTATTATAATGTAAATGCATGCACCAAATTTAGTGTACATCAAATTTTGTAGCACAAACCCCAATTTCCTTGCAAGCACCCACTTACTAGAAGCACCAAATCCCAAAGTTTGCAAGCACCAACCTCCTAGAGGAACCAACCCCCTGATATTTACAGGAACCAACCTAAAGGAGACTCCAATCCCTTGATCTACAAGCACCTACTTGCTCTACCTGTTAGATTCATCTTTCATTCATTTTCAAACTTAGATCCATAAGCTTTTAAAAACAAAAATACTCATATAACTTCTTACTTGTTGCTCTACCTTAGTCTTTCTCAAGTTTTCTTCTATTCCTTCTCAAATCTATTATAGTCCTTAGTTATTACTAGCTCTTTTAGATCTAAACCTAACCATGTCTACAAATATCCAAAACACCATTTCTTTAGCCTTCTTTTGTAGTCAGAATTAGTCTAGTCACTGCATTTATTCACCTCTATCCCAGATCTGATCACAACATTCATATTTTCTTAGCATCTCTCCTCCTCTCGCTCAGATCTGATTACAACATACATATCTTCTATGCATCTCTTCTTTCTATGCAACATACTTTGTTTGTCTACACTTTTCATCCTTTCCCACTCTATCTTTTGGCCTAGATCTGATCTCAACATTTTATTCGTTTAACCTCTTCCAGGGACTCTTCTGTATATGTTTTCTCATCTCACCATCATTTTGCACTTACCTCCTTCTATTTTCTCCAGCACAATTCTCCTCTACATACTCTACATCAGATATGTAATGACTATCACAAAGCTTCTTAAGATTTTTGTTTCCTCTTCCACTCAGTAGCTCCAAATCTCTTGATCTTTTTATTTAAATTTCCTCATTAATCTTCAAGAGTTCTCCTACGCTTTTATATTTTATTATCTTTCTTTGTCATGGGCATCGAGCCATGGTTATCACCCATTGTATATCAACTTGGCTTCATCACACATTAGTGAGTTTCACACCCTCCTTACTCGCTTTGGACTGGATTTTCTCTTCATCATTTTTTCACAATGCATCTCTTCATTAGCTATAACTTGATGTCCCTCTCAATGAAAAAACACACACAACACATCTATGATAAACATAAATTCTTCTACAATTTTTTCACATTTTTTGCACATCCACTGGACTTCCTCGACTTCCTCTCATTGATTTGCATGGGACTACTTCACTAGTTAATTTTCTTGAGGAACCTTATTTTCTCACATCATTCTCCTCATATATATAAATATATAACTCGACTTCATCATGGCACTTTAAAGAAATTTTGGCTAATTTTGGTGCTCGAACCATTGACATTAGATGATTTTCAACTAATTTTGGTGTTAACATATTTTTTATAGATTTGGTGCCCGAGACCTCAAATTTCTGACTTTAGTCCTCAGGCTTTGTTTCTCATGTGCCACATGTCTCCTAGTGCTATAACCTTGAGCTTATCTCTCATCAACATCAACATATCATCCAATTTTAATGCTTGAGCACCACGATTCAAAGTCGAGGTTCCAATGGATGATAGGCCCTTGGGCATTTAATCCTAAGCCCCATGTGCCCAATGACAATGAGCTAGGGCTAGTCCTTTCTCAAATCATCGCTCATTAGTGAGGAACTATAAATAATGACCAACCTTGAGCTGATAGTCTAATGGATATACTTGTACATGACATCAATTATCATGGAATGTTTCTCGTTAACTGTCGTGAAATATTCATTGTCCATTGGCCATTGTATATGAGTCATTTCCTGTTGGCCAAACTCCATTGTTTTTCACAACATTTTCTAGTCAGGCAGTTTGAATGTTGGATACATCACTTAACAGTCCATCATCTACTAGGGATATTTTTATATCTACTGGCTTGTTTCTCATCGACCACATTCGTTTGCACATTGTTCTAAAGTTCTGATAGCCCGGTGCCCTAGTAACCCAGTGAAGGACCCACATACTACATCATCTATCAATTCATGCTTCCATGTCATTTATTGCAACCATTGAGTGTTTTCCAAGTGTCCTTCTGCACATGCATGCATGCCATGTGTCACTTGCCAATTATCAATTTGGCCAATCAAAAGTGTGGAATTCACTTGCGACTTGTCACTCTCTCTCTCTCTCTCTGGCTACCACATCATCATCAAAGCCATGTATGCTTCACTATGGCATCCACCTAGCATCCACGTCAAATGTGCTACAAACCTGCTTTGTTTTTCAGGCATTGCTTCGCTGGCTGTCATTATGTTGTGTGTAAAATGTTTAAACCAAGTGGCTTGATAGACCCCTAGGCACTTACTGCGAAGTCCCTTGCGATTAAGCACCATGGCCAACATATTGCTAGTTCACTAGTTTTCAACTGTCATTACTCCCTCCTAAACTTGTGTTTTAAGCGACCTTTTGGCACCAATCTGATGAGGGGCCTGAGTTCCTTAGAAAATCATTAGTATTGCAAGGGGGCCTTTCTTGGTTTTGGTATGGATCAAGGGGGCATGGGGTGCACAACCAACCACTTGCTACCACATAGCCTCCGTAAAACATGGTGGTTTCAACTGTGGTAGGGTACCTCCCCATTAAGAGGTTTGCACCTTGGGAGATTTTATCCCTCTTGACGCTTGATAGATCGAGAGTTAATATGGATCTAGGCTGATTGCAATATAAATATATTTGTAATGTGAACATGTTTATTGATTATGATAGTAGTGTGAATATGCTTGTTGCTTGTAATAAAAAAATCAAATAACTTCAATGAGACAAATTAATTACCCGGATGCGGGTGAAATAAATGAGTCATGATGTTTCATAGGACAAATGGAGGTGTTAGGTTTGAAAGGGGCGGTGCTCCCAGCATCACTCTGCCTCCAGGAGCCTTCACCTTGAAGATTAGAGAAGGCCTGTACATCATCCTTGATATCAAGCGGACGGCTGAGATCGGTTTGAAGAAGGTGCGATATGCGATTGCTAACAGATCGCATCGCAACATCGCATCGGTGGGAGCGAAAGGGTGGAGCCTAAACATTTGGGTGCAATATGCGACTTGCGATCGGATCGCATCGCAACGTCGCGTCGGAAGGAGCGAAAGGGCAGAGCCTAATCATATGGGTGCGATATGCAATATGTGATAGGATTGCATCGCAACGTCGCGTCGGCAGAAGAGAAACGGTGGAGCACTAACATATGGGTGCGATTTGCGATTTGTGATCGGATCGCATCGCAGAATTGCAATCGGCAGAAATCAAGAGTACCGACAGAGGTAGCGGGCATGGAGGCGATTTTCGATTAGATCGCATCGCGAGAGAAAGAAAAAATGTTTGCAGTGGTGGTTATACCACCTCTTCTTCATGTCATCTGGGTTAATTTCTGGTTTCTATATCTGTTCTCTTGCTTACTGTAATGGGTTTTTCCTGGGACAGTTTTGATGCGTTGAGTGCTCTTGGTTGATGATGCCCGAGGCCTCGACCCCTTGTATTATTATTTTGTTTTTTAGTTAATAGAATTAGTCTTTGCCGAGAAAAAAAAAATGAGACAAATTAATTATGAAAAATAAAATAAAAATCTTGGCAATATTAAATATAATAAGAATTATTATTTTTGAATTTGTTTCTAAGCAGTAGTCTAATGAAGTGACAATTTGATTAAATAATATAAATTTAATATTTTTAAATATTAAATATAATAAAACATGTATTATTTTTGGAAATTTTAGTAGTCTAAAAATGTGATTTTGATTTTTCCTACGTTAGGTTTTTAATAGATTTTGCTTGTAAGAGATTTTCACTTGAAGAGATTTGATTTTTCTAAACATTTTTTACATCTGTGGTTAAGGTTATCTATGCTAATTCTTATGTCGATAAAGATAATAATAAAAAAATGGTACATGCTACAAATATAATAATTAATTAATTGTAATAAAAATATGTTTGTAGGTTGAAATTTTGAGCCTCCTACACTTATGCAAAATAAAAAAAATCATCTTATTTACAATATTTTATACTTTGTTTTAATTTCTATAAACAAAAACCAAGTTAAAATTAGAACAACGACCTTAATTTGAGAGAGAAACTTTTAACAACAAATTCGACATACTACACAATTTGAAAAAATATGTAATAAATGGCGTAAAATATACGTAATAAATGTCGTAGGGTTACAAGTTATGGGGTACCTCAATGTTGTTTTTCCTCCTACATAGATCCTACTTGAATACTTGTTCATAGAGTTTGAAAACTAGATGCATGGACATTATATGCACGCAGATGGTGGAGGATGGAAATTGTAAGGAGCTAGGACTCTCATGCCGCATCCTTGGGAGTTATGAAAACCATGGCTATGGACAAAGGCAACAAATAACTAGCCTTCTATCGGGCCTTTAATGCTAATCCAGGTGGATATTGGTGGCCACCTATCTATTCCACTTGGACCCCCACCATTGTTTCTTTCAACTTTTTCAGTTTCTTTATTTGTAGCACAATTTACTATTTTTGGCAGTTTTTCGGGTCCTAAACTTCCATAGCTGTTTTGAGGCCCTAAATGACGTTTTTTTGGGAAAACAAGGGCCAACATGGGGCATAAATTGATGTTGGCCACTCGAAAGTTGTAGTCCATGAATAGATATTTCTAATGAGTAATTGTGTGCATCAAATGAAGATCGTATGCCAAAGTTACGACCCTGAGAAGTTCATGTACCAATTTACCCAAATGGTACCCATAGTTTGGCGCTTCACCTCCTAGGGTTAGGTTTTTGGATGTTTAGGGTTTTCCATTATTTCTCAATAATAAATAGGCCTTTGAGCCTCATTGTAACATAGTTTAGAGGCATGTAGCCGCCACATCTCTTCTCAGAGATAAGCTACCATCGCCCGAGCTAGTCTTATTTCCATTTTGTTTGTAAGGATATTTCAGTATTTGATATTAATGAAATGAAGTGTTATTTCTGTTGCATCTCTGTATTTATGGTTATATCTGTAATTTTTTGCGTTCCTATTTAAATTTGGATCAAATGCGCCCGATAGCTTCCATTCACCATACATATCCATGTTATGCATGCGGAGGTCGAATGTTCTAATACGGTAGTATATCGTACATGTTTATCAACTTTTCGACTTTCACAGTGTCCCATCTCCAGCACTCGTTATCTGTGTTGTTGCGATGTTCACCCTCCTGTAACATCATCTCCGTTTTTCCTTTCCAAGCATCCTGCGTCCCATCTCATACCATAGTCTCCCATACCATCCATTTTGAATTTGCATCATCCATTTTGAATTTGTAATTGGGTGTGCTTGAATTTTGAAATCTATCCTGCATCTTTCATCCCATCCTAATTACAGTGGGATATTCGGTTTTGCAGAGAGGCAGAGTAGGTTTTCAATCAAAATTATGTATTTTTCATGGCAATGTTTGGCATATTCTCAAGGATGCACATGCTAGAAAATATTGGGCATATTATCTGCCATTAACACATTAATATTATCTAGCTTCTGAATCAATGGGAGATGCAATATGTAATATGTGGATTTCATCTTTTTGTTGAATGAACTGAAATGAATTCCAAGTATTGCTAACAAAGAATGACACGATTGACTGACTACTCTCTACCATGAGGGAAGCAATAACACCAGTGCTCAATGGCATCTCAACTACAGGGTCACTGCTACTACTGAGTTTGGGAGGACTATGTGAGGCATTGTTCTTTTGCAAGAGTTCTTCGTTTTCCTCAAGGTAGTGTGCAATATTTTTTGTGTCTTTGTCATTTATTCATTACTTTATATTCAATGGCTATTACAGTGTTGAATTTCTCAATTTACGAGTCTCTGAAGGACTGGTTAGTCAAATCAAAACCCTTTGGTCTTGTTGAGAGAATGATTTGGGGGTGGTATATAAATTGGCTTTGTGGAGCTTCTGTCAGTGAAGGTTGTGCTATCAATACCAATTTCTTTTGTGACCCATGAAGTTCTAAAGGATCTTTTGGATGTGGAATTGAGAATTAAAGATTAAAGCATTTTTTATTTTCAAGTGGTGATATGTGGAGTGCACTCTTTGATTTGGTGCAAGGAATAAACCATCTTCATTATTGTTTATTTGTGTAAAATGGGGTCGTTATTGTTTTAATGGTTGTATCTATATCATTGAAGGCATATCTGATCATTAGATTCTAGAAGTTTAGAATGCCCGAACATCAATAAATCTCGTGACTTAGACATTGGAGGTAGCAAATTGCAATAGTTTTTCTATGCTGATGAAACAAATATTTAAAATTTTCATTGTTTTATGGTTATATAATCAATTGCCAATTATATAGTCTCTAAGGCATTGTGCCTACAGACGGGATTCAAAAATTTTGTGTGTTGCTCGGTTCTTTCTTTATTTATTTGCTAAAGATGTTAATTTAAGTATTGGAAGTTTGCTTGGGCTTAATACTATTGTTCTCTTCTTGTGATTGGAATCAAAATTCTTTGAATATATAAATAGAACCTTTTATTTCATATTCAGACAATGCACATTCTTTGAATATCTAAATGGAGTCTATTCCATATTCAAACAATTCTCAGTAATTCCTTTCTCTCCATTTAATTGTGAATAGTAACCACAAATTTTTTAGGTGTTGCAAGTCACTGATCCATTATTTATATTTAGTTTTCTCTTCCATTATTTATATTTATTTTTCTCTTCATGAATTGAAATTTCTGGGTATGTATCATAGTTTTTGGTTTCTAATCTGTAAAAAATGTATTCTAATATTTTTGTGAAATGTTTGTGAGTTGATTTATATGGGTGAAAATGTATTATAATATTTTATCTAAATGTTTGTGAGCTGATTTATATGGGTTCACTATGAGTGAATTAAGTTATTGATGAAGTAGTATCTTATAAAGATATGGATAGCATCCTAAAGTTTCATTTTCTGTCACCATTAAGAATTCATTTTCTGTCACAATCTAGTTTATCTTAGTAGGGTTTATATTCTTAATAGTATAATATATGGCATAGTAACACTGGTCCTCTTTCTTCCCAAGGATATCACCCAAATATGTGTCTGAGGCATCCATGGAAATATGAAAGGGGAGGTACCACTTATGCCCCCTCAAAATAGGTGCAACAAAATGTTTCTCTTCTAGGGTCTTGAAAGCACACCGAAAATTATCGTCCCAAGGGAAAGAAACATCTTTGGACAACAACTTCTATAATGGTGTGGCAAGTTTTGTAAACTTCTCAATGAAGCATCTATAATATCCTGCAAAACCAAGAAAGCTTCTTACCTCTTTATGTGTTATAGGAACTAGTAGTAGAGACAAAATTTTGATCTTTGTTGTATCTACCTCGATTCCTATAGCAGAAACCACATGAACATGCAATACACCCTTAGTGAGTAGCATGTGACATTTTACATTACTCAAGGCAAGATGTGCTTCCTAACATCTAATAAATGATTTCCTTATATTTTTCAAAGCTTCCTCAAACAAATATTTGTAGATGGTAAAATCATCCATATACGTCTCCACACAATCATGAATAAGGTATGAGAAATCCCTAGTACAACTGATTGAAAGGTGGCAGGGTCATTACATAGACCAAAAGCAAGCACTTGGTAGGTGAATGTCCCCCAAGTGTAGGTAAATGTGATCTTATCCTAGTCCTCTAGTGCTATTTGGATCTCGTTGTATCCACTCTACCCATCTAATAATGAAAAATACTTATTTCCCACTAGGGTATCTAGGACCTAGTCAATGAAAGGGAGAGGAAATTAATCCTTCATGGCATATTTGTTCGGGTCTTGGAAGTCTACACATATATTCCCTTTCCCTAATGGTTTAGGCACTACCACCAATGGGGAAACCCATTTATTATCAGATATTGGGTAGATTATATTAGTGTCAAGAAGCTTTTGTAACTCCTCCTTAACGACTTCTTTAAGTCATGGATTCATACGCCTATGTGGTTACCAGAAAAGACAAGCATCAATTTGAGTGTAAATATGGTGTAAACATATTTTAGGATTGATCCCTTTCATGTCATGGTAGTCCCAAGCAAAGGCCTTTATTTATTTTTGTAAGACTTGGGTCAATCCTGTCTATTGATTATTAGTAAGTTCATTACTAATATTCAAAAATTTCCCAGGACTGACTTCAAGAGGAACACGGTATGGCTCTATTTCTTGAGAAGAGGTCACTGTAATAGTATTATAAAATGAAGATAAAAGTATTAGATCATTAGGTTCTTGTGCATCATCTTTTTAAATCTATTCCAGTGAGTGATTGTTATAAGAATAGAAAAAATCATAATAACACAGGAAATAATTGAGTTGTTCTTCTTTTCAACATTCTCTAAAATTCCTTACCTGATCCACTGCACAAATCGATTGAACCACCTCCTTGTCACTTGTTGAATCATTGAACCACGAAACCTCTTCTAAGTCCACAAGAGATTTTGCAAGTGGGTATAACGTGATCTGATTTACTACCCTCCATGGGAGATAAACATACTACCAGATATGCATCCTATAAAGGCATCCACGTTAGTAAGCCATGGTCTCCCTAGGATTATGGGATGTCCTCCTACTGATTTTTTAGTATACAAAACCAAAAAATCTACACGATACTCCCATCAGTCTAGGGAGATAATTACATCATCTAAGTTTCCCTCCGACTTAACCCTATATCAATCTACTAATTAAAGAACAGTGGGGGTAGGACGAGGGTTTGTCAACTCAAGCTATTTCATGGTTTGTGCAGTCATAATATTGATGGCTTCTCCAAGTTCAATTAAGGTGTTCGGTATGCATACCTCGTTAATGTGCACAAAGGCTATAGTATTACTAGGATCTATGTACTTCTTGGCTAAGTTCCTTCTAGTAATTAAATCAACATACTATCCAACAAGATATATAAGTGGATCTTTTCTTTCTAAGTGGATAGAGTGATGCCCTCAGAAGTGATTATTTTATTAACATTTTTCCTCCATACCGATTTTTTGGCCTATTTGTGGAAAAATGTGGTGTTTCTATCTCGTACTTTCCATGATAAACTTCTACATTTTAGTATCCAAAGTTCCCCCTCCTTTCTCAATTCTATTTGAAGTTTTTGAAAAGTTCTATTTTCTGCCATAAGAAATCTCTAATGTTGAAAACTAGGAAAATAATGAGAGGGGGGTGAATTAGTATTTTATAAATTTTAGCAATTACTTAGTCAATAAACCACATTGAACAATACAATAATGCACCAATCACATAAATATCAAACACAATATGTTTATGTGGAAACCCATAGGGGAGAAAACCACAATTTGTTTTTTATTATAACGTAAATGCATGCACCAACTTTAGTGTACATAAGATTTTGTAAGCACCAACCCCCATATCCTTACAAGCACCCACTTACTAGAAGCACCAACTCCTAATGTTTGCGAGCACCAACCTCCTAAAGGAACCAACCCCCTGATATTTACAGGAACCAACCTAAAGGAGACTTCAATCCCTTGATCTACAAGCACCTACTTGCTCTACCTATCAGATTTTCATTCATTTTCAAACTTAGATCCATAAGCTTTTAAAAACAAACATACTCATATAACTTCTTGCTTGCTGATCTACCTTAGTCTTTCTCAAGTTTTCTTCTATTCCTTCTCAGATATATTGTAGCCCTTAGTTCTTTATTATCTCTTTTAGATCTAAACTTAACCATGTCTACAGAGATCTAATACACCAATTCTTTAACCTTCTTTTGTAGTCAAAATCAGTGTCTGCACTGCATTTATTCACCTCTAGCTCAGATTTGATCGCAACATTCACATTTTCTTAGCATCTCTCCTCCTCTAGCTCAGATTTAATTACAACATGATAAATCTGTGATGCATCTCTTCTTTCTCTTCAACAAGCTTTGTTTCTCTACACTTTTCATTCTTGCCCACTCTATCTTCTGGCCTAGATCTGATCTCAACATTCTATTCATTTAGCCTCTTCCAAGGACTCTTGTGTATATGTTTTTCTTAGCTCACCATCATTTTGCACTTAGCTCCTATTTTCGCTAGCAAAATTTTCTTGTCTACACACTCTACATCCAATATGTAATGATTCGCACAAAGCTTCTTTAATTTTTGGTTTCCTCTTCCATTGAGTAGCTCCCGATCACTTGATTTTTTTATTTATATTGGCTTGTTAATATTCAAGAGTTCTCCTTGCTTTTATATGCTATTCACTTTCTTTACCATGGGCATCGATCCATGGTTCTCACCCATGGTATTTCAACATGGCTTCGTCACACATCAGTCAGTTTCAAACCCCCCTTACTCGCTTTGGACTGGATTTTCTCTTCATCAGTTTTGCACAACACATCTCTTCATTAGATAGAACTTGATGTCCCTCAAATGGAAGAAAAACGCACAACCCATCTATGATTAACATAAATTCTTCTACCATTTTTTCACGTTTTGTGCACATACACTCGACTTCCTCGACGTACGTTTGGTGCACATCCACTGGACTTCCTCGACTTCCTCTCATTGATTTGCATGGGACAACTTCACCACCTTATTTTGTCACGTCATTCTCCTCCTATATATAACTATAGATCTCGAATCATCATGGTACTTTAACGGATTTTGGCTAATTTTGGCGCTCGAACCATTGACATCACATGATTGTTAACATCCTTTTAATAGATTTGGTGCCCGGGACCTCAAATTTCTGACTTTAGCCCTCTCTGTTCCTCAAGTGACACATGTGCCCTATTGCTAGAACCTTGAGCTTATCTCTCATCGACATATCAGCCATTTTTAATGTTTGAGCAACACGATTCAAAGTCAAGGTTCCAATGGCTGATAGGCCCTTGGGTGTCTACTCCCAAGCCCCATGTGCCCGACGACAATGACCTAGGGCTCTCGAATCACCGCTTGTTAGTGAAGAACTGTAAATGGTGACCAACCTTGAACTGACAGTCTGATGGATAGACTTGTACATGACATCAACTATCATGGAATGTTTCTCGTTAACTATCGTGAAATATTTCATTGTCTATCGGTCGTTCTCTATCATTCATCGCCTGTCGACCAAACTCTAGTGTTTTTCACAACATTTTCTAGTCGAGCAATTTGAATGTTGGACACATCACTTAACAGTCCATCATCTACTAGAGATATTTTTCTATCTACCCACTTACAGTTCATCGACCACGTTCGTTTGCACATTGTTCGAAAGTTCTGATAGCCCGGTGCCCTGGTAACCCAGTGACTACATCACCTCTCAATTCATGCTTCCATGTCATTTACTGCAACCAATGAGTGTTTTCCACGTGTCCTTCTGCACATGCATGCTTATCATGTGTCACTTGCCAATTGTCAATTTGGCCAATCAAAAGTGCGGAATTCACTTGCGACTTCTCTCTCTGATTGCCACATCATCATCAGAGCCATGTATGCTTCACTATGGCATCCACGTCAAATGTGCCACCAACCTACCTTGTTTTTTGGGCATCGCTTCCTTAGTTTTCATTATGTTGTGTATAGAATGTTTAAACCAAGTGGTTTGATATATTGTTAGGTGCTTACTGCGAAGTCCCTTGCGATTAAGCACTGTGACCAACAAATTACTAGTTCACCGGTTATCAGCTGTCAGCACTCCCTCCTAAACTTGTGTTTTAAGCCTTTCGACACCAATTTGATGAGGGGCTCGAGTTCTTTAGAAAATCATTGGTATTGCAAGGGGCCCTTCCTGGTTTGGTTTTGGTACGTACGGAGCAACCTGGCTACTATACAGTGATCAAATTTGAAGGCCAGGTCTTAATTTCATTTAGAAGGGCACATATTCAGGTAGCACTCCTATAATGAAAAGCATAAAGAGAGAAAAGCAATTCAATTGACAACAGTAAATTATTTTCAAATTTCTTTTTATTTTTCACAGGAAAATGGTGGAACAACAACCCCATGGATGTTGTGTATAAGGCAAGTCTGATATGAGCCGCAACTAATATATCGGATGCATTTACCATTAATGGATAAACAGGAGACCTATATCCCTGCTCCAGTTCAGATAAGGATTAATTTTGTAGGAAATTTTTGTGACCAGAACGTTCAAGCCAATATACAAGTAGCTCAATCAAATTTAAGTTTATTGCATGAATGAAGAAATTCAGTAAAATTCTAAATAGGTTTAGGATTCAACAAAAGAGTGTACAAAGGTGTATATTTTTTTGGTATCTCCTTTTTTAATATGAAAACATAAGAATTGGGAATCCGCAAACAAATCAAATCCAGTATATTAGGAAGCTTGTTGAATGCACTCCTCTCCAAGCATAAATCGTGCTTAAACCTTGCTTGACAAGCGTTTGCTGAATGATGAATCTATGCTCCTCTCCAGCTTAAATTATCGTCAAACCTTGCTTTGGGCAGCCTTCAGGCACAACCCACTGAAATTATAGACCTAATACATGGCCCATATTGACATCTAGTCGCTCTCAATTGAAACTACCAAATGTAATGATATCAAAGGGTAATTGTGACATAATAATTAATAAGAACTTCCATCATATGCACAATTAGAAAAAACAACTCAAAAAGACACTGTTGTTTTTGAAATGGGAGCAACTCAGACACTGCCAAATGTAATGGTATCAAAAGGTAATTGTGACATATTAATTAATAAGAACTTGCATCATATACCCAATTAGAAAAAACAACTCAAAAGGAAACTGTGGTTTTTTAAATAGGAGTTTCTGAAATGGGATTTAAGTTTTAACATGAAAAGAAATTTACAAATTCAACATTCTTAAAATTCTCATTTCAGGAAAAATGAAATTTAAAAAAAAGTTGACAATTTGACAGCACTTTTTAAAAAATTTTAAGATATTATTCCAATTTTTTTTTAAATAACAAAAATCATTTTTTAAATTTTTTTTGACTGGTAAAATTTTCTCCCTACTTCTCTGACGTGCCAGAGACCCTTTGAAGGGCTCTGACGTGTTCAATTTTGATCCCTGCTACTATATAGTCTTGGTAAAATAGGGTAAAATAAGGTGGTTTCAATTAATGTAGGGTAACTTTTTATTAAGAGGTTTGTACTTTGAGAGATTTGATTTTTCTAGACTTCTGATAGAGTTAAGATAAATCTAAGTTGATTGCAATATAAATATATTTGTAATGTGAATATGTTTATTGATTATGATAGTAGTGTGAATATGCTTGTAATGAAAAAAGCCAAATAACTTCAATAAGACAAATTAATCATGAAAAATAAAATAAAAATCTTGGAAATATTAAATATAATAAAAATTGTTATTTTTGAATTTTTTTCTCATCAGTAGTCTAATGAAGTGACATTTTGATTATATAAAATAAATCTGATATTTTTAAATATTAGATATAATAAAAAATGTATTATTTTTAGACTTTTTAAATAATAATCTAAAAAATTGATATTTTGATTTTTCATACAGTGATTTTTTAATAGATTTTGCTTAAAAATTATATATACATATATATATATATAAATTATAACATATTTGCACTCGAAGAAATTTGATTATTTTAAATATTGTAGTTTAAATAAACTATATTAATTATTATACCGATAAAAAAATAATAATAAAGAAATAATACATCCTATCAATATAATAATTAATTAATTGTAATGAAAATATGTTTGTAGATTGAACTTTCGAACCTCCTCCACTGATGCAAAACAAAAAATCATCTTATTTACAATATTTTATACTTTGGTTTAATTTCTATCAACAAAAATAAAGTTCAAATTAGATCAACGGCCTTAAAATTTGACACCAAAAAATTTAGCAACAAATTCGACATACTACACAATTTGAAAAAATATAAAAAAATATGTAATGAATGGCCTAAAATATACGTAATAAATGGCGTAGGGTTACAAGTTATGGGGTACCTGAATGTCCTAGATAACTCCTACTTTAATAGTTGTTCATAGTGTTTGAAAACTAGATTCATGGACACTATATGTACGCAGATGGTGGGGAGGAAATTGTAAGGGAGTTGTTTAACGAGGCGGAGGAATTGGTCGGAATCTGGATTAAAAAAATTCAAAAAATCTTGTAGAGGTAGTGTTTGAATCGTGTTTTTGATGGTGGAAATGGATTCAACACCATCAAAAACGTCTAGAACACCTAAAATTTTCAAGTTTAACAAGTCTCTAAATATGACCGGAATTTCCATAACTTTCCGAGCAACTCCTCCACCTCGTTACACTACGCGAATTGTAAGGAGCTAGTACTCCCGCACCGCATTCTTGGGAGTGATGAAACCATGGGTGTGGGCAAAACCATGCGGAAGAGCCAAAAGTCATGGCGAATGGTTTAGGGTTAGTTTATTTTTTATTTTTTTAATTTATTTTTATTTAATTTCAATGGCTGAATTTTAGAAAGTGGCCAAATTTAATATTTTGAAAGTTAACCTCGATTTTGAATTCAAAATTAGGTTTGACTTTAAGTTCCGTGAATCTGAGCCAAATTAGTGCTAACTACTAATATCACTAAAAAATAATTAATTTCATTATAAATGTCTTTGTAATATGAACATGTTTATTCATCATGAGACGAAAGTCAAACAACTTGAGACAATTCGATGATGAAAACTAAAGTAAAATCTTTAAAATATTAAATATCATTAGATAATTATTTTTGGATTTTTAAGCAGTAGTCTTACAAAGTGACATTTTAAATATATAAATTTTTTATTTTTTTTAATATAATTATAATAAAATTTAGATTTTAGATTTTTGTAATTTATATGGATAATGAGATTGTTTTTTTCAGAAAGAAAAGCTTTAATATTATATTGAGGCAATATATAGATTGGATGATGAGATTGTTATTCAGATTAATCAATTTTGTTATGAAAATGAATTACATTAGATAGTTTGAAATATAGACCAAATCTTAATGATGTAATTAATTTGAAAAACAATCCCATTATAACAAAATTTGTTATTTTTAAATAATAATTCAAAAAGATAATATTTTGATTTTTTTAAATAAAACTTTTAATACATTTTACCTTGTACTTGTACTTGAATTTGATAGCAATAAAAAAAATTGTAATTTTCAATATATTTTGAATTTATAAAATTTTCTAAAATATTAAAATTAGTTTTACAAATAAAAACCAATATCACTCTAACAACCCCACACAAAAAAAATAAAAAAAGAAAAAATAAAATTTATCACCCAATTTAATTAAAAAAATATCCTCTTTAAATAATCTATTCACATTATATCATCCGATGGTACGAATTCGGAGAGCTCCAAAAGCTCATAAAGTGTTTTGGTAAAAGTCAAGCAAGTTCAATGAACGGCGTTCATCTTCCGTTATTTATAATTTAATAATGAACATTAATTCAATCTTCCATGTAAAAATGATGTGGCAATGATATCCATATGTGGGTAGGTGTGGCGGCCACAAAAGTCAAAGGAGGTTGTAAGGAAATGTGAAGTGCTTCGGCATCTGGAACTGTCCACACCTGTTTCACATTTAATCATTTAAAGTTTTCCCACGTTTCCGGAATAAATCACGCGAGGCTTTTTCTTTAAATTGTGTAGCATGAACTTTGATTTTTTTGTATTTTAAAATGATTGAATTTATATAAAATTAATAGCCAAAGAAAAAAGCACTTCAATTTATTAATGTATTTAAAAATATCATTTAAATGTTGAGAATTGGGATTTTGTATATATAAAATAGTTTTTTGAAAAAAAAAAAAAAAAATATTTTAACGTCAATAAAGTTAAAGATAGTTTATGGGACAAATTGCTTCTTCATTTAGTTGATGTATTCGGTCTTTTCACTGTGAAGCCTCACAATAAACGCTCCCAGCTTCTCGACAAACCCCTCGTTAAATAGATTATCCTGTGGTCTTTGAAGGCCTCACATCCTAAAATGAAATGCTTTTCTATTTCCACTTTTCCAAAAGAACAAAAAATACATACTCCTTCCTCCCACACTTCTTTTGGTATTTTCTGAAATACTTTTATGTTTCCACTTTTCGTAAAAAAAAGCAAAAATATATACTCTTTCCTCCCACATTTTTTTTGGCATTTTCCAAAGCCCTGTTGGGCCCAGTGGATGAGAATTAGTCCTTAGCTGAACCATAAGAATTTTGGCTCTCCAAGAAATATTGGCCTCTATGTATGCTTTTTGGTGATGATTATGAGTGGGATTAAACACTTCAATATAGTACCTTTCTTTCTCCCTAGCTTGTTATCCCAAGTACCCTTGTCGAACTTATCTATAACAAAAGCTTTTCTCTTCCCTGTTTATAGGACAAGTGTTCAAGCAAATACCCCATTTATTAAACCATTTTTTATTTTGTTGCATCCATGTCTTTTTTCTTTTCACAATATGTCATTAAAGACAACCATAGCCATCTGCCCTTTTCCATTTGTTCATTTTTTTTTTCTTAATTTTGGAAATTAACTAAACCATTTGTTATTTTGTTACATCCAAGTCTTTTTTCTTTTCACAGTATGTCATTAAAGACAACGTTAACCATTTGCCCTCTTCCATTTACTCAATTTTATGGAAATTTTGGATTAATACTTCATATTTTGTATATGCTAAACTGGGTAAATAAAGGGAATCTAAAAGAACAAAACTTGTGATTAGCAACAACTAGCAACAATATCAAAGAACTTCACCTCTGTTGTTAGACCACTTGAAATAACCCTTAAAACTAAAAGATATAAAATATAAAATAATCATTAATTAAATATTTAAATTTGGTCTTATCTAATTATTTTATGTTTGATATTTTTTCTGTAAGAATCTGGCCATACAATTGTAGGTAAGATTGTTATCTTTGATTATTTAAATGCATTGTTAAATACACTAGTGAATTAAGTATTCTGAAAATTCTAGAAGCAAGTAAATTGTGCAGATTACACAACTCAAACTTATAATTGAGCCTAGAGGCTAAGATTGTTATCTTTGATTATTTAAATGCATTGTTAACTACACAAGTGAATTAAGTATCCTAAAAATTCTTGAAGCAAGTGAATTGTGCAGATTACACAACTCAAACTTATAATTGAGCATTATCTTTGATTATTTAAATGCATTGTTAACTACACAAGTGAATTAAGTATCCTAAAAATTCTTGAGGCAAGTGAATTGTGTAGATTATACAACTCAACTTATAATTAGGCTGAGAGGCTTATTCTACAACCCAGTATGATGTGTAAAGGTCTCTGTCCATTATCAAAGTTGAAATTTTACTTGTGTGAACCAAAATAATTGTTTTAAAAAATCTAAAAAAAATAAAAAAAATTATACAAAATATTAAAATAATACCTACCCATAAAAAATTTGCATAAATTAAATATTTCTATGTTCATATTAAATTCATATTTAAAATAAATCTATACTAATTTAAAAAAATATCTATCCCATTTGAAACAAAAATAAATGAAAAATATTTCAATAAAAATTTCACAACATAAAATATCTACACTACGATATTTTGTTGAACTTGATTAATAAATTATATTAAAATTTAAACATATTTTTTTTTATAGATAAGTTAAATCTCTAACCATTTTACAATTTCACACCTTCAATTTTGAATGGTATTTTTTTTTTAATAAACAAATGATAACATGTTTAAACTGTGTTGAAATATATGGTTAATATATTATGCATGACAGAAATAATATTCGATCATTAATCAAATATTTTTCAGGAAAAGTTGGAATCAGAACTGTTTAAAAAGTTAGTTTATTAAATAAACCTACTAAAGTAGTTCCGAAGAATCCTAGACGGAACATGGGAAATATTGACGAACGAGATACAGATGTCTGATTAATTTAAAATTTAGGTAAGGATCAGAGATGAACCTCGGGACCCGGAACTCAATGAATTTGGAGAATAAGGACAAATGTATTATTGATTTCAGACTCCCAAGTCAAAATATTCGGCCTTGTTTTTCTCGCGATGTCCACTCAGCCAAGAATCAGTTTTCGTAAGTGATGGAACTTTTAGGTCGATTTTCGCCGTCTGAAGCACGGTAGGTTCAGAAACTCGGGCACTCGGGTCAAACTGGAAACAGGGGATGGCGATGGGATTGGCCATTCAAATTTTTGTTTCTACCCAATAAAAGCGAAGCATGACGATTGAATGCGCGTCTTTCGGAAATCCGTGTGCACTGAGATTCATATATGCATCACAGAGGAAATTCAAGGCTCGAACCACAGAACATTTGCCGGGCCGGCGCTGTCTGTGTGGATTGAGGAACGAGATCAGCCAAATTAAAAGAAAATTTCCATTTCTTGGTTTCAATTTGATACAGGATGAGCTCCGGTAGTGATATCAATTACCCGCCTCAGGAAGTTGAGGACGCGCCGAGATATATTATCAATGGCAAAATCATGGTATCCGCCATCATATGTCTGCTTCTTGTGGCTTCGCTTGTCTTCTTGCTGCACGTTTATGCCAGATGGATTTGGAGAGAGTCCGCCAGATTTTCCAGACGATCTCGACGGAGATCAGCTTCTGTGCGCCGCCGATTTTCCTTTACAGGACAAGAACCGTTGAGGCTGCTGAATGTGGGGTTGGATTCTGCAATATTAGAGACTCTGCCCGTGTTTCTCTATAAATCGCAGAATTTTGTAGATGGTTTGGACTGCGCAGTTTGTCTCTGCGAATTCGAGGAGAATGAGAAAGCCCGGCTTTTGCCCAATTGCGGGCATAGTTTTCATACTGAGTGTATTGATATGTGGTTTCGGTCACATTCCACTTGTCCCGTTTGCAGAACTGGGGCCAAGCCCGAACAGCCAGTTTTGGAATCTGCTAGAGCAGAGCAGGTGTCGGTTACAATCCCAGGACCAATTAGTTCAGGCTTCCAAGACAATCTGAATTTGGAGCAAGAGCAGACTGCAGGCTGTGGAGAAGACTATAATCTGCAGAACCCAACAAATATGTTCTCTTGGGGTTGGCAGAAACAGAGGAAAACAGGGGCGGATGAGGGAACCTCTCGTGGAAGAGCATCGATGCCTCAGATTGTCATTGAAATACCCAAGAGAACCGATGGCTTCTCCTCTGGCGATGGCCATCCGCTCCAATCCCCAAATGGTTCACAGTCGTCTTCGAAATCTCCCATTCCTCGCCTTCGTTCGCTTTCAAGGATTTTGAGCAGAGACACAGAGAAAAAGGTCTTCCCGGCTGATCATCCCCCTGAATGTCGAAAATAATGGTCCGGCGGAAGTCCAGTAGTGCGCAGCAGTTATATTTTATAGTTTATAGATGCATAATGATATCTCCTTGTATAGTCAAGGAAACAATCATCGAAATCGAGTTGTATTTTTAGTCCTAATTATTCTATAGCCGGATAGACTGTACTGCAAGCAGAAGTTTGCATATGCTCCATACATTGTTTTTTGAAATTTATTTATTGGAATGGAATCAAACTCAATCTAATTGCGTGGGACAAATCTGAAGCATTATAGATGAGTGATCTCTTACTGGTTCTGAATATTTTTGAAGTGGTATTTATAGCTTTAACCTTTGACACCATTGGCTTTGCAACACCTATTGTGTAACATTATGTGCTCGCTGAAAGTAAATGTTGATTGTGTTAGGATTATGGAATAGTTAGAAAAGGGCTAGTGTCTGAAGATATCGTTGATGGAATTTCATGACTTAATCTCATTGCAAATTTCTGTAGCTCCTGGTTATGACCTTTAAATAAACTACATTAAAAATAGATACTATACTATGTGCAAAACTGTAAATTCTCATAAACAAAAGCTAAAAAAACCACCTGTAACTTAACCCAATCATGTTTAGCCACTCTAAAATTATTCTAAAAAAATAGTGCCCGAGATTCATCCTGTTCCCTTTTCTTGACAGCAGAGTGCGCAGGAAAGAGGGCCTGCAGACTCCTGAGAACCGTTGGATCCCTCTCCTCAAACCGATGATGCTTGTACGTCATCTTGGAGTGGCGGTGGCGGTGGCGGTGGCGAGATTCTTATGATTCCGCCGATTCCTCTTGGAGTGGCGGGGGCGTTTTCAGCATCGAGATTCTTACGAGTCCGCCTATTCCTTTCCTCAATTCGACGGTCAGCGTCCAGCTGGGAGTTCTGTTCGGGAAGCGTGCCACTAGCACAGTGGCCATTGAGGTTTAATATCGGTGGAATCTGTATTTGAGATAAATTTGGGCGTTACTGAATTATGATTTTCATAATATTTTTTTAATATCGAGTGTGGAATTTCGATAAATTTGTGCGTTACTGAATTACGATTTTCATAAGATTTTTTTAATATGTAGAATTTCATATTAGATTTTAAAATATTTCTAAAATTTATAACATCTATGATCTAAATAAAAATAATTTTATTTTTATATATTTTTTTAATATATCAAATTATATTTCAAATATTTCCAAAATTTATAATTTAAATAAAAATAATTAATCACTCTTAATATAGGGCCAATATGGCCTCTACACTCATGTTAAATAAAAACTATAACTCATATTCATATGGCATTTTTTTAATTAATCAACTTAATTAAAAGGGCAGAAAGAAGATCATGGGGAATGCATGACGAAGGGTTACACTTTTGGGTCTGATGTGGCAATATAATTTCAAAACTTTATTTTTTTAATGAATTGAGGCCCTCAAAATTCATATAAGTAATGTGAATTTTGATTCCGTGTAAAAAGGCAATTTGTGGAGAATTATGTTGTTGTTTTAATGATATTTTTTGCAAAAAAAATTAGTGTTGTATAATTTGTCAATTTTTTCATTAAATGAAATGTGTGTCCTTGCAACTTTTTGTATATCTTAAGAGGTATCTGTGTTTTCACATAGCATAAATTTTGAAAAATATATATAAGAGTATGATCTACATGGAGAGAGCTAAGTTATGCATATTAAAATTTTATTGTTATATGCAAAATTATATTTTTTTTATTATTTTTTGAATTAGGAAGTGATATTTCAATTGCATTTTTTCAACTATTTAGATAATTTGAAAAACCAAGAGTAAGCATTTTGCAGGCACATGTATTTAGGTAAGATTTTTTTCAACTATTTAGATAATTTGAAAAACCAAGAGTAACCTTTTGAAGGTAACTGGTAGACCAAAAGAGTGGTATTTTTTGAAAATTTTGGGTTGTGTATATTTTATGTTATTGATTTTTTATTTAGCGCCCTTGAAATTGTCCAAAAAAATTCAATATTATGTTCCAAAGAAATTAGATGAAAAATATCATATGGATTCTAAAAAGTCAAACTCATGTGCCATTGGATAGAGGATTCCTTCAAGAATCCAACATGATCAACTCCTAAGGTCAAAATATGCTCTAAATCCACAAGGGTACAAAATTGTGTTGCAAAAGGGGTGTAAAAATGTGATTTTTAAGGAAGTTAGCAGCTTGATCCAACCCTTGAGTTACAAATTCAAATAACTCGAGCCATTTATGTGGTTAACCACCAGTTTCTCCCAAAGATGTTGCAAAAATAAATTTTTATATGTTATACTAGTTATGTTATGCTAATTAGATATAACTATAATAACATGACTATATATATATAAAAGATTGAATTATATTTTGTTATGAATAAGTTTTTGTAGATAATTTAAAATAAAATAGTGAATAAAACTTATTTCAATTTTATTTGTGTTTTTAAATTGAACCTTGAGATAAGGGATTGATTGAAATACTTAAAAGAGTTGACCATGCAATGGTATATGGGTGAGTAGCAAAAATTTCCATATACCTATTTTTTATTATAATATGGATGAATTTAGAATTTAAATATTATTTTTTTTAAATCATTGTAATAACATACATGTTGATTGCACTAAAAGGCACATTCCACAAGCTAATATGAAGCATATTTGTAATTCTTTGCATCCTCAATATTAAATTGATACATGATATATTTTAGTTCATTTTAAGTATCAGAATAGTAAGATTTTATGTATATCATGTTATGACTAAGCTATTGTAGATGTCCTAAAAAGAAATAGAATTAATAAAAATTATTTGTTGTTTACTATACATATTTTAAAATTGAATAAAACTTGTTTCAACCATATTTTGTTTTTTAATTGAACCTTCAGATAATGAATTGATTCAAATACTTAAAAGAGTTGGCCATGCAATAGTATATGGTGGGAGCAAAATTTTCCATATATAGATTTATTAAATTATAACATGGATGAATTTAGAACTCAAATAACTTATTTTCAAAACCATTGTAATAACATACATGTTGGTTGCACTAAAAGGCACTTTTTACAAGCCAATATGACGCATATTTGTAATTTTTTCCATACTCAGATATGTTTCTAAAGACATCGAGACCTAATATCACTAAAAATTTACATAAATTGTTTCTGGCTTTAAATAGGCTATATTAGAAATTGATACTATGCTCAAAACTATCATGGATTCTCATAACCTGGAGCTCGAAAACCACATGTAACTTGACCTAGTCATGTTTACCCAATCCACTCTAACAAACTCAATTTGTAGAATTATTATAAAAAAAAAATAGTGCCCAAGATTCATCATGTCCCCTTTTCTTGATAGCAGAGTGCCCAGGAAAGAAGGCCTGCAAATTCCTGAGAACCGTTGGATCCCTCTCCTCAAACCAATGATGCTTGTAGGTCATGTTGGAGTGGTAGGGCAATTTTTAGCATCGAGATTCTTATGAGTCCACCAATTCCTCTCCTCAATTCAATGGCCAACGTCCATCTAGAAGTTCTGTTGGGGAAGAGTGCCACTAGTACAGTGGCCATTGAGGCTTAATATTTGTGGAATATGTAATTGAGATAAGTTTGACATCACTGAAGTATGACTTTCATTGGCCATTAAGGTTTAATATTTGTGGACTCTGTAATTGAGATAATTTTGGCGTCACTAAATTATGATTTTCATAATATTTTTAATGTTTATGTATTTAGGCTTTTATGATCCATAATGAATTAAGAAAAGTCTTTCGATAGAAATCACATAAGAGAAATTTTTGGCCGACATGTTTTGAATCAACCAGGTTCATCATCATCTAGTCCTGGTGATGAACCACGCTGGTTGGTTCGAAATGCGTCGGCCAAAAATTTCTTTTATGTGATTTTTACCAAAAGACTTTTCTTAATTCCTAATATTATTGAATTGTGGAATTTCACCGATAACAATAAAGATATTGTTATAATCTAAAATATTTCCAAAATCTATAAACCAAATAAAAATCGTTATTTACCCTCAACAGGTTGGGACATGTTCTCCTACCAAATTGTTGTTAAATTTCAAAATATTCCCAAAATTTATAACCCAAATAACAACAGTTATTCACCCTTACCATGTCTCCCCTGACACTTGACTAATATTAAGGGGATGAGGAACACATATTAAGGAAGTGGAACACTAATAATTACCATGTCTCCCCTGACACTTGACTAATATTAAGGGGATGAGGAACACATATTAAGGAAGTGGAACACTAATAATAAGGAGACGAGAAACACATATATTAAGGAAGTGGAAGAAAAAGAGAGGAAACAGAGATAACGCAGTCATGGAGAAGTAGCGTGTAACTCGTGGAAGAAACAATGGAAAATTTACCATTAGTGTTTCCATTGGGTACAATGAATTTCAATTCTAAACCAGCCATTGGTTTTCACAACTCCGGTACCTTTTGTTTTCCAGAAGAAAAAGACGAAGCTTGCATTCAAATAAGAGAAAGATTTACAATATCTTGATTTTGTAGCATTCATCTTTCCTGATTGGATCCAATCCACCATACATCATAAAAAATAGATAGAAAAGAGAACGTCAAAGGAATCTAGTGAGGGTTGGAACCCTTCCACAGAGGACATGCGAGTAGACATATAACAGAGGAAAACAGAGAGATCAAATATTTAATCCAAGGTCGCCTGAGAAAGCCAAAAATACAGTAGCTGGAAAGAAGTTATAACTCGAACAAACCCATACGCCTACCACTACCATTTGAAAATATTTAAAAAAAAAATAGGACATAGGGAGAGACCACGTTTGGAAAGCATATTTGCCTCCCTATTTTTCTCCTTGCAGACGTGCTGGAATGTAACCTCCAAGAAGTTGGGCTTGATGTTCTGAATTAGTTGTTTCCAATTGCACAAGGAGGGGACCTCAAGAGAACATTTCCACTCTATCCAGTTGATCATGGTGAGAGAGTCACCAATGATGAGAATGGAGTCAATCCCAAACCACAATGAACATTGAAGGGAACCCCATAGAGAAATTAATTCAGCTCTACAATTGTCCCCCATGCCAACATTTCATGTAAAATGGTAATACACTGAAGGATCAATATGGATCGATACTCCACATCCGCAAACCCCCATAGACGAGGCACTGTCATAATGAAAGATCAGATAAATCTCTTCCACTGCAACCTGTGAAAGAGATCTATGAGGAACCTTAAGAGTCTAGGGCCCAATTTCACTGAAATATTCCATTATACCCAGTGCGACATCCTTAATCACAGGAAATTTTCCTTCAAAAATGAGAGCGTTCCTGGATGTCCAAATACCCACATGACGTAAAGGGGCAATGTCATATGATATTTCACTGTGAGACTCCAAATACCAATAACTTCTTGAAGAGAAGAAGAATCTCTGACGATATGAACTCCTAGGAGAGTGGAAACATCTTCCCACACCCCAACAACAAAAGGACAACGTAAAATTAAATGTTTGGTATCCTCTAATGCCCCCCTATACAACGAGCATCTACCTAGACCCACAAACCCTCTCTTGAGTAAATTTTCCCATATCAAGATATAGTTGTGTATGAATAACCATGCGAAACATTTGATTTTTAGTGGGGCATCCCACTTCCACATCCTCGAAGTGCACTCCGTGAAAGACAACGTTTGGAAGGACTATGTAATATGATCATGTGCCTCTTTGAAATGACACACGTGGTTTCCAATATGCCCACCCCACACTAGCATATCTGGCCACGGACAGAACCTTATTCCAGCCAAGCATAGATTGTTACGATATTCTTCCCATTCAACCCACATTTCTATCGGGAGGAAAATCTACCCTGCCTTTTGTTCACAACACCAGAGTGACTAGTCTTCTCCCACGGTCTGAACAGAGAGTTGACCCCTTATGAGTTGAGAAGGTTGATGATTGTAAAGGATAGTAAATGGTTGCCACTAAGACCTTTAATGACATCCAAACAATTTTAATTTTCTTCCCATCACCAACCAACTAGCTGAGATTGCTACAGAGCCAGGGAATGGAAGTACGGAGGCTCCTCCAAATGATTAAAGATGTTAAACACACATGGGCTGCAAGAACAATATGAAAGATAAAACATGACAATACAATTTTTATTAACCACTGATATAAATTTATAGTACAGTGTTTGACCGTTGGGTTCCACATCCCAAGGTCTCTTGGACTCCTTTTGTCCATTCGGCTTCCACACTAACCCATTGAGGATTAAGTGTCCAACATTCCCCCCCTTAATTCGAAGGGTTATGTATGAGTCCAAGAAAAGAGCTGTAATACAAAATGTGCAAAAATGCATGGCAGCACTAGGCTGAATGTGCTCTCTGAAATGTTGGTATAAAGGGCAGTGGTTTAAAAATGACCACCAACACTGGAACGCTTAATGCAGTTCCCGGAACTCTTCCAAAACTGGCAGGAAGCTGAAGTCTTCTGCTAGAGGAAGTGCTCCTATTGTTTTGAAAAGGAAAACCTTCAACCAATAAAGGGAGGTCTCACTCCGCATAAAAGGGAGAACTTCAACCTAAAAAGGAAAGTCTCAACCTGTGATGGTTTAAGGATGACCAACAACTCTGGAATGCTTAATGCGATTCTTGGAACTCTTCCAAAACTGGCAAGAAGCTAGTGTCTTCTGCTAGAGGAAGTGTCCTAGATTACCAACTGAAGGCATGTTCAGGGGCATCTTTGTTTCTGGCTACAACTCTGAATCTGGTATAGCAGGTTGTCGCTCAGGCTCGCTTGATGTGACTTTGAAGCTTGTAGATGATCATCATTTCCCCCCTTGTCAGATACAAGGTGAGATGATGGAGAAAACTCAACTGCAAGATTGTTCAATACTCTGGAACAAGTTCTGACATGCGTTTGGAATATCTTCTTGGCTGTTGATGCCCATTGCCAAGAAGCAATCCATCCAAGATGAATCTTTGTTCTTGCAGGATGTTTATTTCTAAAACATCTGTGTGAAGAATGGGTGGTTTTATGACAGTGCTTACATGGATGAAGATCAAAACAGTGATCTTTCAAATGGCCAACTCGGTCACAGTGTTGGCATATCACAATTTTTTGTTGTTGTTGTTGTTGTTGCTATGGAAGAGGGGCAGAGTCTGGAACAGCTGGAGGTGAACTGTCATGAGGAGCAGGTGAACTATCATGAATGAATCCAACACTCTGAAACTGAATGGGCTTTGAGTAGTCTGGAATATGAAAGGACAAGTCCTTGTCATATCCAAGACCAGTTTTGTGCTTGTTGTGGACAAGCTGTTCCCAAGGTCTGATGATGGGCTTGGGAAGTGCAAGCTAAACTTCTGCATCTGCATGTAACCTTGCTGCTTTATCTGAATGAACTGTAACATTATTGACTTGTTGTTGATGGGTTGCAGTCTCAATGTTCTGAACAGAAACATGTTCAGAATGACTCCTCTGTTTTAATTCTTCTTGCTGTAGTTGAGATTCAAGCTGCAAAAAATCGATCTTTTCTTGTGTATACTGCAGATAGGTTTTAATATCACAGAAAGTGTTCTTGTTGATGTTTACCATCCCATTGTCATTGGATTGTATCAAAGTATTTAATAAATCTAATACATCATAAATTAAAGCCATTACGACAAAAGAGTACTGAAGCAGCTCTGCTTTTTTTTTGTAAGCTAGAGAAAAAAATGGAAATTAATAAAGTGGCTTGGATATAAGTCTTCTAAAAAATCTGCAGCAATGAGGTGATGTCTCTATAAAGAGACCAAACCGTTATACAACTTGTCTGCAACACTTCTTCACGATTCACATATCTTTTACCACCATTTTTAAAGATTGCACAGACTCATTAAATCCAAAAATGAAAAAATTAGCAATGGAATCAAAACCTCCACGCTAAATTTCAGCTCCTCAAATCAAATCCTTTGTCTCGAATCTTTGATGAATATATGCAAACTTCCCAAAAGTTTACAGCCGTGTGTTTCAAGACCTCCTGACTCAAAATTTTGAACAAACAAACACTAAACTGTACAGACTACTAATGCACAACGAATATGTGGTTTCTGAAATATATGTATGTAGCTTAAACTGGAATTTAAGCTTCAAAGAGGGAGACTGAATCAATACTTCCACATAAACATTCAATGCACCACTCGACGAATGCTCAAAGCATGCAGTTCACCATTCAATGCGCATACTGGAATGGCTTTCAATGCACCATTCCCACGCTACATTCCCAGGGGCCAGCATTCAATGCTGTATTCAACACTCCATTCCCATGCTGTATATGAACCAACACATGTACTTCAACAGAGTTCAACCAATGCACAGAGAATAATATACGCACTGAGATATTCAACGCGTCTTCATCGCACATACCAGAATGCAGACTCCTCTTGTGGCGGTGATCTGAAATTATGAAGGTCACTTTGCCTTTTCTCTTCTCACAACATTTGCTGCTACGCAATTTACAACGCTCACTCTGACGCAGTTTTAGTGTTACAATCAGCGAAATAATGGAAACAGTGAAACAAAGTGAGCACTGGGACCTGTCATAGTCAGGTCATGATTTATTTACATTTCCAGAATGCAGAGATGATTTATGATGTGAACAAATGGAGAGCGCTATTTTTAGAAGAGTGGGTGAGATACATAAAATGTTCTTTTCAGTAATGGATAGATGCCAAAGTAGCGGATGGCAGCATAAGGAGTTGCAAGGGTAGTGGGAGCGTCAAATGAAAGAGCATAGTAATACCAGGGAGGAGTAACTATTACAGTCTCAACATTTAGCACACAAAGATAAACTATTACTCCTTTAACCTTAATGCCTCTGCGCTGATACAATCATAAAAAACTATGGTGAAAATTACAGAAATATGGCCAAAACAAAGCGTGTATCCCGTCCATATCCACGCATAGCCATGCTATCTCCCCAAATATTCACGCGCAGGAGCGGCAGAACATATAGAAGCTTTCGCTGCTCCACTCTGATTTATTTGACCTCAAATCACACCATTTCCGCAAAACTATATGCGTATTAACTGTAACCAAGTGTTTTCATTGAAAAACTATATGCATATAACTGTAACAGCGTTCAACTATATGCGTATTAATAATAACTGTAACAACGTTCAACAGAATGGTGTTTTCATTGAAAAACGGAGCAGTGTTTTCATTGAAAAACTATAACTGTAACAACGTTCAATGGAATGGTGTTTTCATTGAAAAACTATATACGTATTAATAATCCAGCATTCGCATCTAATCTCATTAATCACATATCCAGCGTTCGCATCTCCACGATACCTCGCTTCTCCACCAGACTCCAAATGGGACCACGCTCACCGCAGCTCCTCCATGTGACAGTGTTCAATATTGCAGGTAAAGGAGTGTGCATGACCGTATAGATGTGCATGAAAAGCCAAAACAGAGCGATGTGATTGAAAGGAAATCAAAACCCCAGCGATGTCAATGGAAAGCCAAACCCAAGTGATATGATTGAAACGCAAAGTATGCAAGTAATGTCAGACAATGAGAGCGCAGGTATGGCAGACAATGAGAGCGCAGGTAAGGCAGAGAAAACGCAGGTAACGCAGAAGAGAGTCTTAAAATAGCCAGTGTCAAGTGCAGTGTATATAGTCCCAGAGGTCAGGTAAGAGAGTCTTAAAATAGCCAGAGTTAGGTGCAACATACACGGGTAATGGGCAGAACTGACATATATATAGAGACCACAAAACAAGTGGCTCAAATTGGAGTAGGACCAGTAATCGCCTGCTCTGATACCGTGTTAAACACACATGGACAGCGAGAACAATATGAAAGATAAAACATGACAATACAATTTTTATTAACAACTGATATACATTTATAGTACATTGTTTGACCGTTGAGTTCCACATCCCAAGGTCTCTTGGACTCCTTTTGTCCATTCGGCTTCCACGCTAAACCATTGAGGATTAGGTGTCCAACAAAAGAGTAGGTTGCTGACGGTACCCCCGCAACAATCCACTCCACAAAATCAACTTGATGAATGTATTTATCAAATATAATACCTTGCCACAGACCCTAGACATAGAATAGTCTCCATAAACTCACAGTCAAGAGAGCCAAGTTGAAACTTCTGGATTCAATTATACTCCACCCTCCTCGTATAATGAGCCTAGCAAGTTTCTTCAATCCAACTAGATGTAACTTTTTACCAACTCCCACACCTGACCATAGAAATTTAGCAATAATCGAATCGATTTTTTTAATGACAACTTGGGGTAGGTGAAAAATATGCATCCAATAAACATGAACACTAACCGAGACTGCCTTAATCATAATTAACCCACCACCCATCATTGCCCATCTCTGATCCTAACAAGTCAATTTCTTTTAAAACTTTGTAATGATCCATTCCTAGTCTTGTATAGAATATTTACAAGGCTTAAGGAAACATCCCAAATATTTGAAACCTCCTTCCATTGGGCTGATCTTGACCCCAAATAGATTTGCAATTTCTAGGATCACAGGATCATCCACATTGTTTGAAATTAATTTTGTTTTATTTTTGTTGATGAAAAGACCAGAAGCTTTGCCAAAGTCTTCAAATATCCTATAGAATGTTTCCCACACTGAAAGCTTAACAGCTCCACCACATAATACATTGTCGACAAACATTAGATGGGTCATATTGCATGCTCTAGAGATCCCACACCCCTGAATGTCACCCACTTCATATTTGGACTCAATGCCTCTACTAAGGGCATCTATAATGAGTATGAATAAGAGTGGAGATAAGGTGCCTTGTCTAAGGCCTCTTTGTACTTTGAAATTTTTTTACGGCTCACCGTTGATGAGGACTGCCATGGTAGCTAATGATATGCATGCCCTCATCCATGAGACATGTCTATGTTGGAAACCAATTTTATATAATATCATTGTGAGGAACTCCCAGTCCACATAATCATATGCCCTATATAGATCGATTTTCATGAGACATGCTTTGAGATTTTCTAATCTGATCAGGTGGGTACACTCTTGTGCAATGGCGATTGCATCTTGAATCCTCCTATTTGACAAGAAACCAAGCTTCTCCATAGAAATGTGAGGATATATAATCTTTTAATTCCGTTTTCAAGTAGTTTGGACATCATTTTATTGTTAAGTGTGAAGCCAAATCGGCGCACACTATGCTAATGCCGACACCAACTCCCCGACACTCCGTCGTCCTAGCTGTCACTGCCACACTCACGCCGAACCTACCACACTGCCATTAGTTTCTAGATCTTCATCTGAATCACATGCAGGATTCTAGATCCTCCTTTAGCCTCTATAAATTTGTATTTTCTCAGCCTGAGCAAGGCAAGCCAAGGGCCTTGTGATTTCATTCTCCATTAGTAATATATTTGTGTTATTCTTATGTTTCTCCATTTGTCTGTCTATGTGATTATTCTTTGCTATTGTCATCTAAGTATAAATTCATTGTGTGCTTTGAACTAACAACGGGTATTGGAGCCAGTAAGCACACAACTCTTTGGTTGTTCCTTGTGGTTATCTGTACCCCAGACTCTGTGTCTTATCTACCACTTGAAGAAATTTATGGTCTTGTAACTCTGTGGAGAAACGCTGTTGTATGAGGCATATGCATTGTGAGCCCTCTAGAAAAAACGTTGTTGTATGAAGCCTGTGCTTTTTAAATTCTGTGGAGAAAGAGTAGCAGAGTGGTGGAAGGCCCTGATGCAGGAGAGCACGACATTGAATACTGCAAAAACCATCAGAAAGATTGATTGCTGAAAAGAAGAGAGTGGAGATCCACGTCCAAGAATGTGGAAACTAAAACACAGTTGTTGTAAGAAAAACGAGGACGTGGACATATGGTGAAACGTGCCGAGAGCAAGTGCCGAAAGGTGGAGGAGTTCCATGTTATGTTATGTTGTAAGTTTTTGGAAGTGCTATGTCTTAATTTTTCAAAAGAGCATGTATGTGTGAATGTGAGTGGAAAGTTTTTTTAATTTATTATTATGGCCTCACACATGTTCAAGGTTGGATTTTATGTTTTTTTTTAACATAAAAGTATAGTTTATTAAAAGAAGGAGGTTTATTGCTTGTTTTAAAGGAGTAATCAAGTGTTTCTTTTTAAGTGGTAAGAGAATTAAGATTAAAAAAAAAAAAGTTAGAAAGGAGATTGATTTTGGCAAAAGGGGTAATAGTTTTATTTTTAAGTGGAGTTTTTGTTTTTGGGGCATCAATATTATTGAAAATAGAGACGACAGTTATAGATATGGAGAGGTTGAGTGGAACTAATTTTGCCCTATGGAAATCACAGATGGAGGATATACTGATTTTAAAAGATTAGTATTTGCTAATTGAGGGCACAACAAAGAAACCCTCATCGATGAAAGATGAAGAGTGGAATGAGCTAGATAGAAAGACGATTACAACAATCTGCCAATATCTAGCAAAGAATGTGTATTTCAATGTGTCCGGAGAAAAGAAAACGGAAGGATTATGGAAGAAGCTCCATGATCTATATGAGAAGAACATGACATCAAACAAGGTGTTCTTGATGAAGAAGCTTTATAATCTCAATATGAAGGAGGGTGCTTCAATTGCTGAGCACTTGAATGCATTTAATATTATTACTAATCAACTTGCCTCTGTTAAAATCATTCTAGATGATGAAATTAGAGCTATTTTGTTAATGTGTTCTATGTTAGATATCTAGGAAAATTTAATTGTAGGTATGGGCACTTCAACAGCTATAGGGACCTTGAAGTTTGATGATGTTAGCAACAGTTTAAATGAAGAGTTGTGATTCAAGTCAATTGCGGAAAACCATGGAGGAGAAGCTCTAGCTCTAGCTGATCGTGGTAGGAGAATGGATCGAGGCCGGCAAGGGCGATTAAGATCGAGAGGTCGATCAAAATCAAGGAGAGGCAGGATTATCGGCTTTCATTGTGGCAAACCCGGGCACATGAAGAAAGAATGTTGATTCTGGAAGAAAGGTAAAAAAGATCAAAGATCGATCAGTACAAATCACAAGTCATTCAGCACAAATGAAGGTGAGACTACTGCTATAGCCACATATGGTGAAGTGTTGTTTACTGTTTTAGTAGAGGATGCATATGTATATACATCTAGTAGTAGCTTTGATTGGATCCTTGACTCTGGGGTATCTCACCATGTAACCCCATGCAAAGATAGTTTTGTTGCATATAATCCTGGTGATTATGGTAGAGTGCATTTGGGGAATAATCATTTTTGCAGTATTGTTGGAGTGGGAGATGTCCAGATCAAGATGAAGGATGAACAAGATATATTGTTGACACAGATCAGGCAGGTACAAGAAATGCACATGAGTTTGATCTCTATGGGATGACTGGATGATGAAGGCTATTCCACAAGCTTTGGAAAAGGAGGCTGGAAAATTAGCAAAGGAGCATTGGTCATGGCCAAAGGACCCAAGACGGGAACACTATACACATTGAATGCACTGATAGGAAAATCAGATTTCGCTGCTGTCACAAAAGAAGGAAATTCAGTAGATCTGTGGCATAAACGCTAGGGTCACATGAGCGAAAAGGGCTTAAAAATCCTTTTTGGTAAAAATTTATTGCCAGGTTTGAAATCATATAATCTTGATCTTTTTGAGCATTGTATATATGGTAGACAAAGAAGGGTTTCATTCCTTAGAGGTGGCCATGATAGAAAGGAAAATGTGTAAGAATTGATACACTCATATGTGTTTGGGCCTATTAACATCAAATCATTAGGAGGAGCATCATATTTTGTAACATTTATAGATGATGCATCTAGGAAGGTTTGGGCATATCCAATGAAAAATAAAAGTAAAGTGTTTGGAATATTTCAAAAATTCCATGTTGTTGTTGAAAGAGAGACTAACAAATTGCTAAAGTGTTTGAGAACAGATAATGGAGGAGAATATTGTTTAAATGCATTTAAGGAATATTGTAACAGGTTTGGCATAAATCATGACAACGCTGTGCCTGGTACTTTTCAATAGAATGGTGTTGCAGAAAGGATGAATCTCACCATTATGGAAAATGTGCGAAGTATGTTGTCCAATTCTGGTTTGGAGAAGAATTTTTGCACTGAAGTAGTTAGGATCACTTGCTACCTCATAAATAGATCTCCAACTACAGCCTTGGATGGCAGTATCCCTAAAGAAGTTTGGACTGGTAATAAGTTGAATTATTCTCACTTGAAAATCTTTGGACATGAAGCATTTGTACATATTCCCAAAAAAAATAGAACTAAGCTAGATGATAAATCTATGAAATGCATTTTTCTAGGATATGCAGATGAAGAATTTGGTTATCGTCTATCGGATTCAGTCAAACATAAAATTATTAAACGCAGGGATGTTATATTTAATGAGTTAGAAATGTTTAATAGGACTGTAAGGTGCACTGGAGATCAAGAAATTTATTTATAGGTTTGAAGAGCAGCAGGAAAACATCCCACCAATGCAAGAAAATGGACAGCAAATTCAAGAGCAGGAAGAACAACAAGTGGAAAGTGATGAACACTAAGAAGAAGGAATCTTTCAGGAACCTTTACAGGATATTCAACCTGATAATGCACCGCCACAAAACTTGGTTCATAGATCTTCTAGGCCTCATAAGCCTTCACAAAGGTATCCTCCTTCAAACTATATTTTGTTGACTAATGAAGGTGAGCCTAATTGTTTTCAAGAAGCTTGTAAAGTTGAGCACAATAAAGAATGGAAGAAAGCGATGGAGGAAGAAATGAACTCTTTGCTGGAAAATAAAACTTGGTAGTTGGTAAATCTCCCAAAAGGAAGAAAGGATCTACAAAACAAATGGGTTTACAGGATTAAGCATGAAGGTGACAAAAAGAAGGAGAGGTATAAAACAAGGTTGGTGGTGAAAGTATTTGCCCAAAAAAAAGGTATTGACTTCACTGAAATTTTCTCACCTGTTGTTAAAATGTCATCCATTAGAGTCATTCTTGGTCTAGTTGGTGCTTTAGTTTTAGAATGTGAAAAGTTAGATGTAAAAACCGCTTTCCTTCATGGTGAGTTGGAGGAAGAAATTTATATGGAGCAACCAAAAGGCTTCATAGAAAAAGGCAAAGAAGGCCTTGTTTGCAGGTTGAAGAAGAGTCTCTATGGGTTGAAATAGACACCTCGACAATGGTAGAAGAAATTTGATTCATTCATGTTGAAACATGGTTTTCATAGGTTGGAAGTTGACCATTATGTCTATATCAAGAGGTATGATCAAGGAAAGTATATCATATTATTATTATATGTGGATGACGTGTTGATTGTTGGGCATGATAAGAATAAGATCAATAGGTTGAAGAAAGATTTGGGTAGCAAATTTGCAATGAAGGATTTGGGACCAACACAACAGATATTGGGCATGCATATTATGCGTGACCGGAAAAACAAAAGGTTATGGTTGTCAAAAGAAAAATATATCAAGAAGGTGCTTGACAGGTATAATATGAAAGATGCCAAGCCAGTTGGTACACCCCTTGCAGCCCACTTCAAGTTGAGTACTAAATTATGTCCTAGTGATGAAAGGAGAAGGAAGAGATGAGAAAGATTCCTTATTCTTCAGCAGTCGGTAGCTTGATGTATGCCATGGTATGCACACGATGAGACATTGCATATTCAGTGGGAATTGTGAGCAGGTTCCTTGCCAATCCAGGCAAACAACATTGGCAAGTAGTAAAATGAATTTTGAGGTATCTGAAGGGTACTAGTCATTATTGTTTATGTTTTGGTCATAATGAGACTGTGCTTGAAGGATTTATAGATGCAGATATGGCTGGAGATATGAACACCAAAAAGTCCACTACAGGTTATTTGTATACATTTGCAAGTGAAACAGTATCTTGGGTGTCAAGGCTACAAAGAATAGTAGCTCTCTCTACAACAGAAGCAGAGTACATAGTTGCAACAAAAGCTTGTAAAGAGATGTTGTGGATGCAACGATTCCTAGCAGAGATAGGAATAAAATAGGACAAGTATGTGCTATATTGTGATAGTCAGAGTGTCATTCACTTGGCGAAAAACCCAACTTTTCACTCAAAAACCAAGTACATTGACTTAAGGTACCATTGGATCCGACATGTCTTGGAAGAAGAACAATTATCCTTGGAAAAGATCCATATAGAGAGTAACCATGCTGATATGCTCACTAAGATTCTATCAAGAAATAAAACATGAGTTATGTAGAGGCATGGTAGGATTCGGTGTGACTTGAACCATGACTCTTATTTGGCTTCAAGTGGGAGAGTGTTAAATATGAAGCCAAATCGGCACACATTGTGCTAATGCCAGCACCAACTCCTCGACACTTCGTCATCCCAGCCGTCACCGCCACACTCGCGCCAAGCCTACCACACTACCATAAGTTTCTAGATCTTCCTCTAAATCACATGCAAGATTCTAAATCCTCCTTCAACCTCTATAAATTTGTATTTTTATCAGCCTGAGCAAGGCAAGCCAAGGGCCTTGTGATTTCATTCTCCATTAGTAATATATTTGTGTTATTATTCTGTTTCTCCATTTGTCTATCTGTGTGATTATTCTCTGCTATTGTCGTATGAGTATAAATCTGATGTGTGCTCTGAACTAACATTTATAAACAGAGTTACATACTGAAATGGGTCCAAATTCTGAGAAGGATAGAGGGTTTTTTTTCTTAGGGACAAGAGTAAGAAAGGTAGAGTTTATAGCACCTGGGATGTATCTGGGAATTCTAACTTCCTTTGCCATGCTCACCGAGTTTGAACCCATCAACTTGAAAAAGAAACTGAAGATTTCAATAGGTCATCCATCCGAACCAAGGCTCTAGTCCCTGGCCATCATTAATAGGAGAAACTCTTTCTCTGTAATAGGCTTGTCCATCAGAGAAATGTCCTCATCATTTGCCATCGACGAAAACATATTAGCAAATCTCAATTTTTCCATCAAAAAGTCTCCTTCTCTTTCCCTGAAATGTTTACTAAAGAATTGATATGCCTCCCTTTTGATTCCTTTGTCCGAGGAGAGGATGATCAATGAATCATCTTTAATGGCCTAGATTGATTTTATATGGTTCCTCTTAGTAGTAGCTCTATGGAAAAACTTGGTATTTCGATCACCTCCCTTAATCCACGCTAGCCTAATTTTCTGTCTCCATTACTCTTCCTGAATTTTGAGGATTTTATTCCTTTTCAACACAATGTTTAAGAATGTCCTATGTTGGTCAACCGAGAAAATGTCAGGAGCTATTGGATCCCAAAACTGAGCAATTTCTGCATCAATGTGTAGCATCTCTTGAGAAAATTCTTTCCTATGATCCTTTCTGGAAACTTTCTTCAGTGTGTTAAGTTTATCCCCAGCCCTCAATAAAGGGTTATCTGAAATGGGGAAGTTAGTAGCAGTCCAAGTTAGTTGAACCAATAGTTGAAAGTCTAGCTCCTCCCACCACACCAGATTGAATTTGAATGTCCTCTTAAGTTCATCTAGTGCATCGAGCCAATCCAACATGATGGCATCGTGATCAGAAGTGTCTGAAAAGAATGTCCAAGATTGCATTTGCTTAAGTCTCAAACACGATATTGAGTCTACCAAAAATTAGTCAAACTAGTTGTTATTTCCAAAGGCTAGTTAGCTGCTCTCATCATCTATTTATTCCATTTCCTACATCTGATTCCTCATCTTGTCGTGAAGATGAACCACACTAGTTGGTTCGAAACGCGTTGATAGGATTTTATTTTATGTGATTTTTACCAAAAATACTGTTACAATTTGTCTATTCTCTTTGCAATACCTTCCTCTCCTGACCATCCGTTTCTAAACACAATGGCACCTGAATAGGACGTCTCTAAGGTCCTGTCTCTTAAATCACTCTTTGAAATATTTTCCCATTGGATCCACCTCTGCCCTGCTGCCCCAACATTCGCTCCCATCCATTGTAAAGTTCAAGTCTCCTGCTATGATCAATGGATGTATATCTAGAATACCCGATGTCTCTATCATTTCCCAGAAAGCTCTGCGCTTGGAGTACGGTGCATATATATTTATTAAACAGAATCTGAATGGACATCCCCTGCAGTGACCAGTCAGAACAATACCAACACTTGAACTAAATGCCTGCAATTTAAAAACTTTCGGATCCCATATTAACGCGAGTCCTCGAGTTACCAATTGCATTAGCAGCCCGACCCCTCCATTGTGGACATATCTTGAGAAAAAATTCCATGGTCCTACCTTTTTTTTTCAGCACGAAAAAAGCTGTATGGTATTTGTATTATCGATATACAAAAAAATATAACGTAATAGATATGGCGACTGTATTGATAGTAATTACATGGAACCATAGACCACATGGAGACTGATATGTAGATCTAGACCAATATAAAAACTGATACAAATAGAGTGTAGAATAAACAACAGATCAATCTGTGTGATAATACAATGGGCCTATATATAGTAAATGAACCACATGTGTGAGACACATATGTAGGAGAACAGAAAACTTGGGTTCACAAAATTGTGAATTGTGTACCCGTCATAGTGAAATCTTGGATCTGGCAGATGTAGTTGTCCACAGTAATCTGCAGTCTCCATCATCATCGTTTCTTTAAGCAGAACGATGGAAAGGCCTTTAGAATTAATATTATACTTCAAGGATGTTCTGGATTGGGCAGATCCCAGGCCCCTAACATTAAGGGACATAATTCTCATTGGAAAACGTTTGAATCGAGAAAACTTGCTCTAAGATCCCGAAAACATGTTCCGGTCATTTCTTCATTTGATTGAAAACGAAGCATGACGATTGGATACGCGTGTTTCAGAAATCTGTGTGGGATGAGATTATATATGCAGAGGGGCGGCTGCCCATTATGGAGAAATCCACGGCTCGAACCAGGGAATAGTAGATCACATTTGTCCGGCCGACGCTCTCTGAGTGGTCTGAGGGACAAGATCAGCCAGATTGAAAGAAAATTTCCATTTCGTGGTTTTAATTTGATATAGGATGAGCTCGGGTAGTGATATCAATTACCCGCCCCAGGAAGATGAGGACGCGCCCAGATATATTATCAAGGTAAAAATCATGGTATCCGCCGTAATATGTCTGCTTCTTGTGGCTTCGCTTGTCTTCTTGCTGCACGTTTATTCCCGATGGATTTGGAGAGAGACTGCCAGATTTTCCAGACGGACTCAACGGAGATCAGCTTCTATGCGCGGTCGGTTTTCCTTTACAGGACAAGAACCGGTGAGGCTGCTGAATGTGGGGTTGGATTCTGCAATATTAGAGACTCTGCCCGTGTTTCTCTATAAATCGCAGAATTTCGCAGATGGTTTGGACTGCGCAGTTTGTCTGTGCGAATTCGAGGAGAATCAGAAAGCCCGGCTTTTGCCCAATTGCGGGCATAGTTTTCATATTGAGTGTATTGATATGTGGTTTCGGTCACATTCCACTTGTCCCGTTTGCAGAACCGGGGCCAAGCCCGAACAGCCAGTTTTGGAATCTGCTAGAGCAGAGCAGGTTTCGGTTACAATCCCAGGACCAATTAGTTCAGGCTTCCATGAGAATCTGAATTTGGAGCAAGAATAGACTGCAAGCTGTGGAGAAGGTTATAATCTGCAGAACCCAACAAATATATTCTCTTGGGGTCGGCAGAAACAGAGGAAAACAGGGGCGGATGAGGGAACCTCTCGTGGCAGAGCATCGATGCCTCAGATTGCCATTGAAATACCCAAGAGAACCGATGGCTTCTCCTCTGGCGAGGGCCATCCGCTGCAATCCCCAAATGGTTCACAGTCGTCTTCGAAATCTCCCATTCCTCGCCTTCGTTCGCTTTCAAGGATTTTGAGCAGAGACACAGAGAAAAAGGTCTTCCCGGCTGATCATCCCCCTGAATGTCGAAAATAATGGTCCGGCGGAAGTCCAGTAGTGCGCAGCAGTTATATTTTATAGTTTATAGATGCATAATGATATCTCCTTGTATAGTCAAGGAAACAATCATCGAAATCGAGTTGTATTTTTAGTCCTAATTATTCTAGAGCCGGATAGACTGTATTGCAAGAGATACAAAAGGATTATTGCAGAAGTTTGCATATGCTCCATATATTGATTTTGAAATTTGTTTATTGGAATGGAATCAAACTCGATCTAATTGCGTGGGACAAATCTGAAGTACTATTGATTAGTGCTCTCTTACTGGTCCTAAATATTTTTGAAGTGGTATTTATAACTTTAACCTTCGACACCGTTGGCTTTGCAACCCCTGATGTGTAACATTATGTGCTTTGCTGAAAGTGAAAGTTGATTGGGTCCGAAGATATCGTTCCTGGAATTTCATGACTTAATCTCATTGCAAATTTCTGTAGCTCCTGGTTATGGCCTTTAAATAAGCTACATTAAAAATAGATACAATACCATGTGCGAAACTGTAAATTTTCATAAACAAAAGCTAAAAAACCACCTGTAACTTAACCCAATCATGTTTACCCACTCTAAAATTATTCAAAATAAAATTAGTGCCCGAGATTCATCCTGTTCCCTTTTCTTGACAGCAGAATGCGCAGGAAAGAGGGCCTGCAGATTCCTGAGAACCGTTGGATCCCTCCCCTGAAACCGATGATGCTTGTACGTCATCTTGGAGTGGCGGGGGCGTTTTCAGCGTCGAGATTCTTATGATCCACCGATTCCTCTCCTTAATTCGACGGTCAATGTCCAGCTGGGAGTTCCGTTGGGGAAGAGTGCCACCAGTACAGTGGCCATTGAGGTTTAATTTCTGTGGAATCTGTTAGCTATTTTTTTGGAGTTTTGGTGTTAAAATTTAGCAGAAATTTCTGTGGAATCTGTTAGCTATTTTTTGGAGTTTTAGTGCTAAAATTTAGCAGAAAAAAATTATAGTGATATTTTGATTTGTGTTATTTAAATTAGTTTTTTGATTGTATATTAGCACTCTGAAAAATTTTTTTAGCGCATTTCTATTGTGCAGGAGTTATCCATTAAACTTTGTTATTTCAATAAATACTTACAAAATTTAGAAAAAATTAAACTGAAAATTTCCAATAATATATATATATATATATTAATCACACTAATACAACTGAATTTTTAATATAATTGAAAGTAAAATTTTATATTAAATTTTAAAATATTCCAATATTTATATATTTAAATAATCTAAATATATAACTGGTTTTCTATGCTCTTCTAATACATCAAATTATACTTCAGAATATTCTCAAAATGTATAAATTAAATAAAAATAACTATTCACCCTAACATATCTCCCCGACATCATGTTAAGGAAGTGGCACTCAATGCTATGGAGATGAGGAACACTGAGATATTGAGGAAGTCGAAGGAAGAAAAAGAGAAGAGGAACGAGAAAACTGTTAGAAAAATTGACAGAATTTACGCGCAGAGGCATAGGGTTATGACTTTTGCGAAGCTTCTTTCGCGCAGCTCAACTTCGCGCGCACCCGGGAGGTAATTTCGCGCAATTAACGAGCCTATAACTGGCAGAAGAAAGAGTGGAGAAAGATTAGTGTTGATAAGTATTGTTTGAAGGGTTATTTTTGGGTGGAATTTGAGTTAAATTTTTTTAATAAATTTGAAAGTAGAAATAAATTTAACTCATCAAAATTTTTTGGAATATCTTAAATTTTGAAATTTAATATCTATAATCTAGATCTACAAAATCTTTACACAATTATTTTGAGAGAAAAAACCAGTGGTTAGAATACAGGATAAGGGTTTGCATTGGCACCATCATTTTGGATGGACAACTCATCTAGTCTAGTTTTTGTGTTTTGATTCAGATTTCTCTAGTTTTTTAAAGCTTTATGATGCACTATCTGTTTTTATTATATTGTCTCAATATAATACCATCATACTTTCTTCGTTTGGAATTTTTTTTTTATTATATTGTCTCAATATAATACAATCATACTTTCTTCGTTTGGAAAAAAAAAGGGTTTACATTGGGTACGATAAATTTCGAATCCAAACCAGCAGTCGGTTTTCACAACTTCGGCACCTGTTCCGACCGTTTGAACAAAAAAACTTGACGGGTGAAAAAGCTTTAGCCGTGTTTGACGGGTGAAGTGGCCCGTGACGGACAAATTCCATCGAGAAAAATAAAAGAAGGCAAATTCCATCGAGAAAAATAAAAGAAGGCAAGGATGATGACATGGTGTTGATGGAGGATAGGTATTTAAGTTTTTCCTTTGTCCGTAAATGTCAATGTCAATATCAATATATATATATCATCATATATAATTTTAAATAATATTTTGAGGTTTTTATAATAAGAATAGGTATTTAAGTTTTTCTCTCGGTGTTAATGTCAATATCAATATCAATATATATCATCATATATATATATATATAAATTTAATTAATGTTTTCAGGTTTTTATTTAAAATATAAAAAATTAAAGTTCATAGAAAATTAGAAAAAAGATAAAAAAGCATTAAAACACATTTTTCAATTTTATTGTATGTTGTTAATTTTTTTAATAAAAATTAACTAAATTATAAGTTTATTTTAAATTATTATTAATTATAAAAAATTAATATATAAATTATATACAAATATGTAATATGATTTTTAAGCATATAGATATATCACGATTTTACTATGAAAATTCTTGATTAAGAAATAAGTTTTGTTACAATATTATGGTTCGACAATATAGCTTGCTCATACCACATGTCCAAAAAACCATAATTCATATTCATATAACAATTTTTTTAATTAATCAATTTAATTAAAAGGACAAAAAGAGGACCATGGGGGAATGCATGACTAAAGGTTACTCTTTTATCAAATTGAAGCCCTCAAAATTCATATAAGCAATGTGAATGTTGATTCGGGTAAAAAGACAATTTGTGGGGAATTATATAGTTGTTTTAATGATATTTTTTGCAAAAATATTTTAGTGTCCTATAATCACTCAATTTTCCATTAAATAAAATGCTTATCTTCGCAAATTTTGTACATCTTAAGAAGTATATATATATATATATATATAAGCATGATCTACATGGAGGGAATTAAGTTATATATATTCAAAAAATAATTTTTTTTAATGCAAAATTATATTTTTATTATTTTTCGAAGTTGGCTAACTATTATTTCAATTGCATTTTGCAGGCACATGTTTATAAGTAATATTTTTTTCAACTATTAAAATAATCTGAAAAACCAAGAGTATCGTTTTGAAGATAAACGAAGATAGTGGTATTTTTTGAAAATTTTAGGTTAAGTATATTTTATGTTATTGATTTTTTATTCAACCCCTTTGAAAGTGTTAATTTTTTTTAACATTATGTTTAAAAGAAATTAGCTGAAAAATATCATATGGATTCCAAAATGTCCAACTCATATGTCATTGGGTAGAAGATTCCTTCACGAATCCAACATGATGCTCTAAGTCCGCCAAGCTACAAAAGAAATATGAAGAAGGGGTGCTAAAATTGTGATTTTTAGAACCTTAGAAACTTGATTGAGCGCAATTGTGTTTGTAGAGAAATATGAAGAAGGAGTACTAAAAGTATGATTTTTAGGGCTTTAGCCCTTGAGCCATTTATGTGGTGAACCAACTGCTCGTCGAGGTGTTGCAAAAATAAAGTTTTATATGTTAAACTAGTTATGTTATATATAGTTGTGTTATGTTAACTAGATATAACTATAATTACATGACTATATATATATGTAGACTAACATTATATATATATATATATATATATAATTTCAATACGATTGAATTATATCTTGTTATGGCTAAGCTCTCGTCGATAATCTCAAAAAAAAAAAAAATATTGAATAAAAATTATTTGTTGTTTATAAGATATCTTTTGAAATTGAATAAAATTTATTTGAATCATATTTGTATTTTTAAATTGAACCCATGAAATGGTATATGGGTGGGTCAAAAAAATGTTCATATATCGATTTTTTATTGAGCAGAGAGGCTCATTTTACAGCCCAGTATGAGGGGATGAATAAAATTTATGTTTGAAATAGAAAAATAATGTCGGCGGCGACAGGCTCATTTTAAAACCCAGTATGAGGGGATGTGTAAGTATGTATGTTCTTCAGTTCCCTTCAAAGTAAAAATAAAATATAAAAATTATGTTTTATATAGAAAAATAATGTCGACTATAATAATAATAAAATGAATAGATTCTAAAGTTATTAGAGTAAAAAAAATGTGTAAGTAAGATGTTTAAATCTTTTACTTTTAAAAAATATTTGAACAAAAAATGTAAATAAATTATTTGAAAATCTATATTAATTATTATTTAAATATCAACTTCATATATATCTATATAAATTTCTTTTTGTTAAAATAAAATATTTTAATGTGGGCTATCAAAAAATAATCAATATAGGTTATCAATAAAATATTTTAATAGGAATTAATATAGACATATACTTAAAAATATATTAATAATAAAAAAATCATTTTAGTTTGCATGATAAAATGTTTTCATGTACATGTTATGTAAAATATTTTAATGTCAATTATATATATTATATATCATTTTAAAAACATTATGTATATATCACGAAAAAAATTAAGTTTTATAGTTAAAACAATTATTTTGTCTTATATATACTTTATTTATAAATTAGCATTCAAAAATAAAATTTAAACAATGAAAATTAACAAATTGTAATTTGCACTCTAAATAAGTTTGCATGTGAAGAAATTTGCACGTGATGATATTTGATCCCTCTTGGCTCATGTTAAATCTCTACTAAAAATGGATTTATGTCGGTTATAATATAAATAACTTTAAATTCAAATAATTTATTTTAAAAATAATTGTAATAACATACATGTTAAAGACACTTTCTACAAGGACATATGAAACATATTTGTAATTCTTTCCCTACCTCATATTAAATTGATACATGATATATTTTAATTCATTTTAAATATCAAAATTACTTACATCATAATAAAATTATATTTATATCTTGTAATTATAAATATCCTAAAAAAAAATAAAAAAAATTTATTTCGTGGAAAAAACCGTGGAAATTTACCATTAGTGTTTTCATTGGGTACAATGAATTTCAATTCCAAACCAGCCGTCGGTTTTCACAACTTCGGTACCTGTTCGGACCGTTTGAACGAAAAAACTTGACGGTGCAAAGTTTTAGCCGTGTTTGACGGGTAAAGTGGCCGTGACAGGGAAATTCCATCGAGATAAGAGAAAAAGGGATGGATAATGACATGGTATCGATCGAGGATAGGTATTTAAATTTTCCCTGGTCAGTCATATATATTCTAATTTTAAATGTTGGATTATTGTTTAGAATTCTTTTATAATATGGAGTTTTATTTAAAATATAAAAAGTAAAAGTTGGTTTGAAAATTATATAGAAAAAGACAAGAATATTAAAACATTTCATTATACATTATATATGTGTCATTATGCTAAATTATATATATATAATGTATATATGTGTCATTTTGCTAAAAATTATATATATATATATATATATATATTTTTGAATTATTGTTAATTATTAAAAATATTAATATATGAGTTATATATATATTTAAAAGAATATGTGATAAGATTTTTAATCCTGAAAATTTATCATAAGTTTATTATTGAAATTTTTGATTTGCAAATAAGTTTTGTTATAATACTATTGGTTAATAACATTGCTTACTAATATCAAGTAGCCAAAAAAACATAACTCATGTTCATACTACATTTTTTTAATTAATAAATTTAATTAAAAGGGAAGAAATGGCATAACTATTTTTGCCATAAGTATCAATTTCTGATTTGTAACTATTACTAAGAATATTTTAAAATATTTCATTGAGGTTAAAATTATGTGATCCACCTACTCATGGTTTACCTAGCCTTAAATTTGCCCAGATGACCAAACATTGTCACAACCATTTTTTTTGAAAAAATTGAGAGCATGAGCGTTTGAATCATGGCTTTTGATGGTGGAAATGGATTCAACACAATAAAGAACCCCTCAGATACCCAAAATCTTGAAGCTGGACAATTGTAATCTAGATTTTCAAAGAATTTGTATTTGAATCTTGGCTTTTGATGGTGGAAATGGATTCAACACAATAAAAAAACCCCTCAGATACCCAAAATCTCTAAGCTTAACAATTATAACAAGAATTTCCATTGTTTTTTTGGCAAATTTAAAGCCTACTTAAACTGTGAGCCTACTCATTATGGAGAATTAAATAAAAAATTTTAAAACCCCTATTTCAAAATAAATCAAATATAATGATAAGTTTTTGGAATGATAAACAAGATGTACTGATTAGTTTTTCGCATGATAAATACTGTAAGATTGTTTTAAAAATTATAGGGGATGTTTTTAATAATTCTTTAATTTTTAAAGGATAAAAAATACACAACCTTAATTAAAATGAAAATAATATTATGCAGATGGAAAATAATATAATATTTGATATTTATGTAAGTTAGATTTTAAAAATAATTAAGTTTTTATTGTAGAATTAAAGAAAATAATATGTTTTTTTATTTTTATTTTTTAAAGAGAATAGTATTTTAAAATATCTTTTGAATACTTTTGTTGTGAATAACATTCAAACTTTATTTTATTATTTTTTTTTAATCATTATATATTTATTTTAAATCTAGATCAGTCAGGGTTGAGAGTTGAAACATGTTAAGATGCAAATCACTTTTTTAGGGTAAAATTTGAAAAAAGTTTGCACCTTAAGAAATTTGACTCTTTTTTCATATAGATTAGGAGTTAAGATGGATCTATGTTGGTTTTTTAAATATTATTTATATTATATATAAATTTCATATCTTTATTAAAATTCTCATGATACATAGCTTTACATATATATGTACATGACATTTTCTTAGATATGGTTTATAATATTTTTAATTTAATTTTTTAATGTAATGAGCATAACATAGTGATATGAAAATGGGGCGCTAAAGGACCTCTCCCACTTCCAAAGCTTAAATATTCTCAAGATATTATGATTAACCAATTGCGGAATTAATAATGCTTGAAAATAGGTGTATGCTTATGTTTGTTTTAAAACTGGTTATGTGCTTTAAGTTCATTTGCTTATGCTGATATAAAATACAGATGATAGTAGGTAAAGCAGCAAATAAGCAACACACACATAGCAGCAAGATGCAGCAATAAAACAACACACATAACAACAATATTAGTTTGGAGTTCACCCAAAACTCTTGGGCTACGTCTTCTTGAGCTTTAGTCAACTCAACTAGGCTCTTTGGGATTATGGCAGCAGTTCTTTTACAACCTCCACGCTCAACTCCACTGGTTTACACAAAACACAATGGGCTTAGAACACCATATCATCCCTAGCTTTGAAGCTCTCGGCTCTGGCTCTCGGCTCTCGGCTCTAGCTCTTGGCTCTTCGGCTCTGGCCTTGTGAGCTTTCAGCAGTCCGCTTGACCTCCAAGTGACTGTCTCGACAACTTTCAGCTCTCTGGTTTTTTCACTTAACCTCCAAGCAACTCCAAGACTCTCTTAGCTACTTTGCACATTAGCTTTTCGCTAGCTGCGCCGTTAATTGGGCTCTTTGGCTCTATTGAGGCATTTTTTGGCTTTGCGCTTCCCTAACCGTTTCTCTGCATGTAATCATCCCTCTGCAGCTCTGCGGCTTCTCTGCTCCTTGTCTGTTCAACTGGCCATCTGGCTCTGTGACTCTGTGGCTCTACACGTTCCCAAATGCATCATTGTCTGCAAAATGCCCGCTTGTAGCGTGGCACAATGATCAGGAGCTGTTACAAAGGGATCGGGCCTTTTTCTAGGAAAAAACCAGAAAATGGACAAAAATTCCAATACACAGAGATTTTCTGAAAATTACACTATCGGGCGTGAATTCCGGACTTCAAATTCCCTGAAATCGCCCCTATAAACCCTATCGGGTCCGCCATTAGTCGCATATCGCATCGCATAGGCAGATTGGCCAAAACTCCAAATACATGGGAATATATGAAAACTTTGAATTCCCGGACTTAAAAAATTATAGAATTGGGTCTATAATCCCATCGGGTCCGGCGTTTTATCGCTTATCGCTATTGCAATCGCATTGGCCCTATTATCGAGGATCACCGATCGCCGACTAAATCTAGACCGTTGATCTGATCCCCGATTGGATGGTCCATATCGCATTGCATATCACTATCGCATCGATCCTTTGTATCGGGGATCATCGATCTCCCAACCACCGATTAAATTCTGACCGTTGATCTCTCTTCCCAATCTGACCGCTGTTATGCGATCACACATCGGCCCATCGCTTTATCGCATATCGCATTTGTAATGGTCTGGGGGTTCTTTCCATTGATTATGGACTGTGCCGACCCGATCCGCCGATCCAATCATCGGCAATCACAATGTTGCATAATTGCAATCGCCTAGTCCTCCCACCAGGCCTTTATCCCTGTATCGCTCCGATCCGATACATCCCACGGATCCGATAAGGGTTTAGGCTACGAAATGTAATAGTTCGGGTCCGCCCTTTTAACCTTTCACACACGATTTTGCATATAAGGTCTTTTATGCCATTTTTAGAAGAAATGCCTCATTTTCCAGAGGATAAAGACAATTTTCTTTTTGTGATCCGAAGTCCATTTTAGCCCATTTAAGTTGCAGTGGATTCAGAATGAAAAGATCTACACAATGGGACTATTTCCAGGAGCATCCTTGGACTTTTATTTTCCTATGTGAAGAACACTTTAGACTTAGAAGTCTATCCAAAATCCATTTTGGATAAGTTTTGTGTGAAAGGTTATTTTTCGCTGGAATTTGAGTTAAATTTTTTTAATATATTTTCATCAAAATTTTTTAAAATATCTAAAATCTTGAAATTTAAGATCAATAATTTAAATCTACAAAAATCTTTACGCAACTATTTTGAGAGAAAAAACAATGGTTAGAATACAGGATAAGGGTTTGCATTGGGTACAATAAATTTCGAAATCCACCCCCAGCAATCGGTTTTCACAACTTCGGCACCTGTTCCGACCGTTTGAACGAAAACACTTAACGGGTGAAAAAGCTTTAGCCGTACCAGCAGTCGGTTTTCACAACTTCGGCACCTGTTCTGACCGTTTGAACGAAAAAACTTAACGGGTGAAAAAGCTTTAGCCGTGTTTGACGGGTGAAGTGGCCCGTGACGGGCAAATTCCATCTAGAAAAATAAGAGAAGGGAAGGATGATGACATGGTGTTGATGGAGGATAGGTATTTAAGTTTTTCCTTTGTCCGTAGATGTCAATGTCAATATCAATATATATATCATCATATATAATTTTAAATGTTTAAATAATAGTTTGAGGTTTTCATAATAAGGATAGGTATTTAAGTTTTTCTTTTGGGTGTCAATGTCAATATCAATATCAATGTATATCATCGTCTATATATATATAAATGTTTAATTAATATTTTCAGGTTTTTATTTAAAATATAAAAAGTAAAGTTTATAGGAAATTAGAAAGAAGATAAAAAAGCATTAAAACACATTTTTCAATTTACTGTATGTTGTTAATTTTTTTAATAAAAATTAACTAAATTATAACTTTATTTTAAATTATTATTAATTATAAAAAAATTAATATATAAATAATATACAAATATGTAATATGATTTTTAAGCATATAGATATATCACGATTTTACCATGAAAATTCTTGATTAAGAAATAAGTTTTGTTACAATATTATGGTTCGAGAATATAGCTTACTCATACCACATGTCCAAAAAACCATAACTCATATTCATATAACAATTTTTTTAATTAATCAATTTAATTAAAAGGACAAAAAGAGGATCATGGGGGAATGCATGACTAAAGGTTACTCTTTTATCAAATTGAAGCCCTCAAACTTCATATAAGCAATGTGAATTTTGATTTGGAGTAAAAAGACAATTTGTGGGGAATTATATAGCTGTTTTAATGATATTTTTTGCAAAAAAATTTAGTGTCCTATAATCGCTCAATTTTCCATTAAATAAAATGCTTATCTTTGCAAATTTCTGTACATCTTAAGAAGTATGTGTGTGTTCATATATATATATATATATATATATAAGCATGATCTACATGGAGGGAATTAAGTTATACATATTCAAAAAATAAATTTTTTTATGCAAAATTATATTTTTATTATTTTTCGAAGTTGGCTAACTATTATTTCAATTGCATTTTGCAGGCACATGTATATAAGTAATATTTTTTTCAACTATTAAAATAATCTGAAAAACCAAAAGTACTGTTTTGAAGATAAACGAAGATAGTGATATTTTTTGAAAATTTTAGGTTATGTATATTTTATGTTATTGATTTTTTATTCAACCCCTTTGAAAGTGTCAATTTCTTTTAACATTATGTTTAAAAGAAATTAGCTGAAAAATATCAAATGGATTCCAAAATGTCCAACTCATATGTTATTGGATAGAAGATTCCTTCACGAATCCAACATGATGCTCTAAGTCCGCCAAGCTACAAAAGAAATATGGAGAAGGGGTGCTAAAATTGTGATTTTTAGAACCTTAGAAACTTGATTGAGTGCAATTGTGTTGTAGAGAAATATGGAGAAGGGGTACTAAAAGTATGATTTTTATGACTTTAGCCCTTGAACCATTTATGTGGTGAACCAACTGCTCGGTGTTGCAAAAATAAAGTTTTATATGTTATACTAGTTATGTTATATATAGTTGTGTTATGCTAACTAGATATAACTATAATTACATGACTATATACATGTGTAGACTCATTCAAATATATAACATAACTCTCTCTCTCTCTCTCTATATATATAATTTCAATAAGATTGAATTATATCTTGTTATGACTAAGCTCTTGTCGATAATCTCAAAAAAAAATATATTGAATAAAACTTATTTGTTGTTTATAAGATATCTTTTGAAATTGAATAAAATTTATTTGAATCATATTTGTGTTTTTAAATTGAATCCATGAAATGGTATATGGGTGGGTCAAAAAAATGTTCATATATCGATTTTTTATTCAGCAGAGAGGCTCATTATACAACCTAATATGAGGGGATGAATAAAATTTATATTTGAAATAGAAAAATAATCTCAGCGGCAAGAGGCTCATTTTACAACACAGTATGAGGGGATGTGTAAGTATGTATGTTCTTTAGTTCCCTTCAAAGTAAAAATAAAATATAAAAATTATGTTTTAAATAGAAAAATAATGTCGACAATAATAATAATAAAATGAATATATTCTAAAGTAATTAGAAGTAAAAAAAATGTGTAAGTAAGATGTTTAAATCTTTGACTTTTCAAAAATATTTGAACAAAAGATTTAAATAATTTATTTGAAAATCTATATTAATTAATTTATTTAAATATCAACTTCATATATATCTATATATAGAAATTTCTTTTTGTTAAAATAAAATATTTTAATGTGGTTTATCAAAAAATAATCAATATAGGTTATCAATAAAATATTTTAATAGGAATTAATATAGACATTTACTTAAAAATATATTAATAATAAAAAAATCATTTTAGTTTGCATTTTAAAATGGCTTCATGTACATGTTATGTAAAATATTTTAATGTCAATTATATATATTATATATCATTTTAAAAACATTATGTATATGTCACGAAAAAAAATTAAGTTTTACAGTTAAAACAATTATTTTGTCTTAAATAAAATATTTTAATGTGGTTTATCAAAAAATAATCAATATAGGTTATCAATAAAATATTTTAATAGGAATTAATATAGACATTTACTTAAAAATATATTAATAATAAAAAAATCATTTTAGTTTGCATTTTAAAATGTCTTCATGTACATGTTATGTAAAATATTTTAATGTCAATTATATATATTATATATCATTTTAAAAACATTATGTATATATCACGAAAAAAAATTAAGTTTTATAGTTAAAACAATTATTTTGTCTTATATATACTTTATTTATAAATTAGCATTCAAAAATAAAATTTAAACAATGAAAATTAACAAATTGTATTTTGCACTTTAAATAAGTTTGCATGTGAAAAAAATTGCACATGATGAAATTTGATCCCTCTCAGCTCATGTTAAATCTCTACTAACGATAGATTTATGTCGGTTATAATATGGATAACTTTAGAATTCAAATAATTTATTTTAAAAATAATTGTAATAACATATATGTTAAGACACCTTCTACAAGCGCATATGAAACATATTTGTAATTTTTTCCATGTTCAATATTAAATAAATACATGATATATTTTAGTTTATTTTAAATATCAAAATGACTTGCACGATACTATAATTATATTTATATCTTGTGATTATAAATATCCTGAAAATAAATAAATAAAATAAATTTATTTTGTGATAAAAACTGTGGGAAATTTACCATTAGTGTTTTCATTGGGTACAATGAATTTCAATTCCAAACCAGCCGTCGGTTTTCACAACTTCGGTACCTGTTCCGACCGTTTGAACGAAAAAGCTTGACGGGGCAAAGTTTTAGCCGTGTTTGACGGGTAAAGTGGCCCGTGACAGGCAAATTCCATCGAGATAAAGAGAAAAAGGGGAGGATAATGACATGGTATCCATCGAGGATAGGTATTTAAATTTTCCCTGGTCAGTCATATATATTCTAATTTTAAATGTTGGATTATTGTTTAGAATTTTTTATAATATGGAGTTTTATTTAAAATATAAAAAATAAAAGTTGGTTTGAAAATTATATAGAAAAAACAAGAATATTAAAACATTTTATCATATATTTATATATATGTCATTTTGCTAATATATATATATTTTAAATTATTGTTAAGTATTAAAAGTATTTGAGTTATATATACATATACATTTAAAAGAATATGTGATAAGGTTTTTAATTCTGAAAATTTAATATAAGTTTATCATGGAAATTTTTGATTTGCAAATAAGCTTTGTTATAATATTATTGGTTAATAACATTGCTTACTAATATCACGCCAAAAAAAACATAACTCATGTTCATACTACATTTTTTTTTAATTAATAAATTTAATTAAAAAAGAAGAAATGACATAACTATTTTTGACATTAATATCAATTTTTGATTTGTAACTATTATTAAGAATATTTTAAAATATTCCATTGAGGTTAAAACTATGTGATCCACCTACTCATGGTCTACATAGCCTTAAATTTGCTCGGATGACCAAACATCGTCACAACCATTTTTTTTGAAAAAATCTGAGAGCATGAGCGTTTGAATAATGGCTTTTGATGGTGGAAATGGATTCAACACAATAGAAGAACCCCTTAGATACCCAAAATCTTGAAGCTGGACAATTGTACTATGCAGTTGTAATCTAGATTTTCAAAAAATTTGTGTTTGAATCTTGGCTTTTGATGGTGGAAATGGATTCAACACAATAAAAAACCCCTCAGATACCCAACATCTCTAAGCTTGACAATTATAGCCTAGATTTTCAAAGAACTCCGCCAAATTTTTACAAAATCCTACAAAAATTTCCATTGTTTTTTGATAAATTTGAAGCCTACTTAAACTGTGAGCCTACTCATTATGGAGAATTAAATTAAAAATTTTAAAACCCATATTTCAAAATAAATCAAATGTAATGATAAGTTTTTGGCATGATAAACAAGATGTAATGATTAGTTTTTGGCATGATAAATACTGTAAGATTGTTTTAAAAATTATAGGAGATGTTTTTAATCATTCTTTAAATTTTTAAAGGATAAAAAGTACACAACCTTAATTAAAATGAAAATAATATTATGCAGATGGAAAATAATATAATATTTAATATTTATGTACATTAGGTTTTCAAAATAATTAAGTTTTTATTGTAGAATTAAAGAAAATAATATGTTTTTTTAAAGAGACTAGTACTTCAAAATATCTTTTGAATACTTTTGTTGTGAATAACATTCAAACTTTATTTTATATAGGAGGGTGGTTTTGGTTGTTGTTGTTTTGTTTTTGTTTTGTTTTGTTTTTTCTTTTTCTTTTTTTAAATCATTATATATTTATTTTAAATCTGATCCACTCAGGGTTGAGAGTTGAAACTTGTTAAGATGCAAATCACTTTTTTAGAGTAAAATTTGAAAAAAGTTTGCACTATAAGAAATTTGATTCTTTTTTCATATAGATTATGAGTTAAGATGGATCTATGTTGGGTTTTTATAATATTATTTATATTATATATAAATTTCATATCTCTATTAAAATTCTCATGATACATAGTTTTACATATATATGTACATGACATTTTCTTAGATATGGTTTATAATATTTTTAATTTAATTTTTAATGTAATGAGCATAACATAGTGATCTGAAAATGGGGCGCTAAAGGCTTCTTGTCAGCTTACAAGAACCTCTTCCACTTCCAAAGCTTAAATATTCCCAAGATATTATGATTAACCAATTGCGGAATTAATAATGCTTGAAAATAGGTGTATGCTTATGTTTGTTTTAAAACTAGTTATGTGCTTTAAGTTCACTTGCTTATGCTGATATAAAATACAGATGACAGTAAGTAAAGCAGCAAATAAGCAACACATGCATTGCAGCAAGATGCAGCAATAAAACAACACACATAACAGCAATATTAGTTTGGAGTTCACCCAAAACTCTTGGGCTACGTCTCCTTGAGCTCTAGTCAACTCAACTAGGCTCTCTGGGATTATGGTAGCAGTTATATTATAAGCTCCACGCTCAACTCCACTGGTTTACATAGAACACAATGGGCTTAGAACACCATATCATCCCTAGCTCTGAAGCTCTTGGCTTTCTGGCTCTCGGCTCTCGCTCTGGCTCTCGACTCTGGCTCTTGGCTCTTCGGCTCTGGCCTTGTGAGCTTTTAGTAGTCTGCTTGACCTCCAAGTGACTGTCTTGGCAACTTTCAGCTCTTTGTTTTTTCCACTTAACCTCCAAGCGACTCCAAGACTCCCTCAGCTGCTTTGCGCATTAGCTTTTTGCTAGCTGCCCCGTTAATTGGGCTTTTTGGCTCTCTTGAGGCATTTTTCTGGCTTTGCTGCTTCCCCAACCATTTCTCTGCATGTAATCATCCCTCTGCAGCTCTGTGGCTTCTCTGCTCCTTGTCTGTTTGGCTGGCCATCTGGCTCTGTGACTCTGTGGCTTTACGCGTTCCCAAACACATTATTGTCTACAAAATGCTTGCTTGTAGTGTGGCACAATGATCAGGAGCTGTTACAAAGGGATCTAGGCCTTTTTCCAGGAGAAAACCCGAAAATGGACAAAAATTCCAATACACAGAGATTTTCCAAAAATTACACTATCGGGCGTGAATTTCGGACTTCAAATTCCCTGAAATCGCCCCTATAAACCCTATCGGATCCGCCATTATTCGCATATCGCATCGCATAGGCAGATTGGCCAAAAATCCAAATACATGGGAATACATTGAAAAATCCAAATTCCCAGACTTAAAAAATTATAGAATCGGGTCTATAATCCCATCGGGTCTGGCCTTTTATCGCTTATCGCAATCGCAATCGCAATCGCATTGGCCCTATTATCAGGGATCACCAATCACCAATTAAATCTGGACTGTTGATCTGATCCCTGATCAGATGGTCCATATCGCTATCGTATTAACCCTTTGTATTGGGGATCACCAATCTCCCGAATGTTGATTAAATCCTGACCATTGATCTCTGTTCCCAATTTGACGGCTGTCATGCGATCGCACATCGGCCCATCGCTTTATCACATATCGCATTTGTAATAGCCTGGGGGTTCTTTCCATTAACTATGGACTGTGCCGACCCGATTCGCTGATCAAATCATCGGCGATCACAATGTCGCATAATCGCAATCATCCAGTCCTCTTGCCAACCCTATATCCCTTCATCGCTCCGATCCAATACATCTCACTGATCCGATAAGGGTTTAGGCTGCGGAACATAATATTTTGGGTCTGCCCTTTTAACCTTTCACACACGATTTTGCATATAAGGTCTTTTATGCCATTTTTAGAAGAAATGCCTCCTTTTCCAAAGGACAAAGGCAATCTTGTTTTTGCAATAACTTCATCATCCAAAGTCCATTTTAGCCCATTCAAGTTATAGTAGATTCAGAATGAAAAGATCTACACAATGGGGACTATTTCCAGGAGCATCCTTGGACTTTCATTTTCCTCTGTGAGGAACACTTTAGACTTAAAAGTCTATCTAAGATCCATTTTGGATCACGCATTCCCACTAAAGATCTTTTGGTCTCCAAAAGACTGAAATATTGATCTGAACAGTAAATGAGAGTAACAACACCCTCTTCTTTCAGCTTCCATACACTTGCCTTGCATAGTGCCTCTGAACCAAAGTCTCTAACCACTTTCCTTCCTGGATTTGCTGACCCTCTTGGGAAGAACTGTCTTTCTCCTTGCCTTCCTGCAGAACTCCTGCTGAGAATGTCACAGAAGGTAGTTTGAACTTCTCTGCCTTGATCATTGATCCAAGGTGGCTCAAACAATTGTGAAGTTACATCTGCTTCACAAAGTTTTCATTTGTACCTATTTGAAATGTTGTCAACGAAAACTGTGAACAACAACAGAAATACAGACAACAACTGTATGGCCTAAACTCATGCTTCAACAAAAGAAACAGATTTCATGTCTTGTGAACACCTCCATGTCTTACATTTGCATACAAATGATGGACTAGATAACAAGCCCAAGAAACATGCCTTTAAAACAAATGACCCTTCAAGTCAATCATGTAGAAAAATACCTTTAGAATTTTTTTTCAAAAGATGAAACACTTCATCATTATCTCCATCTTGGAGACCATGTTAACTTCTCCCAAGTCAACATTGCATCACATGCATGTCAAAGCAATCAACCTTGCAAGTTAATTACACATACATGCTCAAAAACAAGGAAATCATCAAGATCCCTGTGTTCATGCACAACATTCTCATGCATGCATTTCATCCTTCAACTTTCGCTTAATCACATTGTACTTTCGAAGCTGAAATGAAATATAATGTTGCAGCAACAAAGTGGGTCTCCTACTCAACTTCTCTATTCACCTTCTTGGTAAAATCCTGCAGCTTGCATTCCATTAACAAAGAAATGCAAACCGATGCATCAATAGACATGCAATCTTAATTGGATAAGAATTCTAACCATTTCTTACCAACCCACTTCAAAGGTCTTTCCTTTGTTTGCACATCAACATCCACATGTGAATCATCCTAAAACACATCAATCATGGAAACTTCCTTTCCATGCCTGCCATTTTCTCTTTCCACCTTCTTCAAGTTTCATGGAAGCATTGTTGGATTCAGAGTCCAACACTTTTCAGCAAGATGCCCTTGCTTATGGGAGTAAGTACAACACATGTGCATCCTCTTGACGACATGATTTGCCTTGTCTAATGGACCTTTGGCTTCTTGCTTCCTTTCCTTCAAAACTTTCCTGCATGTGGCTATCCTTTTCCAACATCTAGAAACATTATGGTTATCCAAACCACAAAAGGAACATGCAATTCTTTTCCCATATCTATGTGGAAATTTATCATGCTTTGCAAAATCAAAAGGAAGATGATTAGAACCAAATTTATACCTTTCTCTTTCACCTTTATTGCCTTCATGAGGAAGTGAAGCAAATGAAGAAGTGGCTCCCTTTGGAACACCATCAATCTCTTCAAGGCTTTCAGAGTTTCCATAAATCTCTGGTTCAAGTGTGTGCTTTTGAACACCTGCATCCTGCAAATGATGTTTCAAGCTATTGCATTCCTCCTGAATACAATCTTCACACTCTTGAGGTAGAGGACCTACAATGAAACTCCTTCTTGGAACTGTTTCAATGGCCTTCATGGCAGCTTTGGAACTTCCTACATAAGACTGTCCATAGCCAAGACCCAAATACTTAGGCCTTTCCTTAACCATTATTGGCTCAACAATACCTTGCGCATGTTTGCCCAAGCCTTTTCCTTCATAGCCCATCTTGGACATTAACTTGGAACCTATGCCTCTGGTATGTTTTTCAAAAGAACCAATATAAGAATTCTTAGAAGAATTTGAAGACAAACTGGAATGGTTTATCTCTTCTTCAAGCTGATACTTGACTAAGGCTTCTTTGGCAACAAAGATTTGTGACTCCAACTCATGCATCCTTTTCAGGTTCATATTTGCAATATGAAATTGCCTCTCCATTTCCTGCAATTTGTCAGAAAGCAACTGCTTCTCTTCCTCCACAAAATTCAATTGCTCTCTAAGTATGCTGCTCTTCCTTCCATCCTCATACATTTCTCTCAGCATATCCATCATGGTGGACAAGTCTTGCTTCATGTCTTCATCAAAGACTCTTGTGATGAAGGAGGAATTTGAGGACTCACTTGTAGAATTTGTCATTATGCAAATGAACAAAAGAACTTCAAACAAGATTAATAAAGAGCTTATCTAAGCAAACTTTTGCAACAAACCTGTTGTGCTTCAAGGATTTTCCTTTAGGTCCTTTTGGATAAGAAGAATGCCTTCAGCCCTTCTTCCTTTTTGTCCTTCCTGGACTGAGCTATCAATAGCTTACCCTTCACCGCTGCAAACTCAAAAAATAGTAAGTTTGCAGACAAGCATACAGTCAATCAGACAATCAATCCTTGATTGCCCAAACACCTTTCAGACAAGCAATCTTTGCTTTGTCAATCAAGCATTCTGATCTGATACCACTTGATCTGGTATAACCAACTTTGATATCACCTTCTTGAAGGTGGGGTTAACCAATCTTAGGCTCCGATACCACCTGATCTGAAAATGGGGCGCTAAAGGCTTCTTGTCAGCGTACAAGAACCTCTCCCACTTCCAAAGCTGAAATATTCCGAACATATTATGATTAATCAATTGCGGAATTAATAATGCTTGAAAATAGGTGTATGCTTATGTTTGTTTTAAAACTAGTTATGTGCTTTAAGTTCACTTGCTTATGCTGATATAAAATACATATGACAGTAAGTAAAGCAGCAAATAAGCAACACACACATAACAACAAGACGCAACAATAAAACAAAACACATAACAACAATATTAGTTTGGAGTTCAGCCAAAACTCTTGGGCTACGTCTCGTTGAGCTCTAGTCAAATCAACTAGGCTCTCTGGGATTATGGCAACAATTATTTTACAAGCTCCACGCTCAACTCCACTAGTTTACACAGAACACAATGGGCTTAGAACACCATCTCATCCCTAGCTTTGAAGCTCTTGACTTTCGGGATCTCGGCTCTGGCTCTGGCTCTTGGCTCTTCGGCTCTAGCTTTGTGAGCTTTCAACAGTCCACTTGATCTCCAAGCAATTGTCTCGACAACTTGCAGCTCTCTGGTTTTTCTAGTTAACCTCCAAGCGACTCCAAGACTCCCTCAGTTTCTCTGCGCGTTAGCTTTTTCCTAGCTACCTGGTTAATTGGGCTATTTGGCTCTCTTGAGGAATTTTTCTAGCTCTGCGGCTTCCCCAGCCGTTTCTCTGCATGTAATCATCCCTCTGTGGCTCTACAGCTTCTCTGCTCCTTGTCTGTTCGACTGGTCATCTAGCTCTGTGACTCTATGGCTCTGCGCATTCCCAAACGCATCATTGTCTACAAAATGCTCGCTTGCAGCGTGGCACAATGATCAAGAGCTGTTACAAAGTGATCGGGGCCTTTTTCCAGGAAAAAACTTGAAAATGAACAAAAATTCCAATACACAAAGATTTTCCAAAAATTACACTATTAAGCGTGAATTCCAGACTTCAAATTCCCTGAAATTGCCCCTATAAACCTGATCGGCCTTGCCATTAGTCGCATATCGTATCGCATAGGCAGATTGGCCAAAAACCCAAATACACAAGAATACATTGAAAAATCCGAATTCCCGGACTTAAAAAATTATAGAATTTGGTCTATAATCCCATTGGATCCGGCCTTTTATTACTTATTGCTATCACAATTGCATTGGCCCTATTATTGGGGATTGCCAATCGCCGATCACTAATTAAATCTGGATTGTTGATCTGATCCCCGATCAAACGGTCCATATCACATCGCATATCGCTATCGCATCGGCCCTTTGTATCGGGGATCACCGATCTCCTGATCGTCGATTAAATCCTGACTGTTGATCTCTATTCCCGATCCGACGACTATCATGCAACCGCACATCGGCCCATCACTTTATCACATATCACATTTGTAACGGCCTGGGGGTTCTTTCCATTGACTATGGACTATGCTGACCCGATTCGCCTATCCGATCATCGGCAATCACAATGTCGTATAATCGCAATCAGCCAGTCCTCCCACCAAGCCTTTATCCCTTCATCGCTCCGATTCGATACATCTCACAGATCTAATAAGGGTTTAGGCTATGGAACATAATATTTCAGGTCTGCCCTTTTAACCTTTCACATGCAATTTTGCATATAAGGTCTTTTATGCCATTTTTAGAAGAAATGCCTCTTTTTCCAAAGGACAAAGGCAATCTTCTTTCTGCGATAACTTCATCATCCGAAGTCCATTTTAGCCCATTCAAGTTGTAGTAGATTCATAATGAAAAGATCTACACAATGGGACTATTTCTAGGAGCATCCTTGGACTTTCATTTTCCTCTGTGAGGAACACTTTAGACTTAGAAGTCTATCCAAGCTCCATTTTGGATCACATAGATTATATATGAAGAGTGCCTAAATATCAAGAAGTGATGCAATATTATGATTACGAATATGAATCACTATTATGTAAATTTCTTTCAATGTGGTATGCATATTATGATATTTTTTTGACAGAAATTGTCTATAACTTTATTAATGAAAACAAAATTGCAATATAACAAATTGAAATGAGGTCACTTATTATTTTTATTATTATTTTTTTAATTGAGTCAACATCATTATCATTATTATTATTTAACCCTTCACTCCAACATATCTCCAATAGGTGGTTGTAACATTCCAAGAGGGATCTCTCGGTACTAGGTTGTGAAAGCTCAGAGATGTGCAAAGACATACGGTTTGGGGTTAAGTTGCTAATAAAAGGGAAAACTAAGGACATTGAAGGCTATGAAGAAAAAATATTAAAAATTGGAGTGTCCATCATCATCCCTTACACCCACAAGCTCTTTAATTAAGTAATCAAGGGGAATTTCCTAAAAAATGGATTCAAAGCTTGATTATACCTATTTTAAAACTAGGGATAATAAAAATCCTTCTAATTATAAAACCATGATGATTAGTTGTTTTTTAACCAAATTATATGGAATTAAGATCATTGAGGAGGAGTATCCCAATATTAAAGTCAATCTTTGTGTTGTTTCATTGACTTGAAAAATATTTTGACACAATGCAAAGGCCTAACTTTTGAATAGATTACAAGAGATAAAAGTTAATTTAGAGTTGAGAAGTGTTTTGATAGTATGAAAACATTATTACAAATTTTTTGAACACAAATGGTGACTTAAAGAAATTAATTGCAATATAGGAGTTCTTTTTCTTTTGTGGGATAAATATTTTTTATTGTCTAAAAAGATGAAGTACATATTAGTTCATGGAGTTATGTTAGGATTTCTCGTTGGGAAAAACGCTAAAATATCAACCTTTTCAATAGATCAAAGGACATATTTATGCTTGATGATATAAAAAATAAAAAGTTGTCCACATAGGTGAACTATAGACTAAGAGATACAGAAAAAGAATATGAAGGGATAAAATAGAAAGAGACTAGTCACGAAAATTTGTCCCTCTTAGCTATGGTTTAACATTCATTCTTAAGGTGACAATATTCAAAGGATTACCATGTGGAGAAGATATTTGAAGCTAATGAGACACATAATTATATAATGCAATTTTGTTCCAATCATTTTGATGTGAGTAGGGATGATCAACAAAATGGAATGAAGGAACAATGCTACTTGTATGAGTAGGCTTTCAAATCTACAACTATTTTGTTAATCTAGGTGCCATGTAGGATCTTGCAGATCATGTTTATAATGAGTTGAGAATCTCCCTCCACCATAAGTTTGGTGTGGCCTTGAGTCTGGGCAATCAATAGTTCCTCTTCTAGGGCTTTCAATTTGGTTGTGTTGTTACTTTTATATAACGTAGAGGTTAAATAAATGGATAAATGGATCCCAAATTATCCTTAAGGATACCTCCATAGCCTGCGTCACCTTAGTTACTTTTGAAGCATTGTCAAAATTGATCTTTAGAAAATTTGTGGGAGGAGGGCACTAGGAGGAGTGAATAGGAATTATAGTAAGGTGATGAGAAGGGGAAAGAGTGGCACCTAGAGTAGGGAATCTTATTTGAAGTAGAAGGGCCTCCTCACTTAAGCCCTGCTGGTCTTGATCTGACTGGGATTGCATGGTACTCGATTCCTTCACATTCTTTTTCATAGTGATCAAAAGAGATTCATGACAAAGGGAGAGGTTCTTGAGTATGTGATGATTCCTCTCTTTCCAAATAGCCCAAAGGTGCAAGACTAGAAGCAGAGTCCATATGAAGTTGAAGATAATATTATTAAAATCTTGAGCCATCCAATTGTTAATGATGTGAGGGATAGTAGGTAGATCACATTATGATCTCTTTAGGTTAACTTCTAGATTGCTCCATAGACGATTGTAATAGGGGAAAGTATTGAAGAGGTGCCCCACATTTTTATATTCTTGAAGGCATAAAGAAAAATAAGAGGGGCCCATATGCTTTCATTTAAGAATGTTTTCCTAGGCTAAGGTTTTCCCTTAGATTAGGATCCATAGGAAAATGGAAACTTTTAACCATAGATTTATCTACTAGATGTGGCTTTAGATGGAATATTTTAGCCATTGTTTGAAACTTGCTTTCATTTTATAGGCTGCATATATGGAAAATAAATTGCTTGATTTGTAACCCCATTGCATTTTATCAACTAAATTAGATATTAGGATGAGTCATTTTTTAAGCTTTCACCAAAAGTTTGACCAATTCTCCTCCCTAATCTTGGGGCTCTACTTCCTTGAAATTATCCATTCTCTCCAATATGTTTTATCCAAGTTAGAGGCATCCAAATAGTCTTTGTCTTTGTGAAGGACTTAGCAAGCCATGTGGAGGTGTAGATCCCTTAAGTCATTTCGGTCTTGGAATTTTGGAAGCTATTGCCATGAGTCCTCCTCATCTGGGGATTTTTGAGGTTAAAAATGGTCCTCAAAACAAAAAATGCATTAACAAAATTAACTTTATAAGTACCAACAGGATTCAAGATGATGATGTCATCCCCAAGGGTAAGTATTTTGGAGGGAAAAAAAGAAAGCTACTTTTTTAATTGTATTTTAGGCTTATCTCTTTGTAATTTTACTCAAATGTCAAGTGTAGACACACATTGAAAGCATAATTAAATTCCACATCCAATGAGTACCCACTTTGCATACTTTTGAGTAAATCCATTGTTGGGGATGAGTTATATTATTTTCACAACTAGTGACCTACACGATATGTTGGATTGGGTACGGCATAGGGATCTCATGGGTGACGATACCCCCCCCTACCAAGTGGTTTGGGGCAATGCCAAAAATTTAATTTTTTGGCAAACCCACCCTTGGCTTTGTGCATGGTTCTATGCATGGAAGCTTCTCCCATGGTTTTGTAGATATAATCAAAGGAACTACATTTATTTTCTAATATAGGGTTAATTTGTTGAGGGTTTATGAATGCTTCAACATGTATATAATGTATTGTAACATTAAAAGGAATATAATGAAAAATCAGTCTGGTTTTCCTGCTTTTAGGTTCCAAGAGAAAAATATATATGCATATTTTCTATTCTCGCCGATGTATATTTTTTATTCTTTAAGACTTCGTTTGCAGATATTATCTGTCCAGGCTTAAAATCCACACCAACATTGAAAAAAATTGAAAAGACATGAAAAAAAGCATGTTCAATATGTCTTTTTCATGTATTTTCAATTTTATCAACGTGGGTCTACTCAAAAGTATGTGCAGTGGCTACTCATTTTGATGTGGAATTTAATTCCATATCCAATGGTTTTCTACACTTAAAATTTGAGTAAACCTAGAAGGAGATAAGCCAACAATACAATAAAAAAGTAGTTTCCTTTTTTTTTTTAATTTCATAATTCTTATTTTATTATTTTAACTATTATTTTATTTTTTCCATATGAGGCGCATTTTAAACCTCAAAATTACCCTAATGGAAACATGGTTGTCTATCCAATACAAATGCGTTTTGAATATTTTCTCGTCCGTATACATTTCCAAAGGTATGGATCTCCTTGGAGCCAAATATGCTAGATATTAGCTCCCAAAATTGTAGCTAAAGCTGAAGGATCTCTTAGCCCCAAACCTCCCATTATTTTGGGTCTTCGAATTCTATCCCAAGATACAAGCACCTATTTTTTTTCCAAATTTTTTCCTCCTCACAAGAAAGACTGTTGTAGGCTCTTGATTGAGTTAAATATGGAGGAGGGAGCTACTTGAAAAGAGCATACATATATGGGAAAAGGTTGTAGAACTAACTTAGGGAGGAGTTGACAAGGAAAAATGTATTGTCAATAATTTTGGCACTAGAAGGAGGGAATATGACAAGGTGATCTTATGGAGCCCATATCTTAAAATTCTACTTTAAATGGATCGTTCTTGAATCTCTATTTAGAGTTTATTTTTTGGAAGAGCAGATATTTCTATCCACATCAAGATAGTTGATATTTTTCCTAGAAATAAGTTTGATGATGAGGGTGAAATCTTTTCATGAAAACATATCCTTTAGTTTCTTCAAAATTTTGTTTCTTATAATGTGTATCAACAAGATGTCATATGCATACTTTTCATGATTATGTTTGAAGTTCGCATCAAAGCATGGTGTGAAACCTTACTAGTTGCATCCATCCATTCACTGGAACAATTCATAAATGAGTTTCAATCTTCTTTTGACAAGTACAACCCTGAGAAATTATTGAAAGAGATTAGTGAGATTATAATGAAAGAAGAGAATCATTGGATGATTTTGTAATTATATTTATCAATATTTCATATAGATTTCCTAATAGAGATATGGATTGGGATAGTTTGCACAAGAAATTTCCATGATTGGTTTACCTTTTTAAATATGAACTAAATATTGATAATCAATTACATGAAGATTCGAATGATGTGCATGTCACAAATGAAAATCAAGTTATGCCTACTTTTTTGGTACCAATTGTTGCCTCATTTTCAAATGTGATTCAAGAAAAAATTGAGACATTAGAGAAGGAAATTGTCACCTCTAACATCTCTCATCCTCCTTCATCTACATTACCTAATGAAATTAGTTATTATGAAAACAATGAAGTATTGTTTATCAATGATTGATGTAATGAAGAAATCTTGAATGAATAAGAGCAAAGTTGTCTTATTTCAAAATATGAGATAAGTTCTTCAAAAGTGGAAAAAGCCAACTTTGAAATTTATAAGCGATCTCTGCATATCATGTTGATGGATTTCATGTTGATATCATCAATCCTCCATTAGAAACCATGCTTGAACTTCCTATAGATATGATTTCTCCTTTACCTCCCTACAATGACCAAGACCCTATCTTGGATTACATTTAGTGTTCAAATAGCTCCATAAAGCGTAACATGAATGTTGATTCCTCATGAAGATGTGAATGTTCATGATATTGAATTGGAATCAAATCTGAAGGGAATTATTGTTCCTTCAAGAGAATATTTTCATCTTCTTTCACATTTAACTCATTACTCCTTGTATCTCAATTTGTTTGACGAGTCTACTACACCATAAATCATTTTAAATCCTCTAGATTCTCATTCTTCTAGGATAGATTGTAATAAGGTACAAGATAATGATGTCTTACATTTGGAGGTGGAAAAGAATGAATCTATTACTTACATCCCTTTCTATTTTCAATATTTAACATGGGAAGAAGAAAAATATTTAGTTTTAACCATTCATGAAATCTCTCTAATTGATTCATCTCCATTTTTTATCCAAGAAGAATCTTGTATTTCAAAAGAGAAGTTTAATGATATCAAAGAAATTAATCAAATTAGTGGTTCCAACAACTATCTTCTTGTTAAAAATGGCCTTAATGATACATCTGATGATGGTTGTACACATGCATCTATTGATTTCACCAAGCCACAAAGATTTGATTTTCCAACATTTGAAGGTTTAGGTACATATTAGGAGAATGAGGAACTTCTAATTTTGCTAATGCTTATGTCAGAACCTCACAATCTTGATAAGGTCCCTGAACTAGATCATGCTATGATTTCCTCACGAGATTCTTTTCATAACACAGTTTTGCTAAATGAAGGTTCATTTTTGAAAGTTTTTTAGGATTTTCAAGTTACTCATTTTGAATATTGAGACATAATTGATGATCGGTTAGAAGAGTCTTTTTTGGCTAATTATTCTGCAAGTAATAAAACTCTTATTTCTTCGATGCTTGATACAAAGGTAAATATGAATGAATGCCATCATTGAAATATTTCCAAGGTTTTCAAACTGATCATTTTATTTATCATGATTGAATCGCAATTCAGTTAGAAATATTATTTCTAGAAAACTCTGCTTCTAGTAGGCGGGACCTTCTTTCTCTATTGCAAGGTATAAATATAAATATCTTTATTTTTTCGCATTGCTTCATACTAGTACTAATTGATATTATCCAAGTGTTTTCAAGTTAGGAGCAACTTGAGTGGTTGTAAAGGAAGTTTGAATTCACATGATCCTGATCTCGTCTTAAATTAGATTAGGTTTAGGTTTAGTTTAAGTTGTTTTCTTGTTAGAGTATTTATGCATGCATAGTATTTTTATTTCATTGTTAGTTTCATGCCTTCCATTATATATTTGTTGTATAAAGTTCTAGTTTATTCTCACATGTAAATAGCTGCATTGCACTACTCATTTATCTTTTTGTCTAGATTTCTTTTCAAGCATTGCTTTTCTTTTTCATTGCATATAACTTTTGTTTTCTTCATTACATTGTGCATTTATTGTTCATTTATCATTTCCTTCCTTTTCATTGCATTTAGTTTCTGTTGCATTCACCATCTTCTTTCCAATTAACATAGTTTCTCTGCATTGCATCTCTCATTTCATTACTTTCAACATTCATCCCCAACATTTATTTTCTTCTCATTGCATTTAATTTTGTTTCCTTTCATTTCATTTCTTAGTTGGTGTTTCATTTAGCATTTATTCCTTATGTTACTTTTCCTTTTCCATACATGTACACAAATAAAACCATAAAGGTCTTCCAGTATTCACCTTGTTTAAATATTAATATCCCAGTAAGTGGTTGGGCACGATTGTGATAGTTTCTCCAAGAGGAAATCACTTGCAGACCATGGTGTTGAATTATGTACTAGATATCGTTTTCACATGTCTAACTTATTAATGAGGAAAATATGAGTATATTATTGTGGGGAACTATGATCAATTCATACAACCTACATCTATAACCTGAACTCTAAGTTCTAAAAATAATAATACCTCTATCATGTTATCTATGTCATTGCCGAAGGCTTATGCGTGTGAACTCTTATCTTGGTGTTTCAAGATAAATAGGATGGAGTTATAAAATGGATAGATGAAACATCTCAAAATGGTCAAGTATCTCAAAGTGGTACCACAATTTCAATTCAATATTTCCTCACATCACTATTAAGACTCCATATTTTGAAGGGACAAAGTCAAAAATGTTGGTTTCTTCCAGTGGTTAGGCAATTGTCGTAGTCTCTACAACATCCACCCAAATTTTTCACCACGTACACCTAAAATTGTGGGACCCCTTTTATTTTTAAGGTTTTAATGGTCATTCCTATTGCATCAGTTGAAAATATCCTTGAAAATAGCCTAGATATCATTGAAGGTTATATTTACTCATACTTTGACAAAAAACATCTTCTATGCATGTCTTCATATCTTCATTCTCATCCCCATTTTTATGAAGACATTATGGTTTGTGAAATTTTGTAGCAAATCAACATTACAAAGGATATTTTAGCCCTATTCTCAAAATTTTTGCATTTCTATTTGCAATAGGTGAAAGATGCTATATTTTAAAGAGGATGTCAGAACTATACTTATTCATGTCTTGACTTGTCCATGATTTAGGTGAAGTTTCAACTTGTTATGTATCCAAATAAAAAATAGCACAAAAACATAATAAAAGATATATCAATGACTATATAATAAGGCACTTCAAGGGGGAAACCTCCCTTTACTTCACATAATTAAACAATTCTTGGATGATTCAAATGACAAGAACTCCTCAGTATATATAGGAGTTAAGGGGTAGAAATATAATTATTGTCTACATAACAGAATAATGTAAGGGCACAAAAATAATAATATGGGGGCTACACTAGTATTATAGGAACCTAACATGCCCCTATCCTTCAAAAAAGTGTTTTCCTCAACGCTTGAGTAGGTTTGGATGGTTTTGAATAAAATACTCATCCTCCCATGTGGAGTCTTTAGTAGATAAGTTCTTCCACTTAATGAGATACTCTAAAATTTATCTCTTATGTAGCTACCAAAATCTTGTTTTTGTGATTGCTTCAAGCTCCAATGTGATTTTTCCTTCCTCATCAAGTTCCCAAAATATATTTTGAACTAGGAGCTTGTCACCTATAAACTTCTTTAAGCACGAAACATGGAAAACTGAGTGTACTCATGAACATGCGGGAAACTTTAATTTGTATGCCATAGTACCAATCTTTTGCAACACCTTGTAAGGACCATAGTACTTGGGTTATAATTTATTATCCTTCTTATATTTCTTGAGGGACATTTGTTTGCATGGTTGTAGTCATAAAAATACCCAATATCCCACATCACAACTTATTTCACTGTGATGTTGATCTACCTCTTGTTTCATTCAATTTTGTGCTAGAGTCAAGTTATCCTTTAAGAGTTGGAGAAATTATTGTAGATGTTCGATGTGATTTTCCATTACTTGAAGCTTAGAATTGTATCTTAAGGTCGATGTGATGGACAATGGATTATATCCATAAAGTGCCATAAATGGGGTCATTTTTGTTGTGATATGGAAGGAATTTTTATACCACCATTTTTCTAGGGGTAACCACTTGATCCATTGTGTTTATTTATTAGGTACAAAGGAACAAAGATATCCTTCCAAAAATATGTTCAATATCATAGTTTTCCCCTCAGATTGAGGATGATAAGATGATCTATGAGCTCATTGAATACTAAGACAAGAAAATAATTCTGTAAAGAAAATCCAGTGAAAATGGGATCTCTATCAATTACAATAATATTTTGGTTTCCATGTAGCTTTTGAACTATTTCCACAAATGCAATAGTGATTGTATTGGCTTTGAAAGGATGCTATAGTGCACAAAAGTGTGCATACTTGGTAAGTATATCAACTGAAACCACGATGAAACACTTTCCTTCGGACTTGGGTACACTTGTGATAAAATCCATTGGGACGTCTTCCCAATGTGAATTTGGAATGACTAATGGTTGTAAAGATATTATGTCTCAATTTTCTCAACTTTATTTTGTTGGCAAACCAAACATTCCATCATAAACTTTTGAATATCAGATTAAAGGCCATCCCCCAAAAAATTCCTTCTTGACCCTATGGTAAGTTTTTTAAAACCCCGAGTGCCATTGTATAGGAGAGGTGTGTAATTCCAAATATTTCACCTTCATGTGATATCAATTTCACAATATGTAGCTTTGAAAAAATAAATTTATAGTGAAAAATGCCATTATGACCTGTTTGAAGCAACAAAACCCTAGGATCCTGAGCTCTGATTCCAAACGTTATGTATCCAAATAAAAAATAACTCAAAAACATAAGAAAATATAGATCAACGACTAGATAATAAGCCACTTCAAGGGGAAAACCTCCCTTTACTTCACATAAATGAATAATTATTGGATGAATCGAATAAGAATACTTCCTTGGTATATATAGGAGTCTAAGGGGTAAAAATATAATTAGGGCCTACATAAAAATAATAATGTAAGGGCACAAAAATAATAATAGTAGGATTCTATGGGGTACAACAATAAAAAAATGGGGCTATACTAGTATTATAGGGACCTAATACAATTGAACCATATAGTTTGTCATTATTGGATGATGTTATCAAGGAAAAGTTAACGCTACAAGATCAACAGGCATTTGATAGATTATCACCTCTAGAATAAGGAAATTGCTTGATCATGCATAACAACATCAATAAATTATCACAGAGATGGTTCTCAACAGTCATTGGCATCTAATGGACATAATGATAGTCTTGAAATCATGATAGAAACATAGATACCTACATGTTTGGTATTTTTTCTAGTTGTAGTCTTAGTTCAAGTCACATTGGTAAGATTGGCTTACTTGTAATAAGTGCTTATTCACAAAATATATTCAATAAAATCTACAATTAAGGAAGGTTAGTCGATTTTATTCCATGATAACTACCATGCTCAAGAAAAGTATGAATTCTAGACTTGCAATTCATATTTTGGATTCTCCCAGTGATATTCGTTGTATAAGCACCCAAGTTCCTCAAGTGTGACCAAAAACATGTCTAAGTCTAGAATATCTCAGCCTACTTCTCCTTGTATAAAGTATTCAGATACCCTAGCTCAAATTTAGCTCCAGGATCCAAGGGTTTCTCTATCCAATTGTACTAGAAAGCCCATCTCGACAATTGATCCTACACATTCTTCTTCATATAGAAAATGGATTTGTATTTTACACATATATAGGTGAATATTTTAGTATCATAGAAGGAAGATCATTTATTACAATGGAAATTAAATATTCTCATCTCATGGGTAATGGCTTGAATAGATCCAAGGAAAAATCCACAAAGAACCTATTATTACTAAAATAGGGAGAGCCCTAGAATCTAAGTAGTTGTTACAGAATCAGGATTAAAATATTTCCTATAGGTTTCCACAAATTGACTGGCATTATAAAAAAACATACATATGTAGGAGACAATTTATATTTGTATGTGTACCATGCCAGTCGAGCTCTATATTTTCTACCTGTTACCAACAAGTAGATCATATTTTTGAGGATCTAGAAACTTGAAAGATGTTTCCCAAAATTGTTTTTGAATATTAGATGAACAAGGGATTTACAATGTACCCATTGAGCCACTATTTTCCTTTGATGAATCCATCTCCCTCCTTTACAAAAGAGAGCACAATGATTTCACAAGTCAAGTAATGTTGTGAGACGGGTAGCCATGAATAATGACTCCACAAGCTAATAATGCAAAGAAAGAATGTTATGAAATGAAAAGAAAGAAGGATTGATTAAATCAATATTGATGGAAGCAAGGTTGATAGGAACATGTCTAAGAAAGGAAGGACTTTTAACATCAATAAACACATCACATCCTCCCTTGATTTATTGCGTCCACGCTCAATTCATTTAGATATCCTTTAATTCATTGTGATCTCTCTCAATTCATCACACCCTCCCTATAATTATCACATTCTCTCTTAATTCATTGCAACCTCACTCACTACCCTGCGACTTACCTTGCTTCACCATAGCAAGACATTTCATCAAATCGCAACTCATCTAGTCACATCACGACTCACCTTCTTTCATTGAAACTTACCTCATTTGGTCGTGACATCCGTCAACACATGGGAGAGAAGAGATACTAACCAAAATGGTTCTAGTTCCACTTATGATAAACCAAATTTGGTGTGAGATGCACTAAGTGTTAAGTAAAAGAAGGTGATGAGCTTGGATTGGTTCACTTGGGATTTAGTTGAGGAAACATGACATATCCATCTCCTGTCTATATAGAAACAATGACAATATTCATTTCCTCTAGTTACAATGGTGCAAGGGTATACCATTCACCTTGTATGAATGCATAAGATACGGGTAGCCCTTTGGAGATAGAGAAAAGAGTGTTGTGCTATAGGTAGTTTGGTAATCATAATCAAGAAGTTGTACCTAAGTTGTTCATCTCTCTCATGTACAAGATATTATATTTTGAGTATCTTTGGAAGGATGGGTTATGTGCAAGTGCTTATGAAGGATCTTGGATTTCCAAAATGTTCAACAATAACTATATGAATGTGGAGAATTTCACCAATCACTCCCATAATTTTGTCAGCATATTAGGGATGAGCGAGTGTGAAATAATTTAATTAAGTGCATGAGAGAGAAAATCTAACTCTTCTCTAGAAATATTCGAAAAGTTTATCATAGATGTAGGATTTGAAGCAATTTATTTTTGAACCACACTCTGAGTCACACAATACTTCAGTCCAGTCACCCAATAAAACGGGGCACCAAAATTTACTGTTATAGCTCAAAAATCCACTCCTAGGGTCAAGAAGATGATAACAACTTTTGACAAGTCATAGGAACAAATTATGATTGGTGAAACATAAAATAAATTAGTGATTTGAGGGATCAAAGCTCCTGCCAAGTTGTGGGAACCAAACTAGAAGGTATGGAAATGCCCCTACCTAGTTGTCGGGACTGAACTATCAGCCCATTAATGCCCTCTTTACACTAGAATTCCTAAACAGTGTGAAAGTTAGACTGGATAATATTAGATTCAATCTAATTTAACAACTTTTGTTAAAATAATCACTTTTTATTAAAATAATTATTGATTTTGTCTAACTTAATCATCACCTATGATATGGTCAAGAAAGCGTGCAGGTTCAACGAAGGCTAATCATGTGGAAATCTATATGAGCAAAGCTCTTCACTAGTCACAAGGACAAGAAATGAACTAATGTTAGAATGTCACCAGAGTTGTGTTTGTGATAAACTTATGCATGAAGGTGCACACTAGTGAGCGTAGAAGTTAGGAAGAATATCAACAAAAAAGGCTCGGAGAACTCATTGATATACTCCTGTTTGATTCAAGAGCTATATTAAGAAGAGATTCTTCCTATATTCTCTGGTATTTTGTGTGATTAATGTATTGTGTTTTGCACAAATGTTGTTCTGTAGGAAGATTGGATTGGTTTCCTCCTCTGTGTGCAGGTTATTTAAGAGATACAAGAGAAAATATCTCAAGGAGATCTTCCTAAACCTGACATCATCAAATAGGGTTAGGTTTCTAGTGTTGCGAGGTATGTTATCTAATTTCTTATGATGATCTAAAGTGCTTGAGATTTTATGATTTTCTTAGCTCCGCTTCTTCATTCACAAATACTGTTTGGCCAAGGCTTGTTTGGTTTAAAGTAACTTGTTACTGCAGGCAAAATTTTCCCCTAAACATAAATGGTGACTCCACTAGGGAGATCCCAATAAGTCAATTTGTTTTTCCTATTCTACTTCATTTTACTTGGGGATTTTCTAGTTCTTTGGTGCTTTAAATTGCTCAATAGTCTTCTATAAATATTGGTTTCAAAATCCAATTCCATAAACCTATTAGATATGTGTATTTTCCCTCCTTTTCGTGCCTGTAGTGTAGACCATGGCATTAATATCCTATTGTTTTGGTCTACATAAATTCCAAATAGAATTGATAACGCCTCTGGTTTGGTCATTTATTTTCTCATAGAGCATTGAAGGATCTTTTGTGTGGAAATTGAGGGGTTTTACTCAGATTTATCAGGGGATTTTATCATCTCTACAATCCATTTATGGGTTTGTATTGAATCTAATGTTCAGGGGTTTGATCATTGAATTTTTACAGAGTTTGCATCCAATCTTGTAGATGATTAGGATTTGAACCCTCTTCTTGGGTTTTGATTCTTCTCAGGCACATTGGTGTTCATATACCTCTCTGGCATCATTGTATTGATAAAATTACACTAATTGGTTGCTTGTAGCTTGATTGTTAGATCGATTTTTTTTTTCACATCTTAGTTCATTCTTGTTGGTAGACTTATGGTTTTTGGTTTTCAGTAGAATTTTTTTAATTTTATTTTGATTTTTTGTTGTTGTAATTTTGTAGTTGGTTTCTTTTTTATTGATAAGATCAGAGTGTCAAATGAAAGATAACTAAGGGATATGTGCATGATTTGATATCAAAAGAATAATATCTCTTCCTTACTCTAGGTAGAATTCATTAAAAATGAAATTTTACGTTTGCGTATCTTTGCATGGTTTCTTTGGATCAACTAAGTCATAAAGTCATCATAGTTTCATCCATCGCCCATGAGTTAATGAACACCACTTAAAAGTAATGCACTTAATAATTTTTTTTTGATAATTTTCTCTTTTCTTGGTAGAAAACCAACATTAGATAGGTTAGGGTCTTGGGATAGGGGAGAAAGATTAAATTCCCCAAGGCTTGAAAACAAACATAACATCTTGAGATAGAGTGTGTAAATGCACATTTAGTGGAAAATTTTGGGAATCCCTTCTAACATAAGGGCTAAGCACGAATATACATTAGGGTCTTCAAAGTGACTTCACAATTCTATTTGGAACTGGTGGTGGTTATATCTAGGAATTGCATCATCCCTGTAGGGGTCTCCTTCTGGAGCCTTCAAGATTGATACCCTACCCATGATTGTAGTTCTAGCTAAAAATTGTCCCTAGAGGATGTGCTATTGTTGGTGGTGACCTTAGTGACATTTATTAGGATACTATCATTGGTGACAACAAAGGGGATAGTCATTGCTTTAGCAGAGGTGGATTTCAGGCATAATTGCTGAGTTTTCTTGGGGGGTGTTATCACTTAGATTTTCCTTGAAGTTGTCAGAAGAAGGAAAGAGGTCCGAGGTAACCACAAACCAACTTTTAAGTACAGAATCTAGCCAATCTGTACTCAGAGAGGGCTCTCTCTTTAAGATTTAGCTTTTTTTTTATAGGATATTAGGCTAGTTATGAAAGCTTGGGGGTTTTGATTGTGTTTGGTGGTGGAATTCAAGAGTAGATGGATAGAATAGAGTATCTCAGTCCATTGGGCTATGGAGTCAACTTAGGATGGCTTAACTAGAAGAGGTTTTTTTCAACAAAGGAGGGCTTCACAGGGCAAGATAGCTAAATGAGATACAAATGATAGCTCAAAGTGATGAAATGGTTTTGAAAAGGAAGAAGGGTAGTTAAGAATCCTTCACCAAATTTCAATATGAGGGAAAATGAGTGATCACTAACAAAAAGCAATTAAGAATTTCTTAGTAAATGACCACAATGATAAACTAAGAAGCAAGGAGCAGTTAAGAATTCCCTACCTATGATAGCTTAGAAGAAAACATTTAGAATAAAAATGATTTTAAAGACAATTGCAATGAAGAACTTTCTGAAATATACTTTTTCGCTTATTATTCAGAGATGAAACACATGTGAAATATTAAACCAGAAAACAATAACACATAAGATATAGAATACTTATTTGTCCCACGTTTGACACATGAATCCTTTGAAGAGTCCTTTGCTTTATTTCTTCATCCAACCAGCCATACAAGAGTTGTTCAACAACACTTTATTCCAAAATAATAAGTCTACAGAAATGTCTAAGAATCCACCCAAAATACTTCAAATGAAGAAGTATTTATACTAATTGTAAACTGAAATATCTTGAAAAAACATCAAGATTGGTTTACAAATATCTAAAACTGTTTTACAATAATAGAACTTAAATAAAGGACATTCAAAACTAATGAATCTATTTGAAACTACTTTTATGGATTTACGGTGAAAAAGAAGAGAGTCAAATTTGATAGCAACTCTTAGTTGATGATGAGGCTGCCCAGTCACTAGCTGCATCCTTCCTTTGTGCATTCTGCCCTAGAAATTCTGCAAACTTAGGGTCCAATGATACGCTTGTATATCTCAATCCGTGATAGATATGTAAAAAGTGAAAGAGGTTTTTGTGTATAAGAATGTTTTTGAGATAAACCTCTCTCGGTTTCCAAAAATTAAGCTCCATTTATTCAAAATATTCTCTGCAAAAATAAGTCAAAAACAGGAGTTTTCACAAACTTAAAAATAGGTTGTGAAGACATGAACTTATCTCCCTTTTGGTAATACCTGTGTAAAATGTGAGATAGGTTTTTGTAGATTAGTTTGTTAGGAACAAAAAAGTCCTCTAGTTTTTCAAAATAAATCTTGGATGGGTTACAATAGTTTCTGCAAAACTATGACTTAAACAGGAAATTTTTTAAGAATGTACCATTTCTGCTTTAATTTCATGTTTTAATCTTAAATTCCTTTCAACTATTTTTCAATTTTACTTTGGATAAACTTCATTGTAGCTGGTGAAAGTGTTTTCATCTTTGTTTAACCCTTAATGTCTTCAAGTTTACTTTCACTGTTTACATTTACAGCTCTGTTTTTTCATCTGTCTTCACTTTGCCATGAATTTGTATGCTATGCTTTGTAACTGTCTTCTTTGCTATTTATCTTCATCCTAGCTAATTTACTTGACTTGTTCTTCAATCTGATACTCTTTAACTCTGATAAACATTGACTGTTCTTTACTGTCTCCTTTTACCTTCATTGTATATTTTAGGTTTTTACTGTCTATTCCAACAATGAATCATTTAATTTCATATTTCCTCTGCTTGTCTTTTAATTGTGTGTTTTATTTTCCATATCTTATTTGAATAGACTTGATAAGAATCTCGGAGTAAACAGGTCTTATGACTAGTATTAAGACTATTTATCAAAGGCTGCATTCTTTTGATCACCTGCAAAACAAAACAAACTGTTAGGAAAACATTAGGTTGACAGGGAGGGTCATCAATGGATTTATCGACCTTTATAGGTCTATGGAGTGAGTAAAAAGTGATTTTGGGAGGTAAACCATGCTTGAATTGGTGAGCAGAAACTTCAGGTGGAGCATAAGGGTTTCATAAGTTTACATAGTAGAATGGGCGAAGGGCGAGAAAATCTGGGTTCTTGCGGTTTGAACTTTAACGGGAAAACTTTCAAAATATGGCATGAACTGAGCAGTAGATGGTTTGTTGCGTAGCAGGTAGGCGGTAAGCAGGTTTCATCACACCGCTAATGGAGGGGAGGCGGTATTTGGGCTAGACCGAGCGATTCCATACGATGAGCGATGCGTGGCGATGGCACTATTCAGAAAACTGCTTGTGATCGCATGCTAATTTTCGGTCACGGAGGGTCGTGCGATATGCATGACAATCGTTGGATCTGAGGAGCCTGATTGGACAGCTATCAGGGATGTGAGGTGGCGGGAGTTTAATGGAGGGCGAGCCCAACATGATTAAAGTTTTTTAATTGCATCGGGAGTGACGAGATTGGTGGAAAAAGTTATTAATTAACCATGGGGTTAATTAATCCTTATTTAATATGACGGGGTCGGGGTTCTTAATTAGTTACAGCTTAACCAATTAGTCCCAATTATTGATATATTATGGTTATATTTAACCGAGGGGCGGGATATATAAGAATTTGGGGTTTTCACATAGTTAAAATAATACGGGAGCGGGTAACCTTTATAGGGGAACTATATACGTTAGCAATTAAAATGACCAAATCAATGGAAAAAGCGCTAATTTTAAAACATTTTCATGTGTATGTTTAAAACTTAGGTTAGGTGACAAATGAGGGTTTTTATGGAAAATATTTTAATTTCTCTAAGTAAAATAGAATTTTACGTAGGAAAAACTTTATGAAGGCAATGAATGACTTATAAAAGGGTATGATGATTGATGAATGGGCTTAAGTACTTAGGCATTTATAAATTATTGGGCTGAGGGTTCGGTCCCTCCAAAAGTCAGAGAAATGCTCTGAGCCCTTCTAACTTTGGTAATTATCTTTAGTACTTAGGGAATTAGTGAAGATTTTAGGGGAATGAGTAGGGAAGTTAATTATTTTGACTTTGAATGTTGATGAGCCTTTCCATGTGATACATGCCTTTGCATAGTGATGAAAGTAAAAGATTTAAACATTCAGACTTATCATTCACCATACATTTATTCTGCAACCATCATCTACTTACCCTACCTACTTTACCCTAGCATTTTCACTTCTTTATTAGGGTGCACTTAGACTAGCAAACCCTTATCAAACTTTCTTTTATTTTACATAGTAATATCTATCTAAATCTACATTTATTACATCCAAGGGCTTAGATTAAACCATTGAGCTCCTTTTATTCACTCTACTTATCTACTTATTTGCCAAGATTAAACTATTTGGTCAGATCTTTATTCTCTATTTCTACAACATGAAATTGAAAATATGAACTAGTCAAGCTTAAACTATTTGACTATTCATAAATTGTGGCATAAGTGACAAGCTGCACACAATTTTTATTATACAAAAGTAAAAAAGAAGTGTCATTTAGACTTGCACACTTTCATGGTCTTTTCTTTTTGTTGGGGTTAATTTTCTTTCCTTTTTTGACCTTTCTTTATTCTTTTTCTAGGGTATGCCCTCTTTACATTTTTTAAATTTTTTATTCTTTACAAATATGAAAGCATTTGCAACAAGCAAAGGTATGAACATATTTAAGAGTTAAACCAAGTCAATCATGATATATGACACCTATTGGTATAGGGGCATAACAGTGGCTCCACTTGGGGATGACTTTCCTTGGTGGAAAGTCAAGAACAATAGATCAATGGCCTTCTGAACAACTTTGATTGTGCTATGCAATCTTCCTTTTGCCCAATGCTTTATTTATATGTATGATAGTAAAGATTCTGGAGCTTAGGACCTTCTCTTCGGGCTTCAAATCCAATATTACCATCTAGTCAACACCAAACCTTTATTCTCCCTTCTTGAATCCCACTTGAGCACCTTGTCACTTAGGTAGGAATCTTCAGCCTTGATCTTTTTATTAAAAAATCTTTTTGACCTTTTCCTACACAACTTGAGATTTGACTTGAAACTAAAAGGTGTTTCAACCTTCAAACCAAATTAGTAAATCATCAAGATCTTAGGGCCTTTTGATTGGATTCAAATCTTTTAGGATTTATTTCATAATCTAATTAAATCCTACCTACTCTATATTACTGAAAATCAGGTTGAATTAAATAATACATAAATGCCAATGAAGCCAATCAAGAAACTACAGAAACAAATGAACTACTTGACTAATTGTCGGTAAAGTCAGAAGCATAATTTGATCATGTTTCCACATAATCAAAACTGTGATATACAAAGGCCACTGCTGATGTATTTGGTTCTCATAGAGAAAACATGTTAAAGAACTTGAGTTGAGAAGAACCTCCATATAATCTGCTATAGGATCAACAAAAGCATAAAGCGTGATAGTTTCTTTTGGGCCTTCATTGTCTAATTTATCAGCGGTATCCTCAATACTAAACCCTGCAACTACTTCTTCAGTCTTACTCTTGAAAGCATAATCATCCTCAATCTGCAAATCAAAAGGTAGTACAATTTCCTCATGGTTTGGAGAAGGAAGATTTTGTAAGAATTCTTTGGGATCTCGGAAATTATATGAATGAATTTGAGAATGCAAAAGCTTAATTTCATTTTCATATTTTTCAACAACTAAATTAAGAAAACAAATTTTAGTTTCATGAGAGTATTTTCTTATTTTGGCAATTATAAACACAACTTTAAAAAATCTTCATCAAGCTCAAATTTTGATAAATCATCCCTGAATTCATTTAAAATTTCATCAAATGAAACATTTTCCACAATCTCGGTCATCCTGTCTCACTATTAATGCTTTGGAATATGGATTATTTGGTTGTGGAATTTCTCTGAAATTTGAAGCTCTGGATCTTTGAACAATGGACTCTTGATTGTTTGGGGCTTCTTGATTGGAAAATTATCATCAAAAGAGTTAGAAGAATGATTCCCAAATGTTCATGGAGATTTTATATTTACAATTTTCAAAAGATATAAATTAAAAACTACTCTAAGATCTTCTCTAAGATACTATATACATTGGAAAACTCTATCAATTTAGAAAGAACATAATGTCTTGGATAACAAGCCAAGTTAAAAGCCTAATCTTTTCATAGAGTTCTTTCAGGTTCATTTCTCTAGTGGAGTCTTGATTGTGAAATTGATTTGGAGTCACCAGGTGGATGATTTTAACCTTTGTGTGTCTGATCACTGTCCACCATCATAGATCAGATCTAAACCCGTAAAACAATTCTGAAAAAAATGTTAGTTCTCCCCAGTGGAGTCGCCACTATGTTATCACTCAGATTTTCCTTGAAGTTGTCAGAGGGAAAGGGGTTCGAGGTAACCACAAACCAAATTTTAAGTATAGAATCTAGCCAATCTGTACTCAGAGAGGGCTCTCTCTTTAAGATTTAGCTTTGTTTTATAGGATATTAGGCTAGTTATGAAAGCTTGGGGGTTTTGATTGTGTTTGGTGGTGGAATTCAAGAGCAGATGGATAGAACAGAGTATCTCAGTCCATTGGGCTGTGGAGTCAACTAAGGATGGCTTAACTAGAAGAGGTTTTTTTCAACAAAGGAGGGATTCACAGAGCAAGATAGCTAAACAAGATACAAATGATGGCTCAAAGTGATGAAATGGTTTTGAAAAGGAAGAAGGGCAATTAAGAATCCTTCAACAAATTTCAATATGAGGGAAAATGATTGATCACTAACAAAAAACAATTAAGAATTTCTTATTAAATGACCACAATGATAAACTAAGAAGCAAGGAGCAGTTAAGAATTCCCTGCCTATGATAGCTTAGAAGAAAACATTTAGAATAAAAACAATTTTAAAGACAGATTGCAATGAAGCACTTTCTGAAATATACTTCTTCGTTTATTATTCAGAGATGAAACACATGTGAAATATTAAACCAGAAAACAATAACACATAAGATATAGAATACTAATTTGTCCCACATTTGACACATGAATCCTGGGAAAAGTCCTTTGCTTTATTTCTTCATCCATCCAACCATACAAGAGTTGCTCAACAACACTTTATTCCAAAATAATAAGTCTACATAAATGTCTAAGAATCCACCCAAAATATTTCAAATGAAGAAGAATTTATACTAATTGTAAACTGAAATATCTTGAAAAAATATCAAGATTGGTTTACAAATATCTAAAATCGTTTTACAATAATAGAACTTAAATAAAGGACATTCAAAACTAATGAATCTATTTGGCACTACTTTTATGGATTTATGGTGACAAAGAAGAGAAAGTCGAATTTGATAGCAACTCTTAGTTGATGATGGGCTTCCCAGTCACTAACTGCATCTTTCCTTTGTGCATTCTACCCCAAAAATTTTGCAAACTTAGGGTCCAAGGATACACTTGTATATCTCAATTCGTGATATATATGTAAAAAGTGAAAGACATTTTTGTAGATAGGATGTCTTTGAGATAAACCTCTCTCGGTTTCCCAAAATTCAGCTCCATCTATTCATAATATTCTCTGCAAAAAGATGTCAAAAACAGGACTTTGCACAAACTGAAAAATAGGCTGTGAAGACATGCACTTATCTCTCTTTCAGTAATACCTGTGTAAAAAGTGAGATAAATTTTTGTAGATTAGCCTATTAGGAACAAAAACCTCCATTTTTTCAAAATACATCTTGGATTGGTCACAATAGTTCTTGCAAAACTATGACTTAAACATGAAATTTTTGAAGAATGTACCATTTTTGCTCTGATTTCATATTTTAACCTTAAATTCCTTTCAACTGTTTTTCACATTTACTTTGGAAAAACTTCATTGTAGCTGGTGAAAGTGTTTTCATCTTTGTTTAACCCTTAATGTCTTCAAGTTTACTTTTACTGTTTACTTTTACCGCTATGTTTTTTCATCTGTCTTCACTTTGACATGAATTGTATGCTATGCTTTGTAACTGTCTTCTTTGTTGTTTATCTTCATCCTAGCTGATTTACTTGACCTGGTCTTCAATCTAATACTCTTTAACCCTGATACACTTTGATTGTTCTTTACTGTCTCCTTTTACCTTCACTACATATTTTAGGTTTTTACTGTCTATTACAACAGTAAATCATTTAATTTAATATTTTCTCTGCTTGTCTTTTAACTGTGTTTTATTTTCCATCTCTTATTTGAATAGACTTGATAAAAATCTTAGAGTAAATAGGTCTTATGACTAGTATTAAGATTGTTTATCCAAGGTTGCATTCTTTTGATCACTTGCAAAACAAAACAAACTGTTAGGAAAACATTAGGTTGACAGGGAGGGTCATCAATGTATTTATTGACCTTTATAGGTCTATGGAGTGAGTAAAGAGTGATTTTGGGAGGTAAACCACGCTTGAATTGGTGAGCAGAGACTTTAGGTGGAGCAGAAGGGTTTCATAAGTTTACATAGTAGAATGGGTGAAGGGCGAGAAAACTTGGGTTCTTGTGGTTTGAGCTTTAACGGGCAAACTTTCAAAATATGGCGTGAATTGAACAGTAGATGGTTTGTCGTGTAGCAGGTAGGCAGTAAATGGGTTTCATCACATCGCTAATGGAGGGGATGCAGCATTTGGGCTAGACCGAGTGATTCCATATGATGAGCGATGCGTGGTGATGGCACTATTAAGAAAACCGCTTCTGATCGCGTGCTAATGTTCGGTCGTGGAGGGTCGTGCGATATGCATGACAATCGTTGGATCTGAGGGATTTGATCGGACGACTATTGGGGAGGTGAGGTGGTGGGAGTTTAATGGAGGGCGGGCCCAACAAGATTAAAGTTTTTTAATTGCATCGGGAGTGACAAGATTGGTGGAAAAAGTTATTAATTAACAGTGGGGGTTAATTAATCCTTAATTAATATGACGGGGTCGGGGTTCTTAATTAGTTATGGCTTAACCAATTAATCCCAATTATTGATGTATTATGGTTATATTTAACCGAGGGGCGGGATATATAAGAATTTGGGGTTTTTACATAGTTAAAATAATACGGGAGCGGGTAACCTTTATAGGGGAACTATATAAGTTAGAAATTAATATGACCAAATGAATGGAAAAAGTGCTAAGTCTAAAACATTTTCATGTGTATGTTTAAAACTTAGGCTAGGTGAAAAATGAGGGTTTTTATGGAAAATATTTTAATTTCCCTAAGTAAAATAGAATTTTACTAAGGAAAAACTTTATGAAGGGAATGAATAACTTATAAAAGGGTATGATGATTGATGAATGGACTTAAGTACTTAGGCATTTATAAATTATTGGGCTGAGGGTCCAGTCCCTCCAAAAGTCAGAGAAATGCTCTGAGCCCCTCTAATTTTGGTAATTATCTTTAGTACTTAGGGAATTAGTGAAGATTTTAGGGGAATGTGTAGTGAAGTTAATTATTTTGACTTTGAATGTTGATGAGCCTTTCCATGTGATACATGCCTTTGCATAGTGATGAAAGTAAAAGATTTAAACATTTAGACTTATCATTCACCACATTTATTCTGCAACCATCATCTACTTACCCTACCTACTTTACCCTAGCATTTTCACTTCTTTATTAGGGTGCACTTAGACTAGCAAACCCGTATCGAACTTTCTTTTCTTTTACATAGTAATATCTATCTAAATCTACACTTATTACATCCAAGGGCTCATATTAAAATGTTGAGCTCCTTTTATTCACTCTACCTATCTACTTATCTGCCAAGATTAAACTGTTTGGTCAGATCTTTATTCTCTATTTCTACAACTTGAAATTGAAAATATGAACTAATCAAACTTAAACTGTTTGACTATTCATAAATTGTGGCATAAGTGACAAGCTGCACACAATTTTTATTATACAAAAGTAAAAAAGTAGTGGCATTTAGACTTGCACACTTTCATGGTCTTTTCTTTTTGTTGGGGTTCATTTTCTTTCCTTTTTTGACCTTTCTTTATTCTTTTTTCCCTTTTATTCTTTTTCTAGGGTATGCCCTCTTTACATTTTTTTATTTTTTGTTCTTCACAAATATGAAAACATTTGCAACAAGAAAAGGTATGAACATATTTCAGAGTTAAACCAAGTCAATCATGATATATGACACTTATTGGTATAGGGATATAACAGGGGGGTTGCTCCATGACTCATTAGATCACTCGGTATTTGATTCAATAATTAAGCAAGTACTTATTATAATTGTCCCAACCATTTCCTCACCATTAACCCATGTATTAATTAAGAAAGCTCTTGTGGTGGGAATATCCCTTTCCCACATTGTTTTGCTTGGCTTTCTTCTTTAGGATCTTTTTAGTGTGTGATGTTTTTTCTTTGTATCTAGTGGCCTTAGGAATTTTATTTATGTTGGCATTATGATACAAGTGTTGTCCTTGATGGCAAGATGACAGATTATAGTGCAACAAGTCAGTAGCAAAGAATTGATGATCAGACTACAAAAATGAAGAAAGAAGAGTATATACGCAGGTTCACTATATACCAAGTCGCGTACATATGCATGTTATACGCAGGTTCACTATGTACCAAGTCGCGTATATACGCAGGTTCGCTATATACCAAGTAGGGTATACACGCAGGTTCACTATATACAAAGGCGTGTATACACGCAGGATTGCTGATCAAAAGTCGCGTATGCGTATGCACGCACTTTCATGCACGGAAAAGCGCGTACATGTGGGAAAGCTTATTTTTGGGTCCGTGGTATTTAGACCTATGGTTTTGGTCCTTGGTATTGCATCCGAAGTGTTGAACCCAGGTATTGGGTCCCTAGTATTGGTTCTAAATGGTTTTGGACCATGGTATTGAGTAAGGCCTAAGACTATAAAAGGAGAAGAAGATCATTAGGCAAAGGCAATTTTTGAGAAGTGTTGAATATCTGATGAAGTGTGAGATCTAGTATGCTGGTTATGGGTTTGTGATACTATGATTGATCTGAACCAAGGATGCACCCATGTGAATGATAATGAATGATGGATCGATATCTTAAGGCTTGGAATGTTTTATCATTATATGGTTTGATTATGGATAGACTAGATCTAAATTATTGACACATGTTTTATTGTATGAATGTTATGATCTGGGTATGATTGATGTTTAGAAGTCCTGCAAAGTTATGAGTAAATATTTGCAGATCTGTACGCGGGTTGGCTTTGGTGAAAGCGCGTATGTACGCTGGTTTGATTCATCATAGTAGCGTATACATTATGAGACATGATATTTGAAGTTGCAGTTGGATCTAGTTATTGTTGCAGAGTTCTGTTGTCTGTTCTGTGTTCTGGTGATTGTGTTGTTGACAGGGTTTCAGTGTTTCAGTATTGGGTGATTCAGAGATTGATGATGCAAGTGTAATTGATGGATGTTTTGCAGGGGTGATTGATTTTGTGCTTCAATGTTGTTGATGGGTCCAGTATGAAAATTGGATGAAACATGGCCTTCAGATTATGGTGTTGTGCTTCAGGAGTATCCAGTTTGAAAATTTATGAAACATGGTACCTAGAGGAAGAAACAGAAGGTTGTAGCTTTCTGTAGGTTGGCACCTACGTACTAGTACATTAGCTAGTACAAGAGCTAAGGGGGTGGTAGCTCCCTTCCAGTAGCAGCTGGAAAACGAGTGAAGGTTGGAGCATTCAGTAGGCTGGCACCTATGTAATAGTAAAAGGATCGGCTAGTACAAGAGCTAAGGGGGTGGTAGCTCCCTTCCAAGAGAAGCTGGAGAACAAGAGAAGGTTGTAGCCTTCTATAGGTAGAAGCCTGTGTACTGGTATAAGACTGCACCAGTACAGAATCATTGTAAAAAGAAGTTTCTTATTAAAAAGAAGTTTCTTATTAAAAAGAAGATTGAGACGACTTGCAGTAGGTGATTTTCACCCACATTGGGTTTCCACCTTACATCATGGTGTTCATGTGTGCTTCTTGTGTGTGATGATCTGTTCTATTTTACTGCACCTGCTTACTGTACATATGGTTAATGAAGTTCTGATGCACTAACTAAAGATCAAAATTTAATGGATTAACTGAATCATAGGTATTCTGGATATACGCTAGTTGCATTAGACACAGTTGCGTATACACACAGGTTTCATTAACTGAAGTAGCGTATATGTATCTAAGTATGGAAATGAAAAAGTTTTATTGATAATACTGATTCACCCCCGCCCCCTCTTAGTATTATTTCCAAAAATTGGTATCAAAGCAGGTCCTTTGGTAGAAGCTTGATCGCTTGAAGGAGATCCGTAGATCAATGGGAAAGAAGCTTAAGAAGAAAGCGCCTAAGAAGAAGAAGACATCTCAGAAGAGCTATGACAATGGGAGAATCAATTGGGGAATATGTGGAAGAAGCACTTCAGATTTAGAATCACTTTAGAATGAAGATGAACAAGCAAAATAACTAGCAGGTATGAAGTTTTTATACTCTGGTATCCATCCATTTGAAGATGATGAAAGTGATAGCGAAACAATTGAATTTGCTCTTATGGGTGAGCAATGAAGATATCAAATAGAGGCAGAATTTAAAAGGCTTACAAACAAAATTAGAGATCAACGAGATCTATTGAACAAAAGGGACTGTGCTTCAAAGAAGAAGCTACCAAACTAAAAGCTCAACTAGAGGAAGGAAACAAGGTAAGGAAGTTATTCAAGGACAAGGAAGATCAATGTCAAAAGTTGCAGGATGAAGTGAAGTGACATCATTAAGAAATGAAGTCAATGAAAGGAGCACAACAATCAAGAAACTCAGAGATAGATCTAGTTACTATGAAAGTCTTGAAGCTACGATCCACTCGCTAAAAGAAGATCTTGAAGAATCAAAAAGGCAGAATAAAGAACTACTCCAAGCTCTTGAAAAACAAGAAAACGAAGTTCTTGAACTAAGACATCCGTTGGAAGAAGGAAAAAAAGCTGAAGAAAACATGAAGAAGTAGTATCATGAAAAGGAGGAGCAACATCAGGTTAAGGTAAATATTCTTAAAGATAATTTAGAAGAAAAGGATAAGCTCTTACGATTTCATGATAGTACTAAGATCTTGAATGACATTCTTAGTATTCAAAGGTCTCCTACTATCAAAAGTGGCCTTGGTTTTTATGAATCTGTTGAAGATGAATCTAGCTCACAAGGAGAGGCAAGGAACTCTAATGAGAAATCTAAAATAATCAATAAGGAGATGAGAGGACAACCCCATCAACAGCCAAGGAAAGAAATTCTTCAAAGAAAATCTTTTACTCCTCTGATGAATAATGTTGAATGTTATGTATGTCATAATCTTGGACATGTTGCAGCCAGATGCAGAAGAAGAATGGTTCAAGACTATCACTCAGAAAGATCATCATGTTCCAGGTACTTTAAGGGATATTACTTTGCTTGCAATATGTTTGGTCACAGAGTTGTTGATTGCTATAGAAGGAATATGAAACATGTAAGATGTTATGCATGTAACAAGCTTGGACATACAACAAAGGAATGCAGGAACAAAGTATGGGCACCATACCAAAAGGAGAAAACATCATCACACTTGAAGATATGGAAGAAGAAGGAAGTACTGTCAGAAAGATGTGGCACAACACAATATACAGACATAACAGACTCAGAGGGCCCTGAAAGTGAAAAACTTCAGTGTCCTAAATCTCATACACAAGTTTCATAAAGGGAAGTCGCGCATATACGTGAGTTGGTTACTGCACAGTTGCATATATGTTAGTTTGAGGAAAAGCAGTGGGACAGGCTCAGGAAAAGGGGTCTGATATGATTCAGTCCATTATTTGCTTTGTTTCATAATGGTTACAATCTGTTGATGTTGTAAGATGTTTAGGGATGATTTGATCTTAACTTGTGGATGATGATACTTCTTGCTGATATATGCATGATCAGATCTGACAGTAAGCAAGATGGCACAGGTTCAGGGGGAGCATATGCTTTTAATAATGTATTGTTGGCATTATGGTTAGTAGTCCTTAGTGATGATGCTTATATGGTTAAATGATACATCTTGCTATGATATGGTTATGAGTTGTCCATGACAAAATCTCATATGATTCTTGGGTTTACATAGTTGGTGTTCTACATGGTGATCTTCATAAGGATAAGGAGAAGTACAAAGCTTGAATACACTTGATGATGAGTCACTCATATGCTGCTGTCGTCATATGCATAAAGATCATATAATACAATTATGATGCAGGATTCCTATAGTTCTTGGCGCTCATGTGGATGAGGATTATTGCTGTTGATGATATCAAGAAGTCTTGACAAATGATCTTGAGCTCAAGATACATAGTGTTGGATACATGAATGTTTACTCAAAGTTGCATTGTTGGAGACATGACGATGATAAGTTCTTACCTATATGATGATAGGTCGATACTTACATATGTTGATTGATGCAAATGTTCCCATGTGATGATACTTGGATCATGAAGATCTTGATGTTGATGAGATGGCTATGGTGTTTTTCACATATGATATAAGGTGAATGATTCTGTATTTCATATGCAGAATTCTGTTCAAAAGGATGAGTTGATATCTATATGCAGACATACCTTGTTGATGACTTATACACTAATGGACATATACAGGTTGCTGGTCTAGATGCTGTTGACAAATGATTATGGAGCAGATCATACATTGTGTATGATAGTTGCTGATGACTATCATGATCTTATTTAGATGTTTGGTCTCTGTTATAAATGTCATGTAAAGGTCATATGAAGACTCATGATGTAATAGTTTGTCTCTATCTATTGTAATCATTTGATGAATACCTTTTGGTCATATGATGTAATTTTTACCCCCACTATGCATGGGAAGGATGATGTAATAGTTTAGTCATGTATAAACATTTGGTATCTGGCATATCCCCACTTGGTTGGGTGGATGAGTCAATATTGGTATATCCCCACTGGGTTGGGTGATGGATGTATGTATGAGTCCTTGGTGATAGGAAGGTCATTTATGATAGAGTCATATTCTTCTTGTAGAATATCTTTTTGCAGACCTTTCTTACAGTCAGGGGGAGCATGAACGACACATTTCAGCAGAGCAGAGACTTCAACATGTACTCAGAGGGAGCATGGTCAGATTGGTACACCTTGGTATATACAAAGGGGGAGCTCATTCAGAGATTTTAGCAAGTACTCACGGGGAGTATGGACAGTGGAACGTTTATCAAGGAAAGAGAATATCTTGGTCCGCCCTTTGCCCTTGATGTCGAAGGGGGAGAGTGATTTGGTGTTGTTGCCATCAAGTCCAAAGGGGGAGATTGTTGGCATTATGATGCATGTGTTGTACTTGATGGAAACCCACTCGTAGAAGAACAACTCACTTATATATATCTAGATGAATCTACAGAAGAGATATCAGATGTGATAGAATACATGGGATGCAGGACAACTCAAAGGAATCCAATGACAGTTCTCAGTATGACAAGTTAGCTTTGCCATCAAGTCTAAAGGGGGAGATTGTTGGCATTATGATACAAGTGTTGTCCTTCATGGCAAGATGACAGATAATAGTGCAGCAAGTCAGTAGCAAAGAATTGATGATCAGACTACAAAAATGAAGAAAGAAGAGTATATACGCAGGTTCACTATATACCAAGTAGCGTACATATGCATGTTATACGCAGGTTCACTATGTACCAAGTCGCGTATATACGCAGGTTTGCTATATACCAAGTAGGGTATACACGCAAGTTCACTATATACAAAGGCACGTATACACGTGAGATTGCTGATCAAAAGTTGTGTATGCGTATGCACGCAATTTCATGCACGAAAAAGAGCGTACATGTGGGAAAGCTTATTTTTGGGTCCGTGGTATTTAGACCTTTGGTTTTGGTCCTTGGTATTGTGTCCGAAGTGTTGAACCCAGGTATTGGGTTCCTAGTATTTGTTTTAAATGGTTTTGGACCATGGTATTGAGTGAGGCCTAAGACTATAAAAGGAGAAGAAGATCATTAGGCAAAGGCAATTTTTGAGAAGTGATGAATATCTGATGAAGTGTGAGATCTAGTATGCTAGTTATGGGTTTGTGATACTGTGATTGATCTGAACCAAGGATGCACCCATGTGAATGATAATGAATGATGGATCGAGATCTTAAGGCTTGGAATGTTTTATCATTATATGGTTTGATTATGGATAGACTAGATTTGAATTATTGACACATGTTTTATTGTATGAATGTTATGATCTGGGTATGACTGATGTCTAGAAGACCTGCAAAGTTATGAGTAAATATTTGCAGATCTGTACGCGGGTTGGCTTTGGTGAAAGTGCATATGTACGCTGGTTTGATTCATCATAGTAGCGTATACATTATGAGACATGATATTTGAAGTTGTAGTTGGATCTGGTTATTGTTATAGAGTTCTGTTGTCTATTCTGTGTTCTGGTGATTGTGTTGTTGATAGGGTTTCAGTGTTTCAGTATTGGGTGATTTAGAGATTGATGATGCAGGTGTAGTTGATGGGTGTTTTGCAGTGGTGATTGATTTTGTGCTTCAATGTTGTTGATGGGTCCAGTATGAAAATTGGATGAAACGTGGCCTTCAGATTATGGTGTTGTGCTTCAGGAGTATCCAGTCTGAAAATTTATGAAACATGGTACCTATAGGAAGAAACAGAAGGTTGTAGCTTTCTGTAGGTCGACACCTACGTACTAGTACATCAGCTAGTACAAGAGCTAAGGGGGTGGCAGCTCCCTTCTAGTAGCAGCTAGAAAACGAGTGAAGGTTGGAGCATTCAGTGGGTGGCACCTATGTACTAGTAAAAGGATTGGCTAGTACAAGAGCTAAGGGGGTGGTAGCTCCCTTCCAGGATAAGCTGGAGAACAAGAGAAGGTTGTAGCCTTCTACAGGTAGAAGCCTGTGCATTGGTATAAGACTACGCCAGTACAGAATCATTGTAAAAAGAAGTTTCTTATTAAAAAGAAGATTGAGACGACTTGCAGCAGGTGGTTTTCACCGACATTGGGTTTCCACCTTACATCATGGTGTTCATGTGTGCTTCTTGTGTGTGATGATCTGTTCTGTTTTACTGCACCTGCTTACTGTACATATGGTTAATGAAGTTCTGATGCACTAACTAAAGATCAACATTTAATGGATTAACTGAATCATAAGTATTCTAGATATACGCTAGTTGCATTAGACACAGTTGCATACACACGTGGGTTCCATTAACTGAAGTAGTGTATATGTATCTAAGTATGGAAATGAAAAAGTTTTATTGATAATACTGATTCACCCCCCCTCTCAGTATTATTTCCAACAATTAGTATCAGAGCAGGTCCTTTGGTAGAATCTTGATCGTTTGAAGGAGATCCATAGATCAATGGGAAAGAAGCTTAAGAAGAAAGTGCCTAAGAAGAAGAAGACATCTCAGAAGAGCTATGACAGTGGGAGAATCGATTGGGGAATATGTGGAAGAAGCACTTCAGATTTAGAATCACTTCAGAATGAAGATGAACAAGCAAAAGAACTAGCAGGTATGAAGTTTTTATACTCTGGTATCCATCCATTTGAAGATGATGAAAGTGATAGCGAAACAACTGAATTTGCTCTTATGGGTAAGCAAGAAAGATTTCAAATAGAGGCAGAATTTAAAAGGCTTACAGAAAAAATTAGAGATCAACAAGATCTATTGAACAAAAGGGAATGTGCCTTCAAAGAAGAAGCTACCAAACTAAAAGCTCAACTAGAGGAAGGAAACAAGGTAAGGAAGTTATTCAAGGACAAGGAAGATCAATGTCAAAAGTTGCAGGATGAAGTGACATCATTAAGAAATGAAGTCAATGAAAGGAGCACAACAATCAAGAAAATCAGAGATAGATCCAGTTACTATGAAAGTCTTGAAGCTACGATCCACTCGCTAAAAGAAGATCTTGAAGAATCAAAAAAGCAGAATAAAGAACTACTCCAAGCTCTTGAAAAACAAGAAAACAAAGTTCTTGAACTAAGACATCAATTGGAAGAAGGAAGAAAAGCTGAAGAAAACATGAAGAAGCAGTATCATGAAAAGGAGGAGAAACATCATATTGAGGTAAATATTCTTAAAGATAACTTAGAAGAAAAGGATAAGCTCTTACGATTTCATGATAGTACTAAGATCTTGGATGATATTCTTAGTAGTCAAAGGTCTCCTACTATCAAAACTGGCCTTGGTTTTTATGAATCTGTTGAAGATGAATCTAGCTCACAAGGAGAGGCAAGGAACTCTAATGAGAAATCTAAAATAATCAATAAGGAGATGAGAGGACAACCCCATCAATAGCCAAGGAAAGAAATTCTTCAAAGAAAATCTTTTACTCCTCTGATGAATAATGTTGAATGTTATGTATGTCATAATCTTGGACATGTTGCAGCTAGATGCAGAAGAAGAATGGTTCAAGACTATCACTCAGAAAGATCATCACGTTTTAGGTACTTTAAGGGATATTGCTTTGCTTGCAATATGTTTGGTCACAGAGTTGTTGATTGCTATAGAAGGAATATGAAATATGTAAGATGTTATTCATGTAACAAGCTTGGACATACAGCCAAGGAATGCAGGAACAAAGTACGGGCACCATACCAAAAGGAGAAAACATCATCACACTTGAAGATATGGAAGAAGAAGGAAGTACAGTAAGAAAGATGTGGCACAACACAATATACAGAAATAACAGACTCAGAGGGACCTGAAAGTGCAAAACTTCAGTGTCCTAAATATCATACGCAAGTTTCATAAAGGGAAGTTGCGTATATACGCGAGTTGGTTACTGCACAGTCGCATATATGTTAGTTTGAGGAAAAGCAGTGGGACAGGCTCAGGAAAAGGGGTCTGATATGATTCAGTCCATTATTTTCTCTATTTCATAATGGTTACAATCTGTTGATGTTGTAAGATGTTTAGGGATGTTTTGATCTTAACTTGTGGATGATGATACTTCTTGCTGATATATGCATGATCAGATCTGACAGTACGTAAGATGGCACAGGTTCAGGGGGAGCATATGCTTTTAATAATGCATTGTTGGCATTATGGTTAGTAGTCCTTAGTGATGATTCTTATATGGTTAAATGATACATCTTGCTATGATATGGTTATGAGTTGTCCATGACAAAATCTCATATGATTCTTGGGTTTACATAGTTTGTGCTCTACATGGTGATCTTCATAAGGATAAGGAGAAGTACAAAGCTTGAATGCACTTGATGATGAGTCACTCATATGCTGCTATCGTCATATGCATAAAGATCATATAATACAATTATGATGCAGGATTCCTATAGTTCTTGGTGCTCATGTGGATGAGGATTGTTGCTGTTGATGATATCAAGAAGTCTTGACAAATGATCTTGAGCTCAAGATACATAGTGCTGGATACATGAATGTTTACTCAAAGTTGCATTGTTGGAGACATGATGATGATAAGTTCTTACCTATATGATGATAGGTCGATACTTACATATGTTGATTAATGCAGATGTTCCCATGTGATGATACTTGTATCATGCAGATCTTGATGTTGATGAGATGGCTATGGTGTTTTTCACATATGATATAATGTGAATGATTCTGTATGTCATATGCAGAATTCTATTCAAAAGGATGAGTTGATATCTATATGTAGACATACCTTTATTGATGACTTATACACTAATGGACATATATAGGTTGCTGGTCTAGATGCTGTTGACAGATGATTATGGAGTGTTGGCATTATGATGCATGTGTTGTACTTGATGGCAACCCTCTCATAGAAGAATATCTCACTTATGTATAACTGGATGAATCTTCAGAAGAGATGTCAGATATGACTGATGGAGGACAGCTCAAAGGAATGAGATGATAGTTCTAAGTGTAACAAGTTAGCTTTGCCATCAAGTCCAAAGGGGGAGATTGTTGGCATTATGAGACAAGTGTTGTCCTTGATGGCAAATCACACTGATGACAAATCATAGTGCAGAAGGATAGCAGCAAGGAATTGATGATCAGTCTACAAGTATGAAGAAAAATATATACACGCTGGTTCACTATATACTAAGTCGCGTGTACACGCAGGTTAGCTTCAGTAAAAGCGCGTGTATGTGGAAAACTTATCTTTGGTCCAAGGCGGTTATTCCTTGGAAGTTGTGCCTATGGTTTTGGACCTTGGTGTCTCGACGGACGTGTTGATCCCTAGTTTTGAAGTTGATGGTATTGGATTTCTATGGTTTTGGCCCTTGGTATTGAACAAGGCCTAAGGCTATATAAGGAGAAGGAAATCATTAGGCAAGCGCATCTGAAATGTCTTGAATATCTGAAGAAGTATGAGATCCAGTATGCAGGTTATGGGTTGATGATGCATTGCTTGATTTGAGCTAAGGAGGGATCTCACCGGCTGATTGAGAATAAGATCTAAGGAGAGATTGGGATCAAATGGTTTGAAATGAACTATCTTTATGATGCTTATTCTAGATCTACATACTGACGCATGTATTGTTCTATAAGTGTTATGAGTATGACTGATGTCTGGTATAGCTGCAAGTTATGAGAAATTATTTTTAGATCTGTACGCGGGTTGTATTTGGGAAAAGCGCGTATACACGCGGGTTTGATTCATCGAAGTAGCGTATACACTGTAAAGCTTGATATTTGAAGTTGCAGATGGGTCTGATGGTTATTATAGAGTTCTGTGTTTGGTCTGTGTTCTGGTGATGGTGTTGTTAACAGGGTTTCAGTGATTCAGAGTTTGATGATTGTTTTGAGCTTCAATGATAGTTATGGGTCCAGTATGAAAATTGGATGAAAAGTGGCCTTTCAGATTATGTGTCGTGCTTCAGTGTATCCAGTCTGAAAATTGATGAAACGTGGTACCTGGAGGAGAGAAGATTGTAGGCAAGCACCTACGTACTAGTATCTAAGCTAGTACAAAAGCTAAGGGAGATCTTTGGAGCATTGTAGCAGGTAGCAGCCTGCGTACTAGTAAATGGATCGGCTAGTACAAGAGCAAAGGGGGTTGTAGCTCCCGTACTGGTATAAGACTGCACCAGTACAAATATTGTAAAAGGATTTTCTTATTAAGAAGAAGATTGAGATGACTTGCAGCAGGTGGTTTTCACCCACATTGGGTTTCCACCTTATATCCTTGTGTTCATGTGTGTGGCTTTTGTGTGATGATCTGTTCTGTTATACTGCACCTGTTTACTGTTAATATGGTTAATAATGTTCTGATGCATTTACTGAAGATAAGCTAACTGAATCATAAGATTTCTGGATATACGCTAGTTGCTTTAGACACAGCGGCGTTCACACGCTGGTTCACTTAACTGAAGTAGCGTATATGTTTTTGAGCATTGAAAAAGTTTTAATGATCTGATAATACTGATTCACGCCCCCCCTCTCAGTATTATTTCCAACAATTGGTATCAGAGCAGGTCCTTTGATAGAAGCTTGATCGCTTGAAGGAGATCCGTGGAACAATGGGAAAGAAGCTTAAGAAGAAAGCTCATAAGAAGAAGAAGACATCTCAGAAGATCTATGACAGTGGGAGAGTCGATTGGGGATTAGGTATAAGAAGTTCTTCAGATTCAGAATCATTATCAGGTATGAATGTGTTATCCTCTGATGTTCCAGCTATATTTCCTTGTGAAAGAGATGAAAGTGATAGTGAGACTACTGAACTTGCTCTTATGGGTGAGCAAGAAAGATGTCAAATAGAGGCAGAATTTAACAGGCTGACAAACAAAATTATTGAACAAGAAAAACGTTTCGACGTAAAGAGTGGTGCCCTCAAGTTATGCAAGGAAAGGTATCAAAAGTTGCAGGATGAAGCAACATCTCTAAGAAATGAAGTCATTGAAAAGAACACAACAATCAAGGAGCTCAGAGATCGATCCAGTTATTATGAAAATCTTGAAGCTACAATCCTCTCACTAAAAGGAGATCTTGAAGAATCAAAGAAGCAGAATACAGATCTACTCCAAGCTATTGCAAAACAAGAAAATGAAGTCACCAGCTTAAAATCTCAACTAGAATGTGCCTTCCGAGTTCATCAAATGCAGCAGGATCTGAATGAAGAACAAGAAAAGGAGATTCTCAAACTAAGGGAACAAATGGAAGAAGGAAGGAAAGCTGAAGAAGTTTTGAAAAAGAAATCTCTTGAAAAGGAAGAACAGCTTCAGGTTGAGGTAAATATCTTGAAAGGTAAACTAGAAGAAAAGGATAAGCTTTTACGATTTCAAGATAGCTCTAAAGTATTGGATGATATTCTTAGTAGTCAAAGGTCCCCTGCTATAAAGACTGGTCTTGGTTTTCATGAATCTGTTGAAGGTGAATCTAGCTCACAAGGTGAGGCAAGGAACTCTAAAGAGAAAACTAAAATGATCAACAAGGAGATGAAAGGTCAACCCCATCAACATTCAAGGAAAAAGACTCCTCAAAGAAAATCTTTTACTCCTCCTATGAATAATGTTGAATGTTATGTATGTCATAATCTTGGACATGTTGCAGCTAGATGTAGAAGAAGAAGAGTTCAAGATCATTATGCGAACAGGTCATCTCAATCAAGGTACTTTAATGGATATTGCTTTGCTTGCAATATGTATGGTCACAAAGCTGCTGATTGCTACAGGAGGAATATGAAACATGTAAGATGTTATGCATGTAACAAGCTTGGACATATAGCAAAGGAATGCAGGAACAAAGGATGGACATCACACCAAAAGGAGAAAACCTCATCACACTTGAAGATATGGAGGAAGAAGGAAGTACAGTCAGCACAATGTACTGAGACACAGCACAACACAGACATATCAGACTTAGGGGGAGCTGAAAGTGTAAACCTTTAGTGTCTTGAATCTCATACGCAAGTTCCTTAAAGGGAAGTCGCGTATATACGCGAGTTAGACACTGCAAAGTCGCGTATATGTCAGTCTGAGGAAAAGCAGTGGGGACAGGCTCAGAAAAGGGATCTGATATGATTCTGTCCATTATTTGCTCTATTGGTTAATAGTTACAGTCTGCTGAGGATGTGTGAAAATGTTTTGATACTTGTAAGATGTCTAGAAGTGTTTTGATCCTAACTTGATGATGATGATGATGTCTTGATGCTTACTGCTGATATATGCATGATCAGATCTAACAGATGGCACAGGTTGAGGGGGAGCATATGCCTTTACTATTTCATTGTTGGCATTATGGTTAATAGCCTTGGTGATGATGCTTATGATATATCTTGCAATGATGTGGTTATGAGTTGTCAATGATAAAATCTCATATGACTCTTGGGGTTACATAGTTAATGATCAGATCAGATTTATGGTTGATTTCTTGATGATGCATATATGGTGCTTACATTGTGATCTTCATAAGGACAAGGAGAAGTACAAAGCTTTAATACACATCTTCCTCACTTGATGATGAGTTACTCATATACTGCTGTTGTCATATGCATAAAGATCATACAGTTATGATGCAGGCACTCATGTGGATAAGGATTGTTGCTGTTGATGATATCAAGAAGCTTTGTCAAAAGAGTTTGAGCTCAAGATACATAGTGCTGATACATGGATGACTCCTCAAAGTCGCTTTGTTGGAGACATGATGATGATAGGTTTATACTTACATATGTTGGTTGATGCAGATGTTCTCAAGTAATGATACTTGGATCATGTAGAGCTTGATGAAATGGCTATGGTGGTTTCACACATGATATAATGTGAATGACTCTGAATTCTGTTCAAAGGGATGAATTGATGCAGACATACCTTGTTATAGGTTGATGACTTATTCTCTACAGGACATTTACAGGTTGCTGATATGGAAATTTGTGTACGCGAGTTGGATAAGGACTATCCGCGTATATACGCTTGTTTATGAAGAGACAGTCGCGTATATGATAATTTGAAGGAAATCAGTGGGTCAAACTCAGAATGAGAAGATTCTGATATGGGTCTGACAGAGACCATCTGGCACAGGTTCAGGGGGAGCAGATAATCTTCCAATGATGCATTGTTGGCATTATCTTAGAAGCCTTTGGTTCTAGTTCACAAGTTGTTGTTGATTTCAGGTGAAACAAAGGCAGAGGGAGAACAAAAGGATCTCTTGGTTGCTGATCTGAATGGTGATTGACAAGATGCTGGCGATATCAGTTATTGGTGACTTTCATAAGTCTTGGTCTAGATTTGTTGTCTCTATGTCATGTATCTCTTTTATCTCTTTTATGGTGTCAAGGTCATGTAACGGCCTATGTTGGTTTTCCCACTATGCCTGGGATGAAAATGTAATGCTCTTGCCTTATCATGTGTAAACTTTTGATGTATCCCCACTTGGTTGGGTGGATGAGTCAATTCTAGTATGTCCCCACATGGTTGGGAAATGGATGTATGTATGAGTCTTTGGTGATAGGAAGGTCTTTTATGATGTATAGAGTCATGTTCTTCTTGAAGAACATCTTTTGCAGATCTTGCCTACAGTCAGGAAGAGCATGAACAACACACTTCAGCAGTACAGAGATTCAGCATGTACTCAGAGGGAGCATGGATAGATTGGTACACCTTGGCATATACAAAGGGGGAGATTATTCAGAGATTTCAGCAGGTACTCAGGGGGAGTATGGACAGTGGAATGATTCAGCAAAGGAAGAGAATATCTTGGTCCACCCTTTGCCCTTGATGTCAAAGGGGGAGAGTGATTTGGTGTTGTTGCCATCAAGTCCAAAGGGGGAGATTGTTGGCATTATGATGCATATGTTGTACTTGATGGCAACCCACTCATAGAAGAACATCTCACTTACATACAACTAGATCAATCTACAGATGTGACTAAATGCATGGGATGTAGGACAGCTCAAAGGAACAAGAAGACCAAGTTCTAAGTGTGACAAGTTAGCTTTGCCATCAAGTCCAAAGGGGGAGATTGTTGGCATTATGATGCATGTGTTGTACTTGATGGCAACCCTCTCATAGAAGAATATCTCACTTATGTATAACTGGATGAATCTTCAGAAGAGATGTCAGATATGACTGATGGAGGACAACTCAAAGGAATCAGATGATAGTTCTAAGTGTAACAAGTTAGCTTTGCCATCAAGTCCAAAGGGGGAGATTGCTGGCATTATGAGACAAGTGTTGTCCTTGATGGCAAATCACATTGATGACAAATCATAGTGCAGAAGGATAGCATCAAGGAATTGATGATCAGTCTACAAGTATGAAGAAAAATATATACACGCTAGTTCACTATATACTAAGTCGCGTGTACACGCAGGTTAGCTTCAGTAAAAGCGCGTGTATGTGGAAAACTTATCTTTGGTCCACGGCGGTTATTCCTTGGAAGTTGTGCCTATGGTTTTGGACCTTGGTGTCTCGACGGACGTGTTGATCCCTAGTTTTGAAGTTGATGGTATTGGATTTCTATGGTTTTGGCCCTTGGTATTGAACAAGGCCTAAGGCTATATAAGGAGAAGGAAATCATTAGGCAAGCGCATCTGAAATGTCTTGAATATCTGAAGAAGTATGAGATCCAGTATGCAGGTTATGGGTTGATGATGCATTGCTTGATTTGAGCTAAGGAGGGATCTCACCGGCTGATTGAGAACAAGATCTAAGGAGAGATTGGGATCAAATGGTTTGAAATGAACTATCTTTATGATGCTTATTATAGATCTACATACTGACGCATGTATTGTTCTATAAGTGTTATGAGTATGACTGATGTCTGGTACAGCTGCAAGTTATGAGAAATTATTTTTAGATCTGTACGCGGGTTGTATTTGGGAAAAGCGCGTATACACGCGGGTTTGATTCATCGAAGTAGCGTATACACTGTAAAGCTTGATATTTGAAGTTGCAGATGGGTCTGATGGTTATTACAGAGTTCTGTGTCTGCTCTGTGTTCTGGTGATGGTGTTGTTAACAGGGTTTCAGTGATTCAGAGTTTGATGATTGTTTTGAGCTTCAATGATAGTTATGGGTCCAGTATGAAAATTGGATGAAAAGTGGCCTTTCAGATTATGTGTCGTGCTTCAGTGTATCCAGTCTGAAAATTGATGAAACATGGTACCTGGAGGAGAGAAGATTGTAGGCAAGCACCTACGTACTAGTATCTAAGCTAGTACAAAAGCTAAGGGAGATCTTTGGAGCATTGTAGCAGGTAGCAGCCTGCGTACTAGTAAATGGATCGGTTAGTACAAGAGCAAAGGGGGTTGTAGCTCCCGTACTGGTATAAGACTACACCAGTACAAATATTGTAAAAGGATTTTCTTATTAAGAAGAAGATTGAGATGACTTGCAGCAGGTGGTTTTCACCCACATTGGGTTTCCACCTTATATCCTTGTGTTCATGTGTGTGGCTTTTGTGTGATGATCTGTTCTGTTATACTGCACCTGTTTACTGTTAATATGGTTAATAATGTTCTGATGCATTTACTGAAGATAAGCTAACTGAATCATAAGATTTCTGGATATACGCTAGTTGATTTAGACACAGTGGCGTGTACACGCTGGTTTACTTAACTGAAGTAGCGTATATGTTTTTGAGCATTGAAAAAGTTTTAATGATCTGATAATACTGATTCACCCCCCCCCCCCCCTCTCAGTATTATTTCCAACATGGAGCATATCATACATTGTGTATGATAGTTGCTGATGACTATCATGATCTTATTTAGATGTTTGGTCTCTGTTATAAATGTCATGTAAAGGTCATATGAAGACACATGATGTAATAGTTTGTATCTATCTATTGTAGTCATTTGATGAATCCCTTTTGGTCATATGATGTAATTTGTACCCCCACTATGCATGGGAAGGATGATGTAATAGTTCAGTCATGTATAAACATTTGGTATCTGGCATATCCCCACTTGGTTGGGTGGATGAGTCAATATTGGTATATCCCCACTGGGTTGGGTGATGGATGTATGTATGAGTCCTTGGTGATAGGAAGGTCATTTATGATAGAGTCATGTTTTTCTTGTAGAACATCTTTTTGCAAACCTTTTTTACAGTCAGGGGGAGCATGAACGTCACATTTCAGCAGAGCAGAGACTTCAACATGTACTCAGAGGGAGCATGGTCAGATTGGTACACCTTGGTATATACAAAGGGGGAGCTCATTCAGAGATTTTAGCAGGTACTTAGGGGGAGTATGGACAATGGAATGTTTATCAAGGAAAGAGAATATCTTGGTCTGCCCTTTGCCCTTGATGTCAAATGGGGAGAGTGATTTGGTGTTGTTGCCATCAAGTCCAAAGGGGGAGATTGTTGGCATTATGATGCATGTGTTGTACTTGATGGCACTTGTAGAAGAAAAACTCACTTATATATATCTAGATGAATCTACAGAAGAGATATCAAATGTGACCGAATATATGGGATGCAGGACAACTCAAAGGAATCAAATGATAGTTCTCAGTATGACAAGTTAGCTTTGCCATCAAGTCCAAAGGGGGAGATTGTTGGCATTATGATACAAGTGTTGTCCTTGATGGCAAGATGACAGATTATAGTGCAGCAAGTCAGTAGCAAAGAATTGATGATCAGACTACAAAAATGAAGAAAGAAGAGTATATACGCAGGTTCACTATATACCAAGTCGCATACATATGCATGTTATACGCAGGTTCACTATGTACCAAGTCACGTATATACGCAGGTTCGCTATATACCAAGTAGGGTATACACGCAGGTTCACTATATACAAAGGCGCGTATACACGCGGGATTGCTGATCAAAAGTCGTGTATGCGTATGCACGCACTTTCATGCACGGAAAAGAGCGTACATGTGGGAAAGCTTATTTTTGGGTCTGTGGTATTTAGACCTTTGGTTTTGGTCCTTGGTATTGCATCCGAAGTGTTGAACCCAGGTATTGGGTCCCTAGTATTGGTTCTAAATGGTTTTGGACCATGGTATTGAGTAAGGCCTAAGACTATAAAAGGAGAAGAATATCATTAGGCAAAGGCAATTTTTGAGAAGTGATGAATATCTGATGAAGTGTGAGATCTAGTATGCTAGTTATGGGTTTGTGATGCTGTGATTGATCTGAACCAAGGATGCACCCATGTGAATGATAATGAACGATGGATCGAGATCTTAAGGCTTGGAATGTTTTATCATTATATGGTTTGATTATGGATAGACTAGATTTGAATTATTGACACATGTTTTATTGTATGAATGTTATGATCTGGGTATGACTGATGTCTAGAAGAGCTGCAAAGTTATGAGTAAATATTTGCAGATCTGTACGCGGGTTGGCTTTGGTGAAAGTGCATATATACTCTGGTTTGATTCATCATCGTAGCGTATACATTATGAGACATGATATTTGAAGTTGCAGTTGGATCTGGTTATTGTTGCAGAGTTCTGTTGTCTGTTCTGTGTTCTGGTGATTGTGTTGTTGACAGGGTTTCAGTGTTTCAGTATTACGTGATTCAGAGATTGATGATGCAGGTGTAGTTGATGGGTGTTTTGCAGTGGTGACTGATTTTGTGCTTCAATGTTGTTGATGGGTCCAATATGAAAATTGGATGAAACGTGGCCTTCAGATTATGGTGTTGTGCTTCATGAGTATCCAGTTTGAAAATTTATGAAACATGGTATGTAGAGGAAGAAATAGAAGGTTGTAGCCTTCTGTAGGTTGGCACCTACATACTAGTACATTAGCTAGTACAAGATCTAAGGGGGTGGTAGCTCCCTTCCAGTAGCAGCTAGAAAACGAGCGAAGGTTGGAGCATTCAGTAGGCCGGCACCTATGTACTAGTAAAAGGATCGCATATGCGACTTTTGATCAGCAATCCTGTGTGTATATGCATCTTTGTATATAGTGAACTTGCGTGTATAACCTGCGTGTATACCCTACTTGGTATATAGTGAACCTGCGTATATACACGACTTGGTACATAGTGAACCTGCGTATAACCTGCATATGTATGCGACTTGGTATATAGTGAACCTGCGTATATACTCATCTTTCTTCATTCTTTGTAGTCTGATCATCAATTCTTTGCTACTGACTTGCTGCACTATAATCTATCATCTTGCCATCAAGGACAACACTTGTATCATAATGCCAACAATCTCCCCCTTTGGACTTGATGGCACAACTAACTTGTCATACTGAGAACTGTTATCTGATTCCTTTGAGCTGTCCTGCATCCCATGTATTCTATCAAATCTGATATCTCTTTTGTAGATTCATCTAGTTATATATAAGTGAGTTGTTCTTCTAGAGTGGGTTGCCATCAAGTACAACACATGCATCATAATGCCAACAATGTGGCCTTCAGATTATGGTGTTGTGCTTCAGGAGTATCCAGTCTGAAAATTTATGAAACATGGTACCTAGAGGAAGAAACAGAAGGTTGTAGCCTTTTGTAGGTTGGCACTACGTACTAGTACATCAGCTAGTATACGAGCTAAGGGGGTGGTAGCTCCCTTACAGTAGCAGCTGGAAAACGAGTGAAGGTTGGAGCATTCGGTAGGTCGGCACCTATGTACTAGTAAAAGGATCAACTAGTACAAGAGCTAAGGGGGTGGTAGCTCCCTTCCATGAGAAGCTGGAGAACAAGAGAAGGTTATAACCTTCTACAGGTAGAAGCCTGTGTGCTGGTATAAGACTGCACCAGTATAGAATCATTGTAAAAAGAAGTTTCTTATTAAAAAGAAGATTGAGACGACTTGTAGTAGGTGGTTTTCACCCACATTGGGTTTCCACCTTACATCATGGTGTTCATGTGTGCTTCTTGTGTGTGATTATTTGTTCTATTTTACTGCTCCTTTTTACTGTTCATATGGTTAATAATGTTCTGATACACTCATTAAGGATCAACTAACTGAATCATAAGTCTACTGGATATACGCTTGTTGCATTACACATAGTTGCGTATACACGCAGTTTGCCTTAACTGAAGTAGCGTATATGAATCTTAATATGGAAATGAAAAAGTTATATTGATTTGATAATACTGATTCACCCCCCTGCCCCCCCCCCCCCCCCCCACAGTACTATTTCCAACAATTTATTCATGCCTATGTCACCTTTGGCAACCCCCATGATAGATTTTCGTTTGCATCATTCTCATACACTTGTGTTCCTTGCCACCTATGAGGTAGGTCCACCTCCCCATAGACGTAGACTTAATTCAAACATAGGTACATCTGTGTCTTATGTTACTTTGGGTGATACTCAGAGGCGTAAACCTTTCATTCATAGAGTTGTTGACTATGATCTTCCAAATCATCATGCTACCTTTGAACCCATATCATTATGTCGGAATATTTACTTATTTGGATCCTTACATAATCCCTTACCCAAGTCATTCATGGATAATGTTAATAATTTTGTGTTGGAACCCATTTTGTCTACACCTATAGTGACTGATGGCCTTCCACATGTTATGTCCACATCCATTCCTTTAACCACAGATTCGTTCCACACTACATCCTTTAATGAATATTTTTCCTCATTCTAGCAGAACCATAGTGGAATCTTGCCATTTGGCACATCCAATATACTCCACATCAACAACATTTATATGTCCATTCACATCGAGTGGAGGTTATAGTTCCATTGCATCTAGTATTCCTATGTCTAGTGTTGGAGGGTCTAACTTCTCTTTCACATATGGTTTCGTGGGACCCATGATGGGTTCTGGTATCTTAGTAAGAAGTATGAAAATACCCAACAATGGATTTCCATTTGGGTGGAATCCTTTCAGTGTATCCATGTCATCGTGTAATAGCATTGGAAATGAATTCTTTTTTAGTGGGCACACCAATCCTTTTGGGATTCAACTACTTAGAGGATCTATGTTCTAGAGTCAGATATTTGATCCTTGAAATTCCTTTAGGGGTACACACACTATTTACATGTATAATCCATGGGGTCATAATCCTATCAATAACCGTGTTGAATCCCCTTATGGCCCAAGAGTTCAACAATGACTTGGAAATACTTTTGCCATTGGGACCACCTACCTCGGGAGCATTAACCATTCACAAGTTTACATGGGTAGTAGAGCTAACAACTTTATCCAACCCACTCCCATGAATAAGCCTAATACCAGAAACAAAACTATGGTGGGAGCACCTCCTCTGCGTAGGTCACAAGGGGCCTATAAATCCCCCTGGCCCACCCCGCCCCCCCAAAAATCTTCATTCACATTTAATTTCTTGGAAGCTCTAGCTTTTGCTGATCTTTCCAAGTTGGTGAATGAACCCATATGAAATAATACTACATGGCCACCTATTCCACATAAGTTACTAGTAGATATTCCAAAATTCGATGGTAAACTTGGAGCAAACCATGTAGCTCATATGACAACTTATAATTTATGGTGTTCATCAAACTCTTTTATGGTTGAGGATACATGTTTTTTAGCACATTCTCACTGCTAGTGCTTCCAATTAGTATATTCATCTTGAATCTTCCACTTGTGATACTTTCCTATCATTAGTACAATAATTTGTTAATCATTATCAATTTCCTATTATAGATGAGGCTAGTACAAATATCCTCATTACCTTCTATTAGGATAACTCCACACACGTTTTTGATCATATTCATGAGTGGAGAAGAGAATGGGCTTTGATTTGAACCAAGATTCTTAATTTAGAGCTTCATAAGTGTTTTATTAAATCTTCATTACCTCAAATTTCCTAATATGTGGCAAAGGGTGGAGTCGAAATTGAAGAGAAAGCTATCATGCGTGCCCACAAACGCAAATTGATATATTATTAAGAGGGCACCCTATATCACTACATTTCAGATGTTCCTTGGTCATCAATTGATCCTTCAACTTAGAAACCTAGAACCCATGCTAAAGGCATCATGGGCTCTGTATCTTCTAGTAACATAGGACAACTAACCTCTTAGATTGTTAGGTCCCTATACTACTAGTGTAACCCCTAATTGTTATTAGTACAACCCCCTTATTATATTGTTGTGCCCATGTAGTCCCCATATTGTTATTAATGTGCCCCATAGAAGCCCATTATTGTTATTACTATTTTTATGTTGGCTCTGATTATATTATGACCCCTTAAACTCCTATATATAGAAAGGAGGTCTTGTCATTTGTATCATGCAGGAATTATTCATTTGTGTAATGTAAAGGAGGTTTCCCCCTCGAAGAGGCTTATTTCTAAGGTGTTGATCTATCTTTTCTATCTTTTTGTGAGTTGGTTTCATAACATTTGGTATCAGAGCCTTGAGTTCTGGGGTTTCGCTGCTCCAAATAAGTCATCATGGCATTTTTGCTAGAACTCTTTTTCCGCGACGTTTCAGAAGTGAAAGAAAAAACCCATTTGAGACAAAATTGCGTTGAACCTTGGGTTGGAATGTCAGATCTTGTCTCGCTATATTTTTGGATATATGATTTGAGGAAGTTAGGGTTTTGGAAATCTCCAGAATTTCATCTAAAACAGGTCATCGTGGAATTTTAGCTATATCATTTTCGCTATGATGTTTCAGAAGCTAAAAAGAAAACCCAATTGAGAAAAAATCGTTCTAAACCTCGAGTACAAATTTCAGATCTTGTTTCGCTATATTTTTGGACATATGAGCTGAGGAAGTTAGGGTTTCTGGAGGCTCCCGAATTACATCCCAAACAGGCGACCTTGGGAAAATCGTCATAACTTGATCTTGAAAGATCAGATTGAAATTTTGTAAGAAGTTACAGAAAGAGGACGAATTTTATTTTGCTTAGGTACAATTCTCAAAACCTAAGGTTGAAATAGTGACATGTGGTACATTGTACAAGTTAACTCTACTGAACTAGTCTATAATTAGGTCATATCGGGAGATTGGGAATAAATATTTCATCTTGAATCCAATTGCGATCAGACTTATGGAGTTAGAAATAGGACTCAAAGGGCTATTATAGGCCAAAATTTCAAAACTTAAAGATCTGAAATTGCAGAGCTATAGTCATTTTAAGATTGAGCTTCTAAAATCAAGAAAAAGCGAGATGAGGAAGTTTGATGGCAAGGATCTGGTAAATTGGATACTGCAGATGGAGAAATATTTTGATCTACATGGTGTACCACTGTTACAAAAGGTAAGTATTACATCTAATTATTTAGAACTGGATCAATTTTTATGGTATAAAAGGTTGTGTTCTCGTAAAGCACTTATCACTTGGTTAATTTTCATGGAAGAAATGATAGCACATTATGAGGATACAAAGAGTAACACCTTCTTTAGCCAAATGATAAATCTCAAACAAAAGGGTTCAATGGCAAAGCACATTGAGGACTTTAAAAAATTAAATATAAGGGTAAATGATATTCCAAAGAAGTAAAGGATTGATGCCTTCGTAGGGATTTTAAAGGATAGCATTCAACATGAGGTTCGTCTCTGGGAACCTAATTCATTGGAGAAGGCATTCAAGTTGGCAAGAAAAATTAAAAGCGAAAATATGGAAACAAGGAATCCCACCACTCATGACTATAATTATGGAAGTGTTTTTTCTCCTAGCCTTCCACAACCTACAAGTTTTACACGACAACAATTGGAAGAAAAAAGAGAAAGAGGGCTTTTTTACAATTGTGATAGCAAATACACTAAAGGTCATAAGTGTGCTGAGAAGAAATTATTTTACATAGATTGTGAAGAAGAGGAAGAAAAGGATCAAGAAACATCAAAATAAGAGGATATACAATAGGAAACAACCTTAGAGAAAGAAGAAATGAATCCTAATATATATTGTAAAGCATTAGAAAGAATTACAACTCCTCAAATGCTCAAGATAGAAGGACATATCAAGAAGAAAAAGATTCAAGAAATGAAAGATCACATCGAGAAAGAAGAAATGAATCTAACCATATCTTGTAATGCATTGGCCAGAATTACACCTCCTCAAACCATCAAGATAGAAGGACATATCAAGAAGAAAAATGTTCAAGAAGTGAAATATCACATCGAGCATCAAGAAATGAATCCGACCATATCTTGTAATGCATTGGAAGAAATTACTACTCCTCAAACTCTAAATATAGAAGGACATATGAAGAAGAAAAATGTTCAAGAAGTGAAACATCATATCGAGTATCAAGAAATGAATCCAGCCATAGCTTGTAATGCATTGGAAGAAATTACCACTCCGCAAACTCTTAATATAGAAGGACATATCAAGAAGAAAACGATTCAAGTAGTGAAAGATCACATTGAGCATCAACAACAATTTCTCCAACTTTTAAAGGATAATGCCACTTTCGTGCAGAATCAAATGAAACAACATGCATATCAACATCGCAGTGAAAGAAGTTTTGATGTAGGCAATTGGTTATTTTTACAACTACATCTCAAGCAAGCTATTTATGAGAAGGAAATGTTGACAATACTACATGAACTTAAGAAATGGCGACCTTACCTAATGGGAAGACACTTCAAGGTAAAATTGGATCATGATAGTCTTAAATACTTTTTAGAACAAAGATTATCTTTAGATGGTCAAAAATATGTTGGGTTATGACTTTGAAATCATCTACAAAAAAGGGAAGCAAAATGTTGTTGTAGATGCACTCTCAAGAAAGGATGAGGATGTGGAAGCATTGTTTTATGCATTTCTATTATCCAACCAAATTGGATAAACAAAGCAAGGGATGAATGGAAGAAGGATGAAGAAGTGTGGCCACTCATTCAAAAGTTGTAGAAGATCCCAGTTCAAACAATATTGCTAGAACTTGACAAGGAAGGAAAAATCATATTGGAACTTGGAGAAGTCACAGAAACAAGAACCCGACAACTACGAAATCGATCAACTTCAGAGTATCTCATCAAGTGGAAGAACTTACGTGCTGAATATTCCACATGGGAGGACAAGAATTTTATACAGAAGCATCAAGAACCACTCAAGCATTGAGGACAACACTTTTTGAAGGAGAGGGGCATGTTAGGTCCCTATACTACTAGTGTAACCCCTTATTGTTATTAGTGCAACCCCCTTGTTATATTTTTGTGCCCATGTAGTCCCCATATTGTTATTAGTGTGCCCCATAGAAGCTCACTATTGTTATTATTGGGCCCTTACATTATTATTGTTATGTCGGCTTTGATTATATTATGACCCCTTAGACTCCTATATATAGAAAGGAGGTCTTGTCATTTGTATCATGCAAGAATTTTTCATTTGTTTAATGTAAAGGAAGTTGCCCCCTCGAAGAGGCTTATTTCTAAGGCATTGATCTATCTTTTCTATCTTTTTGTGAGCTGGTTTCATAACATAGATGGCCCAACTAGACATCTATTTTAGTGCCTTGGTTGGTCATATTACTACTCAAACTCCTCATGTCCCTATTCCCACCTCTGAGATAAGTTCTATTCAATCCACCTTGAATAAGAATTCTCAACAATCTCGAGGTAAAAAGAAAAATAATAAGACAAAAACTTCATCTACGGGGCATCACAAATCTATGACAAAAATGGGAGTGGTACCAAAGATAAGAAGAAGAATTACGTTCCTTATATTTGTGGGGATGATCATCTTACTCATGGGTTCCCCCATATGGGTGAGATTAATTTATATTTCTCACAAGAACCCGCTCGTCAACCTGCTACCTTAACGAATCCTTTTCCAGCCTAGAAATAACACATGGTTGAAAATCCTCCACCACCTCAACAAATGGGGAAGTGGGGGGAACCATTATAATTCCTTGACTTAAATGTAGGATATAATTATGGTTAAGTCAAACATCCATTTACAAACCAAAGATAATAATTACGATAATCCTATGAGTGGAAATTCTACCTTGGAGCCCATGAACCAACCTACGCTGAATGGTCAACATCATTTTGATAAGCTATCATTGAACATTGTGTCACACCCACCTAGGGGTGCCCTTCGAAAGGCTACACACAATCCTAATGTGAAGGCCACTCACAATTATAGTATTTTTAAGGATCTATCCAAATCTCCAAATGCTATGTCTGTATTAGAAGTGTTGCAAAGTTTCCCAATGCAATGAAAGGCACTTTTGTTTGCTATTGTTGGGGTTGATCCCTTAGCCTTAAATATTATGATCTTCATTCCATATCTTTGGAAATGTTGTCATCCACATCATCTATCCTTTCAGATAATGGTCCATGTTTTTGGACAATGCATTCATAGGATGATCTTGGATGAGGGGGCATCAACTTGTATCATGTCATCAAAGTGTTGGAAAGATCATGGTTCTTTGACTTTGTATATGCCTAGATCCAAAATGAAGCCCTTTGATGGGAACACCTTACAACCTCAAGGGATGTTTTTAGCTTTACCCATAGAGCTAGGAGGTAAAATGATCTTTGTTGAGGTTGAGGTCATCGATGCACTGTTAGATTATAACCTCCTCCTTGGGAAAAGTTGATTCTATGTTATGACAATTATTGCATCATAAATATTATGCATCATGATGTTCCCCATGAGGGTAGCATTGTCACTATTGATCAGTTAGACTTTTGCAAGCCCGATCTTCGATTTCATGATAGTTAGTCTATCAATGTTGTTGGCGATTCCACCACTTTTACTAAGAGTATTGTAGCGAGGATGTTTCAATACTCCTCATTGATGGGCACATTCTCCTTTATCCTTTGGATCCATATCCATTTGCTTCCATGATTAACATGATATCTTTTGTCACTTGTGAATCCCTTGGATCCCTTGATCTTCAGGTAGTGCATAAAAAAGGCGAATCTCATAGGTGCACTATGCCACCTTTTGTGGAAGTAATAACCTCTTAAGTGGTTCGGCCAAGAACTAATAACGATAGTCAGAAATTCCATCATAATATGGAATATTATTAGGATCCTCTTCGTATATGGGCCATCACTCAATCACTTTCACATAACTCCTTTGATATTGAGTTTCCTTTAAATAAGGCCATCTTGGAGGTCATGCCTTCATAATATTAGCTAAGGGAGACTATGCTTCATGATGCCTCTATTGTATTGCATATGGAATGGTTGGAGATTGACACTCAAAATATTGAATCGATCCAGGGGGTATTTCTAGAGTCCTGTAATGGAGTACCACCCCTGGACCAAGTCAAGATGAGGATTTCCAACATTGAACTTGCCAAAAAATTATCCACTCTAAATTTCATCATTGATGAACATTTCCTACCCTCATCTTATCTTGATCATCACTCTTAAGGATTTTTTTTAGCTCGTGAGACCATTCATCCTTTATGTCCTTGGGTAATTCCTGATAATGACATGTTTCTTAGATGTCCCTAGAATCATCAACCATTAGGATCATGGAACTTTATCTAGATACTGGATGGCCCCATGATGGTGCACCATATGCTGCCAACAAATGCACATGAGTTCATACATTGGAATCCTTGGACTGTTTCTAGTAGTGGGAACTACATTGCACAACCTATTAGACTGTGTCATGGTTTGTACATATGTAAATATTTCATAAAAAGAAAAAAAACATTTTTGATCTCTTTTTCACTATTTCTCTAAGGTATATCATTGAACTCGACATATAGGACTAGGATTCACCAATATTGTCATTTCATTATCGTACTTTTTCATATTTCCTTAGGGGCCACCCCTCGAGGTTGTGGCATCAACCACTTCTTTTTGCATGTCATAACTTGTGTGGTAGAGCCTACCCTCCATGGACACCTTAAAATAACACTAAAAAACAATGTTGGTGTCAATTCTATAGTTACTTGTATGTTTAGGGATCCTATTTAGTACCTACCATTACATCGAATTTGAGCCACATGTCTCTCTTTGTCTATCATTTATGGAAACCAACCTATAGGGGGTCCCCACACTTTTCATCATGTTGCTTTATGGTCACCTCTGCTCATGTTCCTCAATGTCCTACTAAATGTTGTCATATTGACACTTGTCTTCATTTCACTTGCCATATTTGAAGCCATGCCCAATGTCTTTCGTCTACATTAGCCTTGCTTCAATATTGCAACCCTCCATCACCTTTTAGAGAGGTTGCTGCGATTCGTGGATTTCCATTACCAGACACATTTCCTCTACTTCGTTCATTTCTTAGGTCGGTTCTATCAATAATGCTCAGAACTAGATGCATATTGTTATACCACTTGTCTCTCTATAATGATATTCCTTTTGGCCTTCTTTTCATTCTCGTTAAATAATGAAATCTTGGGATCCTTTTACTATATTTTCTTTCTCGTTAAATATATGAAAATGTCGATTTTTTTTTGGTCTTCTTTCATGACTCATTAAAATCATGAAAATATTGAGCTTCTTTTGCTCCAATATTTTCATGCTCATAAAACCTATATGATAATGTCGATTTGTTTCCTTCTTTTCTTGCTCGTTAATTAAATTCAAGATTGAGCTAGTGATATCTTATCCATTCTCAATAATATTAAACCATGAGAAGGCCATGAGTGTACTTTTATCTCTTTTTCATCCTTGGTAAAAACTCATGAAAATGAACATATTGAGCTTACTTATGTTCTTTTTTGTGCTCATTCAAATATGAAGGGGATACACTATACAAAAATTAGGGAGAATCTTTTTCACCGTCACATATTTGTCTTGGCAGTTGTATGTTGGCATTGAAAATGGAACTTGTTTGAATCACACTCTTATGGTTTGTTTTTTCTATAACTTTTTAATTACACCTTTAGCTTTTAATTCAAGTAACTTTGTTGACTAAGTTAGTATCTCACTCGATTGGTTACCCTTCCAGTCTATGGGCTTTGGTGATGCCTCCTATGTCACCATCACGTCTATTGATTTTCTTTAATCTATGCTTCCAAGTTCACTATTGTGCTATGTCATTATATGTTTAGGGAGAGTATCAGTCAAGATTCAACCATATGCAAGTATCATCACACCTTTTGTCATGGCCATCCTTAAGTCAGTTGTACCTCACTTCTTCATTTTATATCATTAGAGAATTTATCTTGGCATCAATTTTGTGTCGATGATGGGGGATACCTTAAGGTCCTCCTTTGATAGATATCCTCTCATCAACCTCAACACCTTATCCATGATGTGGATCTAGAAATGATCTAGTACCTTGGTGCTTGTAACCATCAGTGGAAGGTTTCCTTGCAGTTTGCATTGGATTTTCGTCATTGGCCCATGTTGACTGATTTTGGGGAGTGCTTGACTTCATCTCATTTATTCACACTCATTAGATTGTGCTAGGTACCTTAGGAACCATTTTCATTATAGGTGGTCTTCCACATGTCTGTTAACTAGATTCACCAATGCTTGGCAATCATATGGTCTCCTTGTATGCTTAACATCAACTCATTCATTCACATGTAGTAGAGTCGTGCCATCGGGAAATGTCGAAGATCTTAAGCATCGAGACCACTTCACTCATGATCATTTCCTCACCCAAGTTTTGATTAGAGAATATATTATGTACTTTTATAGCCATCATTGTGGGGACTAACATCAATGTCCAACTCTACTAATAACTATTGTGTCAGATATCTACATTGTATCATGACTAGTCGTTGATGACGTCAATCCATAGTATGCTGCGTGGGAATCTATGCTCTATTAATTTAGTGCTGAGTATGTGATTTGAAAATGGGGCACTTAGGCTTCTTGTTTAACTTACAAGAACCTCTCCCACTTCCAAAGCTTGATTATTCCCAAGTCTTATTGATTAACCAATGTGGAATTGATAATATGCTTGACAATATAGTGTATGCTTATGTTTGTTTTTAACCGATTATATGCTTTAAAAATTTGTTGTTTTAGTGAATATATAAATGTGATTAAACTGATATATAAATGCATATAATAGTGAATAATGCAGCAGTAAAAAAAAACACATAAGACAACTATTTAATTAGGAGTTCACCCACAACTCTTGGGCTACATCTCCAGGAACTCTAGTCAATTCAACTAGGCTCTGTGGGATTATGGCATAGGTATTTTTTACAAGCTCTTGGCTTACTCTTGCTGTTTTACTTAGAAACAATGGGTTCCGAAACCATGTTATTCCCTAGCTCTTGAAGCTTTGGCTCTTGGCTTTGGCTCTTGGTTCTTGGTTTTGGCTCTTTGGCTCTGACTCTGGCTCTTTGGCTTTGGTTCTTCGGCTCTGGCTTCTTTCTACCCTCTATCAGTTTACAGCCCTCTTGGCTTTTCACTTGACTCCCAAGTGACTCCCTTGGCTGTATTTTTGCTTTTGCACTGCCTCCTTCGCGTTAACTTCCTGCTTTGGATTCACTTTTAGCAACAAAACCCCAACAACAACCTCAACAACCAACAACCTCTGCTGTCTCTGTCATTCTGTGGCTTTTAAGCCAACATTGTTCGTTCATTTTCCCTTTTGGGCTCTTTGTCTTCCAGCCACGGTCCGCTCAAATCCCTTCTGAGAGCGTTAGAAATCATTACTAAATGCCCTTAGGGATAGTGGCCAACTGTGCTGCAATAGAAGGAACCACCGACGCTTGAAATCCTCAAATTTTGGCATTCTCGGCTTACACAGGAAAAAGCACACCATAGGAAAAATCTGTAGAAAACACTGTTCACCAGACTTCAAATCTTCATAAATGCGCACTATATCTCTATCAGGTCTGCCTGAAATCGCTATCGCAAGTTGCTTTGGCCCTGTTCCAAGGTTTCCCTTTGTATTTTAAAAATACGTTAAAACATGGAAAAATCCCCCAAAAAAGGCTTTATCGGATTTGAAATATTATAATATCACATCTATTAGTTCCTTCGGGTCTGTAATATATATATATATCCCCGCTCCTTTGTAATGCACCGATGCGATATTGCGATGCGATTTGTCGCAATCGCATATCACATAAGCCCGAGGTCTTGCCATGTGGTATGGTCTATGCCAACACCGATTGTGATCTGCTGATATCGGTGATCAAGGTATTGCATTGGCTCGGTCCCATCGCATATCTACCTCCAATTGCCTCCAATAGCCATCGCCGATTGCGATTTGCCGATCGGATCTGGACTGTTGATCGCCTAGATCCGACGGCTCCTATTCACTGTCCCTTTGACCTCCGATGGGATCGATTTTCGCTATTTTCTCATGTTTTTAAGGCCCGATAATGTTGTCTGCCTTTTCCAAAACTTCTCATTTTGTGATGGTTTTGACCTTTTAATAGATTTTGAAGACTTAGAGGGTTTTTAGGACCCATTTTCAAGGGATTTTGCCCATTTTTCCAAAGGATATAGGCAGCTTCATTTTATGATAACTTCTGCATCCTAAGTCAGTTTTTCCCATTCAAGATGTAGTAGATTTAGAATGAGACAACTTCTGCAATGGGGCTAGTTCCAGGAACTTCCTTGGACTTTCATTTTCCTTAGTGAGGAACACTTAGACTTAGGAGTCTATCCAAAATCCATTTTGGATCACGTCTTCCCACTAAAAGAACTTTTAGTCTCCAAAAGACTGATATACTGATCTGAACAGTAAATGAGAGTGACTCACCCTCTTCTTTCAGCCTCCCTACACTTGCCTTTGCATATTGCCTCTGAACCAAAGTTTCTGACCACTTCCCTTCTTGGATGGGCTGGTCTTCTTGGGAAGAAATGTCTTCCTCCTTACTTTCCTGTAGAACTTCTACTGAAATGGTCATAGAAGGTAGTTTGAACTTCTCTGCCTTGATCATTGATCCAAGGCGGCTCAAGCAAATGTGAAGTCATCTGCTCCACAAAACTTTCATTTATACCTATTTGAGAAGCTGCCAACAACATCTGTTAACAACAACAAGCATATAGACAACAACTGGATGGACTAAACTCTTGCTTCAACAAAGAAACAGATTTCACATCTCGTGAATACCTCCATGTCTTACATCTACATACAAATGATGGACTAGACAACACGCCCACAAAACATGCCTTTAAACAAATGACCCTTCAAGTCAAGCATGTAGAAAAAGACCATTAGGATTCTTTTCAAAATATGAAACACTTCATCATTATCTCCATTTGGAGACCAAGTTAACTTCTCCCAAGTCAACATGGCATCACATGCATGTCAAAGTAATCAACCCTGCAAGTTAATTACACATACATGTTCAAAAACAAGGAAATCATCAACATTCCTGTGTTCATGCATCTCATGCTCATGCATGCATTTCATCCTTCAACTTTCACTTAAGCACACTGTACTTTCGAAGTTGAAATGAAATATAATGTAGATGCATCAATAGACATGCAATCTTAATCGGATAAGAACTCTACCCATTTCTTACCAATCCCTTTCAAAGGTACTACCTTTGTCTGCACATCAACATCAACATGTGAATCATCCTGAAACACATCAGTCATGGAATCTTCCTTTCCATTTCTACCATCTTCTCTTTCCACTTTCTTCAGCTTTTGTGGAAGCATTGCTGGATTCAAAGTCCAACATTTTGCAGCAAGATGTCCTTTCTTATGGCAGTAAGTGCACTGCATGTGCATCCTCTTGACAACATGATTTTCCTTGTCCAATGGACCTTTGGCTTCTTGCTTCTTTTCCTTCAAAAGTTTCCTGTGTGTGGCCATTCTCTTCCAACATCTAGAAACATCATGGTTATCCAACCCACAAAAGGAACATGCAATTCTTTTCCCATATTTATGTGGACATTTATCATGCTTTGCATAATCAAAAGGAAAATGTTTAGAACCAGATTTATACCTTTCTCTTTCACCTTTATTGCCTTTATGAGGAGGTAAATCAAATGAAGAAGTGGCTTCCTTTGGAACACCATCAATCTCTTCAAGGCTGTTAGAGTCTTCCCAACTCTCTGGTTCAAGCGTGTGCTTCTAAACACCTGCCATGCAACTCCCTCTTGGAGTGGTTTCAATGGCCTTCATTGTAGCTTTGGAACTTTCTCCATGAGCTTGTCCATGGCCAAGACCCAAATACTTAGGCCTTTCCTCAATAAATATTGGCTCAACAATACCTTGTGCATGTCTACCCAAGCATTTCCTTCATAGCCCATCTTGGACATTAGCTTGGAACCTATGCCTCTAGTATGTTTTTCAAAAGAACCAATATAAGCATTCTCAGAAGAATTTGAAGACAAACTGGAATGGTTTACCTCTTCTTCAAGTTGATACTTGACTAAGGCTTCTTGGGCAACAAAGAGCTGTGTTTCCAACTCATGCATCCTCTTTAGGTTCATATTTGCAATATGAATTTGCCTCTCCATTTCTTGCAGTCTGTCAGCAAGCAACTACTTCTCTTCCTTCATGGAATTTAGTTGCTTTCTAAGCATGCTGCTCTTCCTTCCATCCTCATACATTTCTCTCACCATATCCATCATGGTGGACAATTCTTGCTTCATGTCTTCATCAAAGAATCTTGTGAAGAGAGCAGAATTTGAGGACCCACTTGTAGAAGTTGTCATTATGCCAATGAACAAAAAAAACTTCAACAAGATAAATAAAGAGCTTATTCAACAACCTTTTGCAATGAACCTCTTGTGCTCCACAGAGTGCCTTCAACCCTTTTTCCTTCTTGTCCTTCCTGGACTATGCTATCAATAGCTTTCCCTTTACCTCTACAAACTCATAAAATAGTCAGTTTGCAACAAGCACACATCAATCAGACAATAAATCCTTGATTGCCCAAACACCTTTCAGACAAGAAATCCTTGCTCAGTCAATCAAGCATTCTGGTATAACCTTCTTTGAAGGTGGGGTTAACCAAACTTAAGCTCTGATACCACCTGATCTGAAAATGGGGCACTTAGGCTTATTGTCTAACTTACAAGAACCTCTCCCGCTTCCAACGCTTGAATATTCCCAAGTCTTATTGATTAACCAATGCGGAATTGATAATATGCTTCACAATATAGTGTATACTTATGTTTATTTTAATTGATTATATGCTTTAAAGATCTGTTGTTTTAGCGAATATGTAAATGTGCTTAAACTAATATATAAATGCATATAATAGTGAATAATGCAGTAGTAAAAAACAAACACATAAGACAACAATTTAATTAGGATCTCACCCACAACACTTGGGCTACATCTCCAAGAGCTCTAGTCAATTCAACTAGGTTCTCTGGGATTATGACATAAGTCTTTTTTACAATCTCTTGGCTTACTCCTACTGTTTTACTCAAAAACAGTGGGTTCAGACACCATGTTATTCCCTACCTCTTGAAGCTCTGGCTCTTGGCTTTGTCTCTTAGCTCTTGGTTCTGGCTCTTTGGCTCTAACTCTGGCTCTTTGGCTCTTCGGCTCTGGCTCCGGATCTAGCTCTTCGGCTCTGGCTTCTTCTACCCTCTATCAGTTTACATCCCTCTTGGATTTTCACTTGACTTCCAAGTGACTCCGTTGGCTGCCTTTTTTCTTCTGCGCTACCTCCTTCACCTTAGCTTCCTGATTTGGCTTCACTTTCAGTAACAAAACCCCAAGAACAACCTTAGCAACCAACAACCTCTGCTGTCTTTGTTGTTCTGTAGCTTTTAATCCAACTCGGTGCTGTTGGTTCATTTTCCTTTTCAAGCTCTCTGTCTTCTAGCCACGGTCCTTTCAAATCCCTTCTCGGAGCATTAGGAATTATTACTAAATGCCCTCAGGGATAGTGGCCACCTGTGCTACAATGGAAGGAACCACTGGCCCTTGAAATCCCAAAATTCTGGCATTCTTAGCTTACAGAGGAAAATGCACTAAACACGGGAAAAATCCATAGAAAACACTATTCACCAGACTTCAAATCTTCATAAATGCACACTATATCCCTATCGGGTCTGCCTGAAATCGCTATCGCAAGTCATTTCGGCCCTGTTCCAAGGTTTCGCTTCATATTTTAAAAATACATTAAAACATGGAAAAATCCCCAAAAATATGGCTTTATTAGATTTGAAATGTTATAATATCGCATCTATCAGTTCCCTCGGGTTTGTAATATCGCATCACACACACACACACACATATATTGATATCCTTGCTCCTCTGTAATGTGCCAATGCGATATTGCGATGTGACTTGTTGCAATCGCATATCGCATAAGCCCGAGGTCTTGCCATGTGGTATGGTCTATGCCAATGCCGATTGCGATCCATCGATATTGGCGATCGTAGTCTCAAATCGGCCCGGTCCCATTGCATATTTGCCTTTGATTACCTCTGATAGCCACCGCCGATTGTGATTCACCGATCGGATCTGGATTGTTGATCGGTGAGATCCAATGGCTCCTGTTCACTGTCCCTTTGACCTCTGATGGTCTCGATTTTTGCTATTTTCTCATGTTTTTAAGGTCCGATAATGTTATCCTCCTTTTCCAAAACTTCTCCTTTTGCAATGGTTTTAACCTTTTAGGAGATTTTGAACACTTAGAGGGTTGTTAGGACCCATTTTCAAGGGATTTTGCACCTTTTTCCAAAGGATATAGGCAACTTCATTTTATGATAACTTCTGCATCCTAAGTCAGTTTTTTCCCATTCAAGTTGCAGTAGATTTAGAATGAGATTATCTCTACAATGGGGCTAGTTCTAGGAACTTCCTTGGACTTTCATTTTCCTCAGTGAGGAACACTTAGACTTAGGAGTCTATCCAAAATCCATTTTGGATTAGTATGGGTATGCCTACCTAAAGGATGTAATTATTTATGTATATGACTATACTTTGAATATCTGTAGGTCTCTTGTATGCAATCTCTTTCTGCCTCACTCACAAGTTTACTTATTATAATATATTTTGGTCATCAGATTTTATTCTGACTTCATACATTAGGGGGCATATATTATATCTCAAAAATCAAACCCCTAGGTTCAAGAAGATGAGCACAACATTTTCCAAGTCATAGGATCAAATTGTGATTGGTGAAACATTAGAGAAATTAGTGCTTTGAGGTATCAATGCTCTTGTCTAGTTGTGGGAAGAAAACTAGAAGGCCTAGAAATGCCCTTACCTAGTTGTGGGGACCAAACTAGTATCCCATCAATGGCCTCTCTACAATAGCATTATGAAACAATGTAAAAGTTTGAATGGATAAGCTTAGATTTAGTCCAATTTAACAACTTTGGTTAAAATAATCATTGTTGATTAAAATAATGATTGATTTGGTCTAACTTAATCATCTCCTATGATATGATCAATAAAGTGTCTAGGTTCAATGAAGGATAATCATGAGGAAATTTATATGAACATATATCTTCACTAGTCACATGGAGAAGAAATGAACTAATGTTAGAATTCTACTAGAGCTATGACCATGATAAAATTATGCATGTAGGTGCATACCAATGAGCATAGTGGTTAGGAAGCATATCAAGGGTAGAGGCTTGCAGAACTCATCGATGTACTCTTGTTGAATTGAAGAGCCATAGTAATAAGAGATTATCACCATATTCATATCTCATATTTTTTAGTATTTTATGTGATTGATGTATTATTTTTTTCACTAACATTGCTTTGCAAGAATATTTGATCGATTTCCTTCTCTGTGTGTAGGTTATTTAGGAGATATATGAGCAAAGATCCTAGGGAGATTTTCCTAAATTTGGAATTTTCAAATAGAGTTAGGATTCTAACATTGCGAGGTGCATTCTATACTTTCTTCTTGTGATATGAAGTGCTTGGGATTTTATGATTTTCTTAGCTCCACTTCTTCATCCACACACACTTTCTGGGCAAGTGTGGGCAAGGGTTTCTAAGTTTAAGGTAAATTGTTATTACAAGTGAAAATTTCCCTTTAAAAACACATAGGAAAGAACAATAATGCCTTTTGAAGATATAGTTGAGAAAAAGTGTTATGAAACCAACTCACAAAAAGATAGAAAAGATAGATCAACGCCTTAGAATTCAGCCTCTTCGAGGGGGCAACCTCCTTTACGTTACAAAAATGAACAATTCTTGGATGATACAAATTACAAGGCCTCCTTTCTATATATAGGAGTCTAAGGGGTCATAATATAATCAGAGCCGACATAACAATAATAATGTAAGGGCACAATAATAACAATAATGTGCTTCTATGGAGCACAATAATAACAATATGGGGACTAAATGGGCACAACAATATAATAAGGGTATTGTACTAATAACAATAAGGGGTTACACTAGTAGTATAGGGACCTAACATGCCCCTCTCCTTCAGAAAGTGTTGTCCTCAACGCTTGAGTAGTTCTTGACACTTCTGTACAAAATTCTTGTCCTCCCATGTGGAATCTTCAACGGGTAAGTTCTTCCACTTAATGAGAGACTCTGAAATTGATTGATTTCGTAGCTGTCGGGTTCTTGTTTCTGAGACTTCTCTAGGTTCCAATCTTATTTTTCCTTCCTTGTCAGGTTCTAACAATATTGTTTGAACTAGGATCTTTTGCAACTTTTGAATGAGTGGCCACACTTCTTCATCCTTCTTCCATTCATCCCTTCCTTTGTTTATTGAATTTGGTTGGATAATAGAAATAACACAAAACAATGCTTCCACATCCTCTTCCTTTCTTGAGAGTGCACCTGCAACAACATTTTGTTTCCCTTTTTTGTAGATGATTTCAAAATCATAACCCAACGTATTTGTGACCCATTTTTCCTTTTGTTCTAAAGATAATATTTGCTCTAAAAAGTATTTAAGACTATCATGATCCATTTTTAACTTGAAGTGTTTTCCCATTACGTAATGTTGCCATTTCTTAAGTGCGTGTAGTATTGCCAACATTTCCTTCTCATAAATAGCTTGCTTGAGATGTAGCCGTAAAAACAACTCATCGCCTACATCAAAACTTATTTCATTGTGACGTTGATCTTCCCGTTGTTTCATTTGATTCTGCACCAAAGTGGTGTTATCCTTTAAAAGTTGGAGAACTTGTTGTTGATGCTCAATGTGATCTTTCACTGCTTGAATCTTTTTCTTCTTGATAGGTCCTTCTATCTTGAGAGTTTGAGGAGTGGTAATTTCTTCCAGTGCATTACATGATATGGTTAGATTCATTTCTTGATGCTCGATGTGATCTTTCACTTCTTGAACATTTTTCTTCTTGATGTGTCCTTTTATCTTTATAGTTTGAGGAGTGGTAATTTCGACCAATGCATTACAAGATATGGTTGGATTCATTTATTCTTTCTCGAGGGTTGTCTCCTGGTGTATATCCTCTTCTTTTGATGTTTCTTGATCCTTTTCTTCCTCCTCTTCATAATCTATGTAAAATAATTTCTTCTCAACACACTTATGACCTTTAGTGTATTTGTTATCACAATTGTAACCAAGCCCTTTTGCTCTTTTTTCTTCCAATTGTTGTGGTGTCAACCTTGTAGGTTGTAGAAGGCTAGGAGAAACAACACTTCCATCATTATAGTTGTGAGGGGTAGACTTCCTTGTTGCCATAATTTTTCTTTCCACTTTTCTTGCAAACTTGAATGCCCTCTCCAATGAATCAGGTTCCCAAAGATGAACCTCATGTTGAATGCTATCCTTTAAAGTCCCTATGGAGACATCAACCCTCTACTTCTCTAGAATATCATTTTTCCTTATATTTAATTTTTGAAAGTCCTCAATGTGCTCTCCCATTGAACACTTTTTCTTTATATTTATCAATTGGCTAAAGAAGGTGTTTCTCTTTGTATCCTCATAATGTGTTATCATTTCCTCCATGAAAATTGACCACGTAACAAGTGGTTTACTAGAACAAAGCCCTTTATACCCAAAAAATTGATTTGGTTCTAAATATGATGATGCAATATCTACCTTTTGTAACACTAGTACACCATGTATATCAAAATATTTCTCCATATGTAGTATCCAATTTACTGGATCCTTGCCATCAAACTTCCTCATCTCGCTTTTTCTTGATTTTAGGAGCTCGATCTTGAAATGACCGTAACTCTGTATTTTGGATCTTTGGGTTCTATAATTTCATCCTGTAATAGCCCTCTGAGTCCTCTTTCTAACTCCACAAGTCTGATGACAATTGGATTTTCCAAGGAAGAGTTATGCCAAATCTCTTGCGGTGACCTAATTATAGACTAGTTCAGTAGAGAGAAATTGTACAAGGTGCCATGTGTCACTATTTTGGCCTTAGTACTGGAAACCAATATACAAAAAACTACAGGCTATCCTCTTTCTGAAACTTCTTATGAAATTTCAATCTGATGCTCAGAACCAAAGTTATGACAATTTTCTCCAGGTTAGCTGTTTGGAATGTAATTCAGGAGTCTGCAAACACCCTAAATTCCTCAAATCATATCTCTGATGATATAGTGATAAAAGCTCTGAAATTTTGAGTTGAGGATTAGTGAGACTTATTTGCAAATGATTTTTTTCTTAGCTTTTGAAACGTCATAGAAAAAAAGCTATAGCGAAAATGGCACGATGACCTGTTTGGAGCAACGAAACCCTAGAATCGAAAGCTCTGAGACCAAATTTTATGAAACCAGCTCACAAAAGGATAGAAAAGATAGATCAACACCTTAGAATTCAGCCTCTTCAAGGGGGAAAACTCCTTTACAATACACAAATGAACAATTCTTGGATGAGACAAATGACAAGACCTCCTTTCTATATATAGGAGTCTAAGGGTTCATAATATAATAAGAGCCCACATAACAATAATAATGTAAGGGCACAATAATAACAATAGTGGGCTTCTATGGGGCACAATAATAACAATATGGGGACTAAATGGAAACAAAAATATAATGAGGGGATTGAACTAATAACAATAAGGGGTTACACTAGTAGTATAGGGACCTAACAAAAAGGAGATTCATAATTAAAAGATAAAGTGGGTGAACACTCTTTCTTTCTATTGATGGTGCTGGAAATTCATCAACCAAGGGGTCTCCTCAATGTGAACTCCCAATTATACCTCACACCATTTGGAATAGGAGCCCCATCCTGGGTATCAGCTCGACTGCCTTGTATTGTTGTATATTTTCTATTGGGTTGTGTTATTCTTTCCACGACTAGCCCACGTAGTGAACCGGGGGGTTAGAGGGGGGGCCGAGACCCCCATTCGCTGCGCTGATTGCGTAGCAGGGGGGTCACAGGGGGGTTTGAGGGGGGTGGGTAGCCCCCCTCTATGGGGACTGGGGCAGCGCCCCGAGAATTTTTTTTTTTGGACCCTATATTAGGTTGGGTGGACCTACCTATGGTTTTGTGCATGATTTTCGCACATGGTTTTGGACGCAATGGTCTTCGGTCCATGGTTTTGGATGTGATGGTTTTTCGGTCCATGGTGTTGGATGCTTCGGCATGTATAAATATGTATTGTAACATTGAAAGGAACATAATGAAAAATCAAGCTAGTAGTCCCGGTTTTGGGATCCAGGGGAAAATTTCTGTGTATATGTGTTTTATGTGTTATGCTCTCGCATTGTTTATTTCTGTGTTTTAGAATTCGTATGCAGGTAATTTCTGTATGGGGTTAAAACCTACATTTGGTATCAAAGTTGTTTTGGCTTCAAGGGGACGCCTTTGCTGCAGAGGGGTTTCTCTCGAGCCTGTGGTAGACCTCGTTCAGTGGGAGATCTGCGGGATCGATTCTAGTGGTGAAAGAAGATGGTGAGCAGTGCAAAGATAGAGATCGAGAAATTTAATGTTCAGAGTTTTGAGTTGTGGAAAATCAAGATGGGGGATCTGTTGGTGAATAAAGATCAGTGGATCGTGGTAGATCTGGGTACTAAACCAACGGGAGTGTCTGATGAAGAATGGAAGAAGTTGGATTAGAAGGCAAAGAGCACAATACGATTATGTGTCTAAGATTCTGTATTGCTGAATGTATCAGGGGAAGCTACAAAAAAAGGCTTTGTGGGACAAGTTAGGGACTTTGTACCAATCTATGTCTCTGGTGAATAAACTGTTCCTACAGAAAAAACTGTATAACCTGAGGATGAAAGATGGAGACTCAGTGACAGAGCATCTGAATGCGTTTAATACTGTGGTAAGTCAGTTATCATCTGTTGATATCAAAATTTCAGATGAAGATAAGTGCATTAGTTTGTTGCGTTCTCTACCAGATTCGTGGGATAGTTTGGTTATTGCAATAGGTAGCAATACAACTGCCTTATAGTTTGATGAAGTAGTCTCATCCTTGTTGATGGAGGAGATGAGACGGAAAAATATGGAAAGCCAGAATGGTGATGCCTTGTCTGTACGAGGATGGTCCTAGAACAGAAACAAGAATAAGTCATTGAGTAGGAGATCTAAATCTCTAGGAAAACCTATAAAGGTGGTGTGCTGGAAATGCGGAAAGGAAGGGCACTACAAAAGGGACTGTAAATCTAAAATTCCTAACAAAGGAAAGGGATCTGATGATGCTCCTTCTGCAGAGGCAAAAAACAGCTCAGTTGAATGTGGGGATGTGTACTTGGCTTCTTCAAGTACACATGTAGATCATGAGGCATTGTTGATTGACTCAGGTGCATCCTTTCACCTTACTCCCCATAGAGAGTGGTTCTGTGAGTATGAGAAATATGATGGCAGTGATGTCTTATTTGGGGATGATAGGAAGGTTAGAATCATTGGTTGTGGAAAAGTAAAGTTGAATTTTCAAGGTGGAAGGGTTAGAACACTTTCGAGTGTTCTACATATTCCTGCATTGGCTAGAAATCTGATTTCTGTAAGCAAGATGGATGATGTAGGTGTAAAAACAGTGTGTGAGAAGGATACCTGCAAGATGGTTCGGGGAGCACTGGTATTAATGTGGGGAGTTTGGATTGGAACTCTGTAAAAGCTGCAAGGTAGCACTATTGTTTATGGGTGCGACAGTTCTGTGGTTCCTGAAAGTGGAGGAGAAAATCTAGTGGTCTCTAGAGAGAAGACCATGCTATGGCATCAAAGGCTTCGACATATTGGAGAGAAGGGCCTTAAAATACTTCATGGTAAATTTATGGTAGAAGGTATGAGTAATAGCTCTCTCGATTTCGATTTCTGTGAAAATTGTGTATATGGGAAGCAGAATCGGGTGAGTTTCCCCTCTGGTGGTAGGAGGGCGAAACAATATTAGAGCTTGTGCACAGTAATGTGTTTGGACCTATGAAGTTTCCATCACTAGGTAAGTCTATGTCCTATGTATCATTTATAGATGACTTCTCAAGGAATATATGGATATATTTCCTTAAGAAGAAATTTGAAGTCTTTGACAGGCTTAAAGAATTTAAGGCTCTGGTGGAAACCAGACAGAGAAGAAGATAAAGGTGCTGAGGATAGATAACGGTGGAGAGTTTTGCAGTAAGAAATTTGAAGAACTTTGTAAGAAGTGTGGTATATCACGGCAAAAGACTACTCCATATACACCTCAACAAAATGGAGTTGCAGAAAGAATGAACAAGACGTTGATGGAAAGGGCAAGAAGCATGCTCAGTGGTGTTGGGTTAGGACAGGAATTCTGGGTAGAGGCAATGGAGACAGCATGTTACTTGGTCAATAGATCACCTTCATTAGTGTTGGAGGATAAGACTCCACAAGAGGTATGGACTCATAAGAAACCCCCTCTTTCATATTTGAGGGTATTTGGATGTGATGCATATGCACATGTTCCAAAGGAGAAGCGAACCAAGTTGGATAGTAAATCTAAAAAGTGCATCTTTATTGGGTATAAGGATGGTTTAAAGGGTTATAAGTTGTGGAACCAAATAAGAAGGAAGGTTGTGTACAGCCGAGATGTGGTGTTCATAGAGGTGAAAGATGTTATTAAACATGAAGTCCAACCAAATGAACCTGAGAAGATAGAGTTTGAGCTAAAGGAGGAAGAATTAGACTCTACAGCAGAGGATGAATCAGAAGATGAAGAGCCACAAACTCCGGGTGTGAGAAGATCAGTTCGAGAAAGAAGGCAACCAGAAAGGTATAGTCCATCTACTTTTTGTTCAATTTTTTCTTTTTTCTATTATTGATGATGATCCCAGAACTATGAAGGAAGCAGTAGATTTAGAGGATGGAAAATTATGGAAAGAGGCCATGGTTGATGGAATGGCATATTTGGACAAAAATGAGGCTTGCGATCTGGTGGAGTTGCTGGCTGGAAGGAAACCCATTGGTAGCAAATGGGTGTTCAAGGAGAAGACAAATGTAGAAGGAAAGGTGGAGAAATACAAAGCTCGGTTGGTAGCAAAAGGTTATTCCCAGGTGTTGGGAATTGCTTTTGGTGATATTTTTTCTCCTGTTGCCAAGGTAGCTTCTATTAGATTACTTTTATTTGTTGCTACTACTTTTGATTTTGAGGTAGAATAGATGGATGTGAAGACATCATTTCTTCACGGGGATCTGGAAGAGGGGATCTACATGAAGCAACCTGAAGGCTTTGCGGTGAAGGGTAAGAAAGAATTGGTATGCAAGTTAAAGAAGTCTTTGTATGGGTTAAAACAGTCACCAAGGATGTGGTATTAGAAATTTGATACATTTATACAAGGACTTGGATTCGCCAGAAGCAAAGCAGATCACTGTGTGTATTTTAAATTAATTGGTGACCGTGTTATTTATCTGGTCCTGTATGTGGATGATATGTTGCTGGTTGGAAATGACAAAGAAACTATCTAGGATTTGAAGACCCAATTATCCTCCAAATTTGACATGAAAGATCTTGGTGCTGCAAACTATATTTTGGGCATGGAAATTAAAAGAGATCGGGCAAAGAGGAAGCTCTAGTTAAACCAAAGAAAGTATGTCAAGACAATATTGCAAAGGTTTAATATGCCGAATAGTAAACCGGTGAAGGTTCCTATTCCTGTAGGTGTAAAGTTATCTGCTGAACAATGTCCCAAGACACAAGAAGAGGAAGAGGATATGTCCCATGTTCCATATGCAAGTGTAGTCAGTGGCCTGATGTATGCAATGGTCTATTCTAGACCAGACATTGCACATGCAGTGGGAGTATTGAGCAGGTTTATGTCAAAACCAGGGAAGGAGCATTGGACAACAGTGAAGCAGGTTTTTAGGTATTTGCGTGGCACTAGTGATTATGGTTTGTGCTACCAAGGAAGACCAGGATTAGATAGAGTTTTGGATATCTGTGGCTTTGTTGATGTGGATTGGGCTGGAGATCTGGATCAGAGAATATCTACAAGTGGGTATGTATTTAACCTATTTGGAGCTGTAGTCAGTTGGATGAGTAAGAAACAATTTGTAGTGGCACTATCAACTATAGAGGCAGAATACATGACAGCCACTCATGCATGCAAGGAAGCAGTTTGGTTGCAAAGATTGTGTTCAAGTATGGGGTTAGTATAGGGAGCTATTAGGATAGACTGTGACAGCCAAAGTGAAATTTTCTTGGCAAAGAACCCTACTTACCATTCAAAGACAAAGCACATCGATGTTCAATATCACTTTGTGAGGGATATGATAGAAGACAAAAAGGTGTTACTAATAAAGGTGGACACTTTGAAGAACACTGCAGATGCATTTACAAAATCTATGAGCTCTGAGAAGTTCCCTTGGTGTAGAGAAACAATGGGCATTGCAGGGTTGGGTAATTGACTAATCTCTCTTGTGGCCCCCTGTGGAAAGAAAACAACAAGAGGGAGAATGTTGGGTTGTGTTATTCTTTCCATGACTAACCCACGTAGTGAACCAGGGGGTTAAAGGGGTGGCGGAGCCCCCCTTTTGTTCTACCGATTGCGCAACAGCCCCCCTATCTGGGGGGTTTGAGGGAGGCGTGTAGCCCCCCCTCTATGGGTTCCGGGGCAGTGCCCCCGGTTTTTTTTTTTTGGACCCTATATTAGGTTGGGCAGACCTACCTATGGTTTTTTGCATGATTTTCGCACATGGTTTTAGACGCCATGGTGTTCGGTCCATGGTTTTGGACGCGATGGTTTTTCGGTCCATGGTATTGGATGCTTCGGCATGTATAAATATTTATTGTAACATTGAAAGGAACATAATGAAAAATCAAGTTGGTGGTCCCGATTTTTGGAACCAGGGGAAAATCTCTGTGTATATGTGTTTTATGTGTTATTCTCTTGCATTGTTTATTTTCTATGTTTTAGAATTCGTATGCAGGTAATTTTTGCACGGGATTAAAACCTACATTTTCCTTGGCTACAAAGTTCAACACAAGAGAGTAATACACAAGTATCTTCAAATTATCAAGTGAGTATTCCTTTTGAAATGTTCAGCTGCAGAAAGTATCAAGGTCCTTCTATCGAAAGGGGAGAGAAAAGTAGTCCCTTTAAAGACAAGTAATGGTACTAATCTAGAAAAGGCACATGAGAACATACGTAAGAATGAATTGTTGATCAACAGATGAAATAGTTCACAAGGAAGAAACGAATGTTAAAGAAAATACAACACATTTTAACAAGATAAGTACCAAAGGCACTAAAAATAATTAAATTTCCTTAGTACATATGAGAAACAAAATACATCGCAAACATTCAAAGAATAGTCTTACAATATTCATGACATATGTATGAAAGTTTTTTATTTGAGTGAGCTTTTGAATTGAGTAAAAGTTCCAAGATACATCAAGATAGTGAACAACACTAGCCGTAATAGTGGAGCATTAGATCAGTCACTTACTCCTCCAAAATAAATATCTTCCTTTCTAATTCCTAGTAGGAGTGTTGGCTTATAGGGGCTTACCCCAGGTTTGGAGTTAATTAGCTAAACAAATCCCTGTACTACTGGCCTTTTTGACAAAAGTCCACAGAGCGCGGACTGAGGTCTCACCCGAAGTAGTATGGGGGGGTGCTAGAACTAGGTTTCCACACCCTTGATATGTTTGAGGGTTTGATTTGGTCCAACTGTTAGTCCCTGCGCACAGGTTTGTTCACGCACTTCCCTGGCCTTCGCGCCTTGATATAGTTACCTTCGTGGAGCCCTAACCAGGGGCTGTGGGGCTTCCACACTACTGGAGTAGCACTCTGAACTATTCCCCTAAGTCACCCCTAAGATCTTACTTATCTTCTTACACCAGTTATTTATCTTCACGTAAATGGATGCCTTATGTTATAGTTATTTAGGCAGCACATTCATATAAGTTCGCACAACAAATAAACAATAAACTTGCAATTCATACCCAATAACACATAAAATAGGAAAAGATACACATAAATATAGTATAACTTCTCTTTTATTAATTCTTCCCATAGTTACAGGCTCGACTTGCCCTGCACACTCAGTTGTAGGGGTCCGCGTAATCAGCTGCAGACTACTAGGCCTCTATGCACTTAGCATAGAGCCTTTTCCTACTCTATGACCCAAAGACACGAATTACACTTCAGCTCAATCAATTCCTTAGACTCATCATGCTTAGATTCTCTTCTACACTTAGAGCCTCGCTCTATTTATGCAATCCCATGGTCCGCATACCATGGGTAGATCTTTCAAACTTACATTACATGACAAAAACAAGGGCGGACAACCCTGTGACTCTATTATGACTTCATGCTCCGCAACCACAATTCGAGGAGTCTTTAGAATGGATTTAGTCAAAACTTAGGCTTTAATCCCTAAAACATGCCTTGGGGGGGATTCCACGCCCAATAGGTCCCCAACACAAACATCGTGACTCGCCCTCGAGTCACTCTGTTGGTGCGGAGATCATCGTGTGGAGTCCCTCCAACTCTGCTCGAACCGTTGCAAGGTTTGCAATGTGCTGAGTAGCTGTCTGTTGAATCTCTTGTACCTGTTGTTTTGAGACCACAATGCCGGATCTACTTCCCTACATCTATTCCTGCGTCCCCTACATTTGTTGATAGTCCCGTGCCTGCTTTTAGCTCCCTGAGGCACAACAACTGTGCTTTGGTCAGCTAGTCAGATAGCTGGGCCACCCATGTAGGGCTTCAGCCGACTGCCATTCACCTTGCCTAAGAGAGGTTCTCCATTTATCTTAACCAACTGCACTACGCCTCCGTCTGTGACTTCCTTAAAAACATATGGGCCCAACCAATCCATCTGAAATTTCCTTGGGAATTTATCAAAGTTCTATCATATGGTAACATTAAATCATTTACTTTGAAGGTGCGCAACCTAATATGTCCATTGTGTCAGGCCTTTTCATGCTGCTTTTGTACCTACTAATGGAAGCCAGCCAGAAACTGTTCCTCTTCAAGTTCCTCCAACTGTGTGAGCCTTTCTTCCAGGGCTTCGTGGTTCGTCATACCTGTGAGCACTACTATGTGCAAACTAGGCACGATATACTCCATTAGCATGACAACTTCCACTCCATAGACCAATCGGAAAGGTGTTTGTCCCGTTAGTTTCTTACATGTTGTTCTATAAGCCCATAGTACTACAAGAATGCGTAGGCCCCAATTACTCCACTGCATGTTGCAGACTTTGGTCAGCGCAGTCTCCAGTATTTTGTTGAATGCTTCTACTGTCCCATTGGCTTGTGGGTGATACGGTGTGCTTTTCTGATGATACACCTGAAACTATTCTGTTAGCACGCTGATTGTTTCGTTCAGGAAATGTGTACCATGATCACTCATAAAGATCTTCGGACATCCAAATTGAGTCAATACGTGTTTGAACAGAAACTTTATAGCAGTGGAGGCTGTGCAATCTTTTACCAGCTGCACTTCTACCCAACAAGTTAGGTACTCTGTCGCGGTGATAATGTATCTCGTGACCGTCTTTCCTTGAGGTTTAATAGGGCCAACAAATTTGATTGCCCACTTTTCAAAGGGCTGTAGCGTAATTTGTGGATTCAAAGGCATCTTGTCCCTCCGCGATGGTTTACTCGTTCTTTGACATACATCACAGGCCTTGTAGTGTGCTTTTGAATTCTAATGAAGGGTTGGCCACCACAACCCTACGCGAAGGATCTTCTGCGCGGTTTCTCTTCCTGCATAGTTTCCTCCTGCAGTGCCCCCATGCGCGTCCGCGAGGATATGACTACGTTCAAATTCAGGTACATACCTTCGCAATATCTCATCATCACCCATCTTATATAGGTTCCCTACGATGACAAAAAAATCTGTCGCGCGTACCACCAGTTCCTTCTTCTGCTAGAGGGAGTACTCTTTCAACATAGTTCAAGTCGTTAGAAATTGGATTATGTCTTCGAAGTGTCCATCTGCTACGCACACAACAAAGAGTTGTGTGTTAGGTAATCCTTCCTCCAAACTACTAGGCTCCTCTCTCGTCTCAATTTGCGAAAAGTGATCCGGGCTCGCGTTCAAGCATCTAGGCTTCATAACGACCTCAAAATCATATTCTTGGAACAATAAGAGCCACCTGCATATGTGCCCCCCCAAAACAGGCTTATTGACCAAGTATTTTAGCGCGAAATGGTCTGTATACATCTTGAAGTGTCCCCCTAGCAATTAGTGCCGATATTTTTGGAGTGTGTACACCATAACCAATCCCTCGCATTTAGTCGTGGAATAGTTCTTTTCTGCTTTAGAAAACCTGTGACTTGCTAACGCGATAGGGTGATCCAAGCCCTCTCCATCCTCCTATGTTAGTACCACTCCCAATGCTATACACGACGCGTCAGCATGGACATGAAACTCCACATCCCATTTTTGGAAGACCAGGATCAGTGCAGAGGCCAATTTCTCTTTAGTACATCTAGGCTCTTCATGCAATCATCTTTCCAGCCGAACGTGACATCCGTTTTCAATAGCTTCTCCATTAGTGTGGTGATCTAGGCATAGCTTTTGATGAACTTCTTGTAATACCTCGTATGTCCCAGGGTAGCGCGCAGTTATTTAACACTTTGCGGTGCTTCCAAATTCAGAATCACTGCAATATTCATGGGGTCTACCATCAGTCCCTATTTGCAAACCACATGTCCCAATAGGTTCCCAAAGGGAACGAGGAATGTGCACTTCTTGAGGTTCAGCGTGATTTGGTGTCGTCGGCAGGTATCCAACATCAAGCGTAAGCTCGCTACATGGTGCTTAACCAATCCAAATACAGTCCAATCATCCAAATAAACCTCCAAGAACTTGTGGATATATTCTTTGAATGCTACAACAACTATGCATGAAAAGATGGTTGGCGCATTCTTCAACCCAAATGACATAACGGTGTATTGAAAGAAGCCCCATTTATTCACAAAGGTCTTCTTACTCCTATCTTCTGGCATGATTTTGATCAAGTGGTACCCTGAGAATTCGCCAGTGAAAGAATATGATTCTTTCCCTCCGACATTTTCTAGTACTTCATCTATTAATGGAGTTGGGAATGGGTCATGCACACATGCGTCATTCAATTTTTTGAGGTCCACGCATATTCTTATCTCACCCTTCTGCTTCTTTTCCTACACTACCATAGGGCTTACCCAATTGGATTCTTCCACCGGCTCAATGATTCTAATTGCAAGCATCTTGTCTAGTTCTATGCGGACCTTCTCCTTGTACTTTGGATTCAAGCAGTAAGGCCTCTGCTTAACTGGCTTCATGTCGGGCTTTAATGTGATCTGCATCATTCCTAAATCTTCGATGATTCCTTTTAAGTCCATGATCTTGGTGGGGAACAGATCCTGGTACTTGTGGAGTAACTCAGCGACTTTATCTACTGTCGCGTCATCCCAGTAATCGCTGAGTGTTTCTTAATTAGGTTCAGTTTTCATACCAATGTTCACCTACCTTTTCTTTACTGGGGTGGTTATGTCAGGGTCTTCAATCACTAGCCCTTGAACCTTGCGATAGGCTTCAGTTTCTGGAATGTTAATTTTTCGCGGATCTTGTTGCCTTCTTCAGTATTTACATTGTAACACTCTAGCACGTAACTCAGTTGGGTCACCCATTCAGGCTGAATCACTTCTATTGGATCCTGGGGTATTTTAAAGATAACCGTTTTTACCGCTTGTAGTGCATCATCAACAGTATCCCACCAACGATCCTCAAATGTGTAGGTTAAGAGGAACCCTTCGCACAAGATATCCCATTCACTTGTTCCATGGTGGAGCTCCGTCTCTATATACCAGTTGATGGGTATAACATCTAGAGTATGATAGAATAGATGCACTCACTCATGTTGTGGATCTTCCCCATATACCTTTGTCCACTTGGCGAGGTGTGTACACAGATCATCCCATCCGTCATACTTGTCTTTTAATCATATCTGAGGCTTCCCAAACTGCATGCACATCATTCTCCTGCATTCGCACCAGTCCTCGAAGCTCCCTTGGTGCGTAACCCACCACCTCACGGGCGTAGCACGTAGTACCCATTTCAAAGCTTCAAAACGTTGCTTTTCCGGCACCTCTCTTTCAAATCTGTTAAGGAAATCATCTACTTTGCTTAACCCATCATACATAGGCAGATCCCTTACCTCCATTGATACACAATGCAATGATCTCGTCATCATGTTGCAGTTCAGCGTGGTTACCTCATGTAACTGGTTCTGCCATCGCTCTATCTCTTCATCAGTATCTGATGTACAGTAGATTTTGTGCTCCCAGGAGATTCATTCATCTGTGGTGGGATTTACCCAGTCTTGCTCTTGCGCGGTTATCTTATAGATGCAGTCCAAGTCGTCGTCGCTTTCATGGTCGCGCATTGGCTCATTGTAGTGTGATCCTTCTGCAGGGTCCAAAGGTACAACTATGCACAGAGGTTTTTTCTCAAAAATCATCTTGTGCTTCTTCAGATTTACCACCCCATTCATGTCAGTTGCGCAATCTATCCCTAATAGCACAGGGTAGGGATTGCTGTCATCAATAATCTCTATCAATTCAAAATTTTCTAGTGCGCTTGCTCCTTTGATATCCACTGTGATTCCCTGCAATCTTCCCATAGGTAGGATCTTTTGTTGGTTTTCCATTCATAGTTGGATAGGAGACCATTGCAGTGTAGGCCTTCCCATGTGCTCCCATGTTTGCTTCGGCAGAATGTTTGTGTCTGATCCTAGGTCCAAAATCACTTGGTCCATCTCATATTCTCCAATCTGCACAGTCAATCTCATCTCCCTTCCTATCCTCGTGTCATGCTTTCCGAGCTTTTGGACTACACGCGGTTCTCCTGGTGCGGTTCTAGTGCTTCTATTTATGAGTTCTTGCAGCCCCTTTACAGCCTTGCTGTCGTGCAACAGCTTCATGCATGTTTCTAGGAATGTTGTGAGCATTGATGGGTCCATTTCAGGCTTCGGTTTGTCTTTGCTTCCTGAAGTGGAGGCATCAACGAAGCTCTTCCTGGCTTCCATGAAGGTTTTCTTAGCATGCTCCAAATCAAACTCTGGTTCTTTCATCGGAGCCTTGCGAGCCCAAGTACCCTCTTCAGGTTGCTTGCCTTTGTCATCCCCTATCGTAATTCCACTTCGGAGCACAATATTAACATTAGGGTCTTCCTTGCGCGGCTCAAACCTCATCATTTGTAGGTTTCGAGTTGAGGAAGGTTGGAGCGCTCCTTTATCGCACAACCGCGCTGTTAGTGTGTGACAATCCTTTGACCCATGATCAAACAATGTACAATACAGGCATGATGGACGTGTCATATTTGTAAAATCACAAGAATAATTTCCTAGCCCTCCACAATTGTAACATATCAATTGTCTACGACGTCTTCTAAGTCCTCCTCCACCTCGGCCTAGTCCAGGCCCCTGAATTCTGGTTCGTGCCATCCCCGTGTTATGGTCAAGGGGCAACGTTTTGGCCTGAACTCTGTAGGTAGGAGTCCTATCCATGATTGGTTCATAACCTCTATAGGTGCGCTCATCATGTCCCACTCATCTACAGAAATTACAAAACAACTGTTGTGAATTCTACGTGTACTTCTGCAATAGATGGAAGTTGTCCGTAGCATGCTTTCCTCCTATTTTACAAATCACACACCACAATGCAGGCTCTATGCTGGATCCTACTTGTGCCTCCGGTCTCAATGGCATTGGTCCTCCTCTTGCTAGATAATTCATGAACACCAGGCAGTGGTCCTTGTCATGTTCCTGACCCTTGCACTTTACGCTCCATACCTCATTGCGCACTTCTAAGCGAGTTGTCTTGTCTTGTTTCAGACTCTGCATCTCAAGGCACAAGTTTTTCAATTGCGCGTGAATCTGTTGAACTCTCAGGTTGGGATCCTGTATCAGGGTCTTGTGTAGTCTCGTCGTGATCTCAAATTCTTCGGCCTGAGTTGTTAGCCTCTGTTGTGATAGCGCATTCCTTAGATGTGGCATTAACAATGCTACAAACCATTCGCGGTGATGTCCATCCATCAACATTATGTTAGCTTCACGAATTGTGCACTTTAGTCTCTGATCCAACTCCCAAGGGGTCTCACCAGTAGCATCGTGATCTCCTTGAACCCTATGATCGACTGCGCCTATGACTTCGGCCTGCTAGATTCTCTGTTCAACGCATTTTGGATATCCGCGATCCCTGCATTTAGATTGTCATTGGAATGCTTAATATACCAGGTCAATGCATGATCCTATAGAGTGCTGACCAACGTTGTTTTCTTTATATTATCATATGTGACTCCCTATGCTTCACATACAACTTTTATCACGAACCAAAACTGGTTCGGATCTTCATTTCCTACTCCCTTGAATATTGGTAACTTTATCGTGCTTGCCATATTGGTTGGCAGTGGTGGCGGAGGTGGTTTGGGTGAATATGGGGGTGAAGACATTGAAATTGGTGGTGGTGTGGGTGGGGGTGGTATGCACAAAATCCTCTGCCTTATCAAATTTATTGCACTTGTTGGTGAGACCTTTGCGAGTTCTTCCTCGTCCCCTCGTGGAGGTGAAATCAAGGGGCTAGTTTCTAGTTTTGCACTACCTTCGTTTTGTAAATTCTCCCACTTTGCGTAGCCCCAAACATCAATTTATTCACATAACCCACTTTTCACACAATAGCATTTTAATCCAAATGTTCAAAGACTTAACGTACTTACCTTGCGGTCCTTTAAGGAAGCATCATTTTGCTTCGTTATAGTTGTCTGAAGTATCTACTGCGAACTCAGTAATGAATCCTCCTATAATTCGATCGAGCTAGTGATAAAAAATGCACGCAATCTTATCCTTCGACGCTTCCAATTTGCACACCAATTCTGGAGTCCACACAATAGGTCTGTTCAGCTTGCACCTTCCTTGGTTATCTGCTAGCTTCGTGATCCACTTGTATAGCTTAGTAGCAAAGGATGTGAAGAAAATTTTGTGGATCTCTATGTATAAGTAGCAGTCTAACCACTCTTCTTTCAATAGTCACAAATTCCTGTTCTCCTATGCTGCAAACTTGTGAATCTTCCTCTCCAAATAATCTTCAATTCCTTTCTTAGTTGGATTCCAGTGATACGGCATTAGACATCTCTATGCAGATCCTCGTCCCGACAACAGAACCATTTGTTGGCTTGTAGGGGCCTAACCTAGGTTCAAAGTTAATTAACCAAACAAATCCCTATACTACTAGCCCTTTCAGTAACAGTTTGCGGAGCGCGGACTGAGGTCTCACCCGAAGTAGTATCGGGGGGTGTTGGCACCAGGTTTTCGCACCCTTGAGATGTCTGAGGGTTTGATTCGGTCCAACTGTTAGTCCCTACATGAAGGTTGCTTCACGCACTTCCCTAGCCTTTGCACCCTAATATAGTCACCTTCGCGTAGCCCCAACCAGGGGTCATGGGGCTTCCGCATTGCTGGAGCAGCGCTCTGCACTATTCCCCTAAGTCACCCCCGAGATCTTACTTATCTTCTTACACCAGCTAGTTATCTTCGGGTAAATGGATGCCTTATGTTATAGTTATTTATGCAGCACATTTATGTGAGTTCGCACAACAAATAAACAGTAAACTTGTAGTTCATACTCAATAATACATAAAACAGAAAAAGATACACATAAATATAGTATAACTTCTCTTTTATTAATTCTTCCCATGGTTGCAAGCTCGACCTACCCTGCACACTCAGCTGCAATAGTCTGCGCACTCATTTCAGACTACGAGGCCTCTACGCACTCAGCTGCAGAGCCTTTTCCTACTCTACGACCCAAAGACATGACTTACACTTCGAATCAATTAATTCCTTAGACTCATCATGCTTAGATTCTCTTCTACACTTAGAGCCTCACTCTATTTATACAATCCCATGGTCTGTAGACCATGGGTAGATCTTTCAAACCAACATTACATTACAAAAACAAGGGCAGACAACCCTGTGACTCTATTATGATTTTGCGCTCCACGCCCACAATTTGCAAAGTGTTTACAATGGATTTAGTCAAAACTTGGGCTTTAATCCCAAAAACATGCCTTGGGGGGGATTCCACACCCAACAAGGAGGAAGCAAGGTGAAAAGTCATTTGCATGTACAATGAGGGCGTATATATAACAGATGGGGTGATCATTCACCTCCCATGTAACTCATGGACTACCCTCATGACTATTTGACTTCTCTATGACCTTTCGATATCCACATGACCTTTCACATTACATGGATCACTCTTGGACTTCCACTTTACATTACATTTTCTATTATAGAATTTACATAATCCACAAATGATGTGGCATATGAGGACTCATGACATGAAATGTAATTGATGACAAGAATTGCATGATGACATGGCAATTTCAAGCCACTTTTTGTGTTGTTCTGTCTTCAATAAGAGATGTACAATGCTTCATCTATATTAGAGATATGCTTTGTTCTTAATATCCACCCTCTAAATGGTTGTGAATTAGATGGAGCCTTCATGCGGTCCTGATATTTGATATTCCATTGTAATCTGGTGTTCCTTGGTCTTCTCGCCTCATGATCATCTTATCTCTTTAGCTCCTTATGTTTCTTCTATCATGATCCTCCTCTCCTTTTCCTACATCATCATCCTGTCATGATAAGACATAGTACCTACAACTAAAATCCATTCATGAAAAGGAAACATCAATATGAAAAACCCCAAACCTACCATATTTCATGAAATCACCTATTAGGGCTAGAACTGGTGACTAGTTAAGTGACTAACTAAGGGGATTGTGCAGTTCGAGAAGCCAAGGTCTAGGACTGAGGCTTGAGACTTCACAATGAAAAGTTCAGGATGGCCAGGTTTAAGAGTTAAGAGTGCAAGGAAGAGGCTTGAGGCTTGAAGATGTCCACAGTGTAGTTCTGGAAGGATAGGGGCCAAGACGTTGCTTAGTTGAGGGACTCAAGGAGTTGGTCTAAAGACTTGAGCATTGAGACTGCACAATACATAGTTGAGGGAGGCGTAGGCAGAGGGATTGCATAATTGAGGGACTGAAGGGCTTAAGATGGAGGATTTAACATTGAGTTTTCCCATTGCACAGTTCTGGGAGGCAAGGATTCCAAGTGATTGCATAATTTTTCAGCACAAGAGCCCAAGGCTAAGGTTTGAGGACTAAAACTACACAATCTATAGTTTAGGCTGCGCTAGGGAGAAAGATTGTGTAGTTTTGGAGTTCAAGGGTTAGGATTGAGCATTGAGATTGTGCAGTGCGTAGTTTTGGAAGGTAGATACTATGCATTGCACAATGTTAAGGGATAAGGGTGCTATTTTAGGGCTAAGACTACACAATGAGAAATCCAGTCTGGGTAGAATGAGGTTGAGTGGCCTGGTCGGGGAGTTTTCCTAGTTGGACTACGTGTTGGATCTGTGTTCTAAAGATGAGTAAAAGAGAGACTCTGAGCATGATCATACACTTAGAACACTTAAATAATGACAAGGAACACTTAAAACATCTGAACAACTTACCTTCCTAAATGCAACAACTTTGCGATGACTTCGACCAAGTGCGCACTAAAGATACACTTTGCGACAACAATGATGATACTTATGCGACAATGCTTAAAACTTTGGGAATGAGTGCAATACATGTTTACATGATTAAAAAAACTCATTATCACAAAGATTACCACTTGAGACAAACCAAAACTCTACTTTATGCGATGAGTGACACTTCCCATGCTAGAAGACGACAAATGTGATATGGAAAAAAAAATGTGAATGCCACTTGCAATACATGAACAAGGGTGAGAGTGAAACATGCCAGAGCGAATATAACATGAGAAAGAGACTAATTAAAGTGAAATAAAGAAAAAGCGACAACTGAAAACATGAAAATGACACTCGTGAAAATGAAGGCATGAAAAAGTGACAATTTGAAAAACTCACCAAATAGAAGTATCAATGCAGCGGAAAATGAGAGACTATCAATGAACATGTGCACTAAATTTCAACATGGGATGAGAATAGCATATACACTACCTTGATGGAATGTGCTAGGCATGTTTAAGCTTTCACAGAAATAACACACTCATGAATTCAATATGGATTGAGCCTGATCCTCCAAAGCAGTATCACATTCCCCTTCGCGTGTTCCCATTCCCTTCAAAGTGTTATCCTAGGAGCGGTGAAACTTCCTTGCCCTCAGAAGCACAAGCCCCTCCGAGACCTTCAATGTGTCTATCTTATCTTGGGAACGGTGAAACTTCCTTGCCCTCAGAAGCACAAGCCCCTCCGGGACCTTCAAAGCGCAGGTAGCCCTCCATTCATTAACGTTGGCGTGGATCATAAGTGTGTCTGGTAAACAAAAAATGTTAATAGAGCATGCACGTAAGTAAAAGGTGAATATCTGCCTCCCCCCTCCCTCATCTTCCTGCCTGAAGCAATAGGTTCTAATCAAGGTAAGGGTAAGGTTGTTTCATGCCGTCCTGATAAGGTATATTGTAGTATCAACTAAGATTCATTCATAAAGTGGTATAGGTCATATGGTGGGTGCCCGGTAAACACTTTAGTAAAAGCAGTGATGTTTTATTGAGTTAAGAATGCCATTTCACAACATTTCTGATAGCCGGGATGGAATCTTTTTCTTTGAGGTTTAGCGGTAACCCCGCTGCTTTCTGGAACAATCTGGTGATGAACCAGGGATTTTTCTCACTTGCTTGCGATGGATGGCTTTCTGGATAGATGGAGGTGTGGGGAGGTGAGGTGGTCCAACAGATGGGGAGGAGCAAATACACGGGTCCACCGATAGGACACTTTGAATCGAAAGCCCACCAGTTAGTGAAACCTACCAAGAGAGGTATTCTTGCCCGTTGATAGATATATTACTTACGCTAAATAACCGAAAGGCCACAGGTAGGAGAACCTACCCACTTCTCAATTGCTGCTTTCCCATTTAGATATTAGTTACGTTAACAATAAAGAAGACCCAGGGGTGGGAAAACCGATAGGACACAGGATAACCTACCTGCTATTTTTCAATTGCTGCTTTCCCGTTTAGATATTACTTATTCTAAACAGACCTAGGGATGTGAAAAAACGATAGGACACAACTGCTTCTCTCTTGCTGCTTGCTGGCTTCCTTTGAGGCTTGACGAATACGAACGGATGCTTGCTGTGTGAGCAGGTGAATTTGACACTTGCAATCCAAAAGGGAGCGCAAAATCTTAACAAAACATCATCAACCAAGGAGAGATAATGGAATGACTGATAACAAGATCCAGTAGGCTTCAAAATTCGAGCGTAGGAAAAATTTTGGAGGGTGTTGTCACTTTGACAACACTTGGCGACACACTAGTAGAACTCCAACTTCTCCACCTTGGTAAATTATTTATGAAATGCTTAGTTCTTCAGGAAGTATTGATTCATTGTTCAGATTGCCATGACTTCCCCACTTACCCTATCCGTGAATATAATCCCCTTTATTCATTTTCTTGTTTCAACACAAACTTAAGATCAACGATCACACAATGTTTCAAATCAGGAAAAGGGTAATCAAATTTGCGAGCTTTAGATTTTATGAGTGTAGTTTTTCATGTCTCATGTTGCTCCAATGCCAATAGGCCTAGACAGTACAATGATGGAGTCACTTATGGGACACAAAAACTTCTACGCTTCTAGCAAGCCGGGATAGTACCCCGACAGAGTTGCTTACTTCACCTCTATGTGCATTAAGCCTTTTTGTTCTTTCGCCTTTATTTATTTATTTTATATAGGATTATGGATCAACACATTTATTTCATGGGTGGAAGAGGGATCCTAACTTGTTAAGAGTAGGAGAGGTTTTCCCTTCAGAGAATAATATATAAGACCTTTGATATTGGTTCTCATTTAGATTTTTCCCTTGTCCTTCTCTACTTGATTGGGTCATTTTGAAAAAACGGAAACATAAAGAACTGAGTGAAGTTGTAAGGTTTCTAGGATAGACATGGGTATCATGGATCAACACAAGGATTTCCTTATGTAAGAAAAATATTTTCTGTCAGAACATCATTGGCCAGAAGATGTGTCCAAGACGAAGAAGACAAACAAAAGGTTAGCCAAATATTGTAGTGTCACAAGGCCCTTTTCTATTTTTCCACATTTCCTTTGGATCCAACAGAGAATCTTCATGCAAGATCTTACAAAACGAAAGAAAAGACAACAAAAAACAAGAAAAAAAACCCAGAAGACAAAACAGAAGGAGTCTAAACCAAAACTTTATCCGAAACCAAAATGAGAAAACATAAGATAAAATATAGAAAGCAAATGTAGGATGGATGTGCAGGAAATATAATATGCAACTAGACCTACTCCTAACCGAACTAGCGAAAAAGTTAGTTTAACGTATAATGAAATTTCCAATGTAGCCACCATAGTAGCTCCCAACCTACATACACAAAAATATGATCGATTAAAACTGACATAAAGAAATGTGCAACGAAACAGATAAAAACTTGAATAACTTGCAAAAAAAATTGAAGGTCTTTCCTGTCAGTAGAAATATAGTTCATAACCACTACTTTTAACAATTTCACATTCTTACCTTTTCGATGAAAACCATCACTCAAAAAACCTCAAAATCTTCTTACGAATGTGTCTTCAACTACATGAAACTCCTTAGGAAGCACGCGGAAAGATCGAAACTTTTTATTCGTGACGGAGCTTGCTAGGTGAGATTGCTCCAATCATTCAATGATTGGATTTTAAAATTTGTGACAATCCTCTTGAAAACCCCGAAATATTTGAAAATATTGATTTTCAATTAGAGGCACGAGATTACGATGAGAATCTTGTGAGGGAAAATATATATTATCATATTGAATGGGCATGTCAATATTGCGAGGATTTGACAACCATGAATGAGTGTAGAAGTGCCTCAATTGTTTGACAAGTACCCAAATAATGAGATAAACCATGAAGATCAAAGGGTGTAAAACAACTGTGATTCAATGTGTTGGTGGGAAAATAGTAAGTTGAATGATAGTCATCAAAGACATAATCATGATCAGATGGGTAATTAAAACATCATATTCCTAGTTTGTAATTACCAAAGATAAATCAACTTGAACAATTTCACAAATGCTTTGCATAATATAATCATCTTCCTCCAGTGATAAGTGTAACAAACCATTTCATTCTAATTGGTCACACACTGCACTAGCACCGTACTCTTCGAAAGAGTTAAAATGGAATGTTAGTAGAGAAAACACATGGAACCAGTCAGGGTAAAATAAGTGAAGAAGAATTTGATTTGTCAAATAATCCATGCATTCACTAGCGCTCAAGAGGATTTCAGGTGCAATGAAGAAAAGAATTAGCATAAAAATATTCACAAGAAGGATCAGGAGCTGATTGTTTTCAAAAGAATGTGATAGGTATCACTGCTACCAAAGATAATCTTTAGAAAGATCAACTTCATATTTCCATGCTTCTATGAGAGATACATTTTCCAAACTTGAGTTAAGAGCAAGAGTTTTACATGAAGATGAATCAACTGAAATATAAACTTGAATCCGATTAGAAATCAAATCTTGAAAGTTAGAAATATTATATCTGCAATGGAAAAAATATTTCAAGAAGGAATTTACATCAAGTGAAACAATGCAAAAATAAAAATTTTGCGAGGAAACCTAGACTTGACTTAGTTCAGGGATCTTAGCAAAGTTGCGATATCCTGACATAACCATCAATGAAAGTTGAAGTGCCTAATATCCCTCACAATTCTCAGTTTTTTCAAGGGTTGTAAAATCACATTTTGAAGATTGAACCAAATCATGCATGGTGAGGGGGTAACTTCTTTCACTCATTTCAATGAGATCACTATTACCCAGATGGAAACCATCTCTATCACTAAATAGATCATATTTTGTAACTTCAATAAGCAGATTACTCGAGTCAAAATATTCTTCTGATCACAAACCTAGAGATGTATGAATTGGATAAATTTCATAAGCAAGTTGATTTGAAGAGTTGTCTTCATGCAAAACAAGAGATGATACATGATGGAGAGGATACTCAATGATATTTTTATTTTCTTTTTCATCATGGAAAGCCTCACTACATTGTGTCAATTGAGAAGTGAAATCATCTGCTGAAGAACTTGAAGAGCAGGGAATATCTTCATCGCATGTAGATACATCACAAACAATAGAGCACAATCGATAATGAGATGAAAAGGAAGTTTCGAAAAGTTTTTTTTCTTTGGCTGGATCAGATTCCAAATCTAATTCTATCAAATCAACATATTCTTAAGGAACCGAAAAATTGGTTGGTACACTTGGGTATTCGTCATCATGTACATCACAAAATCATCATCATCTAAATGATTATTTCCCAAGACTATGAGTTTGAAAAAATTGATTTCATTTGATACACTATTGAGATTAGAAGATTGAAAATCATCCAAGAATGTAAGAGCATCATCTTGACACAAAGGAATTTGAAAAAGAGAAAAAGATTGAAAGAGTCTTCATCTTTATTCTCCTCTACTTGCAATATGTGACTACCTTGTACCTGATTGCAATCAAAAGAGTGTGAATAACTAGTTGGTGGAGCAGATTGATCAAGAGGATCATAATACAAAGAGTGATTGCATGTATATGATAGAGGATAACACACGTCCTTTGCAAAAATAACAAATTCAATGGAACGAGATTCATGATTGCGGTTAAGAGTGATAATGTCATCTTGAGGAATGAAAGGAATAGTCTTCACCATAAGCTTCCTGAGCCATTCCAAGATTTCCTCCATGGGATATGAGTCATGAAATGTAATAGCTCTGGTGAAAATTCCATGTAAAAATACATAAATACGACGGACGATGGGACATGTATTCCAAGATGAATGGTGGGAAAGACATCCTAGGGAGGTGTTCATTTGGTTGTTTATGGCTAAGGAAATTGGCAAAGGAAATGGCTAAGGCATTCAAGAGGAAAAAAAAGGTATTTTGGCACATTTTTAATGAAAATAATGGAAATTAATAGAAAATGAAGGTGAAAGGTCACATGTTGCATGTGAGGAGGAAATTAAAGGAAAATAATGGAAAATGAAGAAAATAGAGGCCTCATTAATAAAAAGGCTTTTGAGGATCGGTGCGCAGGACATGGTCAGTTTAGTTTTGGGAGCTCTCTCATTATTCTCTCTCTCTCTCTCATACTCTTGGATACTTAGAGTTTTCTTGGAGCACTCTTGGAGAGTGTGGAATACTTGGATTCTTGGAGAATGAAGGAAAATGAAGAGAAGGAAAGCATAAGAGGGCATCAACATTAACAGCTACATCAGATTGCTTCCAGGTACCAAGTTGCATGTATGATTTCTTCACTAGTTTTGGAATGCATGGAACATGCATGTAGTTTCTTGGTTATGATCTATCATTGGAATGCAGGATGGTTGGGATTGACATTGGATTACCTAGCCTTGCCATTTCCTGGATAGCCATTGTTTGGTCAATTTAGGGTGTCCTAAATTGCTACATTAATTATCAATCCGGGAGTCGTAAACTGATGAAGTGTGGCGCACTATATGTGCAAGACAACCTCTTTCTTATATTTTTGTCATTTTTCAATTTTTATTTTGTTTTGGGGGTTTTTATCTTCATTTATCTCCTAATATGAATGGAAATCCTATTCCTAAGTCTTTAGAAGGCAAGTATGGATATAGATTTTAGGCAATTATGTCCTCTATAATGGTTTCTAGCACTTAACACTTCAGAAGATCTTAGAATATACTAGTGATGACAGTAATACTTGAACAAGAATGAAAGATGTGCTGCTATCTAAAGCAAGTAAATAATGAACTACTGATCATGAAACTATTATCTCTGCTGCTGCCTAAATACAGAAAAGTGATTTAAGCTACTGCACTCAAAGAAATAAAAAATTGCAAAGAAAGTAAAACTAAAATCAAATTACATCATTCATAGTTCGATCTCTTGCCAGTTAGTCTGGCTATGGCTTTCGGAGATAATCATCAATAACATGAGCAATCTGATATCTAATTGCAGAAAAGTAAAACTAAAATCAAATCACACATTCATAATTCGATCCCTCGCCAGTTAGTCTAGCTATGGCTTTCGGAGGTAACCATCAATGATATGAGCAATTTAATATCTAATTGCAGAAAAGTAAAACTAAAATCAAATCACAACATTCATAATCTGATTCCTCGCCAGTTAGTCTAGCTATGGCTTTCAGAGATAATCATCAATGACATGAGCAATCTGATATCTACTTGTAGAAAAGTAAAACTAAAATCAATTCACAACATTCATAATCTGATCCCTCGCCAGTTAGTCTAGCTATGGCTTTCGGAGGTAATCGTCAATGACATGAGCAAGTTGATTTCTAAACTAACTAACAAAGCAAATGATCAAGACTGAAATCAACAAAACAGAACTGGAAAAATACTAAGAAAAGCAAAGTCAGTAGAGAATTAATCCCATGTCATTAGTCATTGCGAAAATTATATGCAGATGCCCGGGCTACCTACTCTATCCTAAAACATACATGCACTGATCAGTGTCATACAAACTTGTAAAATCATGAACAAAAGTGAAATACCATAACAATTGAAATATACACAGGTGGAATATATGCAATGGATAAGGGAACAATGCATGAAACTTTACAGAACAATGACAATGAAACCTCAGCGTACAGGGGCCCTCTGCACAGCCTCGGTCAACAGGCTATCAATCCAAGATTATGTTCACGCAATCATGTAGAAACAAAGTCTTCTCATATATTTCAAAACACAGTTACAGCAATAAAACTAGTGTTATGGCACAGTGGACTTTGAACAGAAAAATTACATTAACCAAAGACTAACTCTATGCGTTATAGAAACGCATTATTTATAACAAAGGTAACATAACTGTTTTATTGTAAAACTATGTGAACATGGGACACGTAAAAGACATCGTCCATGGATTTAGCATAATGGTTGCCGAGAATATTAAATCTATCAACTGTGGCTGTTAGATTCTCGTCATGGGTCAGTCTACAGGTGGCAACAGACTTCAGAGATTTAGGAATGGCCACGCATCCTTCAGAATCCTTCACGTGTTGGAAAACAGAGTCTGGTTGCCGTAGGACTCTTACGTTGGACCACCGTTGACCATAGCTTCCCTTGATAAATTCAGCCGAACCAATAGGACCTGATCCATGTCCAAGTCATTTCTAACTTGCCCATGTGGCTTGTTTTGCCTGATGACACCTGCAACATAGAGTTTAACAAAAACAACTGCGGAAAGTTGAATCAGTTGCGGAAAGTGACTGGATTCCGCAGCTAATGAGCAAAATCTAGTTCAAACAGCAAACACAAAAACATAGTCATAAAACCACTTAAATGCTTTTTTAAAATCAATATGCGATGATCTCTGATAGCTTATGGAGTGATGGTGAGGGAAAAAAAAGTCTAGGAAAATGTGTAGGAGAGGTGTAATTTCAAAGCTCTACAGCCATGGTGATTGTGGGTTTACTTTCATTTCTTTGTTTTGATTGGTTCTCATGTTTCCTTAGCTTGGGTTGAGTTATTAGTCCTAGAAGACCTGGTTGAACAAATTCTTTGGAAGCCGTGTAACAACTTGGGTTGAGTTACTAGTCCTAGAAGCTCTAGTTGGACAAACGCTCTAGAAGCCCTTGGTGGGTTGAGTTACTAGTCCTGGAAGCCTTGGTTGGAAAAACACTTTGGAAGCTCTGTATAATTTGTGGGTTGATTTACTCGTTCTAGAAGCCTTGGTTGGAAAAATTCTCTGGAAGCCCTAGAAGGCTTGGATGGAGATCAATCTAATGATGGTTTTTGGTGATGTCTGACCGTGAGGTTGAATCACTCTTTGATGGGTTGATGTGGGTGGCCTTTGGAAGCTCTGGATGAGTTTTGATTGATGTGTTATATGAGATCCCACATTCATTCTTGGAATATGGCACAGGGGTGATTAGATGAAGAGAGACATGGCTCATCTAGTCTATGGTCGGGTGGAATGTGGTAGTCCCATCACCGGTTGGTTCATTGCATTTATTAATGAAAAAATTCATTCCCTTGATGTTCATGCGCAAATGTATATATATATATATATATATATATATATATATATATATATATATATATATATATATATATATGTATACATACATATATATATATATGTATACATATATATATATATATATATATATATATATATATATATATATATATATATATATATATAGATATGTATACATATATATATATATATATATAGATATGTATATATATATATATATATATATATATAGATATGTATATATATATATATATATATATATATATATATATATATATATATATATATATATATATATATATATATATATATATATATATATATATATATATATATATATATATATATATATATAACGTTTCTTCTGTGGCATATTAGAAGTTGAAAATGTGTCCATATTGAAGGTAAATCCCACTGATAATGTGGTAAAATTTTCAGATATTGGTTCACAATACTTTAGGAATTATAATCTAAGGAAGATGACCTTCCTGGATGCACCTTTAAATAGATCATGTTGGAATTTTTGAAATAACTCATCTTCTGTAGGCTTTCAGAAGCAGAAAAATTGTCCAGATTTAGGTGACATACCATTGATTAGTTATTAGAAATTTCTGATATTGGGTCACAATATTTTAGGAGATATAAGTAGAGGGAGTCGAGCCTTCTGAATGCTCCTAAAATCAAGCCTCAAACAGGTCTCACTGACATTTTTGTTATAACTTTTCTTCTAGGCACTCTTAGGAGCTAAAACTTGTTCCACAATGAGGGGAAATTCCACTGATTTGTGATAAAAATTTCAGACATTTATTCGCTATATTTTAGGATATATGACCAGTGGAAGTCGAGTTTTCTGGATACTCCTAGAATTATGCACCAAATATGATTATGTTGGTATTTTGTTATAACTTTTCATATATCAAACCTCAGAAGTTGAAACTGGAACCATAGTGAGGGAAAATAGCACTAATCATATGGTTCAGTTTCCATAATTTGTGCTACTACAGTTTAGGATATATGCATTGAATCATTTACCATATTAGTTTGCATGCAAAGTGTTTGATGAAATTCTTAAATGGTTCCATGATTAATTGCATACAAACTATTTGATAAAATAGTGTTGATGTGTAATAGTATTCTTGTAGTTGATATATGCTTACTTGTACGCAAATAGTTTGCTATATTATTTTTCATGTAAAATGTTTGAAGAAATTCTTACAAGAAAATGTATTGGTATAGTAGTTGTTTGAAGAAAATGTAAAAGTATGGTAATTGTTTGACGAAAATATTATTTGTTTTTAGATGGGATAGTATTGTGGTATGATAATATGGATGTAGCTGATCTATGCCTATTTTCATGCAAATAATTTGAAGATTTGCATGTAGGGTATTTGAAAGGTTGCATGCAAGGAATTTGAAAAGTTGCATGTAAGGAAATGGAAAAGTGGCATTTTTTTAGTTATTATGTTACAAGTGGGACTTAATCTCATACAAAATGTACAAGAAATGAAAATAAATTTCTTTTAAAGTGTGGTTAAATTTAGTAGAGCTTTGGAGATCCCATTTCCATAATTGGACATTGGAGATTGGGCCATTATAGTAGCTTCTTCCTTCTACTTTAGTGTGGACCATGGATAGTAAGGGGATATGCTTATAGGTTGTTAGTGTTGGTGAATGCTGATTTCAAATTAATAGACATGATGTCTTGATTTTTGGAACATGTGACTGACTATGTATGAATTATATATCGCTTACATGTTGATTTCATGATACCTACTTACATCCTTGTATGTTAGGTTACATTTTTAAATATTTTGATTACATGTATCAGTCGTGTAAGTTGATTACAAGAATTGATCGCTTATGTTTGACTACATGCGTTTATGCATAGGTGTAGTTGTTTTGGCATTGCTTATGCATACTGTCGGTTGCATGTGGCAATGTGTACAATGGATTAATGGTTGTTGTTATGCATGTATGGTTGTGGCTATGATTATGCATATATAGTAGGTCAAACATGTCTTATGAAGTCATTGTATGCAATTTAGGTCATCATGATGCTATTGGTTGTTATGATGCTAATGAGCTAGTTGAGATAGATCAAGGGATGCAGATCATCATAATGAGGTTGCAACATTAGACTTTGGGATAAGAGCGGATCATCATATAGGTAGTGTATGTTTGGCATGCAGGTATGTAAGTTAAGGATTATGATATGAATTAGGGTTATATACATTAGGTTTATGAGTATGCATTTGATTATATGGTTACATTCATGATAGATGTTAGATGATTAGTGTGGTTATATAAACATGTGTCAGATAGTCAAGAATGATAGTAACCTATAGTTGTATGCATTGCTATTATTGTTTTATATTAGATAACCTGATGATTATGTTGTATGTTGTTGATGAGTATGATATATAGCTTATTTTTGTTAGATGTTGTTAACTTGATGATTATGGTCATTTCATTGAGATATTGATGTTATAATTTGGATTGGTCATATGTGCGAAGGTTATGTTCATTGCATTGAAGTTATTGATGTTATATGTATTGTGTTAACCTGGTTTGACCTATGTAGATGGTTATGGTTTCAATATTCATGTATGAGCCGACATATTTGTGATATGGTGTCGTATATTTGGTGCTTGACTGTTGATTGTGTCATCTAGTTGATTTATTTAACATGGTATGAATGTTTGATGAATTGCATAATATGAGTATGTGTTCAAATGATCTTGTTTTAAAATGATTGTACTAAAATATATGTGTTGAGACAATTGATGTGTACTTGAGTATAGTAGGTGATAGTTGTAGTATTATCACTGATGACTATGGATTGTGACATGATTGTTAGTCTTGGTAACAGTTGATTTCAAATGAATCGATATAATTGTCTTGATATTTGGAACATGTGGTTGACATTTGTGAGCAGTTACAGGGTAACATGCATGGCATTAGCATGACAAGGTAATAGTTGATGTGTATATATAACTAAGAGTTGGGTGGTGTGACATCATATAGTAAGCCTCGATTACAACAAGATAAAAAGGTAAAATAAAGGAATTGGGAAATAATTCCTTTGGCTATATTTGGAAACCCTAATTTTGAACGAATGAGTGCTTTACACCTGGGAAGTCTTCTTAACCTTGATTTTGTTTGACATTATGTGGATATGTGCTATATTCATGAACATGCACTTGATAGGTATATTAGCTAGTCTTTAGCTACAGACGGATCTGTTAAAGGATTGGAGTCCCTTGAGAGATGGTGTGGAAGTGTTTAGTTGCAAGCAACGTGCTTGACACAATTAGATGAGGTAACTGGTGTATTATTATGTTTAATTATACATTGATAGTTATGTGTTTATCGCAACATGATGCAGGGAGTTGCATGGCAAAATAGGTTTCCATGAAATCTTGAAGATGGCTCAGGTTGAGCTTTCCTTGGGAACCATCGAGATTGAGTCATGGTGCCAATCTTGTGCTTTTGGTCATTTGAGCTTGATTTGTAGTTTTGCTTATGTCTGGTGCAAGGCCTTGCCACTTTGTTGTAGTGTCATATCGTTATGGGCTTTCATGGTCTTCTTCTTGGTTTTTTCTTGTCTTGTCTTTTATTGTTTTGAGTCTTGGGAATTAGTTGGAAAAGAGGAAAGTTGATGGAGCTTGGGGAGAGTTGTGTGGTACCCGAAAGGTAATGTAAGATTTAGATGAAGCTCAGTGCATGAGTGAGAATCACGGAAGGTAAGGCTATGACAGTCGGTTGGACTGGCTAGGTCCATTGTGGTAAATGGACGGTAACAGTATAGTCATGAGAAAGGTAACATGGAAAGGTAAAGTAAATGGATTTGAGGTTGTCATATGCCTTGGCTATGTTGGGAACTATTGTTCTCAATGTTGCGCATGTGTTGCATGAATAAAGGAATTTCTCTTAACCTAGACCTTATGTTATCTGGTAATTATGTTATGATCATAATTATGCTGATGTTTATAGATGTATACATGAATGTGTGTATGCCATTGTCTGACAAGGTGATGATTGTTTTATGCTAACGATTATATATGTATGTATCTATTTATCTATGTCACTATTTGATAGGGATTGTCAGGGATCATTCTTGTGAAGGAATAATTTCTTACGCAACTGAATGCCAGGAAGAGGTTTCTAGTTCACGAGGAATCAAGTGGGAAGAGTAGTCATGACAAATATACAAGGTCATTATCATGTGGTTATGATTTGATATTATGTGATTATATTATGACTATGCTTTGGACATGTTATACCAAAGGATACACCAGTAGAATGAAAGCAGAGTGGTTCACGACATGCTAAGACAAGCATGGATAAAACACTGGAAGCAGGGCTGCTTGGTAGAATTAATGTGGTTCTAGATGTGTGGTACTACTGTTATGCATATCTTGTATATGTTGTACATGTTGCATCTATGATGTGTGCACTTGTGGTGTTGTGTATACATAGCATGTGTACATGTTATTTATGCAATGTTATGTACAGGATGGTACAAATAGGGTTGTGCGAATATTGCATATGGGGTGTTGTATACATATTGTACTATCTTCATGATGTATATGCGGCATGTGTGCATATGGTGCTCTGTGCATGTTGGATATGGAGTGTTGTGTACAGATAATGCTATGTACATGTTGGGAATGCAATGTTATGTACAAGTGGTGTTGCGTGCATGTTATACATGTGGTGCTATGTACATATGGTGTGGTGTGCATGGTTGTATGAGTGGTTTTGTGTGCATGTGGTGACGTGTACATGTTGTACAAGTGGCACTGTGAGTAGCTGGTGCTATGTACATGTCTTGCATGTGGTGCTGTGTACATGTGGTGTCGCGTACATGTCGTGCATGTGGAATTGTGTACATGTGGTATTGTGTACACATTGTACAAGTGGTGTGGTGTACATGTAGCATTGTTTACATGTTGTGCAGGTGGCGTCATGTACATGTGATGTTGTGCACATGGTGTGCATATCGGTGGTACTGTGTACATGTTGTACATATGGTACTGGTGCACATGTGGTATTGTGTGCATGTCATACATATTGTGTTGAGGGCATGTAGTATTATGTATGTGCATCATGTAGTCATGGTATTGCAATGTGTGTACTCGTTGTGTTGTACTCTATGTGGGTACATGTATTAGTGGTATTGCACATCGGGCATAGATGGATGAACTGTGTTGCACACTGGATGTCGGTGTATGTGTTGTACGTCAAGTGTAGCTGCATGTATTGTGTGTCAGGTGTGGTTGTATGTCTGTGATGCACACTATGCATATGTGCACTTCGTAGAGAAGGCACTGATTGTTTGTTGGGTGTGGAAACCAATCTGATGTTCATAAAAAAGAACAAAGGCAGAAGTAAGGATCGATGAAGGAAGTGTATCGGTATTGTATTTCAGTTTTATTATGCATGTGATTTATGATTATGGTACATGATGATTACATGTGAATTATGATTCTCGTTTATGATCTATGATTTTGATTTATGATCTATGATTCTGGTTTATGATCTATGATTCTGGTTTATGATGGTTACATGTGATTTATGATTTTGATCTATGATGATTGTGTTTTGAGCTAATCTAATGTGATATTTTTATACATGTTGATTTGGTCAAAGATGCTAATTTGATTTCTTGTGACAGGAAGCGAATAGGGTTCCAAGTGTATAATTTGAAGTTGTTTCAATTTATTTTGAATCTAATTGAAGTTATGTGCTTGGTACAGGAAGCATGAACATGGCTAGTTGGGTGGTTGAAATTGACTGCAAGAATTAGAATCAACAATGAAAGGAATTAGAAATACAGTGGTATGCTGGTAGAGCACTTCAGAAGGAGGGCCATTGTGGGACACTAGCACCCAATTGTATCCATTTATATTAATGAGTATGCTATGACCGGAATGATGGTTTTTAAGGTAGGGATATGCCTTGGATTTTATATCTTCCGATGCGAGGAAGCCTTTCCAAGGTATGGACTACCTAGGATGGGGGTGCCAGTGGAACTTGGAAGGTGAGTGACTGCACGGAAGGGGTGACTGGATTCTCGAGGGACTATGTAGCAGAGAAGAGAAGGTCACAAATGAATTTTTTTTTGGTCATTAGCATTTCCAGATGGAATCATATGCACATTGGGAGTGTTCCATCAAACAATGAGTTGGTAACTATTCGCTGAGAGGGAAAGTGGTGCAGGATTATAGTGCTAGACATTAGATGCAGATTTGACTTTCCAGTGGATTTTGGACTTCCTAGGAAGGAACTGAATCTTGGTATTAATTTGAGCATGGAGGTGTGAGCCTATGGATTCCCTTGTTAATTGATACATGCATTTTTATTTGTTGGTTAAGAAAATGTGTATATGTGTATATCATTGTAAATACCGTAATGAGTTATGCTATAAAGCTCCAATATGCAGTATAGTTTTTATCTGGTCATGTTGTCATGATGTTTTGCTTTTGAGTGGGTCATTCATTATAAATAATGCAACGAGCTATGTTATAAGATCCATGGGAAGTATGTTTTATTTTCAGCAGTCTTGTTGGTTATAGGTTTCATTGAACACCAAGGACGGTGTTCCCCCAAAGGGGAGGGTTCTGTAACAACCCTGGTGAAAATTACATGTAAAAATATATAAATACCACGAATGATGGGACATGTATTCCAAGCTGAATGGTGGGAAAGACATCCTAGGGGGGTGTTCATTTGGTTGTTTATGGCTAAGGAAATTGGCAAAGGAAATGGCTAAGGCATTAAAGAGGAAGAAAAAGGTATTTTGGCACATTTATTTATGAAAATAATGGAAATTAAGAGAAAAGGAAGGTGAAAAGTCACATGTTGCATGTGAGGAGGAAATTGAAGGAAAATAATGGAAAATGAAGAAAATAGAGGCCTCATTAATAAAAAGGCTTCTGAGGATCAGTGGGTAGGACTTGGTCAGTTCAGTTTTTGGGAGCTCTCCCTCTTTCATACTCTTGGATACTTATAGTTTTCTTGAAGAATGAAGGCAAATGAAGAGAAAGAAAGCATAAGAGGGCATCAACATCAATAGCTACATCAGATTGATTGCAGGTACCAAGTTGCATGTATGATTTATTCACTAGTTTTTGCATGCACGGAACATGCATGTGGTTTCTTGGTTATGATCTATCATTGGCATGGAGGATGGTCGGGATTGACAGTGGACTGTATAGCCTTTCCATTTCCTGGATATCCATGGTGATTGTGGGTTTACTTTCATTTCTTTGTTTTGGTTGGTTCTCATGTTTCCTTAGCTTGGGTTGAGTTATTAGTCTTGGAAGCTCTGGTTAAATAAATGTCATGGAAGCCCTATAATAGCTTGGGTTGAGTTACTAGTCCTGGAAGCCCTGGTTGGACAAACACTCCAGAAGCCCTTGGTGGGTTGAGTTACTAGTCTTGGAAGCCTCAGTTGAAAAAATTCTCTAGAAGCCCTGTATAAGTTGTGGGTTGAGTTACTAGTTCTGGAAGCCTTGGTTGGAAAAATGCTCTAGAAGCCCTGGAAAGCTTGGATGGAGACCAATCGAATTATAGTTTTTGGTGATGTCCAACTGTGAGGTGGAATCAATGGTTGATGGTGTTGATAGTGCTGGACCCACCAAAATGTCAAGGGGATATCCCAATTAAGAAGTCCCAATTAGATCTCAAACTGTTTGCTGTAGGAGTCCCATCAGTGGGTTGTAAACCAATGCCTTGACCGTGATGTCACACGGAGGCAAGTAAGATAACCATAGTAGTAGGAAGTGTGTAACTATTGTAGTGAGTCAAGGAAGGTGTATGAGAGGTTTCTAACATAGGTGGGTTGAGATGAGTGCGCCCCTTGGCAACCTATAAGTGTACTCAGCTGGGAATGGAACACATGAGCGAAGATGCATCACAAGCTAGAAAGCGGGTCAGTCTGGCAATCCAAAGTGATGGTTAAACCAACAAAACATCTCCAACAAGATTCATATATAGTTTACAAAAAATTCTTCGGCGAAGATCACATGAGACATCATTTGTCGATGCGTTTCGAACCAACCAGTGTGGTTCATCGTCAGGACAAGTTGAAAAAACAGATCCAGCCTAGCAGTTTAAATAGACAGAGCAAAGCCCCCAGCGGTTAAAAAGACTAACAGCTACTTTTGACTAGGTACCTTAAAAACTGCTACCCGGGGGGACCAGTCCTATAAATAAATTAATATAGTGATGAAAATATTAAAAATAATTAAAAATATATAATAGTTATGCTCAATTATAACCTAAAAATAATTTATGTTAATAGTTAGTTAAAGACCAAGAAATAAAAATCAAATCTAAGGGGAAAAATTACCCTAGAGGGGGACAGTCCCTCAAATAATAATGATAATTTTTTTTTTTTTTTAAATAAATAAACAAAATGTTCAATTAGTAAAAATAATTTATAAGAATAGTTAGTTAGACATAAATTAAAAAATTATATCTAAGGAAAAAATATTTCTTATAGAGGGACCAATCCCTTAGAAAAATAATTATGTGAAAACTTTTTTATTAATGAAACTAATATGATAATAGTTGGTAAAGCTAAAATTATATTAAACTATATTAAAATTAAATTAAAATTAAAATATAATTAAAACTAGATTATATTAAAATTATATTAAAATTAAAATTAAAATACAATTAAATTATATCTAAAATCAAATTATATTAAAATTATATTAAAATTATGTTAAAATTATATTACAAAATAAAATGATTTAATGATAATATATAACTCAATTTTTTTTTTAAGTTAACTTAGTAATTAAAAATACTTAGTGATAATATTTCGTTACAAATAAATTATTAAAAATAAGAAGGAAAAATAGGAAGGAAAAATAATATGAGAAAAATATATATGTATATATAAAAATATATAAATAAATAATTAAATAAATACATAAATAAAAAAAATAAAAATAAATAAATAAATAATAATAATAATAATAATAATAATAATAAAAATAAATAAATAAATAAATAAATAAAATAAAATAAATATATATAATAATAATAATAATAATAATAATAATAATAATAATAATAATAATAATAATAGTAATTAAATAAATAAATAAATACATAAAAAAAATAAAATAAAAAATAATACTAATAATAGCAATAATAATAATAATAAAATAATTTAGAGAAAAAAAAAAAAAAAAGGGAGGACTAGGACGAGAGTGCTGGGACCCAACACCGACTGATTTTCCAGCCATCATCTCTATTGAGATTACTCGGCCTCTTTTCAATCTCAAGCGCTTCCCTAAATTTCCGATGATGGAAGTGCGAAACCTTAGCAATAACACTAGCTTCTTCAATACAAACATGATGATTGGTTTTCTCGGCGTGCTCAGCCAAAGCGGAAGACTTAGTACGCCTATGCTTAAGATCAGCTGCATGCTCACTAATCCTCTGATTAATGGAGCGACCAATTTCCCCAATGTAGGGGGTCCCACAAGAACAGGGGATCAAGTACACACCTTTCATATCTTTAGGGTTGATAGGATCCTTCGCTGATCTGAGGGACATGCGAATGGTGTTCAGGGGCCTAAAGGTCACCGGAACATCATGCGACTTGAGAATCCTACCAATCTTATCAGTAGTCCCCTGAACATAAGGAAGAAGGACACCAGGAACTCACTCCTTTGGTTCTCGATGAGATAGCAAATTCTTCGAAGCTTTAACGAAAGCCCTCTGACCCAGGAATCTACTATAACCGTTCTCAACAAAGACATCAAGGAGATGGGATTTTTCTTTCTCCAAACTCTCCTTATCCGAGATCCTTAGGGCCCGAGTAGCCAGGGTATTGAGAACACCCAACTTTTGAGCCGGGAAATGATGGGAACTGGCATGAAGATACTGCTCAGTATGCGTTTTCTTCCGAAAAACTTGGTGGCCGAGGGAACCATCACTATTCTTAGAAATAAGAATATCGAGGAACGGAAGGCAACCATCGACCTCCTGCTCCATGGTGAACTTAATGGCAGAGGATTGATTATTGAGATGATCGAAGAAGAGAACCAATTCCTCTTGTCCGTGAGGCCAAATTACATTAGTGTCATCCACATACCTTCTCCAAAGCTTTGGCAGGAGCTTGGAAGAGTTTAGAGCCTTGGACTCAAAATCTTCCATGAAAAGATTAGCAACAACAGGGGAAAGGGGTGAGCCCATGGCAACCCCGTAGGTTTGCTCGAAGAACTCTCCCTCAAAACAGAAAAACGTAGAAGTGAGACAAATCTCAACTAACTTAGCAGTGTCAGGATCTGTTAGGCGGTTGATCACCTCCATGGCCTCACTAATAGGGATGCAAGTAAATTTTGAGTTATATATTATCATTAAATCATTTTATTTTGTAATATAATTTTAACATAATTTTAATATAATTTAATAATATAATTTTAATATAATTTGATCTTAGATATAATTTAATTGTATTTTAATTTTAATTTTAATATAATTTTAATATAATCTAGTTTTAATTATATTTTAATTTTAATTTAATTTTAATATAGTTTAATATAATTTTAGCTTTACTAACTATTATCATATTAGTTTCATTAATAAAAAAGTTTTCACATAATTATTTTTCTAAGGGATTGGTCCCTCTATAAGAAATATTTTTTCCTTAGATATAATTTTTTAATTTATGTCTAACTAACTATTCTTATAAATTATTTTTACTAATTGAACATTTTGTTTATTTATTTAAAAAAAAAAAAATTTATCATTATTATTTGAGGGACTGTCCCCCTCTAGGGTAATTTTTCCCCTTAGATTTGATTTTTATTTCTTGGTCTTTAACTAACTATTAACATAAATTATTTTTAGGTTATAATTGAGCATAACTATTATATATTTTTAATTATTTTTAATATTTTCATCACTATATTAATTTATTTATAGGACTGGTCCCCCCGGGTAGCAGTTTTTAAGGTACCTAGTCAAAAGTAGCTGTTAGTCTTTTTAACCGCTGGGGGCTTTGCTCTGTCTATTTAAACTACTAGGCTGGATCTGTTTCTTCAACTTTTCCTGACGATGAACCACACTGGTTGGTTCGAAACGCGTCGACAAATGATGTCTCATGTGATCTTCGCCGAAGAATTTTTTGTAAACTTGATATGGATCACAGAAGCCTAAACTCTACTAAGATTCATATAATTGCATACAAAAGTGTTCATACACAACTACGTAAGTTAAACAACATACATTGCTACAGCAACCGAAACACTCCAACTACAATAACAACATATGCATGAAAACGTGTTGGCTCTTATTATATAAACAAGTGTAAGTTCCAATCATACAATACATCCATGTAAACCTGCTAGCCCCAATAGTGGAACGTTACAACCACATCCACCTGCTCCTCCAAATAGATGAACTAGCTCTTTGTAGGGGAGAAGCCAAGGCGCATTACAATGCTATCCAAGCTCTTTCCAAGATAGTCTTATCAAAAACTTGGCTGACCAAAAGCCCATACAATGAGTTATGAGGGACTATTTATAGCAAAGGTTGGGGTGGCCCTTGACATTCCCGTTTGTGACTGTTCAACTACCCTCATGACTCTTCACCTACTCTATGAGTGTTACATCCACTATTGACACTTGACTTACACTTGACATGACTCAACATTACAACGCACATGTACCAATGCGAACACAATGGCTTGAGAAAGCCAAACTAGACATCACTCTCACATAGACTAATATAGAAGTCCAATTGCTCAACATCCTCATGCTGATCAACAATAACATATTGATGCCAAGCTTTCTAGTCCTTGATAGTGTCCATGTGTTCTACGGTGACATCCGTTTGAAACTTGACCTTTGCCTCCACAGCATCCGGGTACACTGCTCAGGCTCCTCTGTCCAACTTGTTTGAAAGCATGCACATCATTATCTTCAATGTGACCAAACCAGCAACATACTTGTGCATGATGTCTACACTGATAGGCAAGTTTGGGCTAGTGGCGATCCGCATCAACTCATCGAGTTATGAGTCAAGCTCTAGGTAGACCTACTCCTTTGTCTTCAGCCTGGGTGAGAGTCCCCAGTGATGGGATCACATGTGTTCTCACCACAACATCCATGCTCTTGAATACTCATGCATGGGAAGCCTGTATGCTAGTGATGAGTTGTGGGAGATCGTCATAGTTCTAGATCTTTCTCTAGATACGTGCTTTCAGCTCGACTGCATTGGCCCTCATCATCTTAGGCAAGTGAAGTGTGGCTCCCTTGTACTTCATTGTCCATGTTTTCATGTCACGAACAACAACATGCATATTCATCAAGATGCATGCTCTTTTAGAACATCGTTGTTGCCATCCGTTGAGATGGACAACTGCCTTGTGCATGGTACCAAACTTGAATTACAATGCTTGCATAACTATGTCAAGGGACACTGCTTCATCTGGTATTTCCTTTTTCAGTTCAGCTTAGGCGGACATTGTCGCCAAGTCTCCTCCTTGCTTGGCCATTTGTAGTTCATTTTCCATTCGCTCATTCTCAGCTATTAGGAAGTGAACACTTGAGCTAGTGGCTTCTACATACACTCTAGTTGCATCAGCCAAGGCAGATCAATGTTTGTGCACATCAGTCATGATCACTCATTCTTCAACTTGTGCAGGAGATGTTTGATCCTTCGGAGTTGACATTTTGCGAGACTGCACAACTCTATGCTGGGATTCATCAAATGAGATGTTATGCATCTCTTCTTCCAGCTGGTCACCAAGGATCTCAATGCCTCCTTAGTTATCTGAGACTTTCTCATCATCTGGATGCATTGAAGTGGGTGAGTCGACCTCTTTGTGGTGAGGCATGAGGTCGGTGTCTTGTTATAACTCCTTCTGCTCCATGTTTGCATCTTGCTATTGAAGTGCTTGTTTTATCTCATGAGTGAAGTCTTACCTGTGCGATGGTTCACCCTGTTTGCCTCATGCTAGTTGTTCAGATGAATCAACTACTTGTACGGGCGCTACTTCATCTATTTTCACATGTTGTGCCCCATGCTTTATCTGCTACTGCTGAGTTTCCCTCTCCTATTTGCACAACTCTTGTTCCTTTCTGAGTTGCTCCTCAGCTCATGTAACTCCTTCTATGCTTCTTCCATTCTCTTCTTATCCTTTTGCCTTCGCATGATTCGCTTGTCACGATGCTACCTCTTTGCCTCTATAGCCATAACTTCTTTCTCTACAAGTGGATTTGCTAGAAACTTGCAGCTTTGTTCCTCCTCCATGTGATCGACAATCTTCCTATTCCCTTTGTTGCACACTAGTATGCTTGGCTCTGCTACCACTGTTGCTACTGCTGCTACTACTAGTGCTGTTCGTGATGCTCCTTCATGTTGCTTTGCTAACCCCTCCATAGCGAAGACACCTGGTTCATTGGGTTAGGAGAAACTGTAGCAATATCTCCATGGGTCCTCCTCGGCCGAATGTTATGCCCCATGGATCTAGTTGAACTAAACTTTCACGTAGTGATCTTTCACAATGCAATGCGGGTCATACGGATTGTAGCTTTGGAGGTCAAATGGGTACTTCTTCATCAGTTCTGATTCAAAATCCACTTGCTTGATACTTCAAATCTCATATAACCCAATCCACAATAGAAGAGAGTGACAAGGTGCCTTCTTCTTCCGATGTAGTCTAGTTGTCAATCTTGCTAAGATGTGATAGGCTACTTCTTGCATGACAAGTATGTCCAAGGAAAAATTTGGTAGAACATGCAGCAGCTTCTCCGCATTGAAAATTCGGATGAAAGTGTCAGACGGTGAGGCATACCAATTTGCAATGCCTATCAGTGCCTCCATTTCTTCCTTTGACATGTAGGGTGGATCCTATTCGAATGTCATCTTGTACACATAGGAAAAAAAATGATTGTGCAGCCACGTGATTACTCCTTTGAAGCTGCATTGGACAACAACTTGAAATATTTGTTCACAACACTCTCCACTGGTGACCATGCCCACTCCAAGCCCGAGAACTCCTGTCGGGCACAGACTACATCTAAGATGTAGGCAGACATGTAAATATCTACATGCATACATTCAAATTACTGTCGAGCCTTCGTTGGTTGTTCCTTCAGCGGATGAGCCAGCACGCCAGACTAGTTACATGGTTTTCCTTCTCTAGCCAATTGGCCCAGAGCAACCACCCAACTCTGTGGGAATGTTTCTGTGCTTTCTTGGCCATATAGTCGACAAGAAAATATGATCAAGTATTAGTATGCCTTCCTCAGTATCTTTGTCTTGTAGACCTGGCTCGGTGTCAACTTGAATTGAACTAGCTCCTTTACCCAATTCTTCAGAATGTCTCTGGAGTTAGCACTGTTGTTGGGTAAGCTGAATGAAGTCTCCATGATTGTCACAGGCTCTAACATATCATACATCTCATCATAATCTCATTCCCAGAAGGTCGCAAGCTTCGTTCCACTGACACTTCTCAAGGTCATCATCTCAGGATTAGTGTGAGAGACGATCTAGTGTATCATGTCCGCGCATGGGAACATGGGATATCTGCATGAAATCTAGTACAAGCCAGACTTGTTAATTTTCATGTACACTTGATGGTATTTGAGATGTTCCCCAAAAGTGCCTGAACATGTTTCATTTACCTCTTGCCACTTCAGTTTGATGTCCTTGTCTAGATACAACCTTTTATCTTCATAGATATGCAGACTAGAGGACACTTGCTCAACTGCTGCTCCAGCTACATTCCCATCAGTGTCTTGAGATCTTGTTCTCTTAGAAGCCATTGAGACAAATGAAAAATTGAAAGATTTGGAGACAATAAACATGCATGGCAAGAAATTTATCAGTGAAAACAAAGCAACTTCGGGGAGTGACACAACAAATAACTAGGAAATTGATGGGCAAGATTGTGCAATTTCTTCTGGGAGACTGGGTGACTGGCTATCATAACTACGCAAAAGGAAGTCTAGGCTATCTAGGAGGTAGGACTAGTTGCTGGATCTGCCCAATGCATAATCCATATTGGCTGATGGCTGCTTGGATTACGCAATGTGCAATTCCAACTGGGAGTGACTGTAGGCTCAGAGACTGCATTGTGCAATTTTCTAGGCCAGCAGTCACTAGCCCTTAGAAATGAAAAAAATAGTCTCGGAGGGAAGTGCTGGGTAGAAATGTACATTTTTGGAGAGGAAGGGAGAGCCTTCCTTCCCCAGATTACACAATGCAGTGTTAGTGAAGGTAGAGTTCGGGTCGAGGTTGGCTCAACTTGTCGACAGGAAACCGAAAGAAAATAAGATAGTGAATGCATGGAAACACTAACTAAAAGTAGAAGTGATTGATAGTGCATGCAAAAATGAATGAAATATTCAAAAAATAGATCAACATGCATGTGGGTGAAGTCGTTCACTGGTTCGGCGAATGTTTGTGCAAAACAGTTTCATGCATGCTACAGTGGTGAGATAGCAACGAAAACTGAAACAAAGCTAGGACAAGCTAGTAAACATGTAAATGATAGAAATAATTCAAAGAAAGCAAGCAAACAACACTCACACGAGTGAATACGCAAAAAGTGCCAAAAATGTTGAAAAAGACAAGTTGAGGCCACTTACTTGTGAATAACTGAGTCGGATGTGTCGAAGAGTCCTCGATGTGTTGTGGGATGTCAGAGCTCCAAGATCGATGTGAAAGAATGAGATCTAGTGGATTGAATAAATAAGTTTGGGCTCATGATGCGCATGCCACAAATCTAGGAAAAAGCGACACTTGGAGGGAAGTTTCTAAAACAACTTTGCATGAAACCCCTGGCTGCTAAAAATAGCTCCTTAAATCATGAGATGCCTTTTGCATGTTTCATTTTTCTATTCCAACAAGAGCAAGTCATGCATGCATGCAATTCAAGTTTGGTCCCGAGTGGAATTGGTCAACCAAGCTGCTCATGCTTGCAGCTCCTCAATTATTGAGAAAAATGTACATTTTAGGCTGGGAGCTAGGTTGGCTGCCTAGGAGGTTTGCACAATTTTTTGGCAGAGCAGCTGACTGCTGCCTAGATTTGCAAAAATTTTGGGTTTAGGAGCCCTGTTGGGGAAATTTGCACAATTTTGTTGGGAGTGTTGGCTGGCAGAATTGCGCAATTCTGGAGCCCAGCAGGCTACAAGACAAAATTGCACAATTTCTTGAGGGAAGGGTGGTTTCCCTCCAGAAATGCGCAATTTTATTGGAGAAGCTATTCAACCTGCAACTAGACCAAATCTGGGTGAACACCCTATGAGGGGAATGGATCAAGATGTGCTTGATAGGCTTCCTTTGTGCAAGAAAACACCAAAGATTGTGTGCTTGATGAAGCAAGACAAGGTGCTGTGAAAGGTTGGTAGGGAGGCTCCAAAACTGGCTAAGGAAAAAATCTGGAGGGTGGTTGTAGCTACTACAACACTTGGCGACACAGTGGTAGAACTCTAGCTCTCCAAATGGACCTTGTTCATGAAAAACAAGTCTAACACCTCTGGAAGTATTGTTCAATTCTCAGATCACCTTGGTTTCACAGTAGCTTGATTGTAAGATGTAACATCTACCAAGCTCTTGGTCGATTGACACACATTCCAAGCCAAGGAAACACAATTATTTCAATTGGGGTTAAGGGGTATATTGATGCATAAGCAGTGTAGTCGTTAGAGTCTTAGTTTCATCTCTGGTGTTGCTCCGCTTCCAGTAGGCCTGGAAAGTACCCTGGAAAAGTCACATAGGAACACAAGCATGGCTATGCTACTAGCAAGATTGGTCAATACCCCAACGGATTTACTTGCATCACCTCCCTATGCAGGAAGCCTTTCTCTTCCTTTTCCTTATTAGTTTTTCATTTTGAATTTTTTGACTTTTCATTTTTTCAGTTTTTTCATCTGTGCATAGCAGTTATTCATTTCAGAGATGGAAGAGGGATCCTAACTTATTGAGATCAGAAGAAGTTGTTCCAGAAGAGAAGTATTTTATTGTATCCATGACGTTCCTGTTGAGGTTTTCCCCCTCACCTTACTCTACTTGACTGAGATGACAAGGGTTAACCTAAAAAACCGACTAGAAAAGGTGAAACTAATTAACGTGCAAGTGTTGTGTTTTCACCAAGGTTCACTTCGAACAGTATGTATTTTCCTTCGACGTATCATAGACTAAAAGTAACAAGCTCTTCATACAGAGGCAAGACGACAGATAACCAAGAAGCGATAGCTATACAAGCCCTCTTGTACATCACCCAACTCATTTCAAGAGTCATACATGGTTTCATGCAAAACTAACCTACGAACGAAACAAATGAACTATACGAAACAAGTGAACTAACAAACAACAAAGAAAATAAAAAGTGAAAGCAAAGAAAGTAGGCAAACCAACAAGTGTAGAGCATTGGGAAGGTATGTTTTAATAAATAATTTAGTGATGTTTTAAGCAATAGTTGTAATCTTTTCTTTATTATAAAGTAGGGAAAATGCAATGAGAACGAGTCTAAAATGATCCAATCACTAACAGTTGTCTTCTCTACGCAGGAAAAGGTAAAAGCAGGAAGGCGCAATGCAAAACGAGGATTTGATGAGAAGATAAAGGCTGTCCCTCCAATTCTAAATAAGGTTCAGACCAGGTCGAGTAAATCAAGGAAGATTAGTCCGGAATGAGATGAAGGACTGCCAGTTCGGAAATACAGGCCGAGTAAAGGAAAGCGTTAACAGTTTAGCGGATCCCTCAGGATCTTCGATCCTGAGGGATCGCTACGATCAATCGTTTTGTCGACCGGTGAACTCCGCCGTTAATTGTATAAAAGGAGGGTAGCATTGGAAACTAGGGGATTACTTTTGGTATCTTTAACTTTCTGTCATGAATTTTATTGTCAGTTGAACTCAGACTATTGAGTCTCTCTGAGACCTAGTTTTGTACTCTCATTGATGCGTTAATATAATATCTTGGCGTTAATTTTTCCGTGCGTCTGAAGTAGTTTACGGCAGTGCGCCATTGGAAGCTTTGGGCCCGGCTCCAACGGACACTGGCTGATTGTACCATTACAATTCTGCTTTGTGTGGTTTGTTTCTCATAATCTGTTATGGTTGCATGTTGTTTCATATTTATTCATCTGTAGCTTTCCTGTTATAAATCTCTGTAACAAGTTCATATCATACTTTCAGGATTCTTCGCATACTGTTGATCCGAATTGTTTGCATCAATTACAGAATTCATAAGTAGAATATTTCAGCTACAGGTGATTGGGGTTAATGGATTGTTGGTGACTATTGCAGATCGTGTACATATGATTGACGTTTCCTGTCTTTAATAATTTGCTATTCCATTTGATTAAGCTGCAAACCTGTATAAATGATTGCTTTCCTTTTTGTATGTAAGTGTGTGCCAAGGATTGGAAGTGTTGACCTCGCGAGACTTAGTTTCTTTACTGTCGTTCCATTTACTGCCGTTCCATTTACTGCCGTTCCTTTTATTGCTGTTCCATTTCTGAAGTTGCTGTTTCATTCTGTTTTATTGCTGTTCCTTTCGCTTGCGTTTATTGAAGTGGCATGAGAGGAGGTTCAAGACTGTTGTGAGATACAGCAGACGCTATAATGCTCCCAGATCATGATCCATACTCCTTCATCAGTTTCTAGGGGGATAGGTTACTAATTCCATACCCTCGACCGACGGAGTTGCTGCGTGTGTGATTTCTTTATGCAAAAGTAATTTAGCATTAGCATCCGTTTACTCTTGTATTCTTTAGATCTATACTACGAAGCATTATCCTGACAAATAGCCTCAAATTAAGATGTCCTTTACAATAACAAAACGCTCCCGGATTGACTTGTAATGTGAGATAACTAGAGGTGAAAAAGACCCTTGTTACAGCTTCACATTTTGGCGCCGTTGCCGGGGAAGGGGCATAGCCATTTGTTTTTTTAACAGGGTAGTGTGTGAATCTGTTAGGGGAGAACTGGATTTTAAAAACGGAAGGTAAGAACCTGCGTGCGGAGCATGTAAAAGCCCTGCTCCACCGTCCGCTTTCCTAGCAGAATTGATTTAGTAATTTAATTGGAGTGCATGACTAAGCAGAAAAAGCCAGAAAAGAATCAAAAGCCTCCATCCAAAACCGAAAAAGCCAAGGGGTCGGCGACCCTTGGACGAAAAACCTTTATAGACGAAATTTACAAGAAAGCCGGATCTCTGCCATCAGTAGGTTATAGGAAAGTAAACTCTAAACAACCTGCTAGTTCCCTTCAGGCCTCAGAATCACCATCTGAAGCCTTTGCGGAGGTGCACAGTCAGACAGAGGAGCAGGACTTTCAAGAATTTGACAATTCAACTCCTGGACCAGTGCACGAAGGAAATTTTAGCAACCTTTGCGAAGGAGAAGGAGAAACAGGGGAAATCGAGGAACCTAGATCTCCTATTGAACCAAACCAGCCTTTAAATAGTCCAGATAAAGGAAGCGCTGCAAAAATCCTCGTTGAGGGAATTCATTCACCTCAGACCGTAGGGGCCATCATTATCCCTGATAAAGGGAGTGCTGTAAAAACAGTTCCTGCTAAGATTACCCCTCCTCAACCAAGGAATACTCTCTTGGAAATTCCTGAAGATTACTGGCATATATTTGATTCCATGGCGCAGAATCAGCCAAATACCCAAACCTCTACTTTGCAATATCCCATAGTAGATTCCGCTGCGAATGCACCAATGAAGGCAATTCCGCTTCAACATATCCCGACGTTTCATGGACTCACATCAGAAGACCCTGATGCGTTTCTATTCGAATTTGATGTGTTATGCAAGGGATACGATTACACCACTGATCCCCAGAAGCTAAAACTGTTTCCCTCTACTTTGAAGGGAGCAGCTCTGAGATGGTTCATGGGTTTAGGTGGTGGAGTCATAAACAATTGGGAAGAAATGAAAGCGACCTTCTTAAAAAAATATCAGGATTACTGTAGATCAAGAGAACTAAAGGATGAAATCTTTCAAATGTCAGCCAGACCAAATGAAACTTTAGAAGAATATGTAGAACGTTTCCAATATAACTTGCAGAGATCTCCATATGCATCGTTACCTCTGCCCGATAACGTGTTGAAAACTGCATTGATTAGAGGTATGAAGGAGCAATGGATTGAAACGCTGAATATTATGGGAAAAGGAGACATTTATCAGGAAAATTTTGCTGACATCATTGATCTGTGTATCAGGAGCTCAAGAGGCAGCACAAGGATAAAACCAGCAGAATATGATCGCTTCACTAGAGACAATCGAACATCAACAGAAGGAGTATCACGAGTGGAACTTGGAAATCTGTTAGAGAATTTTAAAACTGATATCATGGGGACATTAACTACACAGCTTGATATTGTGCAGGCTAAACAGAAGCAAGCAGAGGCGGAACAGAATCTGGCAATTTTCTGCCCGCGGTGCAGGAAGAAACATAGCCAGAAAGAATGCCCGCTCGATACAGTTCAAATATGTGCTATTTGTACCAAGGACCATCCGACTGAAAGCTGTCCCTCGCTCCCTGGTTTGAAGGCGGTGTACAAAGAAGCAGAAGAGGAACCAGAAGCAGCATACTTTATTAACCAGCGTCGTCAATACAACCTAGGCAACCTGGTATGTTTCAAGATCCCTCCTCTTCTTTTCAATCTCCGCAATTTAATGCTCAGCAACAGAATATGTGGCAAAATCAGTCTCAGCACCCGTTTTCAAATTCGCCTCCTCAAATGTTTCCTACTCCGAACCCTTGGATGAACCAAGCTGGTTGGCCAAACTTTCCTTATCCTCCGCCATATTGGCCAAATAATTCATATCCTCCGCAGTGGACCCCTTCCACTTCGCAAAGTTCACCCTGGCAGAGCAACTGGCCAAGATCGACATATCAAACACCAGGATCAATTCCGCTCCCTCAACCAACTCTGCCAGCCTTGCAACAAAATCCCCAGCCCAACCTAAGACCGCAGCTCCCAGCCCAACCCAACCCGAACCCAAATAATCGACCAGTTCAATCTCTTCAAATTATAGAATCTTCCGAGATTGAATCTGCTCTGCAGGAGTGCAATGATCTTCAGTTGAGATCTGGGCGAATAATAGAAACTGAGGGACATAGAACCGCTCATATTGAAAACCAGTTACCGATAGAACAGCCGTCACAACAAGAAGAAGTAAGTAAAGACCAGGTTCATCAGCAAGTAATTACATCTTCTCCACCTTTCCCAGAACGACTGGCCATTCCGAGACAAATGCAATATCCGGATTTTGATATTCTGGGAGAACTTCAAAACTTGTATATAAGAATTCCATTCCTTCAGGCTATACAGGATATCCCCATATATGCAAAAACCATAAAAGACCTGTGTAGCAGAAAAACAAAAAGAAATATAACCCCTAACCCTAGAGTCCAGGTAGTCGGCACCTTATCCGACCTCTTATCAGGGAAAGAAACACCAATTAAATATGAGGATCCTGGAAACCCAATTGTCACTGTTCAAGTCTGTGGGCAGACCCTGACCAACGTTTTAGTAGATCTAGGGGCTGCGATTAACATCCTGACAACATCAACCTGCCAGAAGCTTGGAATCACATCGGTAGAGCCTACTTCCACTTTACTAGAACTAGCTGACCGATCAGTAATAAGGCCAGAAGGCACCTTGTATGATGTCATGGTTTCAGTGGACTCTTGGGAATACCCGACCGATTTTCTGGTGATTAATCCAAAAACCCGACTAGATGGACATCCGCTAATTCTAGGTAGACCATGGCTCGCTACTGCTGACGCCTACATTGGATGCCGGCAGGGAAACATGACCATAACCAGAGGACCGGATATCAAAAATTTAATCTTGTACCCGCCAGCCCAGCCAAGCATCACACCTCATATATCGCTGACCAATCTGCGCCCTGCCTCATATATTACTGATAATATTAGACCACCATTAACAGTTCAGGAAGCGCTAGATTTTAAAGATCAAACGGAAGATGATGCCATCAATAAATTCATTAATCAAACAGAATCCACATCGTATACACAATGCTTTATGATAAAAGCGGCATTTGATAACGAATTAGAGGAAGATCCTCTAAAAGATGACAATGACCCAAATATACCTGTAACCTCTGTTGCTAACAGCAAAGTAATACAAATTGAACCGGGCAAAACTTTAAACATTAACGCTAATCTGACACCTGAGCAAGAGACCAAACTCATCCAGCTCCTACGAAAGTATCAGGAGGCATTTGCTTGGGACTATCCCGATATGAAGGGGATTGATCCCCAGCTATGTACACACCGTATCTATATCGAAAAAGATGCAAGACCGGTTCGCCAACCACAGAGAAGACTCAATCCCCATTTAAAAGATGTTGTAAAAGATGAGCTGCAGAAATTATTAGACGTTAATTTTATTTATCCTATTTCTGACAGCAAATGGGTCTCCCCACTTGTGGTCGTACCTAAAAAGAACGGGAAATGGAGGATCTGTGTCGATTACAGAGAATTAAACAAAGATACACAAAAAGATCACTTCCCTCTCCCTTTCATAGACCAGGTATTGGACACCTTAGCAGGCAAGAAATTTTTTTCTTTCTTGGATGGCTTCAGCGGATATAACCAGATTCAGATTGCCCCTGAAGACCAGGACAAGACTACCTTTACTTGCCCCTGGGGAACGTTCGCCTACCGAGTCTTACCTTTTGGATTATGTAATGCTCCGGCCACATTCCAACGGGCTGTTCTTAGCATCTTCGCAGATTTAATTAATGATGGATTGGAAGTCTATATGGATGATTTTACACCATATGGAGACGACTTTGATCCAGCCTTGGACACTCTCGAAAAAGTTCTAGAACGTTGCATCGCTACCAGGCTTTGCTTGAGTCACGAAAAATGTTACATGATGATGACAGAAGGACTCATTCTGGGACATTACATCTCAGCAGCTGGCATTCAGGTAGACCCGGCTAAAATTCAAATACTCATGCTTATCCCAACCCCCACTAATCAAACAGAGGTACGCAGTTTTCTTGGTTTTTCTGGGTATTATAGACGATTTATACAACATTACTCACGTATTGCCGCACCTCTACATGCATTAACTGGAAATGTTGATTTTGTGTGGACAGAAAAATGTGATCGAGCCTTCACAGAATTAAAGAAGTTGCTATCTACAGCTCCAGTTCTCAGAGGACCTAATTGGAACTTACCATTCCAAATTTCAACCGACGCCTCAGACACAGCAATCGGTGCAGTGTTGGGCCAAGAAGAAGAGAAAAGACCATACGCTATCTATTACATCAGCAAAAATTTGGCTCCGGCTGAATTAAATTACACTGTCACCGAAAAAGAATTTTTAGCTGTGATACATGCTATTAATAAATTTAGACACTATATTACAGGCTATCCCGTTATTTTGTACACAGACCATTCTGCTATTAGGTATTTAGCAAATAAGCCTGTTACAAATGGAAGAATAACCAGGTGGTTGATCTTGTTGCAGGAATTCGACATTACAATCAGAGACCGACCAGGGAAGGAGAACCCTGTAGCTGATTTTCTTTCACGAATACCAAAATCAGTTGAAACAGCAGCAGTTGAGGACCAATTCCCAGATGAACACTTATTTGCAGTCGCTGTTCAGACTCCCTGGTACGCTGATGTGGCTAATTATCTTGCAGTAGGTAAGCTTCCAAAACATTTAACTCCCAATGAACGGAAACAAATCGTTGCGAAAAGCAATCGATTTTCGTGGGTTGGGGGCTATCTGTTTCACACAGGCGCAGATATGGAAATCAGAAGATGTATTCGAGAAGACGAAATCTTTGATATCTTGAAAGCCTGCCATGATGGGCCATGTGGAGGACATTTCGCTGAACGAAGGACAGCACACAAAGTATTACAAACGGGATATTACTGGCCTACAATCTTCAAAGATGCCAAAAAATTTGTCCAGGCCTGTGATAGTTGTCAACGTGTAGGACGACCTGGCCCAGCAGACGAAATGCCTTTGCGGCCTCAATTGGTGATCGAACCTTTCGAACGCTGGGCTCTGGACTTTGTCGGACCCATCAACCCCCCATCAAACCAAAAAACCTACATTTTGGTGGCAACTGAATATGTTACCAAATGGGTTGAGGCGGAGGCATTACCCAGAGCTACAGAGGAGTCGGTAATTCAGTTCTTGTTCCATTTGTTTGTACGTTATGGTCTTCCAAGGGAAGTGGTTACAGATGGAGGACCACAATTTGTGGGACATAAATTAGCTGCAACACTCAATAACCATCACATCCATCACAAAATTACTACCCCATACCATCCGCAGGCAAATGGGCAAGTCGAAAACAGTAATAAGATAATAGAGTCAATTTTGACAAAAACTGTTGCCTCACACCGCCGCGATTGGGCCGCCCGACTACCGGAGGCACTGTGGGCTTATCGAACCACATGGAGAAGTACCACTGGCTATTCACCATATCATTTAGTGTTTGGAAAGCAACCCATTTTTCCTATAGAATTTGAGATCCAAACCCTGCGAACTGCCCAAGAAGTCGGATTGGATTTAAGTGAAGCACAGAAAAATCGATTACAGCAAATTAATGAGTTGGACGAAACAAGGCTCGCTGCATTACAGAATACAGCACTCATCCAGCAGCAGCGAGCCAAATGGCATGATGCGCTCATCAAAAACAAGATATTTCACGAAGGAGACTGGGCTCTGTTATATGATTCTAGATTTCAGGATTTCCCGGGGAAGCTTCAGACTCGATGGTTGGGACCATACGAGATTCAAAAAGTCCATGACAATGGGACCCTTACTTTGATTACAATTGATGGATCTGGATATACATTTAAGGTAAACGGCCACCGAGTTCGTCTGTATTGCAAACCGCTCACTCGGGAATCATTTTGCCAGCAGTTACGCCAAGATACTAACATCAAGATTATGGGAGAGGAAGCAAAAACTTCCTCCCCTATAGATTGGTAAGAAGTTCATTCTTTATTACCACATTTTGTATATAAGATTGTAAATTTTGTATATATGTTGCAAGTGTGTGTTTTGCTGTTCCTTTTCAAAGGAACAACACTTGTGAGTTTTGCTGTTCCTTTTCAAAAGGAACAGCACTTGTGTGTTTTGCTGTTCCTTTTCAAAAGGAACAACGCTTGTGTGTTTTGCTGTTCCTTTTCAAAAGGAACAGCACTTGTGTGTTTTGCTGTTCCTTTTCAAAAGGAACAACACTTGCGTGTTTTGCTGTTCCTTTTCAAAAGGAACAGCACTTGTGTGTTTTGCTGTTCCTTTTCAAAAGGAACGGCACCCTTGAGTTTTGCTGTTCCTTTCCAAAAGGAACAACACTTTTTGAATTTTTGCTGTTCCTTTCCAAAAGGAACAACACTTTTGAATTTTTGCTGTTCCTTTTCAAAAGGAACAGCACTGTTGAATTTTTTTATCCCTTTTTAGAAGGAGCAACATTTGTGTGTTTTTTTCAATTCTTTTTTTAGCAAGCAGCATTTAAGTGTTTTTGTTATCTTAGGACATTACATCAAAAGAACCCTCCCACCCTCCCTTGTAAGAAAGAAATAGTATGCCCTCGTCCTTTCTATAAGAAGAAAACATTGTCCCGAGGCCATAAGTAGCAGCTATATATTTATGCAACAAATATAAAAGGCATGATATATCAAGATCAGCACATCATAGATCGCTATCTATAACAGCCCTAGTATTGATGCAACAACGGAGGGAACCATACACTCATCATTCTTTCAGCCATAAGTCTCACCTCCTCTGCCCTGTTGGAAAACTTCATCATGTTACGTTCCTACAATTTTCTTTATTATTACTTGGAAATAAGAATAGAAAATTTATATTTTCCTATTGGGATAACAAGACTTCTTCCGCCATTCCCACTCTTAAGGAGGGCTGAACCACCCTTATGTGTAACTATACAAGAGAAAAAGTCCATCTCAAAAGAAAAAAGCAACAGCAGAACCAAAAGAAATTATTTGTCAAATGCAGGATAGGGGGTTTCATTAAAGAACCAGCCTACTATGATCATAAGATTGGAAGCGAAGTGGCATTCCCATCATGGCCACCACACCAGGGATATGGTCCAACAGGTTCATTATATAAACAAACCTTGGAACAGGGGGTCTCATCACGAGCCAGCCTGCCCACGTTTCGCGCCTCTCTGGTGAATGGCGTCATGGTTATCTGGTTACCAAGCCAGCATGATGGCCTGCATGTTGACAAGAATTGCTCTTCAAAACTACACAAAGGACTATGGTTCCGGGGTGAAATAAACAACTCTGCCACGGTTATAAACACCGGTCGGCAGCAGAGCTCTGTTAATGGTATCGGAGTCAAAACATATACACCAATTTGGATCTTATTAAATATTTCTTTCTATCCTCGTAATAATTATATCTTACACCTTAATGGATACGTCACATGAACATTTATCATTACCAATTATGGCAAAGGTATTGACTATGACAATCTCAGACTTTCCATGAGTGCTAGACGTCCTATCCTTATGTTCTGCATCACATCACGAAGGCTTATGTTAAACGCGATCTATCTGTCGCATCGATCTCGGTATTTCTTTGTCTAATCTGAAACATGGCAAAACTTTATAAGCTGTTCCATTATGACTCGGTGATGGGATGACCGCCTTCTTCTATTTGACGGCTGAGGCAGTCTATCATTTCGCGCGGGGGGGAGGTGACTTCATTACTCCGCCGGCCACGTGTTAACACATCATTCGGAAATGATATGATACGGAGGTACGATATGCGTTAACGGCATGACAGTGCTATTTTTTGAAAAAGTTGTTATTTATGATCAATTATTCATGCATGCTCTGTGTCTTTTCTTTTTGCCGCAATTACGTTCTTTGCATTGCTGTTCCATCTAGACCCTGAAACAGAACCATGGGGGGAAAGTCTATCAGAAGCGAGCCGAGCGAGCTCATAGTCTCCGAAGCCGCTCGGAAGATCTTAGAAAAAGCAGGGTGGTTAACTTATTTTGGCCGCCTGCGCAAATCAAACGAAATAGTGGCCATGGAATTCCTGCAGAATTTGCAGGAAGAACACTCAGTGGTAGGTGGGAAGCAGATAGCAGTCACGAAGGAAATAATCGCGGAAGTAACCGGATTACCAGACTTAGGTCCAATATGGACGACAAAGAAAGAAAGACTGCAAAAGATCGTAGAACTCTTCCAAGATGAAGGGCAGGAGCTGACAGTGAAGGGAAAAGGAGTGCTGCCGGCAACACTGGGAGAACCTTGGAGCGAACTGGCAAAGGTAGTACAGAGCTACATCACCTGCGAAGGACGAAAAGATGTGGTAAGGCCGCGTCACCTTAAGCTCTTAGCTGTGTTAAAAGGAAAATGTGCTGTGAATCTCCCTGCATTGTTAAATTCATTGTTGCATGATACCTCTCGGAGCCTGAAAAAGGCACACCATGAAGACGCAGTGGTTAGCCACCACGGGCTGATCCGCCTGATAGTGACATACAGTCTCGCTCGGCAGCAGACTAGCTGGCGGGAACTTATTACAGCAATTGGAGGGGAAGTAGCATCACCATCCCCAAAGACGAAGCACCCCGCTAGCACCTCCGAAACACCTAAAAAACCCAGAGAATCGCCAAAACCTAAGCAACCCTCGGGCACAACCGAGCAAGCGAAGAAACGCATAAAGCTAGGGAAACAAAAATGCACCCCTGAAGCAACTAGACATGCAGAAAAACGTAAGGAATTGGCCGTAGAAAGACGTGCTACCTTAAAGCGAAGGTATTCCTCTGGCACAGAAGAACAGGTTGAAAAACGCAGAAAGGTGGAGGTGGAGGAACAGATGGTCAGCACACCCGAACAGCCCGGGAGGCCTAGAAAGTCAGTTCGGTTGGCAAAGATAAGAGGTAGGCTGGAAAAAATCCAGCCAAACATAGGCCAGCCGATTGAAATAATAGAGGACCCTCCAGCGCCAGAACAAATACCTGGGGAAAACCTGGAACAAACAGAGAATGAAGTAGGAGCTGAAGAAGGAGATAGGGATGACGACTCTGCGGCCGAGACCAGCTATCCAGAGGCAGCTACTGAGCAGCCAATTCGGGAGAAGGAGATGGAACAATTGGGGGGTAGCCATCCACAAAACCCTGTGGAGGAAGAAGAGCTGGCCACCATCTTGGCCAACCTTAGAGGTTATCCTTCACCCTCTAGTCCGGCAGAGCCTCCCGAAGGACCTTCTGAGGAAGAGACGCGTGACGAATTGCATGATGGGATGGCAGGGGAAGAAAACCCCCCTGTCATTGACAAAGAAAATCTGAATACCAATCAGGAACAAGCCGTTCCCAAAACACCAGAAGGAAATCCACCCGCTGATGGCGGGGGGGATGAAAATGTTTGTCGGGAACAGGACGTTCCCCGAATGATAGAAGAAACCCTCGATGAAAGAGGAGCAGAACTGAGGGCCGCCCATGTGCCCACAGCCGAGGCAAAAGAAATTAAGAAATTGAGAAGAAAACAGCAGAAATTGCTGAATATTATAGCCCAGCTTCGGCAGAAAATTCGGAGTCTGAAAGCCAGTTTGAGAATAAAGAGGACTGTGAGAAGAAAAAGAAGGACAAATACAACTGGGTCATCTCAGAGAGGAAGACAGAGCACCTATAGACATCTAGTAGGTCGATACTCTGCTAGCAAACCTGCAGCTGTTCCAATTAATACTGAGGAACAAAATGCTGTTCCATCTGGAACAGAGCACCAGAATGCCGTTCCTATTGACATAGAGGAGCAGGCTGATATTCCAAACAGCCCATTAGAACCAACTGCCGTTCCAATTAAAACTGAGCCACAAGGCGACATCCCAGTTACAGAGGGACCACCGTACCCCTTTATACATGTCAAGAAGGAAGGGGAAAATAGAGCAGTTCACACTGAGACACCACCTTCAGGGAAAATTAAGCGACGAAATGTAAAGGTCCAGGCGAAACTTCCTGCCTCCAGGGAATTATGGGAAAGGGATCCAAAAACCAAGGCCTTGCGCCGCGAGATAAGACAGGCCCAACAAGAGGCTGAATAGCTACGGGAACAAATGATCCCTCGAGAGAAATATGAGGAGCTGCAACAGGAGGTTGAGCAGAGGATTCCTCGAGAAAAATATGAAGAGCTGCAGCAGGAAGTTGAGCAGAGGATTCCTCGAGAAAAATACGAAGAATTGCAGCAGAGGGCTGAGCAGTTAGAGGAACAAAGGATCCCTCTGGAAAAACATGAAGAACTGCAACAGCAGCTGCGAAACATGAGTGAATCGGAGAGTCAGGCTTTTGAAGGATGGCAGAAGGAACAGGAAAAGCTTGCTAAGGTAACACGTCGACTAGATGCTGTTATTAAACAATTGGACACTGTATGTTCGTTGTATGATGATGTTTTGACTTGCAGGGCCCCCGCGAAGAATTATGCTTTATTCCTCCTTGAAAGATACTTAAGATTGAAAATAAAAGCTGTCAGGGCAGGTGCCCCCATTCAGATTAACACTGTTAATGATTTTATTGATTGTTGCAAACATTATGGGGTTAAGGTCCAACGATTATTATGCGAATTTTATTTGCACAATATGGTGCTTGAGCAGGAAACTGATCTAAACCCTGGCCCCTTTGTGGGGGATATACAGCTGCAAGCCTTTGTTTCATTCGGGGTCAACCAGTTAAAATGGCTCAGGGCTTATAATGCCTTTCAGAGGCAGGAGCACAGCCTAGATCTATGGGTCAGGGCTGAGCCTCAAGATCCAGTTCGCCTATGGCAATCACATAAAAGCCTTATGAGAAACCCTGGCGTTATAAAACTACTAGGACCCATGCATGAGGAGTTGATCCGAAATAGCTTAGAATACTTCCTGGTTATTAAAGATTCCGCCTTGGAGGCTGCCAAATTCCGTTATCGGATTTCCACCCCAAGCATCCAGCTCAGGGAGCCCTTCAGATATGAGAACTTTGAGCTGGCTGCTGAACGATTGCCTTTTTATGGCCAGTGTATTCTGCAAGCTGGACCATCATGGTTAGGATATCGGTTCCGTAGCCCAATTATCTGGCACCCTGCACCGGGGTACCAGGCCTTGTATGATATGCCTGCAGATCAGTTGCATTATTTCTTTGATAATCTGGTTGCCTATCATGGTTGCAGACCCCCTCATGAAGTACCCTCTCCAGCCTATTCTCTTACTGCTCTCCATGTTAATTATAACGTTTTCATGAGGCCATGAAACAGAGTAAGTCGGGGGGTGTGTAGAGCATTGGGAAGGTATGTTTTAATAAATAATTTAGTGATGTTTTAAGCAATAGTTGTAATCTTTTCTTTATTATAAAGTAGGGAAAATGCAACGAGAACGAGTCTAAAATGATCCAATCACTAACAGTTGTCTTCTCTACGCAGGAAAAGGTAAAAGCAGGAAGGCGCAATGCAAAACGAGGATTTGATGAGAAGATAACGGCTGTCCCTCCAATTCTAAATAAGGTTCAGACCAGGTCGAGTAAATCAAGGAAGATCAGTCCGGAATGAGATGAAGGACTGCCAGTTCGGAAATACAGGCCGAGTAAAGGAAAGCGTTAACAGTTTAGCGGATCCCTCAGGATCTTCGATCTTGAGGGATCGCTACGATCAATCGTTTTGTCGACCGGTGAACTCCGCCGTTAATTGTATAAAAGGAGGGTAGCATTGGAAACTAGGGGATTACTTTTGGTATCTTTAACTTTCTGTCATGAATTTTATTGTCAGTTGAACTCAGACTATTGAGTCTCTCTGAGACCTAGTTTTGTACTCTCATTGATGCGTTAATATAATATCTTGGCGTTAATTTCTCCGTGCGTCTGAAGTAGTTTACGGCAGTGCGCCATTGGAAGCTTTGGGCCCGGCTCCAACGGACACTGGCTGATTGTACCATTACAATTCTGCTTTGTGTGGTTTGTTTCTCATAATCTGTTATGGTTGCATGTTGTTTCATATTTATTCATCTGTAGCTTTCCTGTTATAAATCTCTGTAACAAGTTCATATCATACTTTCAGGATTCTTCGCATACTGTTGATCCGAATTGTTTGCATCAATTATAGAATTCATAAGTAGAATATTTCAGCTACAGGTGATTGGGGTTAATGGATTGTTGGTGACTATTGCAGATCGTGTACATATGATTGACGTTTCCTGTCTTTAATAATTTGCTGTTCCATTTGATTAAGCTGCAAACCTGTATAAATGATTGCTTTCCTTTTTGTATGTAAGTGTGTGCCAAGGATTGGAAGTGTTGACCTCGCGAGACTTAGTTTCTTTACTGCCGTTCCATTTACTGCCGTTCCTTTTATTGCTGTTCCATTTCTGAAGTTGCTGTTTCATTCTGTTTTATTGCTGTTCCTTTCGCTTGCGTTTATTGAAGTGGCATGAGAGGAGGTTCAAGACTGTTGTGAGATACAGCAGACGCTATAATGCTCCCAGATCATGATCCATACTCCTTCATCAGTTTCTAGGGGGATAGGTTACTAATTCCATACCCTCGACCGACGGAGTTGCTGCGTGTGTGATTTCTTTATGCAAAAGTAATTTAGCATTAGCATCCGTTTACTCTTGTATTCTTTAGATCTATACTACGAAGCATTATCCTGACAAATAGCCTCAAATTAAGATGTCCTTTACAATAACAAAACGCTCCCGGATTGACTTGTAATGTGAGATAACTAGAGGTGAAAAAGACCCTTGTTACAGCTTCACATTTTGGCGCCGTTGCCGGGGATCGAACCCGGGTCACCCGCGTGACAGGCGGGAATACTTACCACTAGACAAAGAAGCAAAAAAAATGTATAAGAAAACAAGCATGCAAGAAAACTGACTAAAAGAAAACACTACTCCTACTCCTACACTAATGATGCATGGGCTTGATCACATGAAGTGATATTTCCAATGCAGCCACCGGCACATTGGTTGACCCATGTTGGTGAAGGCTTGGTCAATGAGAAACATAGTTGTGCAAATCAACAAACAAGAAAGATATAACAATGGAGACAACCACACTTCATGTTTGACAGTGCCCACAGGACATAAGTGAGTGCATGTGCATGACGAGCAGTCCGTGGATTTATCATGGTGTTGCATGACACCGCATGCAACTTTGAAGCACAAGCACACTCTTGATTGAGACATGCAAGAAAATGAAAGAAACAAAGATATCTAGCATCGTACATGTGTGCTTGCAATGTAAGATTTCTCCAATGCATGAGTGATGGGATCGTGCAATTTGAGTGGAGGAAGTGTGATCTGTGTGTGAGATGGATCTTCAATGCATAAGATGAGTGATGAGGAGCCTTGGGTGATTGAACAGTTTCATGATCAGAAGTGAGACTAACCCCGAGAGAGCAAGGGCCTGACATAACCATCAGCTCGTGCTGAAGTGCCTTGACAGTGTTGGGTGTTTCAACTTCATCATCAGATAGATCATCATAAAACAGTGGCTTAAAGATCAACTGTGATAGATTCATGATCATGATTAAATATGGAAACAAATGGATCACGACTGCCACGATAAAAAAAATCAATGATTTCATTGGCATCCTCATGATCAGATGAATCAAACAGAGGGGTAGATGAAAAGTGGACAAGCTCATTCTCTATGTTTCCATAAAATATAGGTGAAAGATTAAGTGGATTTTCAATGAATAGCTTATCCTCTCCATTATCGAATGATGGACCAACATCCAGTGAGTCTTGCAAGTGATCAACAATGGGTGCATCTATGGATGAAGACACAAATGCGAAATCATGGATAGCTGGTTCACCAAAGATGTTAGGAAAGAATGGAGGGGGCTCAGTTGGAAGGGAGTCCTCCTTCACCAAGTGCTGATGCTCAAGCTCCCACTCCTACTCTTCATGAATGACAACGCATGTTGGTTATGCAACACCAACTCCGTCGATGGGTTGTTCCTCGTTCACAACAAGTGAAGAGTCTAGAATGGATGAACACAAGACAATATCGTTTGGAGGAACACTTGAGTGAGAAGACGAAGGTTGTATAACATAATGTATATGAGAACTTGAAGGACTCACAACCAAATCTACATGAAAATTGAGTGAAGTGATGTTGGGAGAATGTGAAATATGAACACGTATGTGAGCATTATCTTCAACATCACTAAGTAGTGGTGGAGCTATTGAATGAGAGGAAGGTAGACAATCAGTTGAGATAATGACCGTATCCACATGAGATTGCACAACTCCATCAATGAATAATGTTGAGCAAGGCTTGATCTCAAGCTTCTTCTTGGGACGGAAATATTTCTTAAGGAAATGCTTGAATAGATCCCAAAGATAGGAAAATTTCATTTGGCTCCTTGAAGTTTGAAACTGCAAGTCACGGAAGCACTGCCAAAAATCAATAATCGATTCATGAGGAGACTTTCATTGTTTTAACAATTTTTAGTCAAGATGGTATGGATCGAAATGATAGAAAGTGTCTTCAATGAGATCACAGAAATGCTGAAGTGAGTGCACGTTGTTAGCCGATAGGCTGAGTAGCCAATGACGTGGAGATTCACAAAGTGTGTTTGCAAGCAACAAGCTGGCCTGTTTGTCAAAACACCCATCTTCCTCATGAAGCATGGAAATAAAGTCATGTAAGTACTCAGGCCAAGCCACTTCGCCTTCACCATCATACATGTAAGTGGACAAGAGATCAAAAAAAGACCATGTGACGGAGACATCTTCATGATTCAAAAAACATCACGGAGGGAGAAGAGTGCAAGAATGCATGAAAGGTATGCAAAGGTTCAAAACTAGATGAGAAGGCACAACCTATCATCTAGCCCTCCTTCTAGTGCCAGAAATGTTGATGGTGCTAGACCCACCAACATGTCAAGGGGATCTCCCTAGTAAGAAGTCCCAATTAGACCTCAAACTGTTTGGTGTAGGAGTCCCAACAGTGGGTCGTAAAGCAATGCCTTGATCACGATGTCGCATAGAGGCAAGTAAGATAACTCTACCAGTAGCAAGGGTGTGACCGCTGTAGTGAGTCAAGGAAATTATATGAGAGTTTTCTAACATAGGTGGGCTGAGATGACTGTGCCCCTTGGCAACCTATAAGTGTACTCAACTGGGAAGGGAACACACAAGCAAAGATGCATAACAAGCTGGAAAGAAGGCCAGTTCAACAATCCAAGACACATCTGCAACAAGATTCATATAATTTCATACAAAAGTGTTCATACACAACTACATAAGTTAAACAACATACATTGCTACAGCAACCGGAACACTCCAACTACAATAACAACATATGCATGAAAACTTATTGGCACTTATTATATAAAGAAGTGTAAGTTCTAATCATACAATACATCCATGTAAACCTGCTAGCCCCAACAGTGGAATGTTACAGCCACATCCACCTGCTCCAAAAAGATGAATTAGCTCTGTGTAGTGGAGAAGCCAAGGTGCACTACAATGTTGTCCAAGCTCTTTCCAAGATAGTCTTATCAAAAGCTTGGCTGACCAAAAGCCTATACAATGAGTTATGAGGGACTATTTATAGCAAAGGGTGGGGTGGCCCTTGACATTCCCCTTTGTGACTGTTCAGCTACCCTCATGACTCTTCACCTACTCTATGACTGCTACATCCACTATTGACACTTGAGTTACACTTGACATGACTCAACATTACAATGCACATGTACCCACACTAACAAAATGGCTTGAGCAAGACAAACTAGACATCACTTTGGCTTAGACAATTATAGAAGTCCAACTGATCAACATCCTCATGCTGATCAACAGTAACATATTGATGCCAAGTTCTATAGAACCTGATAGTGTCTGTGTGTTTCGCAGTGACATCCGTCTGAAACCTGACCTTTGCCTCCATAGCATCTAGGTACACTACTTGGGCTCCTCTATCTAAGTCATCTGAAAGCATGCACATCATTGTCATCAATGTGGCCAGACCAACAACATACTTTTGCATGATGTCTACACTGATAGGAAAGTCTAGCCTGGTGGCGATGCGCATCAACTCATCGAAGTACGAGTCAAGCTCTAGTCGGACCTGCTTCTTTGTCTTCGCCTGGGTGAGAGTCCCTAGTGATGGAATCACATGTGTGTGCACCACAACATCCATGCTCTTGAATACTCATGCATGGGAAGCCTACATGCTAGTGATGAGTTGCAGGAGGTCCTCGTAGTTCCAGATCTGTCTCCTCATGCGTGATTTCAGCTTGACCGCATTGGCCCTCATCATCTTAGGCAAGTGAAGTGGGCCTCCCTTGTACTTCATCGTCCATGTTTTCATGTCATCAACAATAGCATGCACATTCATCAAGATGCATGCTCTTCTAGCACATCATTGCTGCCATCCGTTGAGATGGATGACTGCCTTATGCACGGTACCAAACTTGGAGTATAATGCTCGCATAACTGTGTCAAGGGACAATACTTCATCTAGTATTTCCTTTTTCAGTTCAACTCGGGGAAACATTGTCACCAAGTCTCCTCCTTGCTTGACCATTTGTAGTTCCTTTTCCATTCGCTCATTCTCAGCTATTAGGAAGTGAACACTTGAGCTAGTGGCTTCGACATACACTCTAGTTGCATCGGCCAAGGAAACTGGATGTTTGTGCACATCAATCATGATCACTCATTCTTCAACTTGCACAAGAGATGTTTTATCCTTCAGAGTTGACACTCTACGAGACTGCACAACTCTATGTTGGGATTCATCAAATGAGATGTTGTGCATCTCTTCTTCCATCTGGTCACCAAGGATCTCAATGCCTCCTTGGTCATCCGAGACCTGCTCATCATCTGGATGCATTAAAGTGGGTGAGTCCACCTCTTTGTGGTGAGGCATGAGGTCGGTGTCATGTTCTAACTCTTCCTTCTTCATGTTTGCATCCAGCTATTGAAGTGCTTGTTCTACCTCATGAGGGAAGTCTTCCCGCTACATTGGTTCACCCTTTTTGCCTGATTCCAGTAGTTTAGATGAATCAACTACTTGTATGGGCGCTGCTTCGTCTGTTTGCACATGTTGCGCCCCTTGCTATATCTGCTTCTATTGTGCTTCCCTCTCCTATTTGCAAAACTCTTGTTCCTTTCGGAGTTTCTCCCTTAGCTCATGAAACTCCTTCTCTTCTTATACTTCTACCGTCACGCGATTCGCTTGTTGTGCTACTGCCTCTTTGCCTCTATATCCATAGCTAATTTCTCTACAAGTGGATCTTCTTGAAACTTTCAGCTTTGTTCCTCCACCATGTGGTTGATATTATTCCTCTTCCCTTTATCACGCACTCATATGCTTGGCTTTGCTGCCACTACTGCTACTGCTGCTAGTGATGGTGCTCTATGTGATGCTACTTCACGCTGCTTCGCTAACCACTCCACAGCGAAGCTGACTGGTTCATTGGGTCTGGAGAAATTGTAGCAATATCTCCATGGGTCCTCCTTAGCACAATGAAATACCCCGTGGATCAAGTTGAACTGAACTCTCATGCAGTGCTATTTCACAATGCATTGTGGTCATATGGATTGTAACTTTAAAGGTCGAATGGGTACTTCTTCATCAGTTCTACTTCAACATCCACTTGCTTGATAATTCGAATCTCATATAACCCAATCCACAATGGAAGAGTGGGCCAAGGTGCCTTCTTCTTCTGATGCAATCTAGTTGTCAATCCTATCAAGATGTGATAGGCTACTTCCTGCATGACAAGTACATCCAAGGAAAAATTTGGCAAAACACGCAGAGGCTTCTCCACACTGAACATTCAAATGAAAGTGCCAGATAGTGAGGCATACGAATATGTAATGCCTATCAGTGCCTCCATTGCTTCCTTTGACATGTAGGGTGGATCCTGTTTGAATATCATCTTGTACACAGGGGTGAAAAAATGATCGAACAACCATGTGATTACTCCTTTCAAGCTGCATTCAGATAACAATTTGAAATATGTGTTCACATCAGTCTCCGCAGGTGACCATAGCCACTCCGAGCCCGAGAACTCTTGTCAAGCACATACTGCATCTAAGATGTAGGCAGACATGTAAATATCTGCATGCATACCTCAGGGTGACTGTTCAGCCTTCGTTGCTTGTTCCTTCAGCTGATGAACCAGTATGCCAGACCAGTTACATGGTTTTCCTTCTCTAACCAATTGGTCCAGAGCAACCGTCCAACTTTGTGGGAAGGTTTCTATTCTTTCTTGGCCATATAGTCGACAAGAAAATATAATCAAGGATTGGTATGCCTTCCTCAGTATATTTTTCTTGTAGACCTAGTTGGATGTCAACCTGAATCAAGCTGACTCCTTTACCCAATGCTTTAGAATGTCTGTGGAGTTACCACTGCTATTGGGTAAGCTGAATGGAGTCTCCATGATAGTCACAGGCTCTAACATCTGATAAATCTCATCATAATCTCATTCCTAGAAGGTTGCAAGCTTCATCCCACTTACACTACTCAAGGTAATCGTCTTGGGATCATTGTGAGAGACGATCTAGTGTATCATGATCGTGCATGGGAACACAGGAGATGCAATCTGGTACAAGCTGGACTTGTGAATGTGCACGTACACGTGATGGTCTTCGAGGTGTTCCCCAAGAGTTCCTGTGAATGTTTCATTTACCTCTTGCCAGTTCAGTTTGATGTCCTTGTCTAGTTACAACTTTATATCTTCATAGATCGGAAGACTAGAGGACACTTTCTCAACTACTACTCCATCTGCATTCCCATTAGTGTCCTAAGATCATGTTCTCTTAGAATCCATTGAGACAGCTGAACACATAAAAGATTTGGAGACAAGCAACATGCATGGCAAGAAATCTGTCAGTGAAAACAAAGCAACTTCATGGAATGACACAACACATACCTGAGAAATTGATGGGCAAGATTGCGCAATTTCTTCCAGGAGGCTAGGTGACTGGCTGCAGAACTATGCAAAAGGTAGTTTGGGCTATCTGGGAGGTAGGACTGGCTACTAGATATGCGCAAAGTGGAATCCAGACTAGTTGTTGGCTGTTGGGATTGCGCAATGCGCAATTCCAGCTGGGAGTGACTGCAGGTGCAGGGACTGCATTGCACAATTTTTTGGGCCATTAATCACTACCCCTTAGAAATGTGAAAAAACGTCTTGGAGGGCAGTGTTGGGTAGAAGTGTTCATTTCTGAAGAGGAAGGAAGAGCCTTCCTTCCCGAGATTGCATAATGCAGTCTCAGTGAAGGTAGAGTCTAGTCCGAGGTTGGCCCAACTCGCTGACAGGAAACCAAATGAAAATATGACAGTGAATGCATGGCGACACTAAGTGAAAGGAGAAAGGATTGACAGTGCAAGAAAACATGAATGAAATATTCAACAAACAAATCAACATGCATGTGGGTGAAGTGGTTCGCTGGTTCGATGAATGTTCGTGCAAAACAATTCCATGCATGCGACAACAGTGAGATAGCAATGAAAACTAAAACATAGCTAGGACAAGCTAGTATACATGCAAATGACAACAAGAGTTCAAATAAATCAAGCAAACAATACTCACACAAGAAAATACACAAAAAGAGACAAAAATGTTGAAAATGACAAGTTGAGGCCACTTACCCATGAATATGTCGAAGAGTCCTCAATGTGATGTGGGATGTCAGAGCTCCAAGATCAATGTGAAAGAATGAGCTCTCATGTGTTAAATAAATAACTTTCGGCTCATGACATGCATGCCACAAATCTAGGAAAAAGCGACACTTTGAGGGAAGTTTCTAAAGCAACTTTGCATGTAACCCCCGACTGCTAAAAATAGTTCCCTGAATCATGGGAAGAGCAAGTCATACATGCATGCAAGTCAAGTTTCCTTGGTCTCGGGTGGAACTCGTCAACCAAACTGCTCATGCATGCAACTGCTCAATTGCTTGAGAAAAATGTGCATTTCGGGCTGGGAGTTGGGCTAGCTGCCTAGGAGGTTTGCAAAATTTCTGGGTAGAGCAGCTGACTACTGCCTAGAGTTGCGCAAATTCTGGGCTGAGCAGCGATGCTGGGTAAATTTGCGCAATCACCGCTGGAGTGTTGGATGGCAGAATTGTGCAATTCTGTAGCCCAGTAGGCTGCCAGATAGAATTGCACAATTTCTCGAGGGAAGGTTGGTTGCCCTCCAGAAATGCGCAATTTTCTTGGGGAAGTTGTTCAGCCTCCAGCTTGACCAAGTCCAGGTGAATAGCCTGTGAGGGGAATGCATCAAGATGTGCTAGAGAGGCTTCCTTTGTGCAAGAAAACACCAAATCTTATGTACTTGATGAAGCAAGACAAGTTGTTGTGAAAGGTTGGTAGGGAGGCTCCATAATGGGCTAAGGAAAAATTTTGGAGGGTGGTTGTAGCCGCTACAACAGATGGGATGAGGTGGGTGGCCTCTAAAAGCCATTGATGAGTTTTGATTGATGTGTTATATGAGATCCCACATTCATTCTTGGAATATGGCACAAGGGGATTGGCTGAAGAGAGACTTGGCTCATCCAATGTATGGCTGGGTGGAATGTGGTAGTCCCATCTTCAGTTGGTTCATTGCATTTATTAATGAAAAAATTCATTCCCTTGATGTTCATGTGATATATAATATATATATATATATATATATATATATATATATATATATATATATATATATATATATATCTATTGATGGATGATATGTTTATTGTATTTATGTTCCTATTGTGTTGTTTATATGCCCATTTACCTCGGTGTTACATGAAAAGTGGAAGGAGGATGAGAAGATGGATTAGAAATTTGATGTGCAAACTTCCCAACTTTATTATTATCGCAAGGAGGCACCCTCATCGAAACTGGAAAAGGAGGAGGATAAGGAACAAAAGGAATAGTGGGTTCCTCCTCTAAAATTAGGGGTGTATCTTTGTTTAAAAGAGTTAGGGAAGAAGAAAAATCATGTTATCACAATAAAATTTTCTTTTTATTTTTTTTAGACAATGCTAATAGTTGCAGTGTGAACATTTAAATTGTAATAAATAGGGAAAACTTATTGTAGGTTTTAACCCCATACAGAAATTACCTGCATACGAATTCTAAAACACATAAAATAAACAATGCGAGAGCATAACACATAAAACACACATACACAGAGATTTTCCCATGGATCCCAAAACTGGGACTACCAGCTTGATTTTTCATTATGTTCCTTTCAATGTTATAATACATATTTATACATGCTGAAGCATCCAATACCATGGACCGAAAACCATCACATCCAACACCATGGACCGAAAACCATCGCATCCAAAAACATGTGTGAAAATCATGCATAAAACCATAGGTGGGTCCTCCCATCCTAACATAGGGTCCAAAACCAAAATTTTCTAGGGCACTGCCCCTAACCCCATAAAGTGGGGTTATGGGTATGCCTCAAACTCCCTGTGACCCCCCCTGCTACACAATCAGCGCAATGAAGGGGGGCTCCGCCCTCCCTCTAACCCCCCGGTTAACTACATGGGCTAGTCATGGAAAGAATATAACACAACCCAACATTCTCCCACTTGTTGTTTTCTTTCCACAGGGGGCCACAAGAGAGCTTAGTCATTTTTCTAGCCCTGAAATGCCCATTGTCTCTCTACACCAAGAGAACTTCTCAGAGCTCACAGATTTTGTCAATGCATCTGCAGTATTCTTCAAAGTGTCGACCTTTACTAGCAACACCTTTTTATCTTCTGTCATATCCATCACAAAGTGATATTGAACATCAATGTGCTATGTCTTTGAATGATATGCGGGGTTCTTTGCCAAGAAAATTGTACTTTGGTTGTCACAGTATATCGTTATAGCTCCCTATACTAACCCCATGCTTGAACACGATCTCTGCAACCAAACTGCTTCCTTGCTTGCATGAGTGGCTGCTATGTATTCTGCCTCTGTAGTTGATAGTGCCACTATAGATTTTTTCTTACTCATCCAACTGACTGCACCTCCAAATAGGTTAAACACATACCCGCTTGTAGATCTTCTCTGATCCAGATCTCCAACCCAGTCTGCATCAACAAAGACACGAATATCCAACATTCTGTCCAATCCTGATCTTCCTTGGTAGCACAAACCATAATCACTAGTGCCACACAAATACTTGAAAATCCACTTCACTACTGTCCAGTGCTCCTTCTCTGGTTTTGACATAAACCTGCTCAATACTCCCACTGCATGTGCAATGTCTGGTCTAGTACAGAACATTGCATACATCAAGCTACCGACTGCACTTGCATATGGAACATGGGACATGTCCTTTTCCTCTTCTTGTGTCTTGCGACACTATTCAACATATAAACTCACACCTACAGGAATAGGAACCTTCGCCGGTTTACTATCCTGCATATTAAACCTCTGTAGTATTGTCTCGACATACTTCCTCTGGTTTAACCAGAGCTTCCTCTTTCCCCGATCTCTTTTAGTTTCCATGGCCAAAATATAGTTTGCAAAACCAAGATCTTTCATGTCGAATTGTGAGGACAATTGGGTCTTCAAATCCTGGATAATTTCTTTGTCATTTCCAAGTAGCAACATATCATCCACATACAAGACCAGAGAAATAACATAGTCACCAATTAATTTAAAATACACACAGTGATTTTCTTTGCTTCTGGTGAAGCCAAGTCCCCGTATAAATGTATCAAATTTCTGATACCACATCCTTGGTGACTATTTTAACCCATACAGAGACTTCTTTAACTTGCATACCAGTTCTTTCTTACCCTTCACTGCAAAGCCTTCAAGTTGCTTCATGTATATTTCCTCTTCCAGATCCTCGTGAAGAAATGTTGTCTTCACATTCATCTGTTCTACCTCAAAATCACAAGCAACAACAACAGATAAAAGTAATCTAATAGAAGTTACCTTGGCAACAAGAGAAAAAATATCACCAAAATAAATTCCCAGCACCTGGGAATAACCTTTTGCTACCAACCAAGCTTTGTATTTCTCCACCTTTACTTCTACATTTGTCTTCTTCTTGAACACCCATTTTCTGCCAATGGGTTTCCTTCCAGCCGGCAACTCCACCAAATCCCAAGCCTCATTTTTGTGCAAAGATGCCATTTCATCAACCATGGCCTCTTTCTAGAGTTTTCCATCCTCTGAATCTACTACTTCCTTCACAGTTCTGGGATCATCGTCAGTAATATATAAAGTAAAATTTTAACAGAAAGCAGATGGACTATACCTTTCTGGTTACCTTCTTTCTCAAATTGATCTTCTCACACCCAGAGTTTGTGGCTCTTCATCTTTTGATTCCTCCTCTGCTGTAGAGTCTGATTCTTCCTCCTTAAGCTCAAACTCTATCTTCTTAGGTTCCTTTGGTTGGACTTCATGTTTAATAACATGTTTCACCTCTCTAAACACCACATCTCAGCTATACACAACCTTCCTTGTTACTGGGTTTCAAAGCTTATAACCCTTTAAACCATCCTTATACCCAATAAAGATGCACTTTTCAGATTTACTATCCAACTTGGTTCTTTTCTCCTTTGGAACATGTACGTATGCATCACATCCAAATACCCTTAGATGTGAAAGAGAGGGTTTCTTACCAGTCCAGTGAAGTCTTATCCTCCAACATTGATGAAGGTGACCTATTGACTAGGTAACATGCAGTATCCACCGCCTCTGCCCAGAATTCTTGTCCTAACCTAGCACCACTAAGCATGCTTCTTGTCCTTTCCATCAACGTCTTGTTCATTATTTTTGCAACTCCATTTTGCTGAGGTGTATATGGAGTAGTCTTCTGCCATGATATACCACACTTCTTACATAATTCTTCAAATTCCTTGCTGCAAAACTCTCCACCATTATCTGTCCTCAACACCTTTATCTTCTTCTCTGTCTGGTTCTCCACCAAAGCCTTAAATTCTTTAAACTTGTCAAAGACTTCAGATTTCTTCTTAAGGAAATATATCCATGTATTCCTTGAGAAGTCATCTATAAATGATACATAGTACACAGACTTACCCAGTGATGGAACCTTCATAGGTCCAAACACATCACTGTGCACAAGCTCTAATATTTGTTTCGCCCTCTTACCACTAGAGGGGAAACTCACCCGATTCTACTTCCCATATACACAATTTTCATAGAAATCAAAATCCATAGAGCTATTACTCATATCTTCTACCATACCTTTACCATGAAGTATTTGAAGGCCCATCTCTCCAATATGTCCAAGCCTTTGATGCCATAGCATGCTCTTCTCTCCAGACACCACTAGATTTTCTGCTCCACTTTCAGGAACCATAGAACTATTTTCACCCATCAATAACAGTGCTACCTTGCAGCTTGTACAGAGTTCCAATCCAAACTCCCCACATCAATACCAGTGCTCCCCGAACCATTTTGCAGGTATCCTTCTCGAACCCTATTTTTACACCTGCATCATCCATCTTGCTTACAGAAGTCAGATTTTTGGCTAATGTAGGAATATGTAGAACACTTGGAAGCATTCTAACCCTTCCATCTTGCAACTTTAACTTTACTTTTCTGCAACCAATGATTCTAGCCTTCCTATCATCCCCCAAGAAGACATCACCACCATCATATTTCTCGTACTTGCAAAACCACTATCTATGGTGAGTGAAGTGAAAGGATGCACCTGAGTCAATCAACCATGCCTCATGATCTACATGTGTACTTGAAGAAGCCAAGTACACATCCCCAGCTTCATCTGAGGTGGTTTTCACCTCTGCAGAAGGAGCCTCATCAGATCCCTTTCCTTTGTCAAGATCTTTAAATTTACAGTCCCTTTTGAAGCGGCCTTCCTTTCCACATTTCCAGCACACCACCTTTATAGGTTTTCCTGGAGATTTAGATCTCCCTCTAGATTTAGATCTCCCACTTGATGACTTATTTTTGTCTCTGTTCTAGGACCGTCCTCGTACAGACAATGCATCACCATTTTGGCTCTCCATTTTTTTCCATCTCATCTCCTCCGTCAGCAAGTTTGAGATTATTTCATCAAACTGCAAGGTAGTTGCATTGCTACCTATTTCAATAACCAGACTATCCCACGAATCTGGTAGAGAACACAACAAACTGATGCACTTATCTTCATCTGAAATTTTAATATCAACAGATGCTAACTGACTTACCATAGTATTAAATGTGTTCATATGCTCTGTCACCGAGTCTCCATTTTTCGTCCCCAAGTTATACAACTTTTTCTGCAAGAACAGTTTATTCACCAGAGATTTAGATTGGTACAAAGTCCCTAACTTGTCCCACAAAGCCTTCGACGTAGCTTTCCCTGATACATTCAACAGTACTGAATCTGAGACACACAATCGTATTGTGCTCTTTTCCTTTCGATCCAAATTCTTCCATTCTTCATCAGACACTCTTGTTGGTTTAGTACCTTGATCTACCACGATCCACTGATCTTTATCTACCAACAGATTCTCCATCTTGAGTTTCCACAACTGAAAACTCTGACCATTAAATTTATCTATGTCTATCTTTCCACTGCTCGCCATCTTCTTTCACCACCAAAATCGATCTTGCAGATCTCCCATTGAACAGGGTCTACCAGAGGCTTGAGCAAAATCCCTCAACAATAAAGGCATCCCCTTGAAGCCAATACAACTTTGATACCAAATGTAGGTTTTAACCCCATACAAAAATTACCTGCATACGAATTCTAAAACACATAAAATAAACAATGCGAGAGCATAACACATAAAACACATATACACAGAGATTTTCCCTTGGATCCCAAAACCGGGACTACCATCTTGATTTTTCATTATGTTCCTTTCAATGTTATAATACATATTTATACATGCTGAACCATCCTATACCATGGACTGAAAACCATCGTGTCCAATAACATGGACTGCGAACCATCACATCTAAAAACATGTGCGAAAATCATTCACAAAACCATAGTTGGGTTCGCCCATCCTAACATAGGGTCCAAAACCAAAATTTTCTAGGGTGCTGCCCCAGACCCCATAAAGTGGGGTTACGTGTACGCCTCAAACCCCCTGTGACCCCCCCTACTGCACAATCGGTGCAACGAAGGGTGGCTCCACCCTCCCTCTAACCCCCCGGTTAACTTCGTGGGCTAGTTGTGGAAAGAATATAACACAACCCAACATTTATGATAGCGGGGATATTAACGTTTTTGGTAATTTCGATAATTTTGTCAGAACAATAATGTTATCACATTTTTTTACTATGTAATTTTTAAAAAATGCTGACAATGGGAGTGTTAGAGAAAATTTGTAATAAAAAGTTTTAAAATGCTAACAATGGGAGTGTCAGCGTTATTTGTGATAAACAAGTTTAAACTCTAATAGTTGGAAAATTAGTGCCAAATGCAAAATTCAAACTTTGTCATGACCAAAGAATAGTTCCAATGGAATAGCATGTTTAATCTCAAGTGTTTTCTCGATGGTGGAAGTTATGAAACAAGCTCAGCAGTCAAAGGGAAAAGGTGCCAAAACATGTTTGTTTTTACTTCACAAAAAACTCTATTTTTTAAACTATTTTTCCGATAAAAGGTAGTAAATTAGGGAGACGTTTCCGAATATACGGAAATATACTTTCCAAATAAGAAAGAGGTTTTTTTCGAAAAACACCCATTTAGAGAAACCTGTCTTAGTTTTCTAACATCTCTCACTTTGTTGTATTTTATAAGGGATCATTGGACCTATTTTTTAGGATTTCGTGAGGAAAAAGCTAATGGACAATTCTTGACTTGGATGCCACCTCACCAAATTCGACTTGTTGATCCTTATCTCGAGCCATGACTCCAAAAACAACATGCTATTTAGATATAGATAGTATTAGGAAGTTTTCTATATGCACGTATTTGATAAAGTATGTGATTATTTAGATTTTGTAATTAAGTTTGAAACTATAGTCCCGTGATTAGTTTATGTAATGTCTGTAAGGACAATTTCTGAATAATCAAGAAGGGTTGGCTTATATTGGAAAAACACTTATAGTCTAAATATATTTGAGAAATATTGAATGTATTCACATTGTTTAATGAGAAATTAGTAGGAAATTCATGTGTTACTTCTCCCTGTTAGGTTTTCTCTGTTATATAATTATTTTCTTCAATGTCTGAGAATGTTAGTTTATTAGATTAGATTTCTTTGATGCTCCTCTCTAGAAATTATCAACAATTAATATTTGCTATTCTAGTCACCTATAAACTTTGTTTTCCTCCAGTATTCTTTCTTCCAAATATCCTAAACAGTCAAAGGACTTGTCACTTTCATGCTTTGTAGAACCTACTCATTGGAGTTGTGATCTCATTTGTTTAATAGTTTGACTCCATGCCCAATGGGTTTGAATATCACCCAACCAATTTCATCCATAGATCTAAATCTGGCCACTTGAACTCAATTGTAGAAAAACTTCTACTACAGTGACCATATAGTAGTTGAGTTTTATGGAGAGATCCATCTCTAGGTTGAAGGGCCAACTTTCAAACTAAAAGAGTTCTGAGGTAACCTTAGGGTTTTTCCCTGGAGCCAGGGTTTTCCCTAAGTGATAACATTTTGGCACCGTTGTCAGAGAGGTGAAATTTCATGTCAAATCATCCTTGGGAGGAAAGAGAAAGATCAAATCTGCTCCCTGATGGTGAACAAAGGACAAACACAGAAATGTTGTGCATCATTCACTTAGCAGCTCCATTCTCAACTAAATCTAGAGCTCAAAACTTCCATGACGACTCCACCAGTTGAAGACTTAGTTTTCTGAAGAACTATTTGGCGACTACACTGTCTTGAGATGGATCCACAATATGAAAGGTATGCTCCTATGAATTGTTCTCATATTACTAGCTTTCCAAATTGTATTCCTCATATAGATTAGTAGGCATATCTTCCAAGATTTAAACATGAAGAAGGAAATGATGCTGCTCTGCATCTGATTAAATTTCATATACATACACGAAAGCTAGAGGTTGAGCTGCATGAGGATTGTTTAATGAAAATGTTCATGGCTACTTTGGAGGGAAATGCACGATCTTGGTATGAAATTTTACCACCTACTAGAATTTACTCCCTTGAATATTTCTATTCAAAATTTTGTGTAAACTATAAAGAAAGATACCCTTTTATAGTGCTGGTTAAAAACTTTTGTGGAAATCTTGAAAATATTTTTTCAACCATGGGAATTGATATTGATGATGAGGATCTAATGGAGGATGAAATCAAAGAAGCCCTTTATGAATTGCCTTCTTATCATGAAGAAATTATGGAAGATAGTTGTCATGTTAATCAAGACACTTTTCAGCAAACAATAGCCTCTCTCTTGATTGAAAATGAAACTGATCAGGCTCCTTTTGTAGACAGACATGTTTCATCCCCTGAACTTGATAAAGATATGCAACAGGTTTGTCATTTTTCATGTGATCGAGACTGGGATGAAGACAATCATTCAAGTTGTCCTTCATATCATTCATCTACTGAATTTTTGTCTTATGAAGAAACTTATGAAAATCAAATCCTTGAAAATCCAATTCATTGTGGTAGTTATTCACAGTTGCAAGATCATGTGCAGGAAGTTGTTTTTCTTCATTCTTTTGAAAGTCAAAATGACAGTTCTCAAACAAGGTTACAAGAGGTTAATGAGACAAATTTAGAATTGTTTGATAACCAAAAATATAGTCTTCATTCACAAAATGTAGATGTTGCGTTTGAAGTTTCACAAGAAAGTACATAACATTTCCCTGATGTGCATGATAATACAAATGAACAGATTATTTCCTTTCATTCTGAAAATGATCTTGAGTTGGATGGAATAGGACAAGGAAAAGAAATTAAAAATGAAGGGAATGTTTGTCTTTTTGCTGATTGTCAAGAAGGGGTAGCTTTTCATGTTTTCCAAGACCCTGTGGCTAGTCTGCTAGAATCATTAGTGATGGTAGAGTTTGTTTTGTTCATCAACAGAGGGATTGGATTCAGATTCCAGTTTGAGTTGCCATTTCTTAAATTTTTCTTTCTTCTTAAAGAAAATGTGAGCAGAAATCAGTTAAGTAACCATTTACTTGCATGGTTGCATTGGGTTTTTTATTTCACCTGATTGGGCAGATACTTTTAGTAGGTTAGAGTAGGAAATGACATGCAATAAGTGTGGTTTTTTAGCAGTGAGTTTTTCAATTTCCATTTTCAGTTTATAGTGTACAATAGTGTGAGGTTTCGGCTGTAGAGTTAATTGGTTGCAAATAAGGTTGTCGATTTTAGGTAAAAGTTTGGGAGTCACCCAATGGATGAGTCAAATAGTCTATGGGGAGTTATTGCAGCCATCATTGATTGACATCATCCCTGTGGAGCCTATTGTTATCACAATAAACTTCATTTTTATTTTTTTATTTTTTTTAGAAAATGCAGACAGTTCTAGTGTCAACATTTAAATTGTAATAAATAGGGAAAATTTCTGATAGTGGGGCTATCAACGTTTTTGGTAATTTTGATAATTTTTTCAAAACAATGTTGTTATCACATTTTTTTTACCATGTAATTTTTTAAAAATGTTGACAACGGGAGTGTCAAAACAAATTTGTAATAAAAAAATTTAAAACACTCACAATGGGAGTGTCAACATTATTTGTAATAAACATGTTTAAACTCCGACAATTGGAAAATCAATGGTAAATGAAAAATTCAAACTTTTTCATGACCAAAGAATAGCGCCAATGGAATAGAATGTTTAATATCAAGTGTTTTCTCGATGGTGGAAGTTATGAAACAAGCTCAAGAGTCAAAGGGAAAAGGTGCCAAAACATGTTTGTTTTTAGTTCACAAAAAACTTTGTTTTTTAAACTGCTTTTCCTATAAAAGGCAATAAATTTAGGAGAGGTTTTTAAATATATGGAAATAGATTATCCAAATCTGAAAGAATTTTTTGTCCAGAATGGACTCACTTAGAAAAACCTCTCTCTATTTTCTTACATCTCTCATATTTTTATTTTTATTTTCGAAGGGATCACTAGACCTTATTTTTTAGAATTTCGTGAGGAAAACGTTCATGGACAGTTGTTGACTTGGATGCCACCTCACCGAATTCGACCTACGGATCCTTATCTCTAGCCACGACTCTAGAAAAAACATGGTATTTAGATGCAAATAGGATTAAAATGATTTCTATATGCACGTATTTGATAAAGTACATTATTATTTATATTTTGTAATTAAGTTTGAAACTATAATCCTATGATCAATTTATGTAATGTCTATATAGACAATTTATGACAAATGAAGAAGGGTTGGCTTTTATTGGAAAAACAATTGTATTCTAAATATATTTGAGCAATATTGAACGTATTCACAATGTTTAATGAGTATTTAGTAGTAAATTCACATGTTAGCTCTCCCTATCAATTTTTCTCTATTATATAATTGTTTTCCTCAATGTCTGAGAATGTTAGTTTATGAGATGGATTTCTTTGATGATCCTCTCTTGAAATTATCAATCATTAATAATTTTTATTCTAGTCATCTATAAACTCTTTTTTTCTTTAGTCCCCTTTCTTCCAAATCGCCCAAACAATCAAAGGACTCGTGACTTTCATGCGTTGTACAACCTGCTCATTGGATATGTGATCTCATTTGTTTAATAGCTAGAGTCCATGCCAATCATTTTGAAGATCACCCAACCAATTTCATCCATAGATCTAAATTTGGCCACCTAAACTCAATTGGAAAAAATCTTCTACTATAGTGACAATAGAGTAGTTGAGTTTTACAGAGAGATCCCTCTCTAGGTTGAAGGGCCAGATTTCAACCTAAAATAGGTTTGAGGCTACCTTAGGGTTTTTTTGCTACAACCAGGGTTTTCTGTAAGTGATAACACATCAGGTGGTTTGGAATCACTATGCAAAGATATATGAACCAACCGCTTAATATTTTGTTTCAAGAAATACCAATCCATATCTTCTTTAGGAGATTCATAAAAAAGGTGAAGAAATCGATTAAAGAAATCCTCAATAGATTCATTCGACTTCATTCTAAGTTGATTGATTATTTTATAAATATCTCATTAATCATGCCTATCGAATTCTAAATGAAGCTCCCTGATGAGATGATTAAGAGAATGAATGGAAGCAGGTGTTAGAGTGTGACACCATTGACTAACTCGACCTTCAAGGGTGAGGCATAAAACAATACAAGCCACATCTTCACAATCAATTTCATAGTATTCACAGAACTTAGGAAAAAGAGATGCATGCTCAATAATGGATGTATCACCCTCTCCATCAATCTTGAATTGAGACAAGTCATGAAGACATTCATAAGGGATTGAAAGTGCACCAGGGGATACGTTATAAAAACAACCTGAGAGTATGATTTGAGAATGATCCATTTACTATAAGAGATTTAAACATACTCAATGAGCTCATATTGTCATCTAGCACTCTTTCTAGCACCATTGTTGATGGTAGTGGAAATCCGTCAACAAAGGGGTCTCCCCGATGTGAACTCCAAATTAGACATCACATCATTTGGAATAGGATCCCTATGTAGAGTATCAACCTAGATGTTGTGTAATGTTATAAATTTTCCTTGGCTACAAAGTTCAATAGAAAAGAATAATACACAAGTATCTTCAAATCAATCAGTGAGTATACCATCTGAAATGTTTAGTTGCAGAAAGTTTCAAGGTCCTAGCAAAATAGGAGAGAAAAGTGGGCCCTTTAAAGTAATAGTACTAATCTAGAAAAGGTACAGAAGCACATACATAAGAATGAATCATTGATCAACCAATGAAATAGTTCAAAAGGAAGCAACAATTGTTAAATCAAATACAACACACTTTTAACAAGATAAGTACTAAATCCATCGAAAATAGTTCAATTTCCTTAGTATAGATGAGAAACACCATACATCGCAAAAATTCAAAGAACAATGTTACAATATTCAAGACTTATGCATGAAAATGTGTCGGCCCAACGAGCTTCTGAATTAAGTAAAAGTTCCAATTACATCAAGGCAATGGACAACACTATTCCCAATAGTGGAGCATTAGAGTGGTCACTTGCTCCTCCAAATTAACTAACTTCCTCTCTAATGCCTGGTAGGAGGAGTCAAGGTGAAAATTCCTTTTCATGTGAAATGATGGTGTATATATAACAAATGGGGTGATAATTCATCTCCCATGTAACTCTTGGACTACCCTCATGACTATTTGACTTCTTTATGACCTTTAAATTTCCACATGACTTTTCACATTACATAGATGACTCTTGGACTTCCACTTTACATTACATTTTCCAATATAGAATTTACATAATCCACAAATGATGTGGGACATGAAGACTCATAACATGACATTCCATCAATGACATGAGTTGCATGAGGACATGGAAATTTCAAGCCTTTCTTTGCTACTACTTTGTCTTCAATAAGAGATGTGAAATGGTTCATCTCCATGAAAGATATGCTTTGTTCTCCATATCCTCCCTCCAAAGGGTTTTGAATCAGATGAAGTCTTCATGCAGCCTTGATATTTAATCTTTTGTTGTAATCTGGTGTTCCTTGGTCTTCTTGTGTGATGATCATCTTATCTCTTTAGCTCCATATGTGTCTTTTAGCGTGGTCCTCCTCTCCTTTTCCTCCATCATCATCCTTTCATGATAAGACAAAGTACCTACATCTTAAAACCATTCATGACAAGCCAACATCAATCTGAAAAACCCCCTAACCTAACATATTTAATGAACTCACCTGTCAGTGCTGGAACTAGTGACCAGTTGAGTGGATGGTTAAGGGTATTAGATAGTTCTAGAGGCCAAGGTCTGGGACTAAGACTTGGTACTACGCAATGCGTAGTTCAGTATGGTTAGGTTCAGGATATTGCACAATCGAGGGAGTTAAGATCTCAATGTAGAGGCTTGAGGCTTGAACATGCCCACTACATAGTTCTGGAAGGACACATGTAATTGAGGGACTCATTCTAGAGGCTTGAGCCTTGGGACTACACAATGCGCAATTAAGGGAGGCTTGGGAAGAGGGATTGCATAGTTGAGGGACTATAGGGCTTAGGTTGGAGGCTTGAGCCTTGAGACTACACAATGCACAATTAAGGAAGGCTCGCGACGAGGGATTGCGTAGTTGAGGGACTATAGGGCTTAGGTTGGAGGCTTGAGCCTTGAGTTATCCCACTACGCAGATCTGAGAGGCAAGAAGACCAAGTGATTATGCAATTTTGTAGTTCAAGATCCCAAGGCTAAGGCTTGAGGACTGATACTACGCAATGTATAATTCACTTTGGGTCGGGGAGAGAGTTTGCGTAGTTCTGGAGCTCAGGGGATGAGTTTGAGCAGTGAGATTGCATAGTGCACAGTTCTGGAAGGTAGATACTGCACATTTCACAATGCCTAGGGACAAGGGTGCTTCTTGAGGGATAATATTGCATAATGCGTAGTTCTGGATGGGCAGAATGAGGTTGAGTAGCCTAGTCAAGGCGTTTTCCTTGTTGGACTATGTGTTGGATCAGTGAGATAAAGATGAGTAAAAGAGAGACTCTGAGCATGATCACAAACTTAGATCACTTGACAATATGACAAGGAACACTCAAAACATATGAAAAACATACATTCCTCAATGCAACAACTTTGCGATGACTCTGACCAAGTGCGACATTCAAGATACACTTTGCAATGACAGTGACGACACTTGTGTGAAAATGCTTAAAACTTTAGAATGAGATTGATACATGTTTACTTGATAAGAAAAATTCATTATCCTTTGAGACAAACTGAAACTCTACTTTACATGATGAGCGACACTTCCCATGCTAGAAGAAGATACATGTGATATGGAAAGAAATGTGCAAACAACACTTTCAATACGTGAATGATGGTGAGAGAGACATATGCTATAACAAAGATAAAATGAGAACGCGAATAATTAAACTGAAAGAAAGAAAAAGTGAAAATTTGAAAAATTCACCAAAATAGAAGAACAAACATAATTGAAAGTGATAGACTGTCAATGGACATGCACATTAACTGTAAACATAGTCTTGATGGACTACGCTAGGCTAGTTCAATATTGTGCGAAAATAATGCACTCATGAATTCATTATGGATTGAGCATGTGTGAGCATGTGACTTTGATACTTTTCCAAAAGGGATTCCAAAATATTAAGAAAGCATTACTGGCCAGGGAGTGACCACAGAACAACCGATCACAAGATCCACACTAGGATCCAAAATTCGAGTGTAGGAAATTTTTTGGAGGGTGTTGTCGCAACGACAACACTTTCACAAATTCTCAGAGATGAAATTTAGAGTTGAAGGTTTATATATACTAAAATTTGATGAATATTATTGCATCTATTTTGTAGCCATACTACAAATCATATGTGGAAATTTACCAGATAATAAAGGTTGGTTCCTACAACGAACACATGATCTCTTAAGTTTGTTTACTACTTCCATATTTCAAAATCTAGATCATTATGAAAGTGGGCCAATGAGTACCCCATGTTTTACAATTGAGGATAGGGCACACCAAGAATATTTAGATCCAAGGCCTACCTATGAGAGCCATTTTCATGGTGATCTAGTTATTTAATGAAAATAAATATTCATATATGAAGAGTGTTCAATTGATTGTGATATAAAAAGGAAGGAGATAAGAACCTATTGAGGATGTGCCTTATGAAAATAAAATGGCTATAGTTAGGTTATATCAATTCATCACCAAAATGCTAAACTAGCCAAGAGTCAAGAAAGGAAAGAAGACAAAATTTAGTATGGAAATATGAGACCCAAAGATAAGCTCTTAAATTTCTAAAGTTATGAGAATTACCTACTAGAGTGTTTTATGTCTATTCTGAGAAAGACCCAGTTAAGTTAACTATCAAGGACAATGTACTATCAGTTGCATGTGTTTTCTTATAAAGAAAACTCATGCATGTAGAAGGAATAATTCCTTGAGGATTGCGCAGTTCTGACAATGTGTGAGATCAGGAGATCATCCACTTGGTAAAACGAGTTTTTCCACTTGGTTGAAGGAGATCATCCTAGAGGAACAACGCAAGGAAATATGAGTTTGGAGGGTAGAGAGGAAGGCTTGTTAGAAGCTAGGATTTCCTGTGAGCATCTGTGAGGATTGTACTGAGAGATGGCTAGTTGTGAGAGCTAAGACTTTGTATAATTCCTATGTATTTCCACCTTGTATGATAATACAGATAGTGGGGTTTGAGCTGAGGCTTTCCCCAAAGTATTTTCATGTGTATTATGCGATTGATTCTTCTTCTTCTAGTTATATTGTTCAGCTCGATCTCTAAGCTTCTGCAAATTGATAGTAGAAGTAGGTTATAATATTCTTCTTTGATTTATATTGCATTATCGGGTTAACCTACAGTCAGATTTTCTACATAGGTCTCAGATTAGATTTGTAGAGAATTTGCAGAATTTCTACACATAGGTGGTATGGATAGTATCTTGGAAAAGAAACGCTTGTAATTGAGATATGCACTATTAAAGGGGGTGAAAGTAATAAAGAGGTAAGATAGTCATTCCTAATAATTTTACAATATAAAAAATATGGTGCTAGTGCTAGTCAGATTAACCTACTCAATAATTAGTACAATAGTAGGAAACTTGACTTCCATAACATCAAATAGATGTCACAATTCTTGTTTGGAAATCCACACAAGCTATTGTGATTTTGCAACAACAACAACACCAAAAATTATCATCTTAGAATTTCCAACAATAATACTTATCTCTCTAAGAAAAATAGAAATTAGGATCTAAGCATGCATGGAAACTTCATGATTTCTCTCCTATCAAATTGTAAATATGTTTTCTCATTTTATGAAAATAGTAAATGTTAAAAGTCATGTAAGATTCATTTGGAATATGAAAATTACATATGATTTGAATATATCGTGGGGAATTTTAAGATTCATGGGGAAGGTGAAGGGCCACCCCCCCGCCCCCCCCCCCCCCCCCATTTGTATAAATATATCCTCATACTTCCAAGGAATGGGATTTTAGCATTTAGGCATGTGTGAGCACTCTTACTCTTGGTAATTGTATATTGATTTGTTCTTAGGCTAGGAACTTATTTTGGAGATGATATGAACTTGTACCTACATTCCATTATTTAATTTTGATGTGACTTCCACACATGTACTTTCAATCACAACACTATGAATAAGAAGCTCTTCATTCTTTGCATGGATTCTCATGCATTTCATGATGGTTGTAATGGCTATCCAATACTCATATTGTGTATGCAAGTTTGGTTTTACATGGGTTATTTGTCGATGAACTAATTCATGGCTGATTACAAAAAATGTTTTATTGATCTCTGTTGTTTTATTCCTTGCACTATGCTAGTTATTAGTGGTGAACTATTTTGTAATTAGTTTATGGTTATGTTTTATGTATTAGTTGATTTTAACTAATTAACTCCTCTTAATATATACTTATTCTTATAATCGTGCTATTATATTATTGTACTTTCCATTGCAAGTGTATCAATAATGGGAAAATTTCATCTTCATTCTCTGTGTATTTTATACTCACCCACATGTTAACATCTCTTCACTTGAAAGCCAAGAGAAAACAAACATGATAGCATCCAAACCCACATACCAAATGGGAATCCTATCCCAAACGGTGTGACCTCTAATTGGGACTTCACACGAGGGAGAATCCCTTACTGTTGGCGGTACATTTTTCCCCGTTAATAACAGAACTAGTCTTATTTCCAGGTTTAGTCATAAGAAGGTCCAACTAGTTAACTTGTTGAATTCGTTGATGGGATCCTCCCATAAATTGAGTTTCATCGAACTATGCGCAAGTGGTACTCCCAGATGTTTCCCTAATTTTAAAATTATTTGTAAACATAATGTCTTTGTAATATGTTTCTATAGAATCAAAGGAATATTCAAGAAACAAAATATAAGATTTAGCTCTATTTATTTTCATACCTAAGGAAAAAGAGAATTCCACAAAAATTCGATAAAATTCTTTGGCTTATTGAATATTTGGAACACCCATATACAAGGTGTCATCCAAAAATTGTTGGTGCAATAGAGAGATGACACCACCAAATAGATGAAATTATTTTATTTTCTTCTCCTCTTACTGCTTTGAATGCCACAGTGAGATCCTCAATTGTTATAATAAATAGAAAAGGCAACATCATATCTCCTTTCTCAATAGCATAAGAGGCTAAAAAGGGGGCATTAGGTGATACATTTAGAAAAGTAGAGAACACGGATGAATAGATACGGCTATTGATCCAACAAATCTAATCAAGGTTGAAGCCAAAGGCACAAAGAATGTTGAAGAGATAGCTCCAATTCAGTTTATCAAATGTCTTAGAGAGATCATATTTTAGAATCATGCCATGTCTCTAAGAGGATTTTGAAGAGTTAATGGTTTTATGTGCAAGAATTATACCATCAAGAATTGGATGCCCTTCCACATAATGATTATGTTCAATCTCAATACTAACCCATTTTGCATATATCAAACATTCATTTTTTTCTCATCATTTCCCTTACCTTCTTCATTATACATATCATTTTCATGGTATCAGCATTGCTAAAGGAAAAGAAGGTAATTTTTAATATTTAATATTTAAGCATGTTTCCCCAAGATTTAGCATACATTTTGAATGTGATTTATCTTATCTAATTATCTGTGGGTTTCATATATGTTGTGTATTTTGTAAGATTATCAAGATGTAACTTCAATAACTAGAAGTACAGAGTAGTCCAACTACCTAAAGTAAAGAATGGTTTAACTACTAGAAATGTTGAATATTCAAGTTACTAGAAGCTACTATAGATATTTCGAAAGTTGCACAAGTTGTCTGCACATTTTTTCAGTTACCGAGTTTCCTAAAAATGGTCACGAATGTCATGATCATTGTTTTAGATATCCTTGCTCTAAAAAAGCACAAAAAAGGATCTGGTTTTTCTTTGCAGTAGTTGTATATGGATTTCCTCAAAGTCCATGAGATTCTTATGCCATCATATCAACATAAAAATTTACTTTATATTGCACAAATTAGAATATTGAATTCTTGGTCACGATTTCATGATTTTGATCATTAAAAATTGGTGACTTAGCGAGATATAATCATTATGATTTAAGTATCATATTCTATCATTATTGTAACAAAGTACGTATCTTTATATTGTAGTTAAGAAAAGATCTGCGAAGTTAGGATAAGTGGTATGAATTGTAAGGTTTGAAATATCCTATGTAAAAATGGGGGAATTAAGAAGAAAAGGAGGTTAGACACAAGGATTAGATTGCAAGGATTTTTTATAAGATAGATTAACGGGCTTGAACTCATGCATCGTATTCTATAATTTTGAACTTGTTAATTTCATGAGCCTTTATCTTCCTACAATGCTCCCAACTAGGAGGCCCCCCTTTTCGGAGATGCTCTTGTAGAGTTAGTAAGTAGGTTTATATTTAAGTAGATTTCATTTTAATTAATTCATGTGTTATATAAATTTTGTTTTGGCTATTTATTTTATTACAATATTTAATTCTTTTGATGTTAAAGTGTTGAGAGGATTTTAGGGCCCTATGTTGTCGTGGAGTTGATAACCTAGAGAATCCAATCGCTACTTGAGAGGATACACAACTCAAACTTGTAAATCCTAAGTGTGCCTTTTCCTTTGTATTTCATGTTTTGTTTTTATTCTTAGTCGAACTACAGGGTATAATGACACCTTCTCAATATCTTTATGATGTTGATAGTTATTATATTGAAATAATTTAAAATGACAAGGTGTCATTGTTTAACATGCAAAATATAAGTTAATGCTTCACTTGACCTTTGGAAGCATTCATTGAGTGGACTCGTTATGTGTCTAGATTAGTATAAATACTAGTTAAACTTAGCTCTACATATATTTTGTTGATACCTCATCAACTTATGAACTCCTAATTGATAATTTAATGTTTAGCAATTTAGAAAATTAAATTTCCCTACATTTTTGGCATTGTTGTGGTTGGGGGGGGCGGGTGGTGGTGTGTTAAAGGACTAGGTCACAATTAGTCTTTTTCTTTCATTTTGATACATAAGACTTTGTTTATTTTGTATATTCCATTTTATTTCATTACTAACATCCTAAAACATAGAGGTGTAAAGGTGGTAAGACGAGACTTAGGTAAGAACCTATGTGTCTACTTTAGTGGGATACTTGTCTCATTGGATTTAGAGTATGTTGGCACTATATGAATTACGGAAAGAATATTAGGGGTAGGGGAAGAGAAAATACAAGACCTACTACTTTTAGTAATGCAAATAAATGACACCCCCCCCCCCCCCAAACCCAAAACCAATACACATTCTGATAAGAGATACTTCACGAAGGAGGAAAATATGTAGATTTCTTGGGGATCCAACAAGCTTTAAAGAATAAAGCTTACGAATATAGGATTCTATAGCTGACGTGGTTGTGGACACTACCACCTATTCTACATATCCAAAAATATAAACTAATGTAGCAGGATAAGTAGATATGAAATCACAGGACAATCCAATTACAGAACCAAAAATAGCATCGCTTGAAATCAAATTCAACCTATTCTAGTGTGGAAATATGGAGGGAAAAGGTGAAACACCTCAACACATGGAGGATAAAAATCATAGAAGAAATCAAGCATAGAATGAAGAAGAGGTAACTTTTAAAATTCCTATTGTTAATCATGCTATCAATATACAATGGAAAATATATCTCCTTCATCACTACCACATATCTCTTGTAGTGCCTTTTTGTTTTAGTTTAATATTTTGTCATAACATTGATTATTCAACAAATTCACAAAATTGAATTTTTTCCTTGCTACCGTAAATGAAGAAACTTTTCAATGATTCATGGGTTTAGAGGGAAACAACACTAAGGCATGGGAAGAAGTGAGAAAATAATTTCTTCAAAAATAGTAGGACTCTTGCAAATCTAGGGAGTTAAAAGAAGAAAATTTTAAGATGGCCCATAGGGAAGATGAAAGAATAGAAGACTATCTAGAGAGGTGTTAATATAGCCTACAGTGTACTAAACATAAGTGTGATCAAGAAACTCTTAAAATTCTCTTCTTAAAATGTGTTTTTGAGGAATTTATGAACATTATCAATTTAATGGGATATAGGGACATCTCTAGGCCTACTTTTTCATGAAATTAGTGAAATATGTAGGATATATTCATTATAACAATCCATAGTTGGAAAAGTACTCCGATATAGTTTCCCTACAAGCCTTAAGGCATCAAAAATTGGTGTAACTAGAACCAAACTTGGTAACTTATTGGAGAATTTAAAAATTGATATCCTCGATATACTTATCCTACATATTGATACCTTAAAATCCATAATGAAAGAAGAGGAAGAGAATGTAATCTTGCTATTTTTTTTAGATATCGGAAAAAGAACCTGAGGAAAGATTTCCATCTTGACAGTGTTACAACTTGTGTTATGTGTGCAAAAAATCATATTCAAAAAAAAATTCCTGCTTTATGAGGAATCAAGTATATTAAGGAGACGATGGAGCAACATAACAACTATACACACTAGTATCTAAGAAGCCATTGTAGAGTCATCTACCAAGTATGGCATCTCTTCCATCTATTGCAAATTCTTCACATGTTCCATGACATCAATACATACCATGGAATGAAACAACATGATGGCTAACATGGATCCAACAACGAACCAAAAATCATACTTAGTAGTAAGGGTGATAAAGGCCTAGTTATGGGACTATATCTTCTTACATATATCCTCCACAATCTCATTATCCCATGCAAATTCAATAGTTCCCATAGTCATATCCTTCACAACCACATCCATCGCAAATACCTACCCAAAAAAATCATAAGTGATATAACATCAATAGTTGTAGCTTCAATCTACATGAATGCCTAGGAAGAACCAACCACCTATTCAACGCAATTCTAACCCAACCAAAAAATCAACACAACCTACTTTGAAATTTGAGTTGAAATGATTTCCAATGATATGGTTAGTCCAGTGGAAGTACATGACATCCATTTACGATTAGGAAATGTGCTTCAAAACCAAAAAAATATTGTCCTTAAAGAGGAAGTTGAAGAATCGAGTCCTAATATAATAAAAAATAATGATACCACTCTGATAATAAAGCAAACAATTGTTCAAATAGAACAAAAGCCTGTTTTGAAAGTTCCACCTTACCATGAGAGGTTAAATCTTAGTAAGCCAGCGACCTCCCATGAACATGATTTAATCATTGAGCTTAAAAATTCTTGCATTAGAATCCCTTTACTATAAGCCCCTAAAGATAAACCTATTTATGCTAAGATAGTATGGTAATTTTGTCTAAAAAAACTAGGGAGGAAAAGAGAGACCCACTTACTATATAATTCATTAGAAAGTCTATTGATTTAATTACTGGTCATAATTTTGTAGAGAAATATATAGACCCTAGTAACCCTATTGTATTTGTGCATATTAATGGGGTTTCTATGTTCAATAATTTTATTGACATCGAAAACATCGTGACTGTACAAATGATGGAGAAATGAGCATTATCAAACTTTAGCCCAACTCCTTATATTATTCAAGTATCATATATATATATATATATATATATATATATATATATATATATATATATATAAAGTCAAACCATAAAGAGTATTAGTCGATGGTATTATTTCCCTAGACTCATGGGAATACATTGTGTTATCACAAAATCAGGCACTGAAGGGCTGCTGATCAAGTAGACTCTGTGTAACTGTTTCAGACCAAGCTTTTGACTAAGGATTAGCCTCCCTAGCCTGAGAGGGCTCTCTCGAGAAAAAGTTATTGATTTTGAATGTTGATAAGAGGGCTAACTCTTGTACAGTAAATTTAATAAACTTGCTGGCTGGATAAACATTACAAAGGCATCCATTGGGCTTATGGAGTCAAACATGCTACAGCAAACAATGATATTTCCTCTACATAGAAGTCAGGGCATGTGACATTTAAATGTTCAAAATATAACTCTTATAAAACCACAGTTCATAGAAGAGTACAGGAAGTCAGAGCAACATATGTGAATTCTGAGTGATTACTCCTCTAAGCAACTAAAAAAAGACATGAAGGACAAAGTAAAACAATACATCTTGAACATGGAAATGCTGTATGAATCCTGAGAAGAAAGGCATATATCTTATATTACTGCAAACTGTTCTTTATACAAGCCAAAATAGCACTCTGTTTTTCATAAAATATCCAACCCTTGTTACATATATCATTCAGCTATATATAGAAACATGACTCTAACTACTTGGAGCTTCCTCCTCCAGCATGAGGGGAGCTCGATGACTGCCACTAATGACACCTATTTGCTTTTAACAAACTCATAAATACAATAAGGAACTAACTATAGTGTTTAAGAGTCCTAAACCAACTACAACTCTAACTCTATCTTCTTCATAAATTGATTCCTCCTTGCAGCTTTGACACCTGGCTTTCTCTTCGCTTGGCTGAGATGGCATGAAATGAGCAATTAATGTACCATGTTGGCTTTGAACACCGAAGGCTTTGATCTGTTCTGTGTTGGCTGAGAATAACCCTAAATTTTCGGTTCTGGTCCCCCATCACCGAGTATGCAGCAGTAGTTACCTTAAGCCTTTAATAACCCAAGAATATAGGATATTACCATGTTACTGATATGCTTACTGACATGCTGGAAGCTTCTTTGATGGACAGGTGTGCCAACCGAAACTTTTCATATGCAGCTCCCTCCAAACCCTAATCACCGAGATTAAAGTGGCTTTATGACCAAAAATTCCAAACTTAGGTTAAAATCTTTCACCTTTTGTTAAAGGTACACATGGCGTATGTTGAATGGCTGTAGCAGCTTCCTTTGATCCCTTTCATGTCACTGAGGTGTTTCCTTTGCAAATTTTTTGATTCTGCCATCAAACTGTTATATGCGTTTCAAAAACAGCACCTACAGCAGTTTCGCAGTTTCGTAGCGCGCTACGAAACTGCGAAACTGTTTTAAACAATTTCAATTTCCCCTGAGATTTTAACTGCTCTGCCACCTTGCTCACAAATAACTTATCAATGCTCATAACATTCATGCTTGAAATTCTTGCAAATCCTAGAGCGGATAACATTACAGTTAAATGAAATTCATCAGCAGAAAAATCTCTAAACTAATGCATTTCACTCATTGTGCGGACAAAAGAACTTTCCTAGGAGAAACCTTTTGTCAAATACTACCAGCTATTCAACATTCGATTCTGTGCATTGCCTACAGATTGGAGGGCAGTAGTCGGTCAACTAAAGTTACACTCGAAACCCTTTAACTTGCTACTTTTAGCAACTGCATTAAGTTCATTCAAAATGTATTCTTTTGCCTTGGGATTTTGGCACAATGCAGTAAAATCTCCAGTTTGTCCATTATCTGTGGCCCAACTTTCAAGTGCTCTTTGATTAGGTATAACAATAGCAACCAGACAAGATTCTAAGTTATTTCTGTAAACCCAAATCGAATCAATAGCAGAACACTGGCCATACACATGCTCGAGATTTTCCACTGCAACATATTTTCCTTGTGAAAGCTTAAATATATTTTTTTTATCAATGATTTTTAGTGCTCCATTCGCCTAAAACACTAAATCAAGGACCGGAGAAAGAAAAAGGAATTACAGGGGCAGATTCCCTGTTTTTGTTAAGAACAGTGCCACATCACTTGATATCCAGGTCGCATGAGCACAATCAAGCTCCACATCAATATTTGACCTTGGCATCCCTGAGCTGCCTTCAGTAGTCATTGTGAAAACTTTTAATGCCATTGCACAATATAACATCAAATTTACCGTTTACCTCCCGCTCTCGAATTCCGAATTGGGTTCGGCGCTATGCATCCAAAAGCCAAACAACAATGCAGTGCAGATGTGGATGGTAAATTTTCAGTGTTATTTGCCTGCTCTTCTGAAGCAACTGCCGATTCAAAACCCGATGCTCTGACAATGTATACCTTGAATCTCGTTGGTTGGACCATTTGGAAAACCAAACAATTCCCGTCTACCAACTGATGTTGGATCGAAAATCCTCTCCAACCTGCACTTAGGCCAGTTTTTCCAGAAAGGAAGAGTGTTCTTGAATCTTCACCATTCTCATCCTCTAGAATCATCCATTCATCATGTTTCGGCATGTGCATGCTACAAAAATGAGTAGGGAGACCCTTATATAAAAACTAACCCCAAGAAAATGATAGCTCCAAGAGCGTATCTTCTTCTACCCCGGCTTTCGCTGACATACGGATTGAAAGTTAATTATGCTTGCACCATAACCAGGTCTTCGAGCTGCGAAAAGGGGATTTGGAGGGCGCTGAGCATGAATTAAAATGATTCTATCCTGCGATGTTAACACATTGTTAAGAGCCCAATGAAGAGCGTTAACGCTCTCGTCGATCTCGTCTATGGCCACCAATACGAGCCTGCTTGATGTCCCCTGTCCTTCGATGGATTCCATTAAAGCACTAATTTAAATTCTGCCTCTGCTTACACGAATCTTCACACCCATTAAATATTTTTGCTACATGCCGTGGATGAGGAGCTTATAATAAAAATTACCCAAACTGAACTGATAATTCATCTCTTCCCATCCACAGTGGTGTAAGTCCCTTTGCTACCAGTTGATGCATATGGGCTTGCATTCTCCAGAAGACCAAAGGAGTTGTCAATCAAACCATGCCACTACGTTCCCTGCCAATCATTCTGCGCACTAAAATTAGCACCATTTCCATTTCCTTGAGGATCCAATCCATCAAGATACCGACTGTGTGGATGCATATAAATCAACCAAATGGCCAAACCTATCTCCTCCAGTGCCATTTGTATTATCAATTATGTTGGTGCCATACAAACGACCTGGAATTGCGGTTCCTATTGAAAGTGCATTATGTCCACTTCATGTCCACCGCAACTTTTGCTTGTACAACTGTCAACCGTCTCTTTGCAAGCACCCATATTATGATATGTTGCATTACCGCCAACTTGGAACATGAGTGACACAGAAGGGCAGCTCATTTCCATTCCTTACACATAACGATATTCCCCCGGTACTTTTAGCAGGAAGAACATATTGTGACCGTCATGCAAGGCCTTACACATGCTATTCCCGTAAAATTCTTACAGAAAATATGACAGCTGGGGTGAGATGTGCTATGGATCAGCACGAATTCCCCATTTCGTAGCGCAGTTAGTGCAAACTCGGTGTTTTCCGCTACGAAATCACCTAAACCGAGCTGCGCTGCGAAACTGATAGAAAGGATTTATGTGCCTTTGACAAACAACCGAACTGATGTGAAAAATTTAAAATTTTTTTCTTGAGTGATAACACATTGTACAATTTTTGGTCTTATAGCCCAAAATTCCATGAGAAGTATACCCGATGATCTTGGAAATACCTTGGCTTACTACCACGAAAGCACTTATAGGATGTAAATTAGGTAATATGTTAATATACCATAGGGGTGGAGAGAAATAAGTAACATAAAGGTGGATAATATACCATGGCTAGATGAATCAACTAATGACGATGAAATAGTTCAACCAATTTGTAGACCAAGTAAAAAATTTCAAGGAATGGATAAAATAAAATCAATGTAAAACACCCTTCCACTCCCTTTAGTTATTCTTATGTTGTGGGAGGTGTTGCTTTAAAATACCCTGACCTCCATTGTCTCATTACAAATATGGGGTTACAAAAATCCTCCTTTTTCAATCATGTTAAAATCCAAAATAGATATCACCATTGTATTCATCTCATCAAGAGATTTATGATGATATCAATTTTATCTCAATCCAAGTCCCAAATTTAAAGTTATGTCCATTTAAATATTTTGGCATCAAACCTTGCTACATCAACAAGCATGCCACGTGGAAATGTCGAATGACCTATGTATCTCTACCGCATAGCTTAAAATCTAGTGTGGCTCCCGCCATGTAATAAAACCATAGCACCACTGCACCATTTCTTCAGAAAGAACCATTATCAAACCTTTGTGGCACTATAGTAAATTTTCTTGTTACTACTAGGGAAATTCCCATCTAGTTCTCTTTGTTAACTATTCCCAATTCCATCGTGCCAAGGTGAGATATGAAAACCATGCCAAACTAGTGCAACGAGAAAAATATTTATGGTATATTTATGAGTGTTTATCATTTAGCGCTCTCTGTAAGGCACTAGACAGAAGGTGTTAATGCATTGGGGAATTTTGAGGTAAAAAATGGACCTCAAATCAAAAAATGTACTAAAAAATTAACTTTAAAAGAACCAATAGGGGTCAAAGTGATGATGGTATCCCAATGGGCGAATATTTTGGAGCGAAATGAAGAAAACTACTTTTTTATTGTATTTTTGGCTTATTTCCTTGTAATTTTACTCAAGTGTGAAGCGTAGACACCTTTTGGATGTAGAATTAAATTACACATTCAATGAGTTCCCACTCTTCATACTTCTTAGTAGACCCACATTGAAAGAAATTGAAAATACATGAGAAGTGGGCCTTGACCCACATCTAACCCTAGCCTACATCCATCGCTAGCCTACATCTGGCCCTGGCCCACATTCGACCGTAGCTCATATCCATCCCTGACCCACATCTGGCCCTAACCCACATCCAACCTTGGCCCATATCCAACCCTGCACCAACAACTCCTTGTGGATCCCACTCTGTATATCATATGAAATCTGACTCGTGCACAATTTGAATCTAATCCTTGAACACTTTGATTAGCCCCACCATATATATCCAACTCTGGTCACTTATCTAGGCCTCATGAGGTTTTCCCTAGAGTTCTCCCCACCTCAAATGCTCCTCAACTCAACCCCAACATGAATGTATCAAATGACATCCATATTTGGTTCCCATGCGAATTCCACCACATTGTTTCACTCAAATGTTCTAATCCCTGATATGTGCACATCACCTAAATTGTATTTGGCTTGGATACTCTTAGATGTAAGCAAAATTCCTATCTATTCATACTCATAATGACTCAAGGATTTCCTTAGGAATTTTAGGGAACTGGCCAAGGTTCTTCTGGGAGGTTGGATTTTACTTCTAGATTTCTAACACGATCACTTTTTCTTCTAAATATTTTATCAAATTGAAATACCCCCTAGGATCCAATATGTCGAGGCATGAGAAGAACATTTTGCTCGATGGAGTTAAGAAAATATGGCCTATCTCTGGGCAATGAAGGGTCGTATATGTTTGAAAGAAATTAAGTTTTTGATGATCCTATGAGCTGAAATTATATAATGAGAATTATGAAGAAGAAAACATGTTGAGAATGGATACCACTTAAGAGATCTAGATAATAACGAGACCTATATATTGACCTTGCACATTAAGAGCTACTAGTTGGCATCCTTGACACTATTTTTTTTCAACTTACAAATAACTTCATAGGAAATTATAGTTTCATGTAACCACAAGAAGGTTAGATGTTCCATGATACACTTGTATTTGAGAAACCTTTTCTTTCTCTTACAGTTGAGGCCTTTAATATTCCAATAGATTATCTTCATGGGGGAGATAAGTTGGTGGAGGAATAAACCCTCAGAGATCAACTTTATTCTACCTAATTTGATAAGAATCACCCAATTCTTCTAGAATTTGTTGTTATCTCTTGCGAATTTTTTATTCTCATCCTTTTGCTATTTTCTGGTCTCCTTCATAGGTTGGACATGAAACCATGAATGATTGGCACTAGTTTTTCCTATTAATTCTTTTGGGCTTGCTACCCTGATTTGAGAATGACTCTGCTTAGTATTTTGACTTGACACTCTAGGAGCGAGTTTGGGTGCCCTCATGATTATGTGACAAGTTAGAATCTTTATTTGAGGCTTCCTAAGGATCCCTATTTGAGGGTTGTGAGGAGTTAACATAAGAAACCTTATAGGATTCTTTGGGATTTCTGATATTGGGCATATCTATCTCCAATGGGTGGGGTTCAAAGGTGGGGCTAGGGATTCAAGTTTTCAAAGAAAATTAATGTTGTTGTTGGTAAGAAGACTTTTTCCATAGTGTGTCTACAAGAGTGGAGGTATGGGTCCATGGTGGTTATTAATTATTCTAGAGAAGTAATCTCAATCTACAATCTGACATTGATCAAGAGTGGTATTAAGATCCATCATGGGGAAATTTCTATAGAGTTGCATGTATTCATGACATCTATGACAGTGGAACAAAATGTGTTCATAGACCGAGATTTCCTTCCATAATTTGTATCAATAATAGATATCAATCGATTTAGGATGGGGCTATGAGATATTCATATATATGTAGATGCAAGCATAAGACATATATAATTATTGTTTACTGGATTTTGAAACTTTCATAAAATAGCGTAGAGAATATTTTATTACTGCTAATATTTATTCATCCTAGGATTCTATCAGCAAGGAGTACATGTAGATTCAAAATGGGGCTACCATAAAATCCTCTTTGTTCAGAGAAAATATCACCATGCAAAACCTAAGGTATAATCCTGTAGAGTTAAATAAGTATGAGAAACATTCAAAAGCCCTCATGTAATCTTCCACATTGGAAAATATAATGATGAAAGGGATTTTTTCGCTAGCTCCAATTTGATTTGTACCTCTGGCTTCCACTTGTGTTGAATATAGTATGTGAGAGATTTTTTTCAAGGGAAAAATACCCAATAATTTGCCAACCAAAGGATCATCTCTCATGTACTGAATATACTCCCCAATTCGATTGAAATGCACCTCAAACTTTGAATTTATGCATTCTTTAAGAAGGCATCTTCATGGAGGTCTTAGGTTGGTTGAAGCCTTCTTTGAGGATCCTTTCCACTGATATAAGCTTGGATTTTTTGCACGCTTATTATGATGAGGATTAAGTAATTGAGTGGGGTGTTGCTCTCCTATAATAACTTTGTTATAGGAAAAAGTCCGCTCCCTCCTATAGTTCTAACCATGGTGGAAAGAATAAAAAAAACAACATGAGAAATGGGCTATAGGAGGAAGTTTGCTCCCTCCTATAGTTCTAGCCATGGTGGAAAGAATCGCAAAGAAAAGATGAGAAATGGGGGAGTCTTAGAGTAATATTTTTTCCAATGATCCAAAGCTAAATTTTTCCTATGTCAACTCTAATTATAATATAAGAATTACACAAGCCTATTTTAAAAAATTGGAGTTGACAACAAGTCTCTTAATTTTTTTATTAAAATAATAAACGTACATTCAACATTTCAATAAGCATACACAAAATAACATTAAATTAGAAGTGTTATTTAGTAAAGGTTTATATATATATCTATAATAATTTCCAAGTTGGATTAATAAATAATAAGAATATGAAAGTTAAAATAATAATAAAAAGTTTAGATGATTATGCAAAAATATGTAATACCAAAAATTCAAATTAATATTTTGTTTAAGACTTTATAGTTTACTATAATGTATAATTTATTATATGACAAAAATCCAAAGTTAGGATGCATCTATGATGGTATTATTATAATTATTTTACTAAACTATAGTTTGTTTAATAGATTTTTTTTTTTTTTTTGGCAATAATCACATAAAAGAAGTTTTGTTGATGCATTTCAAACCATCTAGTCTGGTTCATCATGTATAATCACTTATATAGCAAAAATATGAAGTTATGATGCATATATGATGGTATTATTATAATTATATTACTAAACTATAGTTTGTTTAATAGAGAAAAAATTTCAGCAATAATCACATAAGATAATTTTTTGTCGACGCCTTTCATAATTTTCTTATTTATTTATTTTTTAAAATTACAAATTTATTACCATACACATATATGCTAATGAATTTATAATTTAAGAAAAAAAAAATTATAATTAACTAGTATAATCATAATCATACTAGCACAAATCTATCTAAACTTCAAGTGCCAAGATAGTTCAAATCTCTCAAGATGAAAACCTCTTTTTTACTGCAAAACTAGGAAATATTTTCACTTTCCTATTGGTTAAGAAGAATTCAAGATGCAAACCTTTGTTTTAGTGTAGAACTAGGAAATATTTGAACTTTCCTCTAGGATTTTGATGGATTATAGTTAAGAAGAATTTATGCCCGTTTTGAAAAAATATAAATAAAGCATTTTAATGATAATACTTTTTTTTTTTTTCACTTGTTTTATGTAATACATACATTGTTAATATTAGAAAAAATACATGGGAATGTTATAATCATAACTCAAGCTGAACTATGCTAATCTACAATTAGATCTCACATCTAAAAACATAGATGATCTCCATAGAGATGTGCTTAAAGTCAAAACGACAGTAACAAAAGAAAAAGCACTCCGTGAAAAGATTCTAGCCAGGTCCGAACTTCTAGAACACCAAATAGTTGATATAGCCCAAGCCCATGAGAAACTTGATAAAAGGCTGGTCGCTGTTGAAAAAGTATTATCCATTCAGGTTCCTTTACTAAGAAATTTACGAACAAAGAAACCTTCACCAGATTATTCAGCAATAATGGATAAAATTAAGACATTTGTATTATTGGGATAAATCTAATGAAGGTGGATCCACCATTACTGGGTCTCGTTTCAACATCAAACACCAAGTCATAGATTTTCCCCTATAGATCCAAGAGAACCCAGTCAGATGTACATTTTTAGAGCTGGATGAAACTCCTGCTAATGTAATTCTTGGTTTTGAATTCTTTACCCGATGGTCTCCAATGCAAATAGATTATCCCAAAAGAATGTTTAGAATGACCATCAATGACAAACCTATTTTCATTCCTCTAAAAACCAGTGAGGACTTTACTATCTCAAGGAAGAAAACATCTTCTCTAATCAAACCTACTGACAAGGCAAAATAGAAAAGAATTGTCTCCTTTGCCATGGCTCATCATGATGATTATTTAAAAGATATTTCTGAGAAAATCAAGAATGATTGCTCCTCTGACATTCAAAATGATTTTTGGAAAAGAGAAGAATATGTTATTGATCTTCCTTTTGCAGATAATATCAAGATACAACCAATGAAAGCATCGAAAGCTTTGATGAGTCTGACATAAGTAGAATACCGCAGAACAGAGATTTCTAATCTCTTAGAAAAAGGTTTAATTGAACCAACCTAATCCCAGTGGGCATGCAAAGCATTCTATGTAAACAAGCATAGTGAAATCAAGCGAGGCAGACCAAGAATGGTGATAAAATACAAGTATCTCAAAGCAGTTATGAAGATAATTGCCTATCCCCTTCCGAACTAGGCAGCTCTCTTACAGAAGATGAAAGGGTGTACAATCTTCAGCAAGTTTGACCTTAAATTTGGTTTTTACCAAGTTGGTATGAAGAAAGAAGACAGATACAAGACAACCTTCATTTTCCCGCATGGACAATATCAATGGAAGGTAATGCCCTTTGGTTTAAAAAATGCTCCATCAGAATTCCAAAAAAGAATGGAGATGTGTTCAGGGGATTAGACTGGTTAATCATTTATATTGATGATTTACTTGTCTGTTCTAAGAATATTAAAGAACATCAAAAACATCTCCAAATATTTTATGAGCATTGTTTTAAGCATGGTTTAGCTCTGTCAAAGACCAAAATGGAGATTGGTCTAACTAATGTGGATTTCTTAGGTCTACATATTTCTAATGGCAACATCCAGTTGCAAGATCATGTTCTCCATAACCTGTAAAAATTTCTAGAGAAAATCACAGATAAAACATAGTTACAACGTTTTCTTGGAAGCTTGAACTACATCAGATGGTTTTATAAAGGCCAAGCTCAAGATCTTTTCATACTGCAACAAAGATTGAAAAAGGCACCTATTCAATGGAATGAAGCTATGACACAAGCGGTGCGTACAATCAAGGAGAAGGTTTAGTTTCTCCTTCCATTAAATCTTCCTAGAGACGAAGGGTTCTACATTTTAGAAATTGATGCATCGAACGTTGCATGGGGAAGTGTTCTACTTGAAAATATAGGTTCCATCGAACATATTTGTGCCTACATAACTGCTTCATTTCATGGTGCAGAATTAAACTATCTAAGTAGTCATAAAAAAGTTCTAGCAGTAAAGAAAAGAATTCATCATTTTAGGTTGTATCTAAAACCAGTCCGATTTCTTGTCATAACCGATCTTAAGATTATGCCAGGCATGATTAAGCTAAACAAAGAATTAGCTGATAATAAGGCAAGGATATTACGATGAGTAGCATGGCCTGATAGCTATGATTTTGACCTTGAGCACAAGCCTGGATATCTCAATTGCCTAGTAGATATTCTGACATGAGAAGTAGTGGCCTCTCCAGCATAATACAAAAGATGCATTCCAAGGCCTACATTTACTTTATGTTTTGTCTTAATATACATTCGGTCCCCACACGTCGAAAGACTTTCTCAGCCGAGATAAGGGATGAGATAATACAAGTTGTCCACTTGTACCCGAATATTAGGTCGAAATCAGCAGTCCCCAATTTCTTGTCACCAAACAACCGGTTGTAAATCCTATATAAGAGCGGCTGCATCCCTCATTTTATTCATGCTGAGTAGTCTTGAGTTCCTAGAACTATTAGTTAGCTTTCTTACTTCTCTTCTTCTTAGAGATATGATAGATTGCCTCCTGGTGTCATGTCTTGCAGGAATAAAGTATCGGTATCTCGACTAGTCTTATGAGTTTGTAACTCAGAGTTTATTAGCATCCTTATAGTAATAAAGTGTTCTATTTTACTGTGAGCATCTATGCATGGCCAAGTAGAATTTGGTATCAGAGCCTAAAATTAAGTGTGAATTAAATTATTTTATTTCTAGCCATCATTGGTTTTTTTGTTATCACTATTTTTTAATTTGGGACAACATCTCCCTCATATTGTGTTGTAAAGGGCCTCTAGGAACAATTACAAATATACCAACATAGATCCATCTTAACTCCCAATCTACTATGTTCCAAAAGGATCAAATCTCTCAAGAGCGGCAAACCTCTTTCCAAGTCCAAAACTTGAGGAAATGTTTGCACCTCAAGAGATTTGATTTCTCTGAACTCTTAATAGATTAGAATTAAGATGGATATATGTTGATTTTGAGAAACACACTAATAAAATGTTTTAACTATAAGAATTTTTAATTTTCAATGACACTGTTTGGACCCAGACTATAGATTACGAAAACACTGCCTTCCGATGCAGCCGATGGATCCGCCCACGGATACTAAGGGGCACACCCATGTCACAGCGATCTCCCAGAAACGCGCCCATGAGACTTCCTCCTCTGATTCAGAAAAGGAGTTCCCGAAGATAGAGAATTCTAGTCTTCAAGTTGTTTTAGCTCATTCTCCCCATGATGGCTGGACAAAAGTCAACAAAAAGAAAGGGAAAAAACACTGTGTTGTAGTTTCTGCCCCTGTGGAGTAAAAGTCAGTTAGTCAGTCTTTGCTCTCAAGTTATTTGATGTAGCTCTGAGATTGAACCTTTCCTCTGGGACCGAGGTTGATGGATCCATCATTTCCGGTCTGTCGGTCTCTTGCTTCTCTTGATTGTACTATATTTTACTTAATAGAATTAGTCTTTATCGAGAAAAAATAATGTGTAATTGATATTGAAATATTTCAATTTGTTCTATATTTTTATTTAAAATGTTAATATATCATGCATCTTCATATTTAGAAATAGAAAAAATATATTCATAAAATATAATCTCTCTCTATCCCACACACTAAAGTTTTTTTTTTTTTTTTTTTTTATAAATATTTTTTAAAATGTAACTATATAAATAGATATTTATATTTATTATTAATTTTTTATCCTTAAGATGTTATATATTAATTCTGAAGAAAATAAAAATTTCTCTCATAGTTTGAATTAGAAAGCATCTCTTAAGGAAGTAAGAATTCTCTCACTTTCTCTTTATATATATTTTATGTTAAAATCTTTATTGGACATGCATGCCTATTGAAATATTTGATTTACAACTCATATTAAGTTTGTTTTGTTATTAATAATTTTAAAAAGTTATATATCAATTCCATATGAGGAATGAAATCGCTGACACAACTCCTTCACGATGAAAAATGAAAATAGGAGAAATTCTTTAATTTAAATTACTTCATTTTCTCTATCTAAAATTATGATATTTAATATGGACATTAAAATATTTTTTGTTATTAAAATAATTTTCTTTTTAAATATTACGTATGAAATGAATATCATATAATATCAATGATAGTATTTTTACATGTCATCAACAGTATATTAAGTCGTAAAAAAATTAATGATATTATTCACAATTTTTTTTTTTTTTTTACTTTACTTTCAATTACTCGATCTCTATATAAAATTAATTTAAATTAAAATATTTTATTATATCTATCTTTAATATATTTTGTTATTATTAACTTAATATATTATAATAAATAAAAAAATAAAAAATATACATATTGATTTTATTATTTTAAAATTCTATGCAATTTAAAAAACATATAAAATATTTAAAGAAAAGAAAACATATTATATTCCTATAATACACATAATATATATGTTACAAATATGCATTATATTAGTTTAATTCACACTCTAATATTATAATATTTAGATGTTATATATTTTATTAATTTAAATTTATTATCTCATTTTTATTATAATTTTAATATTTTCATTGACAATAAATAATAATAAGTTAAAAATTATTAGCTAAAAATTTCACCAAATAAATTCAAAAGAAAAAACTTGGAACTGCGGTTTAGAATACATGATAGGAGGTCGAACGACGCCCATTCCTGCCCTTACGTCCTCATTGCGTCCTCATTGGAATGTGGCTAAATTTACTTAGGAAGAGAAATACATATTCAACAATTTCATATTCGCCATATGAGTGTGTACCATAAACTAAAGTTAATTTTCATAAAAATAACATAATTATATTAATAAATATGAGTGTGTACCTTACACTAAAATTGATTTTTATAAAAATAACATAATTATATAAATATAGTTGATATACATGTAATCACATATATAAATATATTAAAAAATATAGTGGATAATCTATAGATATCATTATATTAAAATATAAAATAATAATAAAATATAGTATTATTATATGCCTATAGATATCAATATTAAAAATTTAATATTAATATTAACAAATATAAAATAATAATAATAATATAAAAATAATTATTATTATATTAAATTTATGATTAAAATTATAAAAATCATAATAATAGTTTATAATAATTATTATTATTATATTATAATAATATTATTGATATTGTTAATAAAATGATAAATCCAATGGATTATTGATATTATACACCCAAGGAAATAATATTAAAGTTAGTGGATTAATAAATACAAAGGGTTAATATTATAAACTCAAATGATTAATATTAAAAACCCAAGAGACCATTAATATTATAAACTCAATGTATTAATATTATAAATTCAAGGGATTAATAAACCTAAAGAATTAATATTATAAATCCAAAATATTTATATTAAAAACACAAGGGATTAATATTATAAACCCAATGGATTCTCAATATTAATAAGTGATTATTAATATTATAAAACCAAGGGGTCAATATTATAAACCCAATGAATTAATATTATAAATCCTTGCGATTAATATTATCAACCCAAGGGATTAATTAACACAAGTAATTATTAATATTATAAATCCAAGAGATTAATAAACCCAACGGATTAACATTAAATGTCCAAGGGATTATTATTATAAACAAAAGTGATTAATAAAACCAAGAGATTAATAAACCTAAGGAATTATAAACACAGGATTAATATAAAATCCTAGGATAAATATTATAAAGCCTAATATTAATATTAAATCCTAGGAATATAAAGAGTAAGATAAATACTATAATCCCAAGGGATTATAAACCATAGGACTAATATTAAACCCAAAGATTAATAATAAAAACCATAAACCCAAGAGATATTATAAAACCAAGGGATTATTAATATAATAAAGCAAAGGGATTAATGTTAAATCCTTAAATATTATAAATCCAAGATTAATATTAAACCTTAAGAATATAAATGCTAAGGTCAATGCTATAATCTAAAGGGATTATAAACTCTAAGATTAATATTATAATCCCAATGTATTATAAACCCTAGGATTAATACCAAGGATTAATAAACCCAAGAGATTATTGATATTATAAACCCAAAGTATTTTTAATATTATAAACTCAAGGGATTATTGACATTATGAACCCAAGGGATTATTGAATAATATTAAACCATAAAAATAATGTTATAAATCCAAGAGAATATGAATCCTACGATTAATTATAGACCCAAGGGATTATAAACCCTATGATTAATACTATTAATCCTATGATTATAAACCCTAATACTAATATTATAAAACAAACATATTAATGGACCCAAGGAATTATTAATATTATAAACCCAAGGGATTGTAACCAAAGGGATTAATATTAAACCCTAGGAATATAAACCCCAATATCAAAGCCTCATATTATAAATTATAAACCCAATATTAAAACTTAATATTATAAACCCAATATTAAAAAGCCCTAATATTATAAACCTAATAGTAAACTCTATTTTTATAATTGAGCAATGGAATGCTGAGTAAACTGCAATGTATTGTTGACATTGCAACAATGATTGTTAGATTGATTGTCGTATTGAGATAATGTTTCTCACAATACAGCATTCGATAGATTTTTTTACCATTCCAACATCACAAAATTAAAACCTCATATAAAATCCTAACATTTAGGTTTTATATTAATCCCTTAGGGATTAATATTAGAAACCCAAAGGATTATTAGACTAAAGGAATTAATATTATAAATGAAAGGGATAAATAAACCCATTGGATTAATATTAAAAACCCAAGGGATTAATTATAAAACCAAGGTGTTATAGGTCATTTTTTCACATCTACTCAAAAGGCCTGAAAGCCCAGATCAATCAACATCCTTGACACCTTGCCATTATCCCTTTGAAAAGTCCTAGACATCACCTCTCCAAAAGGTCTAAGTTTCTGGGACAATCAGCCTAAAAACCATGTTTTTAGCCCCAACTCATCTGGTGTAATTTACCACCTATGTTGGGTGGAAGTTTCATACATGAGAACCAACACTGATTAGTGCAATGATTCTAGAAATTAGAAAAAATTAAAATATATTTTTGAATCTTCTTCTTCCAGAAGATTCTTAGGTGGTTTTAACTATTTACCATGGACAGAGATCTTGAATTCCTATTTAATCATATTCTAGTGGTCTTATCTCTTATCCTATAGCTTATCCTCCCTCATTTATGGATCTCAAGCCTAGATTGGTAAATCCTAAACTATTACTTTCACCCTATAAATTTACTGCCTCCCATAGAGTTTGGTTTGCCTTTTGGAGATTTCTAGTGCTCGCATACTACTGTTTTGAACCTAAAGAGTAATCATATTCATGCATTAGGATTGATGTTGATGGTTTGCTTTGGGGAAAGAAATTACAAGTCAATTTGGGGAGACATCTACAAAATCAAGTTTCTATATATGGTTGTAACTCTCTCCTTTATTTATTAATACAAAAAACATATCGTTTTCCTATACCTATTTCATGTTTATGCTCATGTATTTTAATTCCATTTGAGTCATTGATTAGAGATATTAGATTATGTTATATGGATGTTGTGTTTCCTTTTCTTGTTTTAGTCATTTTTGGATGTCGCTCTTGAACATGACACTTCATCTCTGTGACTATTGGGTTGGGTAATCTTCTTGCCTCTTTAGTTAATGTCACCATATAAAAATCCTTCGCAATCATTTTTTGCTCAATTTTACCAACTCTATAATGTGTCGTCGATATGTTCAAGAGAAGTCTTTATATTGACATCCAATACAATACCTTAAGCCTTATTTCCTGATTACTGCTCCTCAGCTAGCTCTGCATCATGACATTATGTCTCAAATCTTGATTCCCATTTCGTGTCATTAATGGGGGCTACATCAAGTCCTTCCTACGACGGGTCACTTCCTATCGACATGTTGTGGTAAGAACACAAACCCCCCATTATTCAGTTAATTCTCATTATGGGGACCCTTTTATTGAATCTTTGTCATATTACTATTTGATTTTCAGAGTTTAGATTGCTTCAATGTGTTTGATCTTTTCTTATCTTCATATTATAACTCGTTTGATCTCATTTGGACCTTTGGTTTGTAAATGGTGTCTAATTGTCAATTGGATATTTTTCACTGACTTGGTCTAATGATATGTATATAATATAATTTATCTTTTGGTTTTATAAGTTTTGTTTCTTTATTTTTACTTTTATTTGTTTATATTTGTAAATAATGTTTCTATTTTTATCCTTTTCATAGCCCCCGAGACCAAGAATCATATGTAGGATTTAAGTCTAAATCATAAAAGAAGTGGCATATATATTAATACCATATATCGGAGCTATGGGTGATCAGGATATTGATATAGGATGAACCCCTTTGAGAAACCTCGAAATCAAAGTCCGAGCACTTGTATAAAGGGGTTTAGTAAATCAAATGACCAAAGTCTGAACCATATCGAAATTGAAATTATTAAGTGGTTTGAAATTTGTATAACCCAAAGCCCGACCATATTATAATATAGTTAATGGGAGGACCCACCTACCACATCATTACTCTCGCTCCCATCAGGGTCAACACTTATTATAGATTTTCAACTAAGCAAGCTTTTAAAAAAGTTGATAATCCAATTCCCCCATTCTCTAATCTCTGATATGTCAATCTCTCTGATCTCTGACCTTCAATAATAATATTCCATATCAGAACTTCCTATCGGCTATCACTCCTTTCAACCCCCAATATGAAATCCCCGATACAAGACCTCTGATATCTGGCTGGCTCTAATATGTTGGACCCAATATGCATATTAATGATGGTCTAATTGGAACATCGCATCTATGTGTATATCGAAACTTTTAAATGGTAACATCCGTCCAAACCCCTGATATCACTAATATAACCCATTTGCCCAACTTTTGATATGATAATCCATTCACCTCCGATATTTGGACCTGATACAATTTAAAAAAAAAAGATTCAATGTGAAATCATGTATGCTCCATATCAAAGCCTCCAAATATCAACGTTTTTGTTTGTCTGCATTATAAAAGGTTTCGATATCCATTGCTCTGATACCCTATGGTGTTTCCACTTGTCACCCTCATGTGCAACCATTGTTACAATAATTAAAAGTTGCTATATTTGATGGTTTTGTGGGCATTAGTTTTTGTTTTGTTTCTGATTATGTTTTTCACCTATTTTAATATGATCTATGTTACTTATGATACAGGGAAGAGCCTAGTGTCCATTAGGAAGGATATATGCTATCAATTACTTCCAAAGACATTATGCCAAGCAACAGAATGCGTTATTAAAATGGGCAGAGATGGTTGAAGCAAAGTTTAAAGAAAGACACAGTTTGGGGGTAGCACTTGTATTGACTATTAAAAGGAAAATCAACCCTTCGGCTTATACCAAACCAGTTAATATGATAAGGAATTGGTTGCAACGATGTTCTAAGTTCATCCATAACATCGATTGCAACAAATTTATTGTTTTATTTAATTTTATTGCTCTTCCTGTTGAGTAATAGATGGGGACTGTTAATATTTCCATTATGTATAAATACCTATCTTAAAGATAGATTCTAGGGGATTATAATCTGAGATAAAAGACGCAGAGTAATACTAGAGCTTAAAACCTGTTTGTGTAGGAGTTAAGACTCATTTGCACTATTGTAGTGAGATCATATCCATATGTGCAGATAGGGAATTGATTTAAAGACAACAAAGGACCTGCACTATTATAATTCTCTTATGTTTTATGTAGTTGATTCATTTTTATAATAATATTTATTTATGTAGTCAGATGTGTAACATTATTGGTTGCTCTATTATTGAAAAAAAATCTTTAGATTTCAAATTCATTTATGGAGTATGAGTATGTATGTATCTCTTCAGCACTATCGTTGACTGTTTACTAAAATTCTCATTTAAAATCTGGTCAAGCTATCTTTCAGGGTTAACCAGAAATGAGTTTCAAAACTGGAACTTGGATAAGGACAAACCCTTATCTCCTTGAGCTGCTATCTATCTAACATTTTAATCTTATATATGTTCCACTTTCCACATGTCATGTATTTGAACTATTTCAGTATTGTGACATGAATATTTTTGTTCTTATGCATATGTTTTATTAGGAATTGGAGATGTTTACAGTTGGATGTCTGTTAACTATTTAATGTGAATTTATTTGCATACATTTTCTCAAACAAGGATTAGGTATTGGAACTATTTCCCTGGCCTATTTCCTTTATCTGATTCCAATTTCAATATGTGTATGATTCTTTTCACTTAATTTTAGTGTACTCTTGATTGAAAGAAGGACCAATCCTTCCATCAATCAAGATAGTTCTAGTATTAGATGCATATTAGTTTATTATTTGCATGTAGTTCTATTTTCTACATCCTAGAAGTCCCCTCATATAGGGGCAGTCTTTAGAGCGGTTTGGTTGGGCCATAAAGTCAGCTTAAGGATCACTTTCTTGCATGATCAACAAGAAGAGTTGATTTGATGTCTCTTTTCTATTGGTAGGTGAAAGTCATACTTTAATCTAATAGAGATACAGAGAGGGTAACTAGACCCAATTGAACCAGTCGGAACCACTATTTCAACGGAAAAGAAGAAGAAGAAATTTTTTAAGTTCTCGACCGGGTGGTCTCCCTTAAAATGTGGAAAAGTAATTTTTGTCTATCAACATTTTTGGTGCTAGAAGGAGGGCTTGTTTTAAATTATTTGTTAAAGTTTATTGTATAAGTTTAAACTTTGAATTATGGGCACCTCCAAAAAACATCCTTGGAGATGCTTTAGTTATCACAATCAAGCACTACTCCAATCAAGGGATTTAAAAAATTGTCAAAGGTAAAGTTCAATGGTAAGTCTCCTGCTTTCAATAACCTTTTTCAATTCATTTCAAATTCTAAGAAACTTAATATTGATAAGGTTGATCTTGGCAGGATTTTCACATATACTTTGACAGGTCAATAAAAAGACTGGCGTCTTTCACTTCTAGTTGCCTCAGTACATAGCTGGGATGAGTTTGTAGCAATGTTCCTTCAAGATTTTCAACGATACAACTACAAAAAGGTGTGCAAACAACTACTTGAATTGCGTAGGATAGAAGGTGAGTCCTTGGATCAATTTCTAGTTAAATTTAAATTGACATTAATTCTCTTTAAATCCAATGACTTACCTCCTGAACATGAATTAATGAGTTGGTTTAAGTATTTAATTTCTCTTCTTTGTTATTCAATTGAAGAATCAGATACCAAGGAAGACACTAATAATGTTATTTATGATAATGAAAATATTGAACTTGGTTATTCTTCATCTTCAAAAACTGTTTTATTTGATTCCCAATCCTAAAATGAATCTGTTTTTGAAAGTGAAAAAGATAACAGTTCAAACACTCCCTCTCATATTCATAATGTTTTCAATGATTATAAATCAACTCCGATTTCTCCATCCTACAATGATAATGTACCTTCTCACAGTTTTAATCTTAAGGATAATAATGATTTTAAATTCATAATCATTCGTAAAAAGGGAATCTCTGTAAACAAAGTTCTAGTCTGTTGTAACATAATTTGTAACATAGATGTATATTATAAATTTCCTTTCTCCCATTCATTTCAATTTATTTCTTTGTTCAATTTTTATTTTTATTTTTTGCACATACTACCATGGCATCTTAAGCAACAAAGTTCCACACTCTTGTCAAATGCATTAACTAGTACATGAAATAATAAATTTCTTCTTAGGTTGAAGTTTTATCTTATGATTAGACAATTGATTTCAAATTTCCAAATGCATTCTACACGAATGATAACACTCGAGAGTACATCTATCCATTTTGACCAGCCATGCATTCATTTCAGAAATCTTCCTCCTTGTTGTCCACTTTATTCTTTTGAAAAGAAGATTTGTGATTTTTCTTTTTCTTTACAACAACCTTTCATTTGCAAAGATCTAAAATTTAATGCTCGTTTGTTGTTTTCTTTTTCTTTTAATTCTTTTCAAACATCTGAATCACATCCTTATTTTGATGATCCTATAGACAGATGTTTGGAAGAATTTTAGGGAAGGGATTTTGTAAATAAGTTGCTTCTTGTACATACATTAGCATTAGATGCACATAATATATTCAATTTTATTTATGTTGGTATATTTATGATTTTGTTACTGATGTTTGATTTACACATTCATGCAGATACTAATATGCTTGAATGGTTACATTGGAAGCATGACTTTACTTAGTCTTAGTGTATTTTTTAGATTAGTATTATGTGTAGTTTAGCAGTTAGTTTAAATTAAATAAGAATATGGTTTTTAAATTTGATAAATACATGGGAGAAGATGATGATTCATTAGGTAAAGCTATGATCAACTTATCCCATGTACACATTTACATGTTCATTTCCATTTGTTCTTAGTTTTCTAGAATTTCTTTTCTCTTTTAGTCAATTTTTTTTTTTGCTTTCTTATTTTGTGTTGTTCTTTTGCCAGGTATGGGCTTGTTTTAGAAGATCAAATTTTACCAATAAAGTAGTTGTGACAAATATTAATGCTTAAAGGAGCAATTTTTAAAACTCATTCAGGGAGATTTCCTTTTCTTCTGAGTTTTTCTTATCATCATGATTATTCTCTTTCGAGATATGTTTATTCAAAGTTACATGTTTTAAAGAAATATTTGATAAAGGGAATAACATTTCTATTAAATTCCCATATGCAAACTTTAATGACAACTCCCCTTTTAGTTAGAGAATTTATTTAAATAAGAGTCTTGAATAACAAACTCACCAAGCGAGACAACATTAACATGCTTGACATTCTTCTTAACAAGAAATGTAATTTCTTATGTCAGGATCATTCTTTTTACTTGTTTAAGTTGAGTATTGTTTATCTTTTGATTTTCTTTCTGTGGTTGATTGTTTTTGATTTTTTCTATTTTCTTGTTGCTCTTGACACTGGGTTTGAATTAATAACATCTCATTTCTACCCTCTGCAATCCCTTGAGTTCCAATTTGACCTTTACCTTGGATTGATTTAAGTAATGTTACCATGCCTTTTTAACGAGTTATTTTTAACCCAAATTTGGTTAATACTTGGGAACATTTTACTCTTATATAATGGAATCCATTAGTAAAAGGAAGATCATTAAAATGCTATTTTTCAGGCTCATATTGAATTTTGGACATTGTTATCTTCTATTAGTATTTGAATTCTCTCTTACATTAATACACATAAGAAAACTACTTTACAATAAGCCATATCCTAAAACAGATACTAAGGTTACAAAAAAAAACACCAATTTAGTATTATATAACTCTTCCATGTCATGCCCATCTCTTAAGGAGAGGAATTTTCTCCCCATATATTAGCAGAAATTATCAGAGTATAAATTAAAAAATGTGTGAAAAACCTGAAATATAGGGGGTCTCTATAATGAGCCAGCCTACCATGATCATGGGATATGATTGTTTTGAAATTATTGTATCTAGTCACGAATCTAGGATAATGGCTCACAACACTTTGTTGTAAGATAAGAGGTATCATCACGAGTCAAATTATTCATGACTATCAACACTTGTGAATGGTATTATCATATCTGGTCACCAAGCCATGACAATGGTTTTTAGAGTTATTAATGAAATATGTCTTCTATGAAATACTAAATAATAGATGGGATATTGACATTCCTTTGGGTTAAAAAGGTAACCTTGTTGAGGCTATGGATGCCTAATCGAAGCAGTGGCTCTACCTATGACAATGAGAGTTCATCTTTCTTACTAAACACAATGCTAAACTTTTGTCCTTTAGTTTATGCTGTCATTAATTAATGGTTATTGCAAACATGATCTCACTCTTATAATTTCTACAAGAGATGTTCAAAATGATTTAACTCTATTTTAATGGATTCATAGAGGCTTTATCTTAGCATTTTGATTTTATTCATCCTTGCTCCTTTTCCTTTTAGGATTTCATTAATAATAAACTAGAGATAATTGGTACTTTCCAATGTGACACCATTATTGTGGTAAAATCACAACCCCCCCATTATTCACTTAATTCTCATTATGCGGACCCTTTGATTGAATCTTGGTCATACAACCATTTGATTTTGAGAGTTTAGATTGCTTCAATGAGTTCATTCTGTTCTTATCTTCTTATTATAACTCGTTTGATCTCATTTGGACATTTGGCTTGTAAATGGCATCTAATTGTCAATTGGATATTTTTCACTACCTTGGCCTAACGATATGTATATAATATATTTTAACTTTTTTTTTTATAGGTTTTATTTCTTTATTTTCACTTTTATTTGTTTATATTTGTAAATAGTATTTTTATTTTTATCCCTTTCATAGCCCCAAGATCAAGAATCATACCTAGGCTTTAAGCCTAAATCGTAAAACAATTGGCATATATATTAATACCACATATCAGAGCTATGGGTGATCAGGATTTTGGTATCAAAAGATTGCCTTTGAGAATCCTCGAAATCAAAGTCCAAGCCATTTTATAGAGGAGTTTAATAAAAAATGACCAAAGTTCGAACCATATCAAAATTAAAATTATTAAGTGGTTTGAAATTTGTATAACCCAAAGCTCGACCATATTACAATATAGCCAATGGAAGGACCCATGTGCCACATCATTACTCCTGTTACAATTAAGGTCAACACTTATCGGATATTTTTAACTCCCCAAGCTCTTTAAAACTCTGATAATCCAATTCCTTCGATCTATGATCTCCGATATGCCAATCCCTCCTATCTGTGATCTCCGATAATCATGTTCCATATTGGAACTTCCTATTGGTTGTCACTCCTTTCAACCCCTGATATGAAATCTCCAATACAAGAACTCTGATATTTGTCAGGCTTTGATATGCAAGAGCCGATATGCATATTAATGATGGTCTTATCGAAACATTACATCTACCTATATAGCAAAACTTTTAAATGGTAAAATTTTTCCAAACCTCTGATATTGCTGATATAACCCATCCACTAGAATTTCGAATTTCGATAATCGATTCACCTCCAATATTTGGACCGATACAGTTTAAAAAAAAAAAATTAAATGTGAAGTCACGTCTATTCCATATCGAAGCTTCCTAATAGTAGCATTTTTGTTTGTGCGCATTATAAAAGGTTTCGATGTCCATTCCTCCGATACCCTCTATTGTTGCCACTTGTCACCCTCTTATGCGGTCATTGTTACAATAATTAAAAGTCACTATATCCCTTACAAATGACCCTCCATGCTCTTTAAATAGAGATCATGGACCAATCAGGTGTTAAGCCATGGATCAAGTGTCGGTAATACTAAGGAGAGAATGAACAATCAGATCACTTCATGTCTAGAACATACCGTGACCATAGTAAATAAACACCCTTACCTAACTCTACACTAGACCAAGTTATACTTAACTATTTCCTATGTGTCGGGATATCCTAACATCCCCCCTTTAGAACAACTTGGGATAAGATTGAAGGATGTAAAAATATGACACAATAGGAGAAGGAAGGAGGAATTAGAGCCTATCCACCCTTAGTGAAAACTTCCTTAACTCCAACCATAAATCAAAGTTTAGTAAACTTCGCCTTGGTGAGATCCTTTGTAAAGATGTCTGACCTGATCATCGGTTGAACAATATTGTACTTCAAGAACATGGTCATGAATGAGCTTTATGATGAAGTGCATGTGTAGTTCAATGTTTTTGCTGCGCTGATGTTGGACTGGATCTTTGCATAGTTGAATGACACTTTGATTATCACACCAAAGTGTAGTAAGATGTTGCTGCTGAAAGCCAAACTCTGACAGGAGTTGACGAAGCCACATGGCTTCCTTACTAGCTTCCATGGCACCACGATACTCTGCTTCTTTTGAAGAAAGAGAAATGGCAGTTTGTTTCTTACAAGCCCATGTAATAGGTCCAGAACCAAGAGTGAATACATAACCTGCAGTAGACTTCCAATCATCAGGGTCACCAACCCAATCGGAATCAGTGAAACCAACCAATAGAGGAGATGCTTCTGCACTGTAATGAATCCCAAACTGAACTATACCTCAAACATAAAGAAGTATTCCTTGAGCTTCTTTCCAATGACTTTCATGTGGGTTTTGCATAAATCGAGCAATAAGGCCAACAACAAAGGAAAGGTCAGGACAGGTATGGTTCAGATACAAAAGTTTTCCTACAAGCTGATGGTATAAGGTAATCAAATTCAAGGGAAGTACAAGTGACTGAAAGTTTGGCTCCAGACTGAAAGGAAAGGTCAGGATGGGTATAGGTGAGATACAAAAGTTTTCGTACAAGCTGACGGTATAAGGTAGCATCAAATTTAGGGGAAGTACAAGTGACTGAAAGTTTGGCTCCAGACTAAAAGGGAGAAGGGGCTAGCTTATAGTTTTCCATGTGAAATTGGCATAGAAGATCACAGGCATACTTGGACTAGGAAAGGGAAATGCCTTCCTTGGATTGTAAGACTTGAAGACCACGAAAATAATGCATGTGTCCTAAGTCTGTCATTTCAAACTTCTTTTTAAGGCTAGACTTCACATGGTTTATAAGGTTGGGATCACTACCAATAAGGATAAGATCATCAACATAAAGAACAAGAATGATAAGAGACTTACCCACCTTCTTGGTGTAGACAGTATTGTCATAATGACATCTAGAAAAGCTAGTATCTAAAAGAAAGCTATCCATTTTGGCATACCAAGCTCGAGGGGCTTGCTTGAGACCATAAATAGATTTCTTAAGCTGACATACAAGGCTGGACTCTGTTTGTATAAAGCGAGGAGGTTGTTCCATATATATTTCTTCATGCAAGTCCCCACGCAAGAAGGTAGATTTAACATCCATGTGATTTACTTCCCATTTGAAAGAGGCAACAAGGGAAAGAACAAGGTGTATAGAGTTCATTTTGGCAACAGGGGAGAAGGTTTCAGTATAGTCAATGCCTTCAACTTGTGAAAAGCCCTTAGCAACAAGACGAGTTTTATTTTTATCAACTTTTCCATCTAGTCCAAACTTGGTTCTATAAACCCATTTACATCTAACAAGTTTTCTTCCCTTTGGAAGAGGAACAAGATCCCATGTATCATTTTCCAATAATGAACGATATTCTTGATTCATAGCTGCATCCCAATCTGGATGGCCTGAAGCTTCTGCAAAGGAGTCAAGATCATAATTTGCTAAAGCTTGAGCCAGTAAAGAAGAGGCTCTATCAAACTAAGAACGTGTACATTGGTGATATGTAGGATCACTTGCATGAGCACCTGCTGCATCCCGAGTAGCACAGACCCATTTTGGAAGCTGAGGAGATGAAGGAGGATCCCGAGAAGGTGGGGGAGGATTGTCATCCTCGTTGTCCTCATCTGAAGAAGAAATATTTTCAGAGGTAGAAGGGATAGAGAGAGGTGGCACATCCGCCGAACTAGGCTCATAGGCTAATATATTTTCATCAAAATTTACTTCTCTTCTAATGATAACACTTTTAGATTTAGGTGAAACAAGTCTATATCCTTTCACATCTTCAGAATAGCCAACAAAAATACATGTTTCACTCTTAGGTTCTAAGGATATATGTTTCTAATCTGGAATATGGGCCCATGCTTCACTTCCAAAAACACGAAAGTGACTTACATCTGGTTTAATTGAGCTCCATGCTTCTTATGGAGTGTTATTCTTTAAAATCTTATTAGGAGTGCGATTTACTATCTAGTTTTCACAGTTAATTGCTTCTGCCCAAAAATTAAGATTAAGTCATTTAGATTGAAGCATACAATTAGCCATTTCTTTCAAGGTGCGATTCTTCCTTTCAACTACACCATTTTGTTGTGGAGTATATGGAACGGTATGTTGCATTTGAATTCCATGCTCAATGCAAAAGTTGATGAATTTGTTGTTAACATATTCTCCACCATTATTAGATCTTAGCTTAAGAATTTGATTTCCAGATTGTTTCTCAACAAATGCCTTAAAGGACAAGAACATGTTAAAGACTTCACTCTTGAGTTTTAAGAAGTATACCCAAGTGCGTATGGAGAAATCATCAATGAAAGTTAAGAAATACTTGTAGCCAGAGAATGAAACAACTCGAAGTGGACCACATAAATCACTGTGCACAAGCTGTAAAGGGGCTAAGGCATGCCAAGAGGCATATTTTTCTAAACTATCCCAATGATGTTTTCCAAGCACACATCCGGAACAAACACCATATCTGCAAGATACCATAGGAAGACCTGTCACCATATTTTCCTTACATAGATTTTATGGGGAGAGATAGTTTAAATGAACAAATCACTCATGCCAAAGTTTGTTCACTTCATCATTATGAGCAACAAAGACTGAGGGAAGAGTTGATGACCCAAAGTTGTTAAAATTATATAACCTTGTAGAATCATCTGCAATGCCAGTAGCTAAAATCTATCTAGGATATCTTAGGTCCTTAATTACAACATCATGAGGTGAAAATTCAACTGTTTTACCTTCACCTGAATGCGTTATTTGATATATAGATAAAAGGTTGTAGGATAAGGTTGGAACACATAATACATCATTAAATTGACGATTGTCTAGATGAATAGTTCCAGTCCCTACAACGCTAAGAGATCTATCATCACCAACATATATATTTTTTGTGTTACAATCATTTAAAGAAGAAAACATGTATTTGTTTTTGGCCATGTGATAAGAAGCTCTAGAATCAATGAGCCACTCATGAGAATGAGAAGAAGAAGATACATTTATTGCATAACCAGGCCGAGATGCTTGACAACCACATGCATAAAGTGTTATTCCTGAAGATGAAGTTGAAGTTGAAGAGTGCTCCAAATAGATGCTATGCTTCTTCATTGTTGCTTCCAAGGGTTCCATCTTCTTAAAGCATTTGGATTCTAAGTGGCCATCTCGATTACAAAATTTTCAATGTCTATCAGTCTTCTTCCCTTTGTTTTTATTTTCCTTATCATTTTTTTGAATTGATTTTTCATTTTGAGACTGAAAGTGCTTAGGACCCTTGGTTGGATTATGACCATTCTTTTTAGGATGTTGCTTCTTAGTATTCTTTGAACTTGGTTGCTGCTGGGCGGCTAAGGCTTTCTTAGAAGAGTTTCCAAGTTTAATAAGACCAAGATATAAGAGTTTTTTCTTGTTCTCTTATTAAAGAATCAAAAAAGGCATCAAAAGAGGGGGACTTATAGTCTTGTCCTTGAGAAATAAATGCTTCTCTAGTAGAATAGAAGGTGGAAACAAACACAGAGTAGGCTGGTCCCAACATAGTAAGAATGGAATAGATAAGGCTACCATCTTATTTCTTAACCTTAACACCTTCCAAGAGAAGTCTACGAGTCTTGAAATTGGACAAAAAATCTTCAATGGAAGAAAAATTATTGGGATCCAACGTCAGCAACTCATTTTTGAGTTGATGGGCTCTAATTTCATTTTTAATTCCAAAAACTTTATTGAGTTGTTTCATTGCTTCATCAGGGGTATCAAGTTCTATGATATGGAATCTAAGGTCTAAAGAAATAGACATCCCTATCAAGCCACATGTTTGATCTTGCCTATTTTCCCATTTTGCTTGCTTATCTTCATCTTTAGGTTTAGACTCTTGGCTTGAGGCTATTCTACAAAGACCTTAACTTCTAAGTAAATCCTCCATGTAGGACACCCATTGGAAGTAGTTGGTGTTAGCAAGAATAACTTGCATGGAGTTTCCATTTTAACAACAACTGAAGCTATAGATGCTGAAACTAAGTGTTCCAATGGAAATATCTCGAACAATTAGGCTGATTAAAAAAAACGGCTCTGAAAACAGCTTCTGGATGAAGAAGTTATGGCCTTTTGAAAAATAGTTGTTGAAGATGCCGAAAAAGTATGTGAATGTGCGGAAGTGAATGATAATGTTATATTTAAAAAACAAATACCCCATTTTTCCAAACTTAATCTAATTAACTCACTGTAAAAAAAAAATTATGTGACCCACTTTTATAAATAAGTGAAAGTGACCCACTAAATTGTAACTTAAATAAAAGATAAAGAGACTTTAGAATTATAAGTGACTCACTTTTTATAATGGGTGAGAACACTTTTACATAAAGTAACTTTAAAACATAGGTTACATGTGTTTTTTGAAAAAGTAACTCAACAAAAAGAAAAAGTTGAACCCAGGACCTCTATTCTCATAAAGTAACTTTGGACCAAGTGAGCTAGTTTAAAAGGTTAGTAATTTTTGGAAAAGAGGAAGGGCATTTTTTGTTATTGTTTTTTTTTTAGTCACGGAAGTTTTGGAGTGTGTGCTTACTTGGGAAAACCTTTTTTTTCCTACAAAAAAAAAACACACACAACCAACACGGACATGCAAAAAAAAACAAACATTATGGTTGAAGTTAGCTTTCGCTAGAAGAAAAATATTTTCCTCAATGTCTCTGATTTTCCGAGATCACACTAAGGCACGGCGGAAAAGAGAATACGCATGAGAAAAATCCTTCCTTTCTATTTTTGATTTGCCCAGATCGCACAAAGTTGCGTGGCAAAGAGCATACATAGAAATGAAAGGTATAGATCTGGTAATAAAAATTCAGAGAGATAAATAAACCTAAATAAACAAAGAGATAAATAACTAAAACTACAAATAAAGACTGTATACCTCTAGATATTAAAAATGACTTAGCTAGGTCTTCCAGAAACCTTCTCGCGTGAAACGAAAGGGGTTCCTCATTGGAACATATGCTCCTAAAACAATAGAGCAGTCTTGTTAGCCTGAAAGTGGTCATAAATAGTAGATCTATGAAATGATAGTCAAATGCAGCTATACCGACTTCAGATTTGGATCACCAATGGATGCAACCTTCAAATAGCTTTGAAACTATGTATGAATTTACAGGGTAAGTTCCTCATACAGAAAACCAAAGGACACTGCTCACAAAAAGATCATAGATCAATACACCAGTGTTATTGATGTGATTAAAACCCTCAAAGAAGGAAACAATCCGTGGCCTGAGCCAACACAGCCACTTCAGGCAATTTATTAATAAAAGAAAGAAAATTTACATAAGCATCTCTCATGAATGGTCACCTTACAAATGACCCTCCATGATCTTTAAATATATATCATGGACTAATCGGGTGTTAAGCCACGGATCAAGTGTTGGTAATACCAAGGAGAGAATGAACCGTCAGATCAATTCATGTCTAGAACATATCATGGTCATCGGATTGTAAGTTACAAAAGTACATAGTAAAGAGACACACTTTACCTAACTCTACACTAGACCAAGTTATACCTAACTATTTCCTGTGTTGGAATATCCTAACATTTGTGGGTATTAGTTTTTTTTTGGTTTCTGATTATGTTTTTCACCTATTTTAATATGATCTTTGTTACTTGTGATACAGGGAAGAGTCGAGTGTTGATTAGGAAGGATCTCTGTGATCAATGACTTCCAAAGACATTATGCCAAGTGACACAAAGAAGTACTAAAATGGGTAGAGATGGTTGAATAAAAGTTTAAAGAAAGACACATTTTGGGGGCAGTGCTTGTATTTCCTATTAAAAGGAAAATCAACCATTCGGCTTATACTAGACCCATCAATCTGCTCAGGATTTGGTTGCAACGATATTATAAGTTTGGCCATAACATCAATTGCAAAAAAATTATTGTTTTATTTAATTTTTATTACTCCGGCTGATGAGTAATAAAGGGGGAATGTTAATATTTCCATTATGTATAAATACCCATCTTTAAGATAGATTCTGGGGGATTTGAATCTGAGAGAAAAGAGGCAGAGTAACAATAGAGCTTAGAACCTGTTTTTATAGAAGGAGTTAAGACTCATTTTCACTATTGTAGTGAGCTCAGATCCATCTGTGTAGACATGGAATTGATTTAGAGACAACATAGGACCTGCACTATTTTAATTCTCTAATGTTTTATGTAATTGATTCATTTTTTTAATAATATGTATTTATGTAATCAGATGTGCAACACTATTGGTTGCTCTATTATTGAAAAAAATTCTTCAGATTTCAAATTCATTTATGGAGTATGAGTATGTATGTGGCTTTTCAGCACTATTGTTGACTGTTTACTGAAATGATCATTTAGAATCTAGTCAAGCTAGCTTTCAGGGTTAATTAGAAATGAGTTTCAAAATTGGAACTTGCATAAGGACAGATCCTTATCTCCTTGCGCTGCTATCTACCTAACATTTTAATCTTGTATATGTCTCACTTTCCACATGTCATGTATTTGAACTATTTCAGTATTGTGACATGAATATTTTTGTTCTTATGGATATGTTTTATTAGGAATTGGAGATGTTTGCAGTTGGATATCTGTTAACTATTCAATGGGAATTTATTTGTATACATTTTCTCGAACAAGGATTAGGTATTGGAACTATTTACCTAGCCTATTTCCTTTATCTCATTCCAATTTCAATATTCTTTTGTTTCTTTTCCCTTTATTTTAGCGTGCTCTTAAGTGAAACAAGGACTAATCCTTCCTTCAATCAAGATAGATCTAGTATTAGATACATATTATATTGTACTTTGCATGTAGTTCTATTTTATGCATCCTAGAAGTCCCCTCATATAGGGGTAGTCTTTAGATTGGTTTAGATGGGACATAAAGGCAGCTTAAGGATGACTTTCTTACCTGATCAACAAGAAGAGTCGATCTGACGTCTCTTCTCTATCGGTAGTTGAAAGCCATACTTTAAGCTAGTAGAGATAGAGAGAAGGTAACTGGATCCAATTGAACTAGTCATAACCACCATTTCAATGGAAAATGAACTATTTTAAGTTCTCGACTAGGTGATCTCCCTTAAAATGTTGAAAGGTCATTTTTTCCGATCAACACGAGATTGACTCATCATCTAGGAAGTTGAATTTGAAACTCCCTTAAGTGCTTTGGAACTTGCATACATCAATGGCAAGTTTCCTCGCTTTCGGTGACAAGTTCTCATCATTTGCCTTTGATAGGGAGATTTTGCGTGGTGTTCAACTTCATCTCATTCATTCACATCACATAGATTGTACTATGGTACCTTGAGAGCCATTATCATCATCGATGGTTTCTCTTGCGTCTATTAACAACATACATTATTGTTCAGTAATAATATGGTGTCTACCATGTTCGACTCCAACTCATTTATTTGCATGGTTATACTCGCACTATCGAGTGATGAGGTAGAAGACCACAAATCTAGTTTCATCCATCTGAGCCTTTATTTTTAGGGTTCATATAGTATGATAGCTATAATCATTCTAAAGGTTATACAAGCATGGATCCACACTTTGTCATTAGTGGACAAAACCTCTTGATCACTATACATGTAATATTGATTTATATTCTAAGTATGGGTATGCCTCCCTCAATAATGATATCATGATGATAATATGTATTCAAATGATGATCTCGAATGATTGGTTCTTGATCCAGACATGTCACAAGGTAAAGCACTTCAGTCTTCAACCAATTCTTTTGACTTTGTACTTTAGGGGGTAATTTGTTATAGGTCATTTTTTCACATCCACTCAAAAGGCCTTAAATCCTAGATCAATCAACATCCTCCTCATGCAAGAACTTGGTAACTTTGCTGTGGATCGTGATTTCCCTTTAGTGGTTTCCTTGACCTAGTCATTTTTTACCCTTAAAAGTGACCTTAATTGACATATTCAGACAATGATTGAGCATAAGAAAATATATTTTAGTTCTTGGTATGGTTTCTTGTGTTGTCATTGACCAAATTAGCCCTAGTTCACTCTTGGTTCTGTGATAGAGCGTTGTAGTGTAGTCCCTCCTCTCCGCAATTTGCACTGAAGCGCACCGATGTCCTTTCTGCACCTGCACTTATCCTATGTTCTGAATCGATTCAGAAAGTTTTCTTGAGTTTTTGAGTTTGTCTTTGTCTCTGAAACACCATTGTAGTGTTTTCATTTGGTTTTATTAGCCTTTGGTAAGAATTTCTTTGGTTTTTTATGTTTCTTATCAATTAGGTCTTTTGTAAACATTTGGCTTGAAGGAAATTTCTATTACATTCATATTTTGTGTGATTTATTTTATCAATGATCTTAGTTTTCATTAAATTTCAAAAAATATGAGGAAAGAAAAGAAAAGATTTCATAATTTTTGCATTACATTTAGGGTTTTGAATGAAATTTGGAAATTGGAGTAGTTGCATTTGAAAGATTTGATTAGGAAGATTTGTTTTCTACATCATTTGTTTGTTTCATTATTGTTTTAATATCTTAATTCTCATCGATAGGTCCTTCATCGAAAATTAAAAGAGTTATTGTTATCATACTAGTTGCGTCATATGGAATTTACGTGAATACATGACCGTGAGCCTTGAAACTGAAACATAACTCAAAATAAACTCTAAAATTTACTCAATCAACCTAAGGAGAATTTAGAAAATTAATGAAACATATAGAGGTCTAGACTAGAGACATATTCTGGTGTCTTTAAACATAGGAGATGTTGTTACTTGTCTGTGTTACATTCTAGGGGCAGTCAGTATTCCACATACGTAATTATATTGGGTCATTCTCCATGTACCTTCACAGATATGGGATGACACTCCCCAAATGAAAAGTATATCAGAATACTTCCTATCGTACTGGATGCATTAGAAAAAACTATTACAAACTAAATTTCCATGTACCTTCAGGTATATTTTGGACGTGCCCTATAGGTTTCTATCCCACCATAGATAACCGAGTCAGCCACCTTGCTTACTGTGATACACCGAACACAACATTTGGGGAGATTTCCTACATGTACTAGAAATGGTATATTGCACTTCACAGTGACTTAGTAATCCCTTTTTCGTAGTTACCCTCATTCTATTTTATTTTATGTCTTTAATTAATAAAATCAATTAATTGGTCATTAAACAACATCCTCCCTATGGAAAAACTTCTTAGTATATATGAGGTTGAAACTGATGACAACATTTTTTGAGTCTACCAATCAAGGAAACCCCTTTGACAAGAATCCTAGTCCTTTTCCTTATCTTGGAAATATTGGTGCTCATATGGAAATGTTGTCCCTTCCTGGATTTACCATTGGTTTATCGATTTGGTTGTTTTCATCCTCCTTGGTTCCGAATGTCCATATTTCTTCTCAAGCAAGTAGTCCTCCACTTGAACAACATCATCCTCAATTTGATCCTAAGGTTGGACCTTTTCCTTCTTTACTTATTGTTTCTTAATCCATTTCCTCCTCCTCACCTGGTGAAAGTCGTGATTCTAGTAACTAGCAAGCTAAGTAGAAGAAGAAAAGGATGAAGAAGAAGAAGCAAAATAAGCAGGGGGGAAAACAAGAAAACATTGCTATCAATGCAATTGATGTTGAGAAATATTTGAACAAGCCCCGTAAAGTTTAATTCCCTTGCAATATTTGTAAGGATGACCACCTTCTTAGAGATCACCATGGTATTCCACAAGTATTAGAAGTATGGTCATCACATCGACCCTTGTCATCAGCCTTTGGAGATCACGCTGGTGATAAACCATCAAAAAGTGATAGTAATGTCCACTGGAAAAAGGGTAAAGTTAAGTTTCCTTGTAGGTTATGTGAAGGGAATATTCCTATTCACCTTTGTCCTTATATGGATGAAGCCTCAAAAGTGTTCGAAAACCTTACAACTTCTTAGCCATGTCTTCTGAATGGTTACTGAAAGCTTTCCCTAAATCCTCCACTAATGATGAAGTATTTGACTCCAATATATCTCCAATTAATCCTACTCTCTCTGAATGTGAATCCCATGATTTCGTTCCTAACCAACCATTGGTTGAGGAATTGATTGACCCGATTCCACCTTCAGTTGATTATATGTTTTCCGTAAAGAGTGAGAATGATACAACTCAGGTTATTCTCGCTTCTTCTAAATCTACCAAACAAGGGGGAATTTCTCCTTTTTTCATGGAACCCCCTCCAATTCATGAGGTTATCACTTTTAATTGGAGCCTATTGACAAGACCTTGTCTCCCTTCTTACGAGCCCTTCCAGGTCATGGTGAAGGCTTATAATACAAATATATTTCACATTGTTATGGATGAGGATGCATATATTAGCCTTCTATCCTCCACTTCTTGGCAAGCTTTGGCTTCCCCACAACTTATGTCTGCTTCTCCAAATCTATTTTCTTTTAACAAGAGAACCCGTCAAACTTTAGGGATCCTTCCTCGTTTTCTTGTTACTTTGGGAGGAAAGACGATATGTATTGTATTGGGCCCCTTGGATTTAAATTTTCTCATAGGGCAAGACTATGTTTATGCCATGAATGTTTTCATGTCCATAATCTTTCGAGTGTTGTGTTTCCTGCATGACGGAAAAATGGCGACTATCGATCAACTTTCATTTGTTTATCCTAATTTGACTATCAATCATTTGACTTCCCAAAATGTTCCAAATATACAAGTTGTATATCCCCCGCCATAGGTTAATTATGTGGCAACCTATCCCATGTCCATACCTACTGATGAAGATGAGACTTTCATTATTTGCTCAACTTCTTTTGACCTAGATCTAGTAGGTGATGTGATAAATCATTTACTAGGGGCATTCGAGTTTATTTTTTCCATTGGATCTTTGGATACCTTCTAGAGAAATTTTCTCCCATATGATGACAACCTCTTGGAAGTCATGAGCAGAGTTCCTTGTCTTGTGTCAAGCTCATTTAAAAATGAAACAAGGTCCTTTGAACATAGATCTTTTCCTATGTCAAGCTCGTTAAAAAATGAAACAAATCTGCCTCCAATTCAAGTGTTTGATTAGATATCGTAAAAGTTGAGTTGATTATTTCACTTGATCTCATAAATGAACCTTCATTCCATCCACCTATTAGTAACCAATAGTCTACTTAGGTGAATGAAATGAATTTTTGGGGCATGTCCTTAGAATCAAGTCATTATGCGAGGGGCATGAAAACCAATATCAAGCATAGTTTGTCTTTGTTTAAAGATTGTGTAAAAATGAAACTACTCTCAAGCACATTTTTTTCTCTATTTCAAGCTTGTGTAATAATTTAATCAATTTCAAGCATAGTCTTTGATGTTTCAGGCCTATGTAAAACTGAAATTATTCACACTTTATCCCTAGTGATTGCCATTTTTTATCAGCCTGCTTATGTAAGAAGATCTTTGGTCTCATTCCATCATCACCATCTGTTTGGTTGATCGTACATATTCACTTGGTTTTTTTACCCTTTCATGAGGAATCGTTGTGATGAGTGGTCTTATTAGTATGCCTCTTGACCTCTACTTTTTTTTATTAGTTCCATCATGACCAAAACCAGTTTCTATCTTTTATACCACTTGTTCCTCCCGGAGGAGTCCTTTTCAACTCTTTCAGAGTCCCAAAACATGAAAAGATCGTTGAGCGCTTGTATTTTCAAATTCATTAAAGTAAATGAAAAAATGTCTACACAATGTAAGTTTTAACCCTTTTCCAGATTGGGATAGACTATTTACGAAAAATGAATACTTTAGTCGAACATGAATAAAAGGTTCTCCTAGGTATTGTTTTACGTCTTTTCGGGCCCAAGAGACAAATTTACGAAAAGGAACATGTGGACTGTTCTTTTTCATTTCTTTTTCAAACTCTCTAAACATGAAAAAAAAGTTGAGTTACACCTTCGCTTAACTCGTAAAATCATCAAACAACATTTAGATCATCGAAAATGACGAGTACAAACCACTCCTTCTCAGGGTTCATTAAAAATACTAAGAAGGATTCATTCGAAGGATGAACTTATAAATCAAGCACATATTATCCTCCTCAAGCTTCTAAAAAATAAACAGGTATTGGCCAAAAATGGTTGGGAAATTTGGAAAACATGGCATTTTACCTATTAATCGCAGCTAGTCGATATTCAACATGACACTTCATCTCCATGACTATTGGATTAGGTAATGTGATTGCCTCTTTGGTTAATCACACCATGTCAAAATCCTTTGCAATCGGTTTTCGGTCAATGCTGCCAACTCCATACAGTGTCACCGATATGTTTAAGAGAAGGATTTCAGTTGACATATACTACAATACCTTAAGCCTTATTTCATGATTACCGAACCTGAACTAACTCTGCATCACTACATTCTGTCTCAAATATTAATACTCGTTTTGTGTCATTTATGGGGGATACATCAAGGGCATGCTGCGACAGGTCTCTTCTTGTCGACATCAACTCATTATCTAGGAAGTCTACTTTGAAAATCCCTTCAATTCCTTGGAACTTGCATGCATCAATAGAATTTTTCCTCGCTTTCGGTGACATGCTCTCATCATTGGCCTTTGACTGGGAGATTATGTATGTGGTGTTTGAATTCAGAACATTCATTCACAACACATATATTGTATTCTGGTACGTTCAGAGCCATTATTATTATTGCAGGTTTTAACAATGTACAACAATTACCTGCAAAAAAAATTCTTAAAACAAAAAATATACAATGGCGAGAACATAAAACAAATACATAGAGATTTTCCCCTAGATCCAAAAACCAGGACCACTAGATTAATTTTTCATTATTTTCTTTTCAATGTTACAATACATTAATATACATGTCGAAGCATTCATAAACCCCAATCCATTAATCCTCGATTAGAACATAACTGTAGTTCCCTTAAACAGATCTACAAAATACCATGGGTAGAAAACCATGATGCCCAAAACCATATGCAAAACCCATGCACAAAACCATGGGTATGTCCGCCCCCCATCGTTGGGTCCACTTATATATAGGAATTTATTTCCCCCAAGGCATTGCCCTGGACCTCGTGCAAGGGCGCTACCACAACCATGTAAACCCCCTGATAAGGGGGCCTACCAACCCCCCTGCTACACCCGACACAACGAACAGGCGGGCTATCACCCCCCCTATGAGCCCCTTGCGCATGCAACTAGTCTTCGAAAGAATATAACACACACCCAACAATTATCACTAGGCTCTCTCACATCTATTAATGTCTTACATCACTGGTCAATAATCAGATGGTGTCTACCATGTTTGACTCTAGCTCATTTATTCACATGGTTAGACTCGTAATATCGAGTGACAAAGTAGAAGACCCCAAATCTATAAGTTTCATCCATCTGGGCTACATTTCCATTGTTCATAAAGTATGATATCTATGACGATTCCAAAGGTTATCCAAGCATGGGTCCACACTTTGTAATCAATGGACAAAACTTCTTAATCATTGTACATGTAATATTGGCTTCTATGCTGAGTATGGGTATTCCTCCCTCAACAATGATATCATAATGATAATATGTATTGTAATAGATGATGATCTCGACTAATTAGTTCTTGATCCAAACTTGTCACAAGGTAAAGAACTTCATTCTTCACCCACTGCTTCTGACTTTGTACTTTAGGGGGAATATCTTACAGTTCATTTTTTCACATCTGCTTAAAAGACTCAAAAGTTTGAATCAGAAAACATCCTTGACACCTTGTCATTATCCCTTTACAAAGTCCTTGACATCACCTCTCCAAAAGGTTTGAGTTTCTGGGAAAATCAACATAACATCCATGTTTTTAGCCCCAATGATCTTCCATATTTGACCACTTGCATTGGGTGCAATTTTCATACTTGATTATTAGTGCTAATCAACACATGTTTTGCTCCTTTGCAGGTGTATTTATTGTAGAAATTTTGGAAAATTAAAAAATATTTTTGAATCTTCTTCTTCTAGAAGCTTCTAAGGCGGTTTTAACTATTTACCATGGATAGAGATCTCGAATTCATATCTGATCCTACTCTATTGGTCTTATATCTTATCCTTAGAGCTTATCTTCCTTCATATGTGGATTTGAAGCATTGATTGGTAAATCCTAAACTACCAGTTTCACCTTATAAATTATTGCCTCCCATAGAGTGTGGGTTGGATTTTGGAGATTGTTAGTGCCCTCATGTTATCGCTTTGAGGTTAAAGAGTCATCATATTTATGCATTAGGGTTGATTTTGACTATTTTCTTTGTGTAAAGGAATGACAAGTCAATTTAGGGAGACATCTATAAAGTCAAGTTTCTATATATGGTTGTAACTCTCTCCATTATTTATTAATACAAAAATCATCTTTTTTTCCTATAATTGAGTCATTTTTATGCTCATGTACTTCAATTCCATTTGAATAATTTATTAGAGATATTAGATTATGCTATGTGGATTTTATTTTTCCTTTTCTTATTTAAGTCATTTGTGCAGGTTCTAATTATAGCACTTGGAGCTAGAGTTAAAGCTTACAAGCAAGGAATAAAGGAAGGCTTACTACAAATTCCAAGTAAGTCTCTTTTCCATACCCTAATCTCTCTAAGGAAAACATTGATCTTGTTGACCCTCTTGTTTCTATATTAGGCCACTAGATCTAGGGAGTTGATTTTTGTCCGTAGAAGTGAAATTTCCTCATAACACAAGGGATTAATAAAACAAATGGATTATTGATATTACAACCCCAAGGGACTATAAACCCAAGGGAATAATATTAAACACTAGAATTAATATTATAAACCCAAGGGATTATAATAACAAGGATTAACATTATAAATCCTATCATTATAAATGTTATGTATATAAACTCTAGTATTATTATAAACCCAAGGGATTAATAAAACTAACGGATTAATATTATAAACCCAAAGGATTATATACCAAAAGCATTAATATTAAAACCTAGGATTAATATTAGAAACCCTAGGATGAATATTAAACCCAAGGAATATAAACACTAAGATTGATATTATAAACCATAAAATTAGACCCTAATATTATAAATCATGATATTATAAATTATAAACATAATGTTAAACCCCAGTTTTGTAATGTAACAATGTGTTGTTGACTAAATTGCAATGTAATATAACATTGCGACAATGATTGTGAGATTGATTATAAACCCCAGGATTAATATTACAAACCCTATGATTATAAATATTATGGTTATAAATACTAGTGTTAATATTATAATTCCATTGGATTAATGAGCTGAAGGGATTATTAATATTATAAACCCAAGAGATTAATATTATAAATCCATAGCAGTATAAACCCAAATGATTAATATTAAAACCAAGGATTAATATTATAAACCCTAATATCAAACAATAATATTATAAACCTTGAGATTATAAATTATAAACCTAATGTTAAACCTAAATTTTGTAACTTAACATTGTGATGTTAAAAAAATTGCAATGTAATGTAACATTGTAGCAATAATTCTTGGATATATTTTTGTACCATTCCAATGTCATAATATTAAATATTAATATAAAACCCTAACATTATAAAACCCAATATAATAATCCCTAAGGTTAATATTATTAATCCTAATATTAAACATCACTATTATAAATTATAAACCCAATATTGAAAACCTGAATATTATAAACCCTAACATTAAATCCAAATTTTGTAATGTCGCAATGCAATGTTGAATAATTTGCAATGTAGTGTATCATTGTGATAATGATTATTAGATTGATTGTTGCATTGAGACAATGTTTGTCACAATGTGGTGTTGGATATATTTTTCTACCATTCCAATGTGGCAATATTAAACCATAATACAAAACCCTAACCTTATAAAACCCAATATAATAAACCCTTAGATTATTATTATAAACCATAAGTTTAATACATTAAACCCTAGGATTATAAACCATATGATTAATATTATAAACCCTGCAATTAATATTGTTAACCCTAGCAATTGACTAAGAGCCTCCATGGTCAACCATGGTCATCCATTATGGTTTAATATAGGTCACTTATAGATAGACCATGATTCCCGAGGTAAGTATGGTTCACTATGGTAGTCATGTTGACTATTGTTGACTGTGATGCCTGCATTGACTAAAGTTGACCATGTCAACCATAGTTAACATGTTTTAATGTATAAATATTATAAATATTAACATAGTCAACCATAGTTATCCCTTGGGTCTATAATATTAATTCCTTGGGTTTTTAATATTAATCCCTTCTGTTTATTAAACCCTAATATTATAAATTATAAGCCCAATATTAAAATTTAATATTAAACCTCATATTAAAAATCTATAATTTTATAAACCTAATATTCAATCTTGGTTTTGTACTGTGGCAATTTGATGTTTAATAAATTACAATGTAATGTAACATTGTGATAATGATTGCCATATTGATTTTTGCATTGAGACAATGTTTGTCACAGTGCGACGTTGGATAGATTTTTGTACCATTCCAAGTCACAATATTAAACCCTAATATAAAACCCTAACATTATAAAATCCAATATAATAAACCCTAAGATTAATATTATAAACCCTAATATTAAACCTCACTATTATAAATTATAAACCCAATATTAAACCCTAATATTATAAGCCCAATATTGAAAACACGACTATTATAAATGCTAATATTATATCCCAAGTTTCTAATATTGCAATGCGACATTGAATAAACTTAAATTTAATGTAACATTGTGACAATGATTATTAGATTGGTTGTCGCATTGAGTCAAATTTTGTCGCAATACGACGTTGGAATTTTTTTGTACCATTCCAATGTCACAATATTAAACCCTAATACAAAACCCTAACATTATAAAACCCAATATAATAAACCCTAAGATTATTATTATAAAGCATAAGTTTAATATATTAAACCCTAGAATTATAAACCTTAGGATTAATATTAGAAAGCCCAAGGTTAACATTGTTAACCTTGGCCACCCACTATAAGTGTCCGTGGTCAACCATGGTCATCCACAATGGTTCAATATAGTTCACTTATAGTTAGACCATGATTCCCGAGGTAAGCATGGCTCCCTACTGTAGTCATGTTGACTATTATTGACTATGATGTCAATGTTGACTATAGTTGGTCATGTCAACAATAGTCAACTGCAGTTAACATTTTTTAATGTATAAATATTATGACCCCTAACATAGTCAATGAAAATTATCCTTGAGTTTATAATATCATTTCAATGGGTTTTTAATATTAATCTCTTCGGTTGATTAATCCTTTGGGTTTATAATATTAAATATCCCTTGAATTTATTAATCCATTGGGATTATTAATCCATTTGGTTTATTATATCCTTTGAGTTTATAATATTAATCCCTTGGATTTATAGTATTAATTCCCTAGATTTATTAATATTAATAGTCCCTTGGATTTTTAATATTAATCTCTTGGGTTAATAATCCTTTAGGTTTATCAATCTTTTGAGATTGTAATATCAATATTCCCTTGGTTTTTTAATCCTTGTCTTACAGTGATGAGGTAAGAAACTCAAGCTCAACTTTGTCGATTACTCGTGTTATAAAAGTTACACTAACAAGAAAATATCAAAAAAGAAAGTCATGTACATAAAAACCCTAATTTATTATCGAGTTTAAATATAAAAAATAAGATAAAACATAAATATCCTAACTGCAACCTCTAATATAACTAATATCAATATAATTATTACATGAAATCTCACACACCTCAACATATAATTTATTGAAATAAATATTAAAAGGTTGCAAACTAAAAAAATATTGAACTTCTAACATAACGGATATCACTATAATTATTAAATAAAATCTCACACACTTCAGCATAAAACACATACATATTTACTAACTAAACGAAAATATTAAAATTTCAGATAAAATACTTTACCAATATAGGAGAATTCAATTTAAACATGTAAATATGATACTTCATAACACTTCGTAAATACTTTACACAAACCTTATTAACACAACCACACAACCAAACATATGAATATAAGCCGAATACTTTACGCAAAGCCCAACAATTGAGTATAACTTTAAATACTAAAAGGTTATAGACTAATCAAGGATATGAACCGAATACTAGTAATATGTAATACTCCATAACACTTGGATGAATCCTCTATAATACATACATGGATCAAATACTTCATAGCAGTTACATGAATCATAATCATGGCCTTGAATCTTGAATCACATACTTTACTTCACACACTTATAAGTGAGATATTAAAATGATCAATTTGGTTGGATTTTTTATTTTATTTTATTTTATTTTTTTAATTTATTAAAAATTATATCATAAGATAACGAATTATATAAAGACTAAAATGACAAATTAATTAGAAAGAATGTAAAATTTTTATTAATTTTTTAAGACGAGAAACTAAAGTCACCACATGTAAATTTCTATTTAAATATTTTTATATTTTTTTCTAATTTAACAAAACCTATATCGCTGGATGAGGAAAAAAAAATTATTTATACATAAACTCCGTCTTTCACATTGAATTGTAGGTTTTAATCTTCATGCATGAAATAATGAATTTGCCCACACTGTGTAACTGTGTTGTAACTTTATAATGACGAATGTAGAGCTTCGTCGTTCCACACTGAATTTGTCTACTTAATTTTTTCACTTCAAAGGAATTGCAAAACTAACAATATATTTTGTTTGAGTGAAAAAATAACAACCACATAAACATAAGAGCACACAACCATTCATCTGCATTAACGTTTATAGAAATTCGGAGATTGTTCATGCAAAAATGGAACTCGTAGATTTTCATGATAATTCTACACCTAAGTTACAAATTATTACAAATTAATAATTTGGTCTCAGTGGACGTTAACCATCATCATCATCATCAATAAATAACACAAACCCATCGATATAAGACAATCTGAGATGGAATTCATAGACTTTCATGCATAAATGGAACCCTTCGGAACTTTTTAATAACTCTATTATCACAGCCATATAAATGTTAGAAACATTGTCACAGAAGCTATGCCTTTTAGATATTTAAATTTATTTTGTGCAGGCCATTGAAATTGAGAATCGGGTTTTATTTAGTTTAATGTTAGTCAAAACTAAAAAGGTGGGATTATTGCAAATTGATTTTAAATATTAAAATTCCAGAAATTTGAGTTGGTGATGGGATTTGCTCTCATATAACTTATATTTTCCTATAGTACAGGAGTATGACTGAAGCCTCCAGAGATTTGAGTATGGGTGAGACTTCTGCAATAGTGGGTATAGATTCTATGCATTTAGATAAAAACATTACTGTGTGCAACATATATGGTAATGGATAGTGAATATATTTGATTAATTTAAACAAGTTTAATATGCAAAGTCTCTTTTTATTACCTACTTTTTATACAAGATCTAAAAGGTAATTGTTTAGTACCTATTTCTTATGCAAAAACTAAAAAGTAATTGAAAACTGAACTTATTGATAGCATAAGTTATCCATATTAATTGTTCTATTATTCAAGCATGAAAGTGCAATGGCCTATCTATCTAAATATTTGCATATCAATAAATGGATTTTATTAAAATTATGGAAATATAAAAAGTATAGTTATTAACATTTTATTATCTGAAATTTCTTATATTGCTAATATATTTTTGCATAAAAAATGGTGGGAAGCTATCAACATGGCATTATGTTGTGCAAAGTTTTCAAACTTGGGCAATAAATTTTTTTCTCAGATTTTTTATTTTTTAATACAATTTTTATATCTCATAATTCAATTTTTTTTTTTAAATTAACCATCAACTAATTAAAAAAAAAAAAAAAATTCAAAAATCTTCAATTTAATATTTATTTTTTTCAAAACTTTAATAAACTTTATAGAATCTATTTAAAAACTTCAAAAATAATTGAAAATAATAACAAATCTTACTTTCTAAAAATATTACAAGATTATCTATTTCTATTATTGCATACAACAACAAATAAAAAATTTAATGATAAATTATACAATAAAACCAATTCAAAGCTAATAAAGTTGAAACTAAAAAACCGTACTATAAAGTTTCAATTCAATACACTTATATTGTTGGCACTAAAAAGGCATTTATAGTTACAGTTATGGTTGTAGACATTTTAACTTCAAAGTTTGAGCTTCTTAAACTTTTTACACATGGATATGAATTATGAATTCTTAATTAAAAGATAGAAGCCCACAGGTCCTTCTAATTGTTTAGTTTTGTGAAAATACAAATAAAAATACTATTTTAGAATATAATTTGCAATATTTATGCTCCCTTGAAACATAATTAATTATATAAATAACTCTCTTTAAAAAATAAACATAATCAATTATATAAATAACTCTCTTTAAAAGATAAACATAATCAATTATATAAATAACTTCCTTTAGAAGATAATTTGCAGTACCACATAGGTATTAGGATAAGGATACCTCATTAAAAATGCAAAAGGGGAGCTCTGCAACCCTAATGACCATGCGATCATGAGGTAGGCAGCGCAGAACACCTCGAAAAAACCAGTGAATAGACAATCAGAAGTGGACAGACGTTATAGAAATGGCAGAGGAGACGGGGAGGGGGGAGATCCCCTCCTATAGCGATGCGACAGTGGGAGAAGGAACCAATAACAGCAAAGAGAAAGCTGCTCAAAGGCCACCAGGACCTATTCTGGGAGCACGTTGGCAGGTAGGAAGCAAATGACGTTGTTTACCCTGTGCGGCGAAGAAACCAAGGTTTGTTATTCCAATGAACAAATTGGAAATATATAGAAGCTACATGAAAGATCATGCACTAATTTGCAAGTTCATCGGAGTCTGGCCCTCAAAAAAAGAACTGACAAGATGGATTCAACAGAAATGGCAGCCACAAGGCCACATCGAACTGAAGCTGGGAGCACGCAGCTTTTTCATGGTAATCTTCTCAAACCTGCAAGATAAAGAGAAAGTGTTTGAAAATGGTCCATATTTCCATAATAATGCAAGGTTATTTATGAGGTATTGGGAGGAATGCTATAACCCAGACCAGGAAAAATTCCTTGCAACCCCGGTATGGGTAAGACTGTTCGGACTACTTATGGATTTTTGGGACCCAAAGATTCTTGAAGGAATAGGGAACACCATAGGAAGTTTCGTAAAGATAGCAGAATCAACAAAAAGAGGGAGATACACTTCGTATGCAAGAATATGTGTCTACATGAACATAGCAAACCCTATACCAGGTATTGTTGAACTCGAGTATCATGAGGAGATCTGGCAACAAGCTCTGGACTTTGAACACATACCATTTAGATGCAGAAAATGCCATGAATATGGGCACCTAGTCAAGGAATGCCCCCTAAATGCAGAGGAAGAAGAAAGAAAGACTAAACAACATAGGAAAACAAATGAAGATGAGGAAGGGTTTCAAGAAGTAAAACAAAAGAAGCGACCTACCAAAGAAACCCAGCAGAAAGGTAGGAAAGATCAGCTAAATACAAATCAAAAGATGAATAGGTTTGAAGCATTATAAACAGAAGGGGTGGAGAAGACCAGAAAGATGGATTACCAAGAAGGGACAGATCAGGAAGAAGGAAAGGAAAAAATGGTAACAAAGGAAAATAAGTAGAAAAACCAAAAGGAACCAGAAGAATAGGGGACCCAAGAAAAGGAACCACACCAGGAGAATGAAGTGATGGAAGTAGATATAAATAAAGGGGAGGACGCAACATCATAAGAGGAAATCCTTAAAAATCTACTAGATAAGTGGAAGAATTTGGATGAAAGGTTTATACCAGAGGAAGATAAAAAAACTATACAAAGATATATTCCAAAAATACAAGGAAAAGCAAGAAAGTGGGAAAACAGGGATAAATGAACAGCTAGGAATACAGGATAATAACCAAGAGTATTCACAAAAAGGAAAGGGGGGGGAAAGAGGAAGGAAGAGCCTACAAGAACCCATTCAAATAATGGGTGAAATGCTAGTTAACACAGGAAGAGTTGTATTGCTCTCATCGGTCTTCCAACAAACAACCCAACAGTCTCAATGATTATTACATCTTGGAATATAAGAGGGCTCAACAGCAAGGGTAAGCAAAGATACCTGGCTGAGAGGATTAAAAAAGAAAAATCTCAGATAATGTTGCTGCAAGAAACAAAAATAACAGGAGAAAAGATGGAGGAAATCCTAAGGAAAATTAAGCTAGATTATGAAAGTATGACAATAGATGCAAAAGGGAGTGCAGGGGGAATAACAATATTATGGAACCCAGCAGAATTAATGGCGGACTTTTGGATAGGAATGCAAAGGATTCTATCAGGGAGGTTCAGAATGGTAGGACAGAAAGAGTGGTTCTTGGTATCAGCAGTTTATGGACCCCACATATCGCTTGAAAGAGAGACTTTTCTAACACAGCTATGTCGAATGGACGACCTACACACAAAAAAACTCTGGGTGATAGCAGGAGATTTCAATATGATAACAACCATAGCGGAAAATAGAGGAGGATTGCAACGAGAAGATGCAGATATGGAGAGATTCAAGGAAACCCAGATAACCCTCCAATTGATTGACATCAATACTAATAATGGAAAATATACCTAGAACAACAGAAGAGGAGGTAGTAGGCAGATAACATCTAGACTGGACATATTCTTAGCCACAGAGAACTTCCTAGGGAAAGATATATTTTATGAAGCAATGATCCTACCGTGCCAAGGATCGGATCACTAGCCAATAAAACTGGAAATTGCCATGAACAAACAAAATCAACATAAACCTTTTAGGTTTGAAGCCTTCTGGCTAAGAGATCCAACTCTTGTTGATAAGATGGAAACCTGGTGGAAGAAAAGTGAAGGAGTAATACAAGGCAAGAACAAGATGCACACACTTCAATTGCGACTCAAGGAGCTGAAAAGTGAGATTAAGACATGGAATAAAGAGGAATTTGGTAACATCCATCAAGACAAGGAACAACTCCAAATAACAATCCAAAGGATACAACAAAAAATCATAGAAGAAGGAAGAACAGAGGAGAGAGAAAAAGAAGAAGGAGAAGTGTTACTCAAACTGGAGGAAAGGAGAAAATAGGAGGAAATTCTGTGGCGCCAAAAGTCAAGAGTTCAATGGTTAAAAGAGGGGGAAAGGAACACAAAATTTTTCCATCGTGCAATGCTGCAACTTAGGCAGCAAAGCCAAATCTTCTCCCTAAAAAACAAACAAGGTAACAGAGTGATCCAAAAAGAGGAAATGGAAAACCTACTAATCCAACATTTCAAGGGCATATTGACAGAGCCGAAAAGCAACATAAATGAAGAGATAGCTAAGCTAAAACAAGTCATTCCAAAAAAAGTAAGTAGGGACCAGAACCTTGCTCTACTTCGAGTAATTACGGAAAAGGAAGTTGAGGAAGTAATAAAGACATTAGCGAAAAACAAAGCCCCTGGGCTAGATGGTTTCACAGTGGAATTTTTTCAAGCAACATGGAGGTTCATGAAAAAAGATCTTGTTAATGCAGTAGAAGAATCACGAAGCCACAAACGAATGCACCCAGCATGGAATGCTACCTTCTTGGCCTTAATCCCAAAAGTAGACCAAGCAAAAGAACCCCATAACTTTAGACCTATAGCTCTATGCAACATAATCTATAAAATGATGGCTACCATAATGGTAAAAAGATTACAACCTTTGCTCCCAGAATTGATAGCAAAATAAAAAACAAGCTTTGTGAAAGGTCCTCAGATAATGGATGGGATTGTAGTCGCGCAAGAGGTGATCCACTCCCTAAAGAAAACTGGAAATAAAGGAATGATGATCAAACTTGACTTAGCAAAGGCTTATGATAAACTCAATTGGCAATATCTATAAGAAGTTCTGCAAGCCTATGGATTTGATGAAAGATGGATTGCATGGATTCTGTCCATGATATCCACTCCTAGTATGTCAATCCTTCTTAATGGAACCCCAATGAAAACTTTCAAGCCCACCCGTGGCCTAATACAGGGAGACCCTCTATCTTCGTTCCTGTTCATCCTAGCTGTGGATGGCCTTGGTCACTTAATCAACGACAAAGTAAGAAGAGGAGAATTCAAAGGGCTTAGCTTATGGGGAGAAGACTTAACTATCACACACCAACAATTTGTGGATGACGTGATGATGTACAGCCAAGCAACCCTTAAGGAAGCTAAAAAACTCAGGAAGATCCTAACAGAATTCAATAAAGCTTCAGGAACAAAGGTGAATAAAGAGAAAACTAAAATCTTATTCTTCAACACACCAAGAATGAGTCAAGCCTTTCTGGCCACAACTTTGGGGTTCCAAATTGGGAAATTCCCTACAAAATACTTAGGAATTCAACTGAGTGATCAGTAGAACAGAGTAGCGAATTGGCAAGGACTGATAAGGAAAATTCAAAAAAGGATGGAAAATTGGACATTTAGAATGCTCAACACACCGAGCCACCTCATACTCCTTACATCAGTCCTCCAAGCAATGCCAACCTACCAAATGGCAAGTCAAGCAATCCCGAAGACCATATGTCAGAAAATGGTGCAAATTTTTAAAAATTTTCTATGGCAGGAGGCAAACAAGACAAAAAAATGGGCGTTGCTCTCATGGACATGGTTAAGCAAGTTAGTTCAAGAGGGCGGTCTAGGACTTAGAGACCCAAACATTCTGAACCAAGTCATGGGGGCAAAATTATGGTGGAGATGGATTCAAGGAGGGAATGACCTCTAGAAACAAATGTGGGAACAAAAATATGATAGAGCACGGACCCCGGAAGGTAAACTCTGAACACTGACAAAAAAAAAAGGCTCAGCTATCTAGAACCTAGCTAATATGAATAGAGCTCTGATATGAGACAACAGTTTTTGGGAAATTCGGGAAGGAAATAAAGCAGACTTTTGGCAGGAAGGGTGGCAACAGAGAGGTATCCTGAGTCAATTTCCTCAGCTACAGGAAGTACAACAATACACAACCCAAATAGTGGAGGACACAGTAAGGAACTATTGGGTAGGGGACCAAAACAGCTACTGGAGACAATGGAAGAGGAAAAGTGATTGGCCGGAAGCCCGAGAAACTGATCAATGGAATACATATCACAAAGAACTGGACACTAGGAAAATAGCTATCAAAGAAGGACCAGACATAATAAGATGGGGCAAAAGAATTAAAGGCATGTTTACAATATCAGAAGGATACCACCTGAAAACAAAAGAAGTGGGCAATGCAAACATGGAAAAATGGAAAAGAATCTAGCAATTAAAAACCTGGCCAAAAGTGACGTTTTTTACCTGGACAATGCTACATGGGGGAGCCCTAACTTGGGATCAGCTAAGACAGAAAGGAACGCATGGACCCTCACGCTGCCTGCTGTGCCAACGGCAAGAGGAAACTATGGAACATGTTGCCAACTCCTGTAATGTAAGTAACATCCTGTGGCAAAAGCACCAGCAAATCTTTGGGATTACAGAAAGAAAAATTGAAAGCATTAAAACAACAATTCAAACATGGAGTAGCAAACCGTACCAAAACGTAATCCTTAGCCATGCCTGGAACTTGTCAATTGGATTCTTCCTGTGGAACCTATGGAAAGCCCGAAACAGGGTAATTTTCAAAACAGATAAAAATGATATAGAGGAAATATGGAACCAAATTATGGGGAATATAAGGGAAACAATAATTCTGGGAAATTGGACAGAGGAAGATTGGAAGACAGATGGCATGGAAACTAGCATCATGAACCGACTGGAAATTCAAGTAAGAAATATAAGCAGCACAAGGAAGATACAAGATGCAGAACAAGTAAGAGCGGAAGAAAGTTACAAGAACCCTCCCCAAGGATTCACAAAACTAAACTTTGACGGGGCAGCCAAAGGCAACCCGGGGGAGGCAGGGATAGGAGGGATATTTAGAGAAGAAGAAGGAAGGATCAAAAGGGTATATGCAATGGACTGCGGCAATGCTACCAACAATGAAGCAGAATACCATGCATTAAATAGAGGATTGGAGATAGCGATACGAGAAGGATACCAAATATTGCAGATAGAAGGGGATTCTAAGCTAGTCATTGACACTATCAAACAACTACAATAAAGAGCAAACGCAAAAAAACTAAGCAAAAGCTGGCGGACGGCGTGGGTAATTTCAGAAGTCGAAAAGCAACTTCAATGACTGGCATACATTATCGTGTCCCATGTGAAGAGGAAAGGAAATGCTGCGGCGGACCTCTTTGCGAATTAGTGATGCCGAAACAGAGAGCACCAGCTAGACGTGGGAGAAGCAGAGCTCAATAGGAACGAGGAAATGAACCAGATAAAACAGGCTGTCAAGGCAGATCAGAGGCAACTAGAGAACCCAAATGACGTCGAGAGGAGGGAAGAAAGACAAAAGCATACGCAGGCATATCAGCAAAGATTATCCATGGAACAGAATAGAATGGGGAAAAGGACGGAAAGGACAGGGATGACGGAGGAGGAAAGAGAAAGGATAATCCCAAGAAACGTGGGAGAAAAAATGGAAGGAGGTGGGCACAGGGAGAATAGGACAACAGGATTGAGAAGATATAGTAGAGGAGAGCCAGATGGCAATGCAGAGTTAGCACAGGGATGGCAAGAGAAGCCAGGAGAAGATATTCATAAATGAAGCACAGAGGACAAGACATTTGGGCAGCATCCCAAGGAAAGTGGGACGGAAAGCACGCCACGGATCTTCGGAAATGGAGACAGCTGGAGGTAAGGTTAAGACAGAAGAATGTTAAAAGAATAAAGTATGAGGGAGTCCATGCATGTTGCATGCGGATGTGGGAGAAGGAAGGTGGTGAAGGAGAACGCGTCGATGACCAAAGACAATTGCAGAAGAGAGATTAGTGGCTCCAGACTGACGGGTATGTGAAATATTCTCCCCTCCAGTTGGATAAAAGTTCTTGCATGAAGCAAAACGTAGGCATGCAGATAGATAGGAAAAGTCTACATCTCCCCAGAGTCAGTTATCATGTTAAGATAGCTTGGGTCAGGAGAAAACCTTGTGACACCATGGCTAGAAAGGAAAATTACAATAGTAATGAGAAGGGCTCATAGGAAAAGAAGGTCCCAATAATCCTTGACCCTTGCAACAAATGGGAAGGCCCTGGAATGCCAAACCCTGAGATTATACCTTTGGTAAGGCGAACCTGGAACACATGGGTGAGGAAGAAGTTCCCTTACACAGACTCTCGAGAATCGAGGAAAAAAGGGGAGGGGAACCCAGAAGCTGTGGAAACCAAAATAGGAAGGGGGTCAAGAAAACCTCGGAGAAATGGGAGGGGTATGGAGTACAAGGTAGCCCGCGCGGCCCAGATAAACTATACCAATTATCAACAAGTAAACTTCATCAAAGAAAACTTGGGCCAGGAGAGCTTTAGAGAGGTTTTGGATAGGAATTTTTGAGTTAGACACAACTCAGAAGAACCTAGGAGGAGGGATGGTAGCGCTATCCCCTCCAAGTTTTTGTCCCCAATAGATAAAGCTGACCATTGTGTTTATACTATAATAGGGCTAAACCATAGTGAAGGGTCAACTATAACCCAACAAGCAATCTTGAAGGACCAGAGCTCCAGGAAACTGCCCAGTAAAAATATGGCGCCCAAGAGAAGCAAAAGGAATGTGAAGCAGGAAGCCGAAGCAAGTAGTAGGGGCCAGAAAAAAGGCAGAAAATCTACAGATGAACAGGTAAAGGAACTTGTGGATGCCTACATGAAAGATCTGGAGCTGGAAACGTGAATTAAGACAAAATCTTCAAGGTAGAAACCTTCCCCTGCATCAGTGGGAAGAAATGATACAGGACCCAGGCACTACAAATGGCAGACAATCTCTCTACACCAGAACTCTGCAACTTTATTGGATCATGAAACACATAGTCGCTCGTGCTATGACCCTCCATCAGGATCACATGGAAGGAGAAGTGGAAAACCGACAGGAGTGAAACAAGGAACCAGAACAAGTCAACTGGGAGATAATGAAGGATTTGGCAACCATCCAAATCCAAACTTACAGGAACAACCTCGCCTTGGGCCGCATTGAGCAAACTTTGTCTGAGCTAAAATGGAAACTGTTTCAGCAGGGACGAGAACTCTCAGGCCAAGGGGTAAAGCCACAAAACAAAGGCAAGCAGATGATGACCCCGGAAGAGCAGGCAACTTTTCAAATCGCCTCCTCAGATGAGGAGTAGTTGGGTTTTAGTTTTGATTACAGTTTTTGAATGTTTTTGTCTAAAAACTAGAGAGAGGTATCGGGGAGATACAACTGTCGATGATGAACTTATTTAAGTTTTGGAATGGATACAATGCTGATCGATGGCCACCTGGTTTCCTTCGGATAGGTGGCTCGTTAATCGATATCTTTGGACTGTAAATTTTGAAAAAATAAATATAGAAAGTACTACCTTCTTTACAAAAAAAAATGCAAAAGTACCTGTTACTGCTAATTTTTTTAAAATCCCCAAAAATACCATTTTAAAATATTATCACTAGCATCACATAAATAACAATAACATAAAATGCCATTTTAAAAAGATTGTTTATAAAATAAAAATTATATCATAACATAAACCCCACCCCATGACATAAACCACGTAGATCTTTATAAACCCATGACATAAACCACGTAGATCTTTATAACTCTAGATCTATTCAAAACACAACAAAATTGTAGATCTTTTCTTAATGGTATTATGTTAGTGTGAATCTATTTATAATTGTGCTAGGTTAATGTGAATCTATTTACATTTTTAATACGACTTTTTTTTATTCTTAGTGATATATTTCAACTATTTAGACTGAATATTAATTTCACGAGCCCATCATCAAATTTTGGATAGTTTGAATTTCATATAAATATTATAAAAAGTAATATTAGTGGAATTTAAACATTTTATTTTTTCTATTAAAATATGATATAAAATATTTGATGAAATGTTAATATTTTATTATCTATATTATATTTTTGATTACGTAAATATATTTAATATTTTAAATCTTTTTTATATAATTGTATTATATAAATTCAACAAACTTAAACTTCGTAATTCTAACGATTTTTAACAATTTTTTTGAAAAAAAAATTATATATATAAAATTTACTTTATGTTAGCATTCATTTACTTTTAATAATTTTTTAAAATATTCAAATTAATAAAAAAGGCAGTATGGGGCCTTTTTCCAGGCGGATGGAGGAAAAAGATGTAACACCAAATTGAAAGGTACTTCGTGGGAAACCTCGTATACAGGCAGTATATCCCACATAAAAAACAATGGGCTTTTTTCTCATATGGTTTTGAAAAAATATGGGCTTCACATTCAGAGTACTGGTTCAGTGGTGTGAACCTTCTCACTTTTCCTCACTAACTCGCACTTTCTTCATTTTTGTATGCTGCAAGAAATCAGCATAACCAAAACTACAAATTCTTGAGAAGTCAATGTGTAGGGCCATATTTTCCCAACATAATAAATATTTGTAGGTTGGGTTTACATGAATTTTAAACGCGCGCGGCCTGCCCACACCGCGTTTGGGGTTCTACGTCAGAAGACGAACGATTGGAGGAGCCTCTGGAGTAAAGTCAAGCGGAAACAGATTGCCCCAACCGGGGTAACTGCAGTCAAGTTTTGTAAAACCAAATTTCGTAAAGCAGCACACAATTGCTTACTAAGGATGTTGGGGCAACTGCGGTCAAGTTTTGTAAAACCAAATTTCGTAAAGCAGCACACAAATGCTTACTAAGGATGTGGCATAGATAATGTGGTTTTTGTGTGGTTTAGTTTGATGGGAAGAAGTTAGTCTTGGGAATTATATAATCCTATGGAACTTAGGTATTAAATAATATCACTGAACATCTATTTATGAAAATGTACTTTTATTCATTTGATATGGCAGTTATTTTGAAAATTTGATAGGCAGTTATTTTGAAAATTTAATTATTATTATTATTATTATTTTTAATTTTTTATCAAATGATTAAATTTATTTAAAAATAAATTAAATAATGTTTATGGGTAAAATAAATGGTGATTGGGTGTATTGCTAAGTTATTTTATGATATGAAGGTTACTTTCCAAATTTTATGGGTAAAAATCTAGTTATATTAAGAGCTAGTGTGGTCTCCAATAATTTTGAGGATTTAAATGCACAATTTCTCAAACCACAAATCAAACTTAAAATAAAACTAAAACAACTTAACCTAAAAAATTGAACATTTTAATTATTTTAAAATAAATTAAAATTTCAAAAAATAAACTTAAATAAAAATTAAGCTCTATTATAAAATTTCCATATATTGAAAAAATTTAACATAAATTTATCTAATTCATAAATTTTCAAAATCAAGCATCCAAGGAAAAACAAAAAACAATACATTACCCATCTAACTATTGAATAAAGCTACTCTTGGTTATGAAATATGTGGCACTAACCTTTTGACCATCACAACGCAAATATCCCATGCGGAATTTTTGGTTATCCAAATGATTATGCACTTTAACATAGTTTGGACGAGATGTGAATAAATAAGTGCACAAACATAATCATTTAAATGATTTAATCTTTCAGTAATTAAAAAATGAAATAAATTAGATATTATTTTGGGATTCAACTGCGTTAAGTAAGTCATTCATCTATGATCATTTCCATGAGAGGTAGTCGTAATTGACTAATTTCTCGTGACTTTTGAATAGTTCACTTAGCACTCATTGCATCGGGTGATGCTCACAGGGTGAAGAAGTGGGCACCCGGTAACGAGGACTTAAAAATGAATTAAGTTAGATATCATTTTCGGATTCAACTGCGTTAAGCAAGTCATTCATCTGTGACCATTTCCATGAGAGGTAGTGTAACTGACTAATTTCTCATGATTTTTGAATAGTTCACTTAGCACTCATTGGATCAAGTGATGCTCACGGGGGTGAAGAAGTGGGCATCCGGTGATTCATCTATGACCATTTCCATGAGAGGTAGTCGTAACTAACTAATTTCTCATGATTTTTGAATAGTTCACTTAGCACTATTCATCTATGACCATTTCTATGAGAGGTAGTCGTAACTGACTAATTTCTCATGATTTTTGAATAGTTCACTTAGCACTCATTGCATCGGGTGATGCTCACGGGGGTGAAGAAGTGGGCACCCGGTAATTCATTTATGACCATTTCCATGAGAGTTAGTCGTAAGTGACTAATTTCTCATGATTTTTGAATAGTTCACTTAGCAATCATTGCATCGGGTGATGCTCACAGGGGTGAAGAAGTGGGCCAGATCGCCTCTAGCTCAAGTGCGCTTAACTATGGAGTTTTCCCCACAATGAAGTCCACTTAGCTTGCTACCCCATTTGCAAAACCTTAGCAAGTATTGTGCCTCATGAGCCATTCAAGTAGAGTTCTCTTCACTCTTTTGAATTTAAGTATTGAGAGATTTTCGCGGTGCATTATATTAAATATCATTTTGAGATTCAATTGCATTAAGTCATTTTAAAATATTTGTAAAAACATAAAATTCATTAAAAAGAAATTAAATTAGTCTGTCCTAATAAATTTATTTTTATGTAATTTTTTATTTTAAATTTATAACCATATTATTTATAAAAATAAATTAAAATATTAAAAAAAACATTTTCAAAAATCTTATTAAATTCTCCCTCGATACAGTTTTATTTAAAAGTGAAATTTCAATAGTAATTTTTTGAACCCTAAAAATAAACATTTTCAAAAATATTATTAAATTTTCCCTCGATACAGTTTTATTTAAAATTGAAATTTCAATATTTTTTTTGAACCCTAAAAATAAAATTTCATCAACAACACTTCAATTTGGACCGCCCTCCACCGGCCGAAAAGAAAAAGAAAAAAAGCACACCATCACTTAATGATAATGAAATTTGGAGAAAAAATAACACGCTGGACGAAGGTAATCAAGAAATCATAAGCCAAAGTCAATAATTTGGTAATCAAGAAACCATAAGCGAAAGTCAATAATTTTCGATTCATATAGGCATCAGCCAAAGTCAATAATTTTCGATTCATATTGGCATCGGAGGCACTGTACATTTGGAAAAATTGAAGACCCTAACCGCATAAAGACCCAGTAGGCGTGCCTTCTTGGGCAGGCAAACTAACAGGTTTGAGGGCCAACGCTTTCCTGGCTTCAATTTGAATAGAAAATGAGGTGAGGCAGTGGTTTTAATCACTCACCTCACGACAATGATGGCTGGTCTGAATATGACAAAATCAAGATATTTTTTTCAAATCAAGAAATCAGAAATGATGGCTAGTGTGGATATGAGAAAATCAAGATATATTTTTTTTAATTCAAGAAATCAGAAATAGTGGCTGGAGTACTTTTCAGGTATACATAGTTTTATGGTGATTGGATCATAAGGTTTGTGGGAGAAAACCTCCCCACCTCATTTATCCTTTGGACTAACCAACTTAGATCCATCTAACACCCGAACTATCATGAGCCGAGAGGGATCAAATCCCTCCCGGTGCAAGCCTTCTTTTTGGAGTGTATAACTTGAGGAAATGTTTGCACTGGAGAGATTTAATCCCTCTCAGCTCATGATAGATTTGATGTTAGATGGATCTAAGCTAGATCTAAGCTGGTTTCAGTTGAGGGCAACAGTGTCACATTTTTATGTTATCATTATTATGTATATGTTTGAGATTAACTTCAAAATTCACATTATGTTTTCTTTGCTTGGCATGAGCATTTCATTCTCTTTATTTAGTCTATGTTTCTTTCCTTGAATGATTTGTAAGTTTGTGTTTGGATGCTTTGAGTGGTTTGTGTGTTTATGCCTTTGGATTTCGATGGTAATATTTGTGAATGTTATAGTTGTTGTGTTATATTTTTATATGTATATGTAATTGTTTATTAGTAATTAGTTGGTGATGAAGAACGGAGAAAATCTTGTCAATAGTTTGCAGGAAGATTGATATTGCCAATCTATTTCATTTAATTTTAGGTATCACAACTTTTGAAAACTAATTAATTCTTAATATATGTTGAAGTGTAGTTTTAATAATTTATTGTCTCAATATTACTCTTGAAATAATTTTTTTCTTTATCAATGTTTGAAATAATTTATTTCCTTCGAGAATATTTTGATGATTTTTTTCTCTATAGTCTATTCATGAGAGTCAAGAAATAATGTAATTTTGAATATTTTTTTGAATGAGTGGCTAGAATTATAAAATATTTACATTATTTGTTTCTCCAAACAATTATCACATCTCCTAAGAATATTTTGATTTGTTTTGAATGTTTATAAATATACCTTTTCCTCTTATAAATATTATGAATACATTATTCTATGCGATTATCTATTAGTAATTTTGAATTATTTTGAATATATGTAATTGTCTCCCGGATGTGGGTGATCAATCTAGAACTTAGTACGAGGATGGCTTGGCGGGAGGGCGCGTGACCGCTCACCGTAGCCAGATGGAGCTGCAGGATGCAGCAGTTAATAGTTCACACATTAAAATTTATTACTGCATTAATGCAGCTCTCCCAGGCACGACATTTTGATAACCTGACTGCAACGATGCTCGGCATGGTTCTCATTTTCGCTCTTCTCATCTGCTTTTGCTGGCAAAGCAAGGTCGAAGCTTCTTGTGCTAGAGACAGTTCAGGGCACTGTCTGGCTCTGGTGCGAGAAGCTAACACTTTTCCAGGCTTTCATGCTCCAATTCACCCGCTTCGAATTCTCCCCTGTAGCCACTGCGCATTCCCCTCTTTGACTGTTTGTTTCGCTTCCATAGCTCATATCAACATGCCCAGAGAGCACCCCAGAATGGGCTGTAGAAGAGGCAGCTCTCGTGGTCGGGTCCTCCACCAGGCATCCTCAACAACCTCGGACCCTTCGTCTGAGGCTTCGGACTTCAGTTTTTATTGCTATCCGGCGACCAGAAGCGGGCGTGGCAGAGGAAGGAGGCAGTTTATGTCAGAGGTGAGCTCTCAGCACTCCAGAACGCACACGGCTCGCTTCCGCCTCCCCTGTAGACTTGGTAATTCCTCCTTCATTGTTTCGGTCACTGTTGAGCTGAATGAGCAAGCTGGGGGTTCGGAGACAGTCGGCTCAGGAGTTCCTCAGCACCAGCGGATGGAACACCGGAATGCTCCCTCGACGAATGTGACTGCGCAAAGATGGGATATTGGGGGCTGTGCAATTCAGGACTCGCCCACTCCAGCTGGCCCGAGCGCTCCTGCAGTAGAAGAACTTGCTAGAACAAAGGGACAATCCGCGGAGCCTGAAGAACCAGATCTTTTTGGCTGCCGCATTATTGAGGAGCAGCCTCCAACTCAGCATGATGACTGAACAGGCTTGCGTGTCTTTGGTTTTGTTCAATTGTCGAAAGCGGTTGTTCAATCCTCTCAGGTTTGCGTGTCTTTGGTTTTGTTCAATTGTTGAAAGAGGCTTTGTTCATCCTATGTTTGTAGCGCCCAGTATCAGGTTTTTTCAACTCTTTTTGAGGGCCGGTTTCCCCTGCGTGGGTGGCATTCCCTGTCTGTTGGTTAATGTTTTGGCTAAGGTGGTTTACTAGTCAGATCTGGGTCACTGTCCGGATTCTAAGTCTTTCGTTATGGATTCAGCGATTCCAAGTCCTAAAGCTAGTTTTTTTGTAAGTCCTTGGGATAGTTTGTCAAATGTTCATTGTCAGTATGCCGTTTCATGGGCTAGAACTCTCGAGACCTTCGTCTCGCTGTAAGCATATTTTGTATCAATATAGAAGTAGACTAATTCAGAAAATATATATATATATATATATATGTAATTGTCTATTATTACTAAATATATATTGAAAATATTTTTTCTTAATAATCTAAAACGTCAAGATTAACAACATTTAATACATCTAATGCAAGAAATCAAATAAAATTAGAAAATAAAATCTACAATGCATTTAATGGAAGCAATCAAATGAGATTCAAAATCAACATCTAGACTGAAATCAATGCATCCAGTGAAATCAATAAAATAGGATTAGAAACCCGAATCTACATTGAAATAAATGCATCTAGTGCAAGCAACAAAATAATTTTAGAAATCAACATATACACTGAAATCAATGCATCTAGAGCAAGAAATCAAACATGATTAGAAATCAACATCTTCACTGAAATTAATGCATTAGTGAAAACAATTGAATAAAATTCTAAGAAAACATCATCTACACTGAAATGAATGCATCTAGTGCAAGAAATATTCTTCCCTCTCTCCCCTCCATCTAATCTTGATTTTTTTTAATAATTTACAGTCTCAAGATTAACAACATCCAATACATCTAATGTGAGCAATCAAATAGGATCAGAAAACAACATCTACACTGAAATTAATGCGTCTAATGCGAACAATCAAATAAGATTAAAAATCAATATCTACACTGAAATCAATGCATCTAGTGCAATACAAAAAATATAATTAGAAATCAACATCTATAGTGAAATCAATGCATCTAGTGTAAACAATCAAATAGGATTAGAAATCACCATTTACATTGAAATCGATGCATCTCGAGGAAACAATCAAATAAGATTAGAAATCACCATCTACATTGAAATCGATGCATCTCGAGGAAACAATCAAATAGGATTAGAAATAAACATCTACATTGAAATCAATGCATCTAGTGCAAACAATCCAATATAATTAGAAATCAACATCTATAGTGAAATCAATGCATCTAGTGCAAGCAATCACAGAGGATTATAAATCATGATCAAAACTGAAATCAATTCATCTAGTACAAGAAATATTCTTACCTCTTCCCCCCGTCCATCTATATCTATATCTCCCTCCATCTCTCCTTCTTTGTCTCTCTATTTCACCCCCCACAAACACACATGCTGTCCCTCTCCATATATACCTCTCCCTCTCTACCTCCCTCTCTCTATCTCTCCTTTCTTCCCTCTCTTCACCTCCCATATATATCTTTATCTCCCTCTGCCTCTTTATCTCCTTTGTCCCTTTGTCCCAAAACTTACACTCTTTCTCCATATCCATCTATCTCTCCCTACCTCTTCCTCTCCCTCTCTCTTCCCCTTCTCTCTCTCTCTCTCTCTCTCTCTCTCTCTCTCTCTTCGTACCTCTCTCTCACTTCTGGTCTAGCTCCATCTCTCTCCATCCTTCTCTCCTTCTCTCTCTCACATCCTCTCTCTCTTCCTTCCTCTCTCTCCCTCTATTTCCCACCTCCCTCTATTGCCCCCCCCACCCCCCCCCTCTCTCTTCTCCCTCCAACTTTTGCACTATCTCCCTCCCTCTCTCCTCTTCCCTCTTCCTTCAATCTATCCTTCTTTGTCTCTCCATCTCACCCCAAAACTTACAAACTCTCTCTATCTATATCTCCCTTATCTCTCTCCCCCCCCCCCCCTCTCTCTTTTCACTTTTCTCTCTCTATGTCTTTCTTCTTCACTCTCTCTCTCCCCCTTCAACTCCATCTATATGTCCCTCCCTCTTTGTTCTTCCCTCTCTCCTCCTCTCTCTAATGTCCTCTCTCTGGTCTTTCCCATTTCTCCCTTTCTCTCCTACATCCTTCTCTCTACCCCATCTTTCTCTGTCTGTCATCGAAACTTATCACTGTCTCCCTCCCTTTCTACCCCTCTCTCCCCCCCTTCTTTATTTCTTCCTCTCTCTCTTACACTTATCTCCCTCTCTTTCTCTCTCTCTTCATTCCTCCTCTCCCCTCTTTTTCATTTTATATCCATCTCTCCCTTGTCACTCCTTGTACCTCTCCATCTTTATCACTCCATGTCTTTTTTCTTCCCTAAATATATATCTAGAGTTGATATATATCATGGTATATTAATATATATTATAATATAACAAATTTCATAATATATTAAATTTAATGATATTAATATTATAATATATTAATATTAATATTTTGATATTAATATTAGATTTAATGATGTTTTTTCCAGGGCATGATAACAAAATCTATAATAAAACTACATCAAATTAATATTTTCAAATATTAAATGTTTCGTGTGGAAATATTATGTTTTTAAAAATTTTAATATATCCATAGGATATGGTTTTTTATTTTGAAGATTCATCTTACAAATATTTAATTAAAAAAAATATTAAAAGATTTTGGAGCAAGATTTTCTACTTTTTGTGTTGAAATAACCTTTTTTCCTTTGATTTAAGAAATGGTATTGAGATAATTTATTATCCATTCAAACTATATATAATAATAGATAGCTATATCTTAATAAGTAATATTAGTCCATTATTTAGATTAAAAAGTTATATATAATCTAAAGGTTCAAGCTAATGTTTTGGCCTACATTAGGGAAATTATTTTTATCATTTTTTGAGTACGTGACATACTTACACATAGCAGTCATACTAGGCTGTAGAATGCACCTCTCAGTGCAATAAAATTGTGATATATACCATCATATGTCTAGTTGTAGCTTTACTCTTCTCTATGTTGCACGTTTACGCCAGATGGATTTGGGTACAATTTGTTCGATTTACTGGATGGAGTCAACTAAGATCAGTGTCTATTCCTCATCCATTTTATTTTACCAGAGAAAAATCAACAAGCCTGTGAAACGTAGGGTGGGTTGGATTCCATGAGATTAGAAACTTTAATTAAAGAAGATCTAGAGCATGACTATGAATATGCATGCCTCTCATCAATGAGAATTTGATTCCATTCCACATTGGAATGTAATTACATAGAAAGAAAAATAGAGTACCATCTTAGATCCATCTAACACCGGATCTATCATGCGTTGAGAGGAATCAAATCCCTCAAGGTGTAAACCTTCTTTTTGGTCTATAGAACTTGAGGAAAGGGTTGTACCTCGAGGGATTTCAACCCTCTTAGTGCATGATAGATCCAACGTTAGATGGATCTAAGTTGGTTCCAGTTGAGGGCAACAATGTCACATTTTTAGATTATCATTATTATGTATATGTTTGAGATAAAATTCAAAATTCACATTAGGTTTTCTTTGCTTGGCATGACATAGCAGTTTCTTCTTTAATTTAATTTGTGTTTCTTGCCTTGAATAGTGTGTACATCTGTGCTTAGATGCATTGAGTGGTCTGTGTGTTTATGTGTTTGGATTTGGATGGTATGTGTCTGAATCTTACAGTTGTTGTGTTATATTTTTATATGTGTATGTAATTGTTTATTAGTAATTAGTTGTTGATGAAGAAGGGATACAATATTGTCAATATTTTGTAGGAGGATTGATATTGCACATCTATTTCATTTAATTTTAGCTATCACAATTTTTTGACATTTAATTAATTCTAAATACTGTTCCTCCAAGAATTACAAAACATATCTTGAAGAGTAGTTTTAATAATTTAATGCATTAATATTACTTTTGAAATAATTTATTTCTCTGCTAATGTTTGAAATAATTTATTTCCTTTAAAAATATTTTGATGATTTTTTTATTATCTAGAATCTAGTGCAAGAAATCAATGCATCTGGTGCAAGCAATCAAATATAATTAGAAATCAACATCTACATTGAAATCAATGCATCTAGTGCAAACAATCAAATAGGATTATAAATCATCATCTACATTTAAATCAATGCATCTAGTGCAAGAAATATTCTTCCCTCTCTCCCCCCTCCATCAAATCTTGAAAAATATTTTTAACAATTTATAGTCAAGATTAACAACATCTAATCCATCTAATGCAAGCTATCAAATAGTATTAGAAAACAACATATACACTAAAATCAATGCTTATAATGCAAGAAATGAAATAAGATTATAAACCAACATATACACTTAAATCAATGCATTTAGTGCAAGCAATAAAATAGGATTAGAAATCACCATCTACACTGAAATCAATGCAATTGGGGCAAGGAATCAAATAAGATTAAAAATCAACATCTAAACTGAAATCAATTCATCTAGTGCAAGCAATCAAATATAATTAGAAATCAAGATCTACATTGAAATCAATGCATCTAGTGCAAGCAATAAATTAAGACTAGAAATCATCATCTACACTAAAATAAATGCATATAGTGCAATAAATCTTCTTTCCTCACTCCCCCCTCAATCTATATCTATATCTCAATCCATCTCTCCTTTGTCTCTCTATCTCACCGTCCCCCACTCTCCGCTCCCCACAAACGCACACACACTCTATTTCCATATCTATATATCTCTCCTTCCCTCTCTTTATCTATCTCTTCATCTCTCATCTATATCTCTATCTCCCTCTCCCCCTGCCTCTCCATTATCTCTATATATTACCCCCAAAACATACACACTCTTTATCCATATCTATATATCACTCCCTCCCTCTTCCTCTTCCTCTATCTTCCCCTTCACTCTCTCTCCATGTTCTATCTCTTTTCCCACTTGCTCTCCTCTTTCCCTCTCTCTTTATCTCCTGTATCACTCCCTCTCTCTCTCCACCTTTCTCTTTCTATGTATTTCTTCTTACCTCCCTCTCTCTTTCCCTCCAACTCCATCTCTCTCTCACTCCCTCTCTCCTCTCTTTCACGTTCTCTCTCTCTTCCTTCCTCTCTCTCCCTTTCTCTCTCAGCTCCCTCTGTCCCCCCCCATGCTCTCTCTCTCTTCACCCTCCAACTTTGTCACTATCTCCCTCCCTCTCTCCTTCTCTCTCCTTCTCTTCTGCATTCCTTCCATCTCTCCTTCTTTATCTCTCTATCTCAGCCCAAAACATACACACTCTCTCTCCATCTCTCCCTTGTCACTCACTCACTCTCTCTCTCCACTTTTCTCTCTCTTTGTATTTCTTCTCACCTCGGGCTCCCCCCCCCTCCAACTCCATCTCTTTGTCCCTCCTTCTCTATCCTTACCGCTCTCCCCCTCTCTCACAAGTCCTCTATTAGGTCCTTACCCTCTTCCCTTTTCTCTCCTACCTCCCTCTCTCTCCCCCCATCCCTCTCTCACTCTTTCTACACCCTCCAACCTTGTCCCTCTCTCCCAACATCATATTTGTCTTTCTCTCACTCTCTCTTACCCTTCTCTCCCTCTCTGTCTCTTCATTACTCATCTCCCCTCTCCTTCATTTTATCTCCATCTCTCTCTTGTTACTCCCTCCATCTATCCACCTCTGTCACTATATGTCTTTGTTCTTCCCTCCATATATTTAGAGTTAATATATCTCATGATATATTAATATTTATTATAATATAACAAATTGAATATCATATTAAATTTAATATTGCATTAATCCAAAGTTATTAAATTTAATAATATTAATATTATATTTAATGATGTTTTTTACATGGCATGATAACAAAATTTATAATAAAACTACATCAAATTAATATTTTTAAATATTAGAACTTTGATGTGGAAATATTTATGTCTTTAAAGATTTTAATATATCCATAGTATATAATTTTTCCCTTTAAAAATTCATTTTACAATATTTAATTAAAATAAATATTAAAAGATTTTGCATGAGGATTTCCGATTCTTTATGTTGAATTAACCTTTTTCCTTTGTGTTAAATTAACCTTTTTCTTTTGATTTAAGAGATGATATTTGCTTTAGTAAAGAGTAAAGATGTTTAAAACTTTACCTAATTTGGAATTTTAATATGGTAATTTTTTTTGTTAAAGGTAAAATTATGATCCATTCAAATTCATTGATATTCTAGATTCAAATTATATATAATTAAATATATAGTTATATTTTAATAATTAATCTTATCCCATTAATAAGATTAAAAAGTAATATATAATCTAAAGATTCAGGTTATATATAATTTAAGATTTGAGCTAATGTTTTGGCTGACATTACATTAGTAAAAATTATTTATTATTAGACGCGTGATCCATTCAAATCCATGGCTATTCTACATTGAAATTATATATAATAATACATAATTATATTTTAATAATTAATCTTAGTCCATTAAGAAAATTAAAAAATTATATATAATCTAAAGATTAAAATAGTATATAATTTAAGTTCAATTTAATATTTTAACCAACATTACGTTACTAAAAATTATTTTAATTATTTTTTAAAATATGACATGCTTAACATTGGGATCATACTAAATTATAGAATAAACCTCTTCGCACAATCAATTTTCTTTTATCTCTTCCTCCTAAAATTTAAATTCAAACATATAATGAATACGTGTCACGGATGCTCTCATATCTCCATGGCCCAAGTCTCTATTTACTTAATATCAATTTTATTTTGATCTCTACTTAAAGTTTAGTCAAATGTTTGGCATGAATTATTTTTTTTCCATCCTTTCTATACCAACTTTTCTTCCGGGTCACCAACTTAACGTCTATTCTAACCAAAACATTTTGACTCGCGCTGATATCCCACATCTCTCCCTATTTACTTTATGTCAATTTTATTTTCATCTCAGTTTAAAGTCCAATGTTTGGCAGCATAATTTTTTCTTTCTTTGGACCACAACTTTTCTTCCCACGCACATCAACTTAACGTCTATTCCATCCAAAACATTTTGACTCGCCCTGGTATCCCACATTTCTTTCGTGGACTAAAGCTAGAAATAATTAATCTTATAGTATGCACATGGTTTTGAAATAAAATACCTTATTTGTGTATCAATTTGAAAGAAGGAAAAACGGTTGTGAAAGAAATTTATCTCTGCCTTTTTGGCAAGTGTCGGATACACAGTTATCATATCGTTTCAGTTGGGAAATTGCAATCAAAATAATAAAGATAGGAAGGGGTTTTACACTCAAAGTATGTGGTAAAAAAACAGTGAAATTATGTAAAATAATATGGAATTTTTAATAATATATTTAATTAAAATAAGTTTTATATATTGTTGGTTTTTTTGTTTCAAAGTTGGACTGTTTATATCATACTAAAATTATACATCAAAAGAATATGTGGTTGTTCATATACGTTTATTACTATGCAAACTAGTAAGGCATTTTAAGGTTTTTTTGGTATCTCAAAAAGATTTTTCATATTACATAGTATGTAATGTAACAATAATATCTAGATATTGTCTTTATTTTACTATTTATGGGTGAGTGTATTACATAATATAATTAACTATATTTAGGACACGAGTGTACTACATAATATAGTTAGGACACGATAAACAAGTAAAATACCTAAACTTTGAAAAAAATATGTACTAGGTTGTAGGGGAACCACCTAAATAGTTTTAGGTGAATCAACTTTGTTTTCCATGTTTTTGAACTCAATCCTACCAAGTGTTTAGCTAATATGTTAATTTTCTTATAAGTTAATTTTATTTTCCATCTTGCTTAGCTACTTCTATGCTTCATCCACCTAAAGAAATATTTCTTGCTGCTCTTCCAACCTTTCCACTAAGACTTTCCCCATGATCATTTTGTCTTGCTAGTAAATGTCCACCACTTGGAGGTATGGGTGTAACCTATACATGAGGTTGAACATCCAACTTACTTGATAAAGTTAGAATTCAATATATATGTTCTCCTTTCTTTAGCATCCTCCTCTACTAGTGCAAATTAACATCTAATGTGGGGAGGAGTATTTATATAGTAACATTCAGTAGAGTACTCAACAACTAGCTAAGCCCTCTAGCTAGTAGCTTTCTTAGCATTCCATCTTCCCCTACATCCACCTTGTTGTTATCGAGAAAACTAGTGTCCATTCAGCGCTGCTAGTTCCACTAAGACGGGTAGCTATCTTAGAAACAAACAAACTAAAGTTACTTGTGTTTTCCTTTATGACAGATAGATGAGAGAGAAGCAGAGAGTACCAACCTCAGTCTTTCGCTTGGCTCCTTGCTTTTTTCCTCCCTCCTTTGACAGAGCTTCGCCACTCCTTCCTTACTTGTCCCGCTTCAAAGAACACCTGTATAGTCAAAGCAGCATAATACCATCAATGCATAGATATCTATAACCATAAACAATGTAGGATTAGATGTATATTAACCATACAAATGCATATATCAATACAAGATTCAAAGATATACAAGAATATGGAGGAAAACTCAAATAGCTTTATTGATAGAAGTAGTAGAAGAGAGGATTACAACCCATTGGTTTGACCCAGCGCCATCCTCCCAGCATGAAAGCCCTCTTCACCTCATGAAAAGCTTAGATCACCCAACACTATGATGTTTCACAGAGAAACCAACAACACTTCCTTACAAAATACAAAGTTCCAGCCTCTGGATCTCTAGGATGAGGGATCCATATATAGATATTTGCAGGTGGGTGAGTCAGCTTTTGTAGTTCTTGGTTCCACTTGGAGATTTCATGATCTCTTACTCATCCCTGGGTGAATTCAGAGAGGCAAGTGTCAAATGGGCAGTTTCTAGAAGATTCCTTGGGTTTCCACCTAGCCAACTGCCTCTGCCATTTGTCTACTCTCGCTCATCGCACCCTACAGAAGGGTTTTTCAATATGCATCACACTTTTTGCATGTGGTAGGTGAGATGCATCACACCCTTAGCACTGAGCAGTCTGTATGGTCCAGTTTTGACTAGTTCTGAGTATTTTTTCAGGGAGAACTTCTGGGAGATGATGTAATCAAATGACCTTGTTCCTTTAGGGTATGAAACAACACTTTTAGGGGCTTAGAAGCCCTTAGTTTATGGACATATGAGATTGGGGTTGCAGTGCCAAAATATGTCTATAACAGTTGCCCCCTAAAGCATGAGGTCGTAAATCTTTTGATGTCAGGTGAAATGCTTTATCATGAGGATTCGAGATTTTTCGAACTAGAAGGTGACTTGTAATAAGATACAATACAATACATTATCTTCATAATATTTTCACGATCTAGCTGAGGCGGGCATTCCCATGCTCAGCTTTATAAATTCATTTTCATGTACATAGAATAGGCAACCGTTTGTGTGGTAGACTAATGATTCTAGTAGAGCCATCATCCCTTAGCTTGGATGATCATTTGTGCAACTATGATGTACATTTGATGTCTTTATTTTCCTGAATATATCGCAACCCAGATGGATGAAAATAGATCCAGGGTCTTCAAACTCGTTCAATCTTCGCCCGAAGTAGAAGTCGATCCATGTGAAACGATGTTCTGGTGTCGAACATGGAAAGACATCACCTGATTACTAGGCAATGATGTAAGCTGTTAACAGGCACGAGAGGAATCACCGATAATGATAATGACCCTCAAGGTACTACAGTACAATTCACGTGGTGTGAATACATGAGTCGATGTCGAACACCACGCAAAATCTTTCAGTCGAAGGCCATTGATGTAAACCTGTCGCCGGAAGTGAGAAACTTGCCATTGAGGCATGCAAGCTTCAAAGTACTGAAAGGGTTGTTCCTAAGTCAACTTCTTGGATAATGAGTTGATGTCGACAAGAAGTGACCCATCGTAGGAGGGCCTTAATGAATCCCACATCTATGACACGAAATGGAGCAAATGATTTTGTGGAGGTGAAAACGATCTGATGATACACAGTTCAGGGTGGCGGTCATGAAAGAATGAAGCGTGAAGCTATTGCAGCGGATGAGACACAAACTGGGTTGGTGAATTCTCTGAGCGACTTCTCTTGAACATATCGGCGACACTGAAATGGATCGGTAGCGTTAACCCCAAAAATGGATGGTATGGAGGACCAATGGTGATATGACCAGTGAACGGAATAACCCAACCCAACTCAATCATGGTGATGGAGTGAAAGTGTCATGTTCAAGAGCGACCTGCTACCAATAAAGTTTCTTCAAGTTTTCTTCCCAATTTTTCCCTAGTCATTGCTGACCAATACCTCTTTATTTTTGTCAAGCTTGAGGAGGATAACATATGCTTGTTCTATAATTTTCCCTTCGGGCAAACCCATTGCTATGTTTTAACGAGCCTAGCGATAGTGAAACTCACTCTTGTCTGCATGGACAAGTTTGTCGCTATTGTTTTAACGAGTTTAATGACAAAGATAACTCGGTCCTTTTCAATTTTAGAGAGTCTGAAAAGAGATAGAAAGGAAACTCCAGTAATCCTTTTTCGTAATATAATCCCTTAAGTCCGAAAAAGTATAAAATAATACGAAAGGGATGACTTTTCGATAGTTTTAACGAGTCGAATAAGACAAGCACTCGATCTTTTTGTGTAATGATCCCTCGGGTCCAAAAAGATTAAAATCGAGAGGAAGGATGGCACTTCCAATCACTTTAACGAGCTGGAGAGGCCAATTGATCAACAATCTTTTCATATTTTTACGAGTCAGATGAAAAGAGGTTAAAGTAGACTTGTTTTTGAGGAACAAGTGATATTTTCGGATAACAACTGGTTCCAGGTAAGGTTTGGAACTTTTCAATCACGGCAGTGTAAAGAAGGTGGCTAATAGGATCACTCATCCCAGTTGTTCCTCAAAAGGGGTAAACAATCAAATGGAGGCATATGATCGGATAAACAAGAGTGGAGGTGATGGTAAGAACATGACCAAGGTTCAAAAGCTGATAATTATGCGATCACAATGGTTATTTACCGAAGGTGGGTTCATTTTTTAATGAGCTTAAACTATGGTGGAACATACGCTCACTGCTAGGTTTATTTTTTAACGAGCTTGAACTTCGTGTAAAACTGCTCGTGATAATGGTCAGAGATGTTCGATTCACCGTTAACACTATGTTCTCTTGACAGTTGTACTACCTGTTCAATTGCTCCATCAAAATGATTAGAAATCAGAATACATGATTGAAAAATGAGTTACAAAACCAATACCTTACTTGAATTACGTGAAAAGTAACTTACAAGTAGTTTTTACCCCTCATTTTACCATTTCATTCGAATTTGGGATTGTTGGAGCTCCGGAGTGTTTTCCCCCTTGATTTTCATCAACCGATTCCAAGAGATTCTGTGGACGATTTTCGACGCCATCTGGACCAGGTAGGAGCTAATCCTGATCTCTTCAATTTTATTCTTTCCTTTTCTTATTCTGAGCATGATTTCCTGCTTTTCTGAGCCTCTGGGGTTTGAACATTTCGTTCTCTCCCCATCGCACCTAGTATACATCGAAAGGTGCGATGCATACTAGGCTGGCCATTGGCCAATCAGTATGCATCCCACCCAGTACATAGCTAGGGTGCGATGGGCGCAAGGAGGAAAGTTTGTGCACTGATTTTTCATGGAAATTTTGCCTGTTTTTTGCCAAATCAGGATCCTAATTCTTCTCTTGTTTGTTTTTCAGAGATTCATCAGAGCAAGATGGTCATTACATGGCGTGAACGTGAGCATGAAGAAGAGGATATGATTGCCTTACATGATCTGGGTACGGTAACTACATTGCGGAACTGTGGCTTGCTCAAGTTCTTCCGCATATCTAGCATGAGGCAACAAATCAATTTGTTGCAATATTTCCTCGATGCATGGGATCCTACCAACCAAGTGTTCCAGATTAGAGGTAAATCCATCCCTTTGACTATTGAGGATGTCTACTTTTTGACTGGTTTGTCGAGGCATGGTGCCCCTCTCTCACTATCAGGTTCTGCCCGTGGGGGCGAATCTGTGAGGGATTACATTCGTCGATATTGTAGAGATGGATCTCAGCCAAGCAGGGATGGCAAGATCAGTATTAGAGATGTCACTAATCGGTCCTTGAGGACTATCTTATTTACCTTTGCTAGATTGGCTGGCAGTGTGGCCCTTCACTTGGCCAATAGGTCCTATATGCAGTACGCCTTGGAATGCCTTGAACCAAAGGTATTCAATTGGTGTGATGCAGTACTTTCGGTGATAAAGGAACAACTTACGAAGGTGAAGAACGAGAGATCTAAGAATTTTGGTTATGGTTCCATTTTGACCGCTTTCGCCTTAGAGAAGATCCCACTGATGCAGCCACAGTACATTTCACTCGGAGTGCCAGTGCCAATAGAACCACGGAAGTAGAGATGGGTCGATCTCATGGCCAGACATGTTGGTTAGTCACAGATTTCATTCCCTGATGCCTTCTTTGAGTGGTTCAACCGTTAGCAGATGGTTTATGCCGAGTATCCATACGCTGGGATGGATTTCCGGGGTGACCCAGATTTGGTGCTGCCGGCCAGCGAGAAGTGGGGTGTTATAGGTAAAAAATTCTGACCATGTCTCCATTCATTGCTTTTATAATGTTCTTGTGCTTTTTAAATGTTATCAAGACTAATCAGAACTCATGTGTTTGTGCAGATATTGGACCAGTGCGACCAACAGTGCGCTCGAGAGTAGCAGCTGTCGTTCCAGCAGGAGAGGATGTAGGGAGGGTTGTCCTTTCACGATCTGGACGTAGTCGAGACCCTTGCAGTATTGCAGGATAAAATCGAAGGTCTCACCCTTGGTATTCAAGACGTGAGGAACGATGAGTTACCTCTCAAATTACAGCTCCATACCACTGGTGTGCCAAGCTGATGGACTAGGCTCTTACGTATGATCACACAGGTGGTGACATGTTATCACCAGCACCATTAGTCTAGGGTGCTTCCTTGCATTTTTGAGTTTTTGGGTCGTATGACCAATTTTGTCCTAGACACAGAACATTATGTAAAAAACTATAAACAATTATATATATTTTTTATTTTCGGAGCTTTATTTTGGTTAAGTTACATGATTTTGATGCAAATGTTGATGAAATGCTTTTCTTTTATAAATGTTGCAAATGTCTGTCTAACACATAATTTGCTAATGAATCAGTTAATGTGTTTAAGCTTATGGAAATGTGCTGATATTGAATAGAATCAAACTATCTTTCCAAAATCCTGACCCTTAGGAACATGCGATAGATAGCTGGATTCTGAACAGAATAGATGCCGATAAGCTATAGAATGATGAGTTGTGAGTCTAGCTTAACGAAAAGTTGGTGTATGCCATGCACGATGGAATCAGAGAGGAGCTCTATCAACGCACCATATTTAGTGATGTTGTTCGTTGACTGACCAATACATAACCCTCTGAAACTCACTAACTCGCCGCTTGGATCAAAGATGGCCCAGGCTATAGAAGATAAGTTTCGCGTACTATGACTAGCTCCGTCGGTGTATCCAACAAATGATTCCAATAGGTTTGACATCTGCAACAAATGCAAAAGTGGATTACCTAACCAAAACGATCACTCTTGACGAAAACAAAAATGTAACAAAAGCATATGAAGAGATTACTATGCTTAGTCAAGCATAGTAACGCTTAAGGTACAACCCGTTTCGGGGTTGCAATAGTGGAATCCCATCGTAATCTACTAGCTCGTAGGCTCCTTTTGCTAATACATGCTTAACAATATAGGGACCCATCCACAAATACTAGAACTTACCTGCTCCCAATTTATCGGATTCCTGATCGTAAAGTAAGACCAGGTCACCTTCTGAGAAGACACGGGGTTTGACATTCTTGTCAAACTGCGCCTTGACTCGTTTCTTATGCGCTTCGTTAGCCAAGGCGGTGTCACGATAGGTTTCATCTAGTTGGATTAATTCCAAGAAACGAGCCTCTTCCTCTAAAGTTTCGAGGAGAAGGTCGACTGCGAGCTTGAGAGACGAAATTTCGCACTGAACTGGTAACACTGCTTCCAGGCCATACACCAGCTGAAAGGGTGTAAATCCGGTCGCATTTCTCACCAATGTCCGGTATGCCCACAAGGCCGAGTACAGGATTAGGTGCCAACGCCATTTATGGACTCGAATCATCATTTGCAGCATGCACTTCAGGATTTTGTTGATTGCCTCAACTTGCCCGTTAGCTTGCGGATAATACAGAGTAGAGCTATCGTGGGACAGTCCTAATTTGGCAGCCAATTCAACCATCATGTGATTACAGAAATGCGATCCATGATCTGTGACTATAGCTTGTGGAACACCGAATCTGGAGACTATATGGTTGAAAAAGAAAAGAGCAGCCGTTTCGCCGCTGTTGTTTAATGTAGGCATCACCTTGGCCCATTTCATAAAATAGTCAATTGCGACTATGATATACCCATGCCCCCCGGCCAAGGTGGGGTTACATGTCATGAAATCTATGCCCCATTTGGCGAATGGCCCAACAACAACTACTGGATGTAGAGGTGCAGGTGATATTCTGGTTTTGCGGTTGAAGATTTGACAAGCAAGGCAACTTCTGACTGCGGTTATGCAATCTTTGAACATTGTTGGCCAAAAGTAACCTGCTCTTAAAATCTTTTGGGCCATAGCATAACCAGATTGATGCACCCCACACGCACTTGAATGACAATCATTCAGGACTTTTTCGGCCTCCTCATGGGTGAGGCACCTTCGCAGAACTTTATCGATACCACGACGGTAAAGTGTATCACTGATGATCATGTAGTCTTTTGCTTGGTATCGAGTATGTCGTTGTTCTAAGTGAGAGGTATTAGGCCTATATGTTTGGGTTTGGAGATAGATGGTTATATCTCCATACCATGGATCGCTCGATGATATCAAAAACAAAGATTCATCCATGATTGATGCTCTGGATGTTGAATCGTTGGACGACGATGGGAAGTCGCATAGTAACTCGGTGAAAACTAGAGATTTCTTTGATTTGGATTTTACAAATTCCAGATCAAACTCTTGCAAAATAGCTATCCATTTCGAGTATTTTCCTCCAAGCAACTGTCACGACAAGATGTAAGTCATAGGGTTGCAATCTGACAAAATGGTAGTTTTGCGAAAGAGGATATAGTGTCGAAATCTCTGTACTGCTTGAATAGCTGCGAGAGCTAGCTTTTCAACATAGGAGTACTTGCTTTCTGTATCATTTAAGTTTTGACTTAAATAATAGATAGGATGTTTGATTCCATTGTCTTCTTGAACTAAAACCATTGCGATGGTCGTATCTGCCACAGCTAGATACAGGTTAAAGTCTTTTTGATAGTCAGGAGCATACATTAATGATGATTTTATTAGGGATTCCTTTAGAGCATCAAAGGAAGCTTGCGCAACCTGATCCCAGTTGAAGGGCACTTCTTTTTTCAAAAGACGCGTATAACCTTTAGCAAGTTCGGCGTAATTTGGAATGAACCTCCTCAGAAATTTTTCTTTCCCTTGGAGTTTCTAAATCTGAAGCAAATTTGAAGGTGGAGGCATATCGATGATTGCCTGAACCTTACATGGGTCGAGATGAATCCCGTCCTTTGAAACCACAAAGCCAAGTAAACGACTAGAACCGGCACAAAACATACACTTGTACGGATTAAGTCGTATATTGTAGTGTCGGCAACATAGAAATATAGCTCTCAAATGTTGTGGATGATCTGTCCACTTTCATGAATGGGCTGAAAGATCGTCGAGATATGGTTGAATGATGTTCTTGATGTCATGGAAGGCATAATTCATAGCCCTCTGAAAAGTTTCCCCTGCGTTCTTTAAACCGAAAGGTAGCTTGCGGTACGCGAATGTGCCCCACGGACAAATAAATGCAGTCTTTGACTGGTCCTGTGGGTGGATATTTATTTGATTATACCTGGAAAATCCATCCATAAAAAAAATATCTCACATCTGGCACATTCATTAATTATCTATTCAATGAAGGGTGTAGGGTAGTTGTCCTTTGGACAAGCTTGGTTTACATCCCTGTAATCGACGCACACTCTAATCGTTCCCTGCTTTTTCATCACAGGAACAATGTTCGATACCCAATTAGTTAGAGGAACCGGGTAAATGAAACCAACATGTAAAAGTTTTTCAACTTCTGCCTTGATGGCAGCGGCTTTCTTCGGGTGCACCTGCCGAAGCCATTGTCGTACCGGTTTGACATTTGGATACATCTTAATTTCGTGTTCAACTATGCTCGAGTCAATGCCTGGCATTTCTTCATATGACCATGCAAAGACATCTTTGAACTCGTGAAAGAGAGCGTAATATACTTATACTTCTGAAGAAGAACATGATTTGCTGACATGAATATTCTCTACAACATCTGGATTGGTCGATATATTTATGGCGATAGTTTCTTCAATATTGGACATATTTCACTCGGAATCCACCGTATTTATAGTATTTGATAGAAAATAAAAAACTGAAGGATGATTAAGGTCGCTGGAACAATCTTCGTTGTAATCCAGAAGATGGGAACGATGGTGGTAATCTTCCCATGGTGTCTCTCCTATCATCATTGACTGAACAATTCCTTCATCTGTAGAATGTACATGCGACCAAGGATTTGAAGAGGTACCATATTCCTTAGACCTATCTACCCAAACACTCGATGAGCGTTGATTTGGGTTTGCCACCCAGGCCAAGAAAATTGATTGCTACAATATTTCTATTGGGCTTGGAGGCAATACCTGGTGATGATCCATGCTAACATCATGTTCAGAAATCCTCTGAATAGAAGATACCATATTGCAGGTTCCCACCATGGCCACTTCTGCCAGATTGTTTGGAGGCGGTAGGGCAAAAGTACCCATCAATGTAGGGTCTTTTAGTAGGCCTACTCTGATATTTTGAAGCGATTGAGAGCTTCCATGGATCATCAGGATGCTTCCCGTAACTTGTGAACTGTTGGGGAGAAAGGTTTGTTGGTCGACGATTGTAATTCCTCCTTGAAAAGGAAATGCAATCTTTCTGAAATATGTTGACACAACAACGACCATAGCATAAATCCAGGGCCTTCCTAGTAGGATGTTGTAATTGAGGTTTCCATCGATAACTTCAACATCAATTTCTATTGTTTTTCCCCCAAGTTCAACTTGCAAGTTACTTAAAATCCTGTATGGGGTGTATGTTCATCCATCGAATGCTTTTAATGTCGTTGATGATCTTGATAAGGGTGGTGATCCTAAAGTTTTCCAGCAACTCATTGACATAATGCATGTAGATGCCCCCTCATCAATAATTGTCTGATGAACAGTTTTGCTGAGGGCTTTCACTTGGATGAGGAAAGCTAGTTGAGCTGGTAACTGAGGTTCATATCCTTTATGATTAACGACCACAAGATTGGAATCCACTAGGTCAATCCCACCTATTGCTGATAATAGAACCTGCTTTTGGGAGGGGAAATTTTGCAGTACTTCAAGTGTCGACATAGCGGACGGTGATTGGGCTAGGTCCTCTACTATATTATAAATTTGTGTTGCTCTGGCATGAGGATTAAATGTCGATTTGTGTACAACTCCCTTTGGCGGCTTTATCATTAGCTCAGGAATGATGGGTGGCACAAATTTGGTCGAAGTTGTTATCGAACTACTTGGTTGATCAGTAGCCTTGTTGTTCGACAGCTGTGGATTCCCGTAATCTTTATTCCTTGTCGATATCAAAGCATCATTTTGCTATTTCGAAATGGACAACATAAGCACTTGGGATGGGGAAGCATTGTCGCTAGCAACCAGATTGGTTTCTGGGTTTGGAAACGGATCGGTTAATATTGCTGAGGTTTTTGAATTCTTAAATAATTTTTTAATCTCAGCTTAATGCCGACAGTCTTTCGTCCAATGATCCTCATCACATATAAAGCATGGATGACCAGGTTTCTTTTGCCTAGAAGGGTTTGTAGAAGATTTTTCAGGAGATGAATCATCCCATTTCTTCTTTTTTCTTTTCTCTTTCTTCTTGCCCCTTGGTTGCTTCGGTTCTTTGCCTTTGTCGGTCGACACAGAATTAACCTCCGAGGCAAGAAGTTCTTCATTTGCATTAGAAACCTTACGGGCTTTTTTAGATGTAGCCTTTGTGGTTTTCGTGCTGGTCAAACCTATCACACCATCATCAGCATGAGAGTCTTTGTTTGATTTAGGAGGAGGAGGAACAGAAAACTCCGGTCTGGGAGCATCAGGTATTTTGTCATAGAGCATGCTAGACTAAGTATAGATCAAGTCTAGATATTGCGCATGAGCAATGACTTGCTCTTCAGTGACAACCCCCCCTTTAGCCACATCTTCTGTAATAGAAGGTAACAATGACTTAATAAACCATTCAGCTAGCAGCTGATCAGGAACATATGTTTTTACCATTCGACGACGACGTCGCCACTCATGAATATGATCAGATATGTGAGTGGCTGTCGTCTGCTTAAAATTGGTAAGAAGCTCCGTTCCTGTTTCGTACCTTATTGGTAACTGAAAATGGGTTAAAAAGGTGGTGGCAAGGGCACTGAAGTTATCGAATGAAGCTCTAGGCAATTCGATGTACCATTTTTCTACCGGACCAGTTAACGTTTGCTGAAAAAGGCGAAGCCTAATCGAATCATCATTGAGAGTGTTGGACGAACACCACAAATGAAAGGTCATCACATGATTCGACGGATCTTCACCCGGATTTCCATTGAATTTAGGAATATTTGACAGAATTTTATGAGGAATCGCCAGCCACCAAGGGGCATAAGCAATTGGATCATTTGTTAGCCGATTTAGATCTGGTAATTCTAAAGTCGCAACGAAAGGAAACTGTTGATTCAGGTTTGGCGAAGCATACCTAGGATAAGATGGGATTCCCTGAGTAGTGGGTCTTTGCATACCAGCAAAATGTATTTGATGCTGATAACTTTGATAAGGTTGATGGGCATAACCATTATGATATGATTGATGGTGACCATTTTGAATATACGGCTGCCCATTACTCGCAAAGCTTTGTTGCTCAGGTCCTCGGTAAGCTTGTTGGAATTGCGGTTGTTGATATTGCACTAGCCATGGTTGTGAAGCCATTTGCTGTTGTCCAATACTGGTTGTTTGACCAAGATGAGGGGTGATAGTACCCGTTTGAGCCTGAGTCGCTCCAGTTAAGGAGCCACTAATCGGCGATTGTGGTTGTGTCATGGAGACAAGAGGTTGTTGTATTACGACCTCAGAGACTTGAGGTTGACATACAATAAGAAAAGCTTGTACTTGCGACACTGTCACAATAGCCGGTGTAGTGGGGATATTCGACACAAGTAGATTTGGTTGCATTGAATATACAACTCTTGGTTGTTGAGGCAATATTGGCACCCAACCACTGGATGTGATTCCAGCTTGACCCGAATTTTGTTGTGAACTCTCATATGGTTGTTCTCGCGAAGGGAACAATGAAAGGGAATACTGCCCCCCATATGGCGGAAATCTAGTGTTCAAAGGAAAGATTGGCCTTTGGAGACCAGACTACCCAAATTGATACTATTGTGAAGGATCAATTTGCTGAGACTCAACATAAGAAAATCCATATATTATTCCGGACGAACAAACGAGAATAGACCATACTGTCGAAACAATCCCTGGGTGGACTTCATCTAGTGGTTGAGAGCTAGTTGGGACAGATGGTATACCAACGAACATTGTCGGAGTGGCGGTAGGAGGTTCTGCTGCTGCTGTGTCAGATGACACAGTCCTAGATGTCGATGGTTGTTCAGACATATCGAGTCTATCCAAAATATTTCCTAGCGATTCTACAGGAACTTGTGATGAAGGATGACTAACTTCTATCGTAGAAGGATATAGGTGGATCCCAGTTCCAAAATGCAATGGGGTACTAGATGGAAGATCCTCTGTAATCTCTTCTATAGCAATCAGTCCAGGTGGAAGAGGTAGACCGTGAGGTCCGTAAAATATTTCTGGTACCGAAGAAGGTGTAGAATTTGCAGCGACAGATGTTGGAGGGGTGACACCTTTCGAATCAGCCCTAGATGGAGCTGGTTCAGGAATAGAAGTGTTTACCATTACACTAGGATTAGTTCTAATGTCCTCTTGTAACTGCGGAACTTCTTCTATAGAGGCAGGGATACCAAAAATAGTTGGAGTAACTGGAGTCTCTGAGGATGTTGAAACACAAGTTTCAAACAAACCAGGAGACTTTGACCCAGTTAAACGAGTTCGCTTGGCCCAGAATGGTTTCGTTTCCAGAGTCAAAGATGGTTGACTCGTTAGTCTCTGTGAACTATGGTGTTTTGATTGACTTTCTTCCACAATTGTGGATTACTTGATCAATTGAAAATAAAAAGGGGAAAATGTTATTCCGAATTAAATGAATTTTACGACGCTTTGACACAACTTGCTTTTTCAATTTTTAAGAGTCGAGAAAAAGCTAAAGATGACTCTAGTCACCTTCAATTTTTAATGAGCCTGAAGTGACAAGTGCTCAGATGGACCTTTTCTTTTAAGGAGTCTAAAAAGGAACGAAAGTGACTACTCTAGAAATCTAGATAGAGGGATTACCAAACCAATCGCAAAACTGTAGAATACTTTTTACGGTACGACAGTCAATCTTCCTGAATGCCGTGTTCAGTGCATTACGATCAATAGGGCGCAGACAGGACTTCCTAAGGATAAAGTATATAGCCTATTGTGGTCTCCCAATATATACTCGATGGTACGTGGGAGCACAAGTCCGTACTGGCACTTGTCATCTCAAAGAGGAGGAATCACCCAACCTATGATGAAAGCGATAGTTACCAGGCTTTACGACGCCAGAATACGTCTCTAGCCTAGACTTCTAGATGTTTTGCGTTAGGTTCCAAAGCATTTTTATATTCATTAAAATTTATTTTACAGTTGATCTTTCTTAAGAAGTTTGCTTTTAAGGTTCACCACGTGATGTAGATATACAACTCCTAAATATGCAATCTAAGATGATAAACAGTCGTTTACTTTATTTTTGCAATGAAAATCCTAGCTACTAAGGAAAGAGAAGCAAAATCCTTTCAACATAGAGCAGAGAGCACACACTAAGATGCAGTGTCCTAAATCAATTTCCACAAGCAGTCTAAATGCAAATGCAAATGCATGTATTTGTTTTCCGCTTTCTTAATGTGTGAATGACAAAATGAATGCTAAGTACAGATATGAACTATTCTTCTTTCAGAATGACAGTACTAACAATTTTCTTTCAAAAAACGAAAGGAAGACTAAGACGACACTTTGCGATTTCAAATTTAAAATTGCTTTCGACACTTGAAATACTATTAATTCAAATCAAATACAATGGCAAGAGTGTAATTGATTGTCACAAATAGGAAGACTCTTTTCTTTGACTGAAAACAACACTTGCGACACTTTCAAATCAAAAGACGATAGTTCAATTAAGCTATTGTTTGCCAAGGAGAACTGTAAATGACGAAAAATACATAAAAACATTCACAATTCTTTATCAATGGAGGCTGAATAATGCAAAGGAAGGGAGTTTAAATAGTGATATACTGATCACAGACAACAAAACTACTGAATAAAGCTAAAGACAATGAAGGAAAAACCAAAATCTGGAGGCAGAAACAGTCTTACTTGATCATCGCACTTGTAACAAAGGGAAACAGGGATGCATCTCACCTACAGCACACGAGAGGTGCGATGCATCCAGACTGCCAATGAGAGACAGTGGGATGGTCCAGGAATGAGACTGAGCTTGGTTTTTGCTCCCAGTTTGCAGCTAAGTTCAGGGGTTTAGGCTGAGCTAATGATAGGCAGTAAACACAAAGTATAGGGGCTGATCTAATGAGGTTACTTGAGCTACCTCCAGGGCACTTAGGATGTTTTCAAGTCAGTTGTTCAATTCATAAACAAAACTGGAGATAGAATGAAGCAGCATTGATCTACTTTGCACTTGCATAGCAAATGCAATTCGAAGGCTAGTTGGCTTAACTTCAGGCTTAGTCTGTAGTTTATAAAGCAAACAAATAGAAACAAGAAAACAAGCTATTCACTCCCCAGTGGAGTCGCCATTTTGTTATCAGGAAAACTAGTGTCCATTCAGAGCTGCTAGTCCCACTAAGATGGGTAGCTATCTTAGAAACAAACAAACTAAAGTTACTTGTGTTTTCCTTTATGAGAGATAGATGAGAGAGAAGCAGAGAGTACCAACCTCAGTCTTTCGCTTGGCTCCTTGCTTGTTTCCTCCCTCCTTTGACAAAGCTTCACCACTCCTTCCTTACTTGTCCCGCTTCAAAGAACACCTGTAGAGTCAAAGCAACATAATACCATCAAAGCATAGAGATCTATAACCATAAACAATATAGGATTAGATGTATATTAACCATACAAATGCATATATCAATACAAGATTCAGAGATATACAAGAATATGGAGGAAAACTCAAATAGCTTTATTGATAGAAGTAGTAGAAGAGAGGATTACAATTCATTGGTCTGACCCAGTGCCATCCTCCCAGCATGAAAGCCCTCTTCACCTCATGAAAAGCTTAGATCACCCAACACTATGATGTTTCACAGAGAAACCAACAACACTTCCTTACAAAATACAAAGTTCCAGCCTCTAGATCTCTAGGATGAGGGATCCATATATAGATATTTGCAGGTGGGTGAGTCAGCTTTTGGGATTTTTATTAGTGTCATCCCTCTGATAGTTCTTGGTTCCACTTGGAGATTTCATGATCTCTTACTCATCCTTGGGCGAATTCAGAGAGGCAAGTGTCAAATGGTTTCTAGAAGATTCTCTGGGATTTTTCCTAGCCAACTGCCTCTGCCATTTGTCTACTCTTGCTCATCATACCCTACAGAAGGGATTTTCAGTATGCATCACACTTTTTGCATGTGGCAGGTGAGATGCATCACACCCTTAGCACTAAGCAGTCTGTATGGTCCAGTTTTGACCAGTTCTGAGTAGTTTTTTAGGGAGAACTTCTAGGAGATGATGTAATCAGCTGACCTTGTTCCTTTAGGGTATGAAACAACACTTTTAGGGGCTTAGAAGCCCTTGGTTTATGGACATATGAGATTGGGGTTGCAGTGCCCAAATATGTCTATAACACTCGTTCTCTTTCATGAGACAATTTTGCTTCACCTAAAATGTAAAGGAGATCAAGTTTCAATTTATGTAACTTACTACAAGCAAAGAAAACCAATGTTCCTTGAATTGAGTGCCTCTCCCAACCTAACTTCTAGGCTCAAGTGTTTCTCTATCATAGGAATAAGGACACCAAAAATGATAGCCAATGAGTAGGGCCATATGATTTCAATAAAAAAAGTACCTCAAATATGACTCTCGTCCCTGTATAAAAAATAATTGGGATTGCAGAAGGAAGTATTGACTCAGAGGAGAGTGTAGAAACCAACCAACCAAGCCAAAGCTCATCACCATTTCCCATAAAGATAGAACGAGCCTGAATTGAGAGTGTAAACTTTCAGCCTTGTACCATAGGAAATGGGTGGACCCAAATACACAAAAATTCTAAAGAGAGTCAAACCAAGCAATCCAAAATTTGAAGTTCAAAATGAGAGATGCTAGCCATATGAAATTCACCACACATAAGAGAGGCTTGACCATCTAGAAGACAACTAAAGAAACAAAAATAGCATGGATTCTAAAGAATATATTCCTCACTTTTAGAACAAGAGATAGAGGTTCTTGGAGGCAATATCCCAACTCAGAACTTGAGATAGGATCCTTGCGGCTCTCCCCAAATTCGAAAATAATTCCCTAGAGACTAAATCCAAACACATAACAGAAGGAAATTCCCCTTAATTAAAGACAAAGAGTGTAAAGCCACTATAGACCAAAAACCATGAATAAAAGAAAAATATTGAGAGCCTTAACACTATGCTAGAGCCTAGCAGAGTGCCATAAGACTTGACTTGAGCACATCCAAGGCAGTGAATAAAAGATATCCTATGATGAATTTATGGACAATTCTCCTAAAATTTTATATTCTTTCCATTTTTGAGCCTCTCTCATATTAGAGCAAGTGTCATGCAGGGATATAATGGCAATTTCCATTTCCATTTTTGGAGGTCTCTTTCTGCTTTCCCATTTACCTTCAACTACCATGAGTTCCCATCTAGTGACTACCATATAGGTTAATGTGCACACGAACTAGTTTTTTGGCTCATATCCTAAAACCATATTTCCTCTCTTGTGAATGTTATGTCCTAGATCCTCGATCCAAGGCTTTAGAACCTTTTTATTTTGCATCACTTGATGTGTTGCTGCATTTCAACCAATTATGGGGTGGGGGATGACATTGTTAGCTAATGAAGCAATAACTTTAAAATAAATTAAATAAATGGGAATCTCCTTTAATAAAAATACAAGTAACTTAATCTCTACTATTTTAATTAACAAATTGAAACAAATATATAGAGTCATTTAAGTTAAAGTCTAGGGAGAATATAAAAAATGGATTTTACAAGTTAATCAATGCCATAGTTTAGAAGACATTTGTACAAAAAATGTCCTTTAAAATGAAGATTATAATATCCGATTCAAAATTATATGATATTGGCCCATGGGCAACAACTTAGCTGGTAGTCGTTGTGTTATGAAGTAATATGTGAAGCATAATATTAAAGGTTAAAATCCCCATGGATTAGGCCAACCAAAAAAAAAAACTTATATGATATTGGCAAGTCTACAACTTCGAAAAAACAGGGATATTAATTTACAAGTAAATAGTACATATATTTAATGAAAGATATTATATATATAATTTCTTAAACATCTTAAAACTCCATACAATTTACAACCTTTTGCAGTATTAGATTAATGTCCAATACATTAGAAGTGATTTTTATTCAAGAAACTATATAATATCACAAATTAATAAGTATATTGTAACACCCTCCTCCCACATTTACCCATATTACTGACCTACTAGGATAAAAATGTGATGAAGAGTTACTACGATATGATTCAACCTCCTAGATAACCTTAAGGAAGTGGAATCGATAAACCAAAACTCTTAATGACTTCCCTATTAGGTGTTATAGGACCCCCAAGGGCTAAACCACCCATCCAGGTGCCCAGACCATGAATTAAACCTCTTTTTTAGTGCCCTAATCTTCGAGATGTTGGAACAACACTACTTGACTTCGACCAAAACCCTCCAGTCACATGCATGATGCCTACAAGGGAGTGACTGCAATCTTTTTCACCTAGTTCTATGCCCGCGACCGCGGGGTTTAAGCCACTTTTTCATGATAGTTCCCAAACCTCTGCCCAGAACTTAATGAAACTTTCCATAACCATGAATGAGATAAGGAAAAAACCTTCCATACAAATCTTAGACATGAGATTGACCTAAGAAGGCCTAGCCATGCCAGACATTTCGTTAAACATATCATGAACATGAAATCTACAAGTCATAAATACACATCTAAACATAAGGGCCTATTACTTATCTAAAATTATTCAAGGATTGATGCCTTCTCACAATAGATATGTTATCATCTATTAGGTCATACTTTAACATTCATTAATTTAGTAATCAAAACATGATGAGAGCCATACATCATCACTGCCATAAAAAATTCTTATAACCAGCAAATAACCAGAGATATATCAATGATATAACAACCATTAAAGCCACATAATAATAAGTACATTAACACATAGAACACAAGAGGAAAAGAGATATTATTAACATTTTAAAAAGCCAACCAAATCGGGGACTTCCATTAATGACCCGACCATAGATTGGGTTGAACCAAATATTTCTTCTAGCCAATCACCCCTGTGCCATATTCATTCTAAGCATGAATGTAGGACTCATAACAAAACCAATCAAAGTTTTATCAAGCTTTAACGTAATCCCCACTGGATCATTAGGCCCTAAACAAGATTGGATGCCACTAGATTTCTCCGCCTACACCATGAGGAATTTGTTTGTGTCCTAGTCTTTATGATTTACCATATATCCCTCCATTGACTAGTCCAGGATTCCTAGGCATAATCAAGACTTCACCCTCCAGGATTTACTGTATACCCCACCATTCACCAATCAAGGATTCCTAGGCCTGATCAAGGGCACACACCTCTAGGATTTTATTGTATATCCTGCCATTCATTGATCGAGGATTCCTAGGCCTGGTGCTCTTCTTTAGGGACCACCCCACTCAGTTTTGAAACCATCTGGCAATCCAGCTTAACCAAGTAAAAGAGAACCCATCACAACATGTCTATCCAGAAATGGAAAGGTAAGGCTGAAGAACATTGTCACACCTGGAAAAACCCATGCCAGTGACAAAAATAGAACCATATACACATGCATTTACCATGCACGCCAAATCCCATTGTATCTACTTGATCCTTGTCTTCCTTGTGTAATCTTTGCTTCCCTTTGCCTTCTTTTTCCTTCCTTTTCTTCCTTGATCTAAGCTTTATCATATATCCCACCATTCACCAATCGAGGATTACTAGGCCTTTGTTATTTTTCAGACACCACCCCACTTAGTTTCCAAACCATCCAGAAATCCATCTTAACGAAGTAAAATAAAATCCATCACACCATGGCTATCCGGAAATGGAAAGGTAAGGCTGAAGAACACTGTCACACCTGGAAAATCCCATGCTAATGACAAAAAGATAACCATATACACACATGCATTTACACATGTAAATCAATACCTGCAATTAATTCCATTGTAGCTACTTGATCCTTCTCTTCCTTGCTTGATCTTTGCTTCCCTCTACCTTATTTTTCCTTCCTTTTCTTTGCTCGATCTAATTCTAGAGTGATACAAGAATGCTCTAAGTGTCTAAGAGTGTGTGAGAGAGAGAGGATGGAGAGAGAGCTCTAAACCTGAACTGACAAAAAGGTACCAACTCACCTGCAAAAGCTTTTATATTAATGAGGTGTCTATTTTCTTCATTTTCCATTATTTTCCTTCATTTTCCTCACATGCAACCTATGACTTTTCACCTTCCTCTTCTCCTAATTTTCATTATTTTCACAAATAAAATGCCAATTAATGTCCCATGCCTTTCCAAATCATTTTCCAATTTCCTTAGCCATAATAAACCAAATGAACACCCACACTAAGATGTTTTTCCCAACATTCAACTTGTAATACATGTCCCATGACCTTGGTATTATTTTTCCTTTATTAAATTTACTACATGGAATTTTGAGCAAGGCTGTTATAGAATGCTCCCCTTGAAGGAACACCATCCTTGGTGTTCAATGACACCCAAAACCAACAAAACCGATGAAAAACCCAAAGATACTGCTTATGGGCTTTATTACTTACCTCGTTGTAGTACTTACAATGACATCCTATTAAAAACATGACAATTATACCATTTACTAGAGCTTTATAACATAACTCATTATGGTATCTATAATAAAAACCACATATACACAAGCACATTTTCTTCAACCATCAAATAATCATATTGTCAATGGAGCTTTACAAATCCAGCTCAATACGATATTTACAATAATACACACATATACACGTACACACATTTTCTCTAAACAACAAATAAAAGGATACAATGCCTACATCCACAACAAGGGAATCCATAGGCTCACACCTCCACCCTCAAATGTAGTACAAGGATTCACCTCCTTCTCAGGAAGTCCAAAATCCACTGCCAAAGTCAATTTTGCATCCAATTTCTAGCGCTACAATCCTACGTTGTTGTCCTCTTAGTGAAACGTTACCAACTCATTGTTCCAAGGAACACTCCTAATGTACATCTGATTCGATCTGGTAATATTAATTACAAAAACAAAATGTAATTCCCCAACCTTCCCTTTTTTTCTACACAGTCATTGGGAAATATGATCACCCCCTTCTATCCAGTCACTCACCTTCCAACTTCCCTGACATCCCCTATCTCAGGTGATCCATCCATTGGAAAGGTTTCCTCCGATTGGAAGGTCTAAAAACCAAGGCATATCCATGCCTCAAAACCATAATTTCGCTCATAGAATGCTCATGGAAATCAATGGACACTATTGGGTACTAGTGTCCCACAATGGCCCTCCTCCTGAAGTGCTTTATCGACATACTGTTGCTTGTTCCAATTCCTTTTGTCGTTGTTTATTCTCGCGGTCAATTTCAACCACCCAACCGGGCATTTTCATGTTTCCCTATACCAAGAACATAGTTTCCATTAGATTCAAAATAATTTGAAATAATTTCAAACCATACCTCCTTGGTATCACATTAATAAGGTACACTTGTAATTCTGTTCACTTCTTGTCAGAACAAGTCAAACTAGCTCTTTGATCAAGTCATCATGTATAAACATATCACATTCGGTTAGCTCAAAACAAAACCATCATAATCAAAATCATATATCACATGTAAACATATGTTGTAGCGGCTACAAACACCCTCCAAAATTTTGCCTTAGCCCGTTTTGGAGCCTCCCTACCAACCTTACACAGCACTTTGTATTGCTTGGTCAGGTACTCAAGCTTCAGTGTTTTCCTCACACAAAGGCAGCTTGTCGATCATAGTTGATTCATTCCCCTCATAGGTTGCTCACCTAGACTTGGTCCAGTTGCACGCTAAGCAACTTCCCCTTGAAAATTGTGCATTTCTGGAGGGAAACCAACCTTCCCTACAGGAATTGCGCAATCCTCTCTAATAACATGCTGGGCTCTAGGATTGCACAATCCTGTCAGCCAACCTTCCCAACAATATTTACAAAACATTTCCCAGCAGCAGGTTGTTTAGCCTAGGATTTGTGAAAATATGGGTAGTAGTCAGCTGCTCTGCCCTGAAATTGCATAGAACTCCTAGATATCCAACCCAGCCCCCAACCAGAAATGCACATTTTTCTCCAACAGTCGAGCAGTCTCTTGCATGTGCAACTGAGTTGATCGGTTCCCTCTGGGACTGAGAAAAGCAAACTTGCATGCATGGGCTACTTCTCCCAAGGAAACATGTAAAGGAATCACTTATTTCAGGGATCTATGTTTAGTAGTTGGAGGTTACATGAAAGGAGTAGTTCTGAAACCTCCCACCAAGTGTTGCTTCCCCTAAGATTCGTGGCATGTGTGTCACAACCTCAATGTTATCAAAACTCATCAACTGGTTGTTGCAGAGCCCATTCCTCACATCAAACTTGCAACTTTGACATCCCACATCACATCTAGGAGCAATCAGCACATTTAGGTCAGGTATTTTAGGAAGCCCGCTTCCCATGCCTTGTGCTGCATTTCTATCGCTTTTTGTGTATTCTCTTGTGGGAGTATTGTTTGCTTGATTTCTTTGAACGCTTCCTATCATTTACATATATACTACCTTGTCCTAGATTTGTTTCAGTTTTCTTTGCTATTGCCGCATGCATGAAATTGTTTTGCAAGGATGTTCGCCCAATCGATGAACTGCCTCACCCACGTGCATGTTGATATGTTTGTTGAATCTTTCATTCATGTTATGCATGCACTGTTAATCACTTCTGCTATCACTTAGTGTTTCCATGCATTCACCGGCTTACATGCTTTTAGTTTCCCATTAGCGAGTTGGGACAACCTTGGCCCGGGCTCTACCTTCACCAAGGCTGCATTGCGTGATCTGGGAAATGAAGTCTCACCTTCCTCTCTAGATTTGCGCATTCCTGCTAAGCACTAGCCTCTAGGACTTTTTTGTGCATTTGTGGAGGATAGTGGCTGCTTGGGCCAAGAAATTGTGCAAATATGTCCCTAGGCCGATAGTCCTTCCCAGCAGTCAGTAGCTAGACTGGACTGTGCATTGCGCAGTTCTAGCAGTTAGTGAGTCTCCGAGCAGCCTAGACTGTGCCTTGTGCAGTCTTAGCAGTCGGTCTCCCGACTTCACGGATGAAATTGCACAACCTTCATGATCATGCACCTAGGTATGTTGCAAGTCAATTCTCATGTTCATTTTGGTTTTCGACTGACAGATTGTTGGCCATGAGTGTTGCCATGTCTCCAGGTCTTCTAGGTGTTCATCTTCCTCTCAGCAGTAATGGTACAATGGTTTCCAAGAGAGCAGAGACGAAGATACTATTCAAAGCACACTTGGGGATGCAGTCGATCAAGTTTCCATGGACTTTCCTACCCATAAAGACATCAAGTTTCTCGTAGACAAGGACATGAAGATATGATAGCAACAACATCACAGCAAGCAACATCATGAACAACAGCTAAATACAACATACCAAATGAAACTAATGCAAGAGGAGGGTTTTTGACAACATAGAGGTAGAACAAGGTTGCAAGCTCAAGTAGGTCCATTAATGATGAACGAAACTTTGGAGACTTCACTTATGACAGCGCGACATGAAGATCGCACGAAGGTAGAAGATGGAACCAAGAAGGAGTTGCATGTGCTGAAGCAGCAACTCAGGAAGAACATGAAGCTGCATAGACAGATGAATGAGTTACAACAAGAACAGGAAGAGTAGTGGGTGTTGTTGGGTTGTGTTATATTATTCCACGACTAGCCCACATAGTTAACTGGGGGTTAGAAGGGGGGCGAAGCCCCCCCTTTGTTGCACCGATTATGTAGCGGTGGGAGTGATAGGGGGTTTTAGGGGTGTAGGTAACCCCACTCTATGGGGTCCGGGGCAGTGCCCCGGAAAATTTTGGTTTTGGACCCTATGTTAGGTTGGGCAGACCTACCTATGGTTTTGTGCATGATTTTCGCACATGGTTTTGGAAGCGATAGTTTTCGGTCCATGGTTTTGGACGCGATGGTTTTCAGTCCATGGTATTGGATGCTTTGGCATGTATAAATATGTATTGTAACATTGAACGGAACATAATGAAAAATCAAGCTGGTAGTCCTGATTTTGGGATCAAGGGGAAAATCTCCGTGTATATGTGTTTAATGTGTTATGCTCTTGCATTGTTTATTTTCTATGTTTTAGAATTTGTATGCAAGTAATTTCTGTATGGGGTTAAAACCTACAGGTGCAATATGCACTCACAGATGAAACTTTGCCCGTACATGTTAAGGATCCATCTCAGCAGCTGACACAGAGCAAACATGGTGAGAAGTGTTGTTGATCACATGCAAGAGATTCAACAGCATGCATTCCATTGAGCGCATGCATGTAATCCAACCCATTCAACACACTCACCAAGGCGAAGACAAGAAGCAAGTCCAACTCGAGCTGAACATGTAGTTCGTCAAGTTGATGTGCATGACCACCAGCACACACTTGAAGATCATCACAGACACTATGCATCATTGTGTTTCTGGTTCAACCGTACCCAAGAAGACCATGTGCATGTTAGTAGACAGTTGCATGAAGGGGTCGAACCAATACACTGGTTGCAACGGAGGAAATAGTTCACTTCAGCAAGATGTCACCATGAGGTGCATGCACACCATCACAAACGACCAAGTTTGGAATTAGTTCACCACCTTCACCATCACAAGCATTTCAAAGAGTTGGTCTCATCACATCAGACTGAGTGTCAGTGATGTCTTGCAAGGCTTTCTCAAGCCATGTTGTCTCACATGAGTACATGTGCATTGTAATGTTGAGTCATGTAAAGTGTAAGTCAAGTGTCAATGGTTTGATGTAACAATCATAGAGTAGGTGAAGAGTCATGAGGGTAGTTGAACTGTCACAAAAGGGAATTTCAAGGGTCACCCCACCCTTTACTATAAATAGTCCCTCATAACTCATTGTATAGGCTTTTGGTCAACCAAGCTTCTACTATGACTATTTTGAATAAGGGTTGGATAGTATTGTAACGCGCCTTGGCTTCTCCATTGCATAGAGCTAGTACATCTCTTTGGAGGAGCAGGCGGATGTGGCTATAACGTTCCACTGTTGGGGCTAGCAGGTTTACATGGGTGTATTGTATGATTATGGCTTACACTTCTTTATATAATAAGAGCTATCACATTTTCATGCATGTGTTGTTATTGTAGTTGGAATACTCCAGTTGCTTTAATGATATGTGTTATTTAACTTACGTACTTGTGTATGAACTGATTCACATGCAATTATATGAATCTTGTTGTTAATGTGTTGCATATGTTGTTAATGTTGTCACCGTCCATATCTACTGCTTTGCTAAACATCAGACAGACCTTTGACTTGAACCTTGCTATAACAATCGTCACACTCATCTTGCAATGATTCGTGAATGTTGTATGTGTTATTTTACCTTGTATGATGTGACTACCACATCCGAGTTTTCTACTCCATCGGAAGCTATGCATGTACTTTGTGTTGTGTGTTCCTAGCCAGGTTAGGACTGATCCCTTTCAACCTGGAACACACCTTCACCTCCTTCCCCCTTCGAAGTGTTGGAACTTATCATACACCTTCCTTGACTCACTACATCAATCACACCCTTCCTGCTGACAGAGTTATTCTACTTGCCTTTGTGTGACACCGTAGTCAAAGCATTACCTTAAAACCCACTGTTGGGACTCCTACACCAAATGGTATGAGGTCTAATTGGGAATTCTTACCGGGGAGATCCCCTTGACATGTTATCATGTCCAGCACTGTCAACATTTCTAGCGCTAGAAGGAGGGCCTGATGACAAGCTATTTCCTCTCATCTAGTATTGAACCTTTGCATATCTTTCATGGAGGCTTGCACTCTTCTTCCCCTGAGGTATTTTTTTAATCATGAAGATGTCTCCATCTCGGAGAAGCTTTTTGAAGTCTTATCCACTCACACATATGATGGTGAAGGTGAAGTGGCTTGGCCTAAGCACTTACATAACTTTCTTTCCATGATTCATAAGGAAGATGAGTTTTCTGACGAACAAGATGGTTTGCTGCTTGCATACACATTTCGTGACTCTCCATTTCGTTAGGTGCTCAACCTACCGGCTGACACCGTGCACTCATTTAACCACTACTATGATCTTATTGAAGACATGTTTTATCATTTTGATCTAGACCATCTTGATCAGAAACTGTTACAACAACGGAGGGCTCCGCATGGATTTGTTATTGATTTTTGGCAGCACTTCCGTGACTTGCAGTTTCAAGCTCCAAGGAGACAGATGAAATTTTCTTATCTTTGGGACCGATTCGAGTACTACCTTAAGAAATCTACTCGTCCCAAGAGAAAGTTTGAGATCAATCCTCGCTCAACATTCTTTGTTGATGGAGCTGCATAATATCAAGTGGAAGCGGGCACTGTCTCAACTGACTTTCTTCCCTCCTCTTATCCAATAGCTCCACCATTTCCCAGTGATGTTGAGGATCGTGCTCACACACTTGTTCATCCTTCACACCCTTCCAACATCACTTCACTCAATTTTAGCGCAGATTTGGTTGTGAGTCCTTCAATACCTCATATGCATTCTTTTCTACAACCTCTGTCTTCGCACCCAAGTGTTCCTCCGGATGATGTTGTCTTGTGTTTGTCCATTCCAAACTCTTCACTTGTTGTGAATGAGGAACAACCCACTGACGGAGTTGGTGTTGCACAACCAACATGCGTTGTCATTGATGAAGATTATGAGTGGCAGCTTGAGTATCAACACTCGGCAAAGGATGACTCCCTTCCGTCCGAGCCCTCTCCATTATTTCCTAACATCGTTGGTGAACCTGCAATCCATGATTTCGTATGTGTGTCTTCATCCATGGATGCACCCATTTTTGATCTTTCGTAGGACACATCGTATGTTGTCCCATCATCCAAAAACGGAGAGGACCAATCATTCATTGGAAATCCACTTGATCTTTCATCTGCTTTTTATGGAAACGCAGAGGGTGAACATCCTTCCTCCTCATCTACCCCTCTGTGTGATTCATCAAACCATGAGGATGCCAACCAACATCCTGAATTTTATGATCTTGGTTGTCGTGATCTCTTCACCTCATCATCCAATCACCATGTTGATTCAATCATTGTTAATCCACCTAAGCCATTAGTATATGAAGATCCATCTGTCAACGAAGTCGAAACCCCACAGACCATCGAGGCACTTCAACCCGAGTTGATGGTTATGTCAGGCCCTCGCTTTCCTGAGGTTGGTTTCGCTTCGATAAAATGTATATGTACAATTATAATTTACAAAAGGGCAGGCTAAAGAGTGAGAGTAAACTCTCATTTTTTCTTAGCCATCTTCAAGCTCTTAGATAGCAAATGAAAGAAATGAAGTAGAATGTTTTTTTAAAAGAGATTTAAATTTAGAAGTTATCGGCTTGTGTACAATCTATGTGCCGAAATCCCTGCAAAACGACTTTGTAAGATAAGACTATGAAGGTTCAAAGAACAAATGAGAGAACCTTTAAGAATGTATCAAGAGTGGGTTGGTATCTCCAAAGACTTCCCCTCACGCTTGATTCTATAATCCCAACAAGATGTTCCCTCTACAAAACTTCAATCAAGAATTAGTTCCTTATAGATTTAGCAATAAACAATGATAAGAAACTCTAGAGATTTATTTAAAACCAACTATAGAATTCTATATCTAGAGCATACTTCTAAATCAAATGTCAATGCAAAATAGCTGTACATTAACAAATCTACAAGAGCATATGGAAGCAAATTAGATCAAAGCATGAGTAAAAGGAATTATACCAATGCTAAAAAATGCATCACACTCAAAAAGGAGGAACACCTTATGAATGAAACCCCAAAGTCTTTATTGATATTTCTGAAAGTGTTCAAGGCAGCAGTGCTTCCGCAAGTACAATAGCTAGTAACAATCTTGTACAATGTGAGAGCCCATGGATCTATTATATAGAGAGTTGGGAACAAATCCCAATGAAGAATGACAATGACAAATGGCATTGGAGCCAATCCCAATGTAGAAGTGATTAAACAAGTGGCAGGAGGTGACAATCCCAAAGAGAAATTTGAATTTGTTGAATGGAGCTCCAATGCCAAGTGTAAAAATCGAATTCTGGAAAGTGGACATCATTTTCTTCTTCCCTTATGTGCCAAATTCGAATTTTATGGTGGAATGACAAGTGTATATGGGTGGTAACCAATGTTGGGACAATTTCCCACAAAAATCTCCACCAAATATTCTCCCAAATCCTCCCAAATGTGCATTAACTTCACAAATTCGAATTTCCAAGTAGTGTTTTCATTTAATGCCAGAAATTCGATTTTATTTGAGCACATGTCATTTCCTTGATTTTAGGAGTCCACATCAGCTTGGGAATTCGCTTTAACTCCCCCATAATTTTCCACCTCATTTCCACAGCATTTAGCATGTGTGAATATTTATTTTTCTCCATTTATTTAATTTCTAGTTTAATTAATTGCCAGATTTCCCACTAAACTTAAGAAAAGTGAGTTTTGAGGATCCAAAACACATTATTAACCCATCAAAGTGTGTTATAGTAGAGAGTTGAGGATGAGAGGTGTAATTTTGATTACTCATACCCCATAAAACTTCTCTAGATTACAATTATTACAATTTAAATGCAATTTTATTTGCAATTTTTGCTTGTAGGAAATTTAAAAAATTAAAAAATGACTACCTAGACCTAACCAAATTCCACAAATTTTTTTGTGTGATATAGTATGGTAATATACATCAACTCTAGACATTAAGATGTGTTGGGGGCTCAACCTTCAAACCGTCACGCCTGCTTTGGAGTAAAACGTGAGTGAAAAAACCTAGAAAATTATCCGCCTTTGAAAAAGAAGGGATAATTAAGCAGATAAAAAAATACTCCAAGGTGTACTCATTTACTGATCGAGTCCCAAAATCCTAAGCCCGTTACCGACTCAAAACTCATCATTACTAGTATCACTTATTACAATTCCCCGTAGGGTGTCGAATCTAGGTAGAAAAAGATGATGAAAAGATAGAAGTAGAGTTAAAAAAACTCTATTGATTGATGATATCTGATGGTATAAGTGTCGTTTGAATCATTCTTGGGCATGGAGTCTTCACGTAATCATCAGGTGCCACTCCAGTGGTCAACATTTGGCTCCATATGGGGATGCATGCTAGATACAAAGTGATAGTGTGCAAGAACCTGGAATCTGCATCAACCGACAAAATAGATATATCAGTAGTATCCATTCAAAATATCATCAAATGAAATAAAGTACAGAAACAAAGAAATGGAAATTTATTCTAAGATCAATCTAACACTCATATTTTACTTCCTCCACTCGAACTACATGATCCCATTGCTCATGCATTGGAGGATTCTTACATTACAAGCACTCGTGCATGATGCAAGTTATCTTTCTTTCTTTCGTTTGCTTGCATGTCATAGTAAATGGTGTTCTTATGCTTCAAAGTTGCACGTAGTGTCACATAACACCATGATAAGTCTGCGGACTACCTGTCATGCACATGCACTCACTTATGTCCCGTGGGCACTTTGAATCATGAAGTGTGGTTGTCTTCATTGTTATATCTTTCTTGCTTTCTAGTTCGCACAACTGGGTCGTTCGCGGACCAAGCCTTCCCCAACATGGTTCTACCAATGGGTTGGTGGCTACATTGGAAGTATCACTTCACGTGGTCAGGCCCATGTATTGTTAGTGTAGGAGTAGGAGTAGTGTTTGCTTTCAGTTTTTTGCTTGCATGCTTGTTTTCTTACGTGCTTTATTTGCTTGTTTGTTCATTTGCTGATTTGTTTACTTGCTTCGCTTTCATTTTTGCTTCTGCTCTTGCTTTTCTTTGTTGATTGTTAGTTAGTTCCTTGTTTTGTTCATAGGTTAGTTTTGCATGACACCATGGATGACTCTTGAAGCGAGCTAGGTAAAGTATAAGAGGGCTTATACTGCTATCACTACTTGGTTATCTTTCATCTTGCTTTTGTATGATGAGCTTGTTAATTTTATTCCATGATATGTTGAAGGAAAAAACTCACCGTTCGAAGTGAACCTTGGCGTAAACACAACACTTGCATGCTAACTAGTGTCATCTTCTCTAGTAGATTGATTTTGGGTTAACCCTTGTTAGCTCAGTCAAGTAGAGTAAGGTAAGGGGAAAAACATTAATGGGCATGTGAGAAATACAATAAACCTCTTATCTGCTGGAACAACCTCTTCTTCTCTCAATAAGTGGGGATCCCTCTTCCACTTCTGAAATGAACAAGTGCTATGCACAGTGAAAAAAGAAAAAATGAAAAGTAAAAAATTAAAAATGAATAAGGCGAAAGAAGAGAAAGGCTTCCTGTGCAGGGAGGTGATGAAAGTAACTCCACTCGGGTATTAACTAGATTCGTTGGCAGTGGAGCCATGCTTGTGTTCCTATCTGACTCCACTGGGGTACTATCCAAGCCTACTGGAAGTGGATCAACACCAGAGATGAAACTACGACACTGACGACTATATTGCTTGTGCACCTATATACTTCCCAACCCCAATCGAAACAACTGTGTTTCCTTGGCTTGGAATGTGTGTCAATCGACCAAGGGCTTGGAAGATGCTACATCTTACAATCAAGTTAGCGTGAAACCAAGATGAGCTAAGAACTGAACAATACTTCTAGAGGTGTTAGATTTGCTATTCACGAACAAGGTGCAGAGGGCTAGAGTTCTATCAGTGTGTCACCAAGTTTTGTAGCAGCTACAGGCACCCTCCAAAATTTTGCCTTAGCTTATTTTGGAGCCTCCCTACCAGCCTTACACAAAACTTTGTCTTACTTCATCAAGTACTCAAGCTTCAATGTTTTCCTCGCACAAAGGTAGTCTGTCGATCGCAGTTGATCCATTCCCTTCATAGGCTGCTCACCCACACTTGTTCCAACTGCAGGCTAAGCAGATTCCCCTCAAAAATTACACATTTCTGGAGGGAAACCAACCTTCCCTCCAGGAATTGTGAAATCCTCTCTGACAACCTGCTAGGCTCCAGGATTGCACAATACTGCAAGCCAACCCTCTGAGCAGGATTTGAGAAAATTTTCCTAGCAACAGGTTGTTCAACCCAGGATTTGCGCAAATCTAGGTAGCAATGAGCTGCTCTGCCCAGAAATTTCACAAATCTCCTGAGCATCTAGCCCAACCCCTAGCCAGAAATACACATTTTTCTCCAGCAGTCGAGCAGTCTCTTGCATGTGCAGTTGAGTTGACTATTGCCCTCTGAGACTGAGCAAAACAGACTTGCATGCATGGGCTACTTCTCCCAAGGCAACATGCAAACACATCCCTTGTTTTAGTGATCTATGTTTAACAGTTGAAGGTTACATGCAAGGAGCAGTTTTGAAACCTCCCACCAAGTGTCGCTTCCCTTATGATTCATGGCATGCACATCACAACCTTGATGTTATCAAAACTCATCAACCAGACATTGTAGAGCCCATTCCTCACATCAACCTTGTAGCTCTAACATCCCACATCACATCTAGGAGTAGTCAGCACATTCAACTCAGTTGTTTTGGGGTAAGCTCGTTTCCCATGCCTTGTGATGCATTTATGTCACTTTTTGTGTTTTCGCTTGTGGGAGTATTGTTTGCTTGAATTTTTTGAACCCTTGCTATCATTTACATATATACTAGCTTGTCCTAGCTCTGTTTTAATTTTCGTTGCTATCTCACTATTGTCGCATGCATGAAATTGTTTTGCATGGAAGTTCGCCCAACTGGAGAAATTCCTCACCCACATGGATGTTGATCTGTTTGTTGAATCTTTAATTCATGTTTTGCATGCATTGTTAATCACTTATGCTATCACTTAGTGTCACCAAGCATTCAGTGACTTACTTGCTTTTAGTTTCCCGTCAGTGAGTCGGGCCAACCTTGGCTCGGGCTTTGCCTTCACCAAGGCTGCATTGTGTGATCTAGGAAAGGAAGTCTCACCTTCCTCTCTAGATTTGTGTATTCCTGCCAAGTACTAGCCTCCAGGACTATTTTTCACATTTATGGAGGACAGTGGCTGCTTGGCCCAAGAAATTGCGCAAATTTGTCCTTAGGCCAACAGTCCTTCCCAGTTGGAATTTCACATTGCGTAATCCCAAAAGTCAGTAGCTAGATTGGACCATGAATTGCGTAGTTCCAGTAGTTAGTCAATCTCCCACCAACCTAGATTGTGCCTTGTGCAGTCTTGGCAGTCGGTCTCCCGAATTCCTAAACAAAATTGTGCAACCTTTATGATCATGCACCCATGTATGTTGCAAGTCAGTTCTCATGTTCATTTTGGTTTTTGATTGACATATTGCTCGCCATGAGTGTTTCCATATTTCTAGGTCTCTTGGGTGTTCATCTGCCTCTCAGTAGTACCGATACAATGGTTTGTAGGAGAGCAGAGATGAAGACACCAGTCAAAACACACTTGGGGATGCAGTCGATCAAGCATCCATGGACTTGCCTACTCATGAAGACATTAAGTTGTTCGTAGACAAGGACAACAACATATGACAGCAACAGCATCACACTGAGCAACATCATGAGCAAGAGCTGAAGACAACATACCAAATGCAACGAATGCAAGAGGAGGGCTGTTGACAACATGGAGGCGGAACAAGGTTGCAAGCTCAAGTAGGTCCATTGATGATGAAAGAAACTTTGGAGACTCTGGCTATGAAGTGACGGCGTGACACGAAGATAGCATGAAGGTAGAAAATGGAACAAAGAAGGAGTTGCATGTTCTGAAGCATCAACTTAGGAAGAACATGAAGTTGCACATACATATGAATAATTTACAATAGGAACAGGAATAGGAGTGGGCGCAACATGCACTCACAGATGAAACTGTGCCCATACAAGTTAAGGATCCATCCCAACAGCTGACACAGAGTAGACATGGTGAGCAGTGTTATTGATCACATCTAATGGATTCAGCAGCATGCATGTCATTGAGCGCACGCATGCAATCCAACCCATTCAACAAACTCACCAAGGTAAAGACAAGAATCAAGTCCAACTGGGGCTAAACATGTACTTCGGCAAGTTGATGTGCATTACCACTAGCACACACTTGAAGATCAACACAGACACTATGCATCAGTGTGTTGCCGGTTGAACCATACCCAAGAAGACCATGCACATGTTAGGAGATGATTTGGATGAAGGGGCCAAACCAATGCACCGGTTGCAACGGAGGCAAGAGTTCACTTTAGCAAGATGTCACCATGTGGTACATGCACACCATCACGAATGACCAAGTTTGGAATCAGCCCACGACGTTCACCATTACAAGCATGTCAAAGAGTTGGTATCGTCACAACAGACTGAGTGTTAGTGATGTCTTGGAAGGCTTGCCCAAGCCATGTTGTCTCACATGAGTACATGTGCATTGTAGTGTTGAGTCATGTCAAGTGTAAGTCAAGTGTCAATGGTTGGATGTAATAGTCATAGAGTGGGTGAAGATTCATGAGGGTAGTTGAAATGTCACAAAGGGGAATGTCAAGGGTCACCCCACCCTTTGCTATAAATAGTCCCTCATAACTCATTGTATAGGCTTTTGGTCAACCAAGCTTTTACTAAGACTATTTTGAAGAAAGCTTGGGCAATATTGTAACGCGCCTTGGCTTCTCCACTGAATGGAGCTAGTACATCTCTTTGGAGGAGTAGGCGGATGTGGATGTAACATTCTATTGTTGGGGCTATCAGGTTTATATGGATGTATTGTATGATTGTGACTTACACTTCTTTATATAATAAGAGGCAACACATTTTCATGCATATGTTGTTATTGTAGTTGGACTGCTCCGGTTGCTTTAATGATATGTGTTGTTTAACTTACGTACTTGTGTATGAATTGATTCACATGCAATTATATGAATCTTTTTGTTAATGTGTTGCATATGTTGTTAATGTTGTCACCGTCCATGTCGACTGCTCTGCCAGACATCAGACATACCTTTCACTTGAACCTTGCTATAACAACCGTCACACTCATCTCGAACTGATCTGTGAGTGTTGTACGTGTTATCTTACCTTGTATGATGTGACTGCCGCATCCGAGTGGACTGCTCCACCAGAAGTTGTGCATGTCCTTTGTGTTGTGTGTTCCTAACCGAGTTGGGACTGATCCCTTTCAACCTGGAACTCACCTTCACCTCCTTCCCCCTTTGAAATGTTGGAACCTATCATAAACCTTCCTTGACTAACTGAATTAGTCACACCCTTGCTGCTCATAGAGTTATTCTACTTGCCTTTGTGCATGTCCTTTGTGTTGTGTGTTCCTAGCCGAGTTGGGACTGATCCCTTTCAACCTGGAACTCACCTTCACCTCCTTCCCCCTTCAAAGTTTTGGAACCTATCATAAACCTTCCTTGACTCACTGAATTAGTCACACCCTTGCTGCTGATAGAGCTATTCTACTTACCTATGTGCAACATCGCAGTCAAGGCATTACCTTATGACCCACTGCTGGGACTCCTACACCAAACGATCTGAGGTCTAATTGGTACTTCTTACCGTGGAGATCCCCTTGACATGTTAGTAGGTCTAGCACCATCAACACCATCACAAACCTGAATCATAGATCACATGCATAATTAAAAATGAAATAAAATATTAATACTTATCCTTTAATCAATTTTTTTTTTGCCTTTGTTTTCAAACACACACAGGATTAGTTGCCACACACAACAAAATCCAATGCCTTATCTTCAACCACGCACACATAAAATTAGTGTGCATCAAAAACATACAACCACCAATGGCATACAACACCATACAATACATGCACCTACACTTGACATACAACACATACACCTACATCCAGTGTATGACACAACACATACACCTGCATCTAGTGTACAACACAACACATACACCTGCATCTAGTGTACAACACAACACATACACCTACACCTAGTGTACGCACAACACAATACATATACGTACATCTAGTGTATAACACAACTAAATACTTACACCTACACCCAATGTACAACACAACACAATACATATGTCATGATACCATGACTATACAATCAAGGAAAATTTTAAGGATGGAAAATTATCTTGAATTTTAAAAACATTGGCAAATCTCACTAGTCCCTCATACGCAAACTATAAAATGTTTATTGATATATTTGTAAAATTATTGAAATTTATAACGATTTTATATACAGTCTCTATATAATGTTGGCGATTTTTAAGGTAAAATAATTTTATATTGTAAAATTTGGGCAAATCATTTTTAGAAAAAATGGAAATTGACGAATCTTTTTTTTGGAAAAATCATGGAGAATTAGCCCACTTGCGAATATTAGCGCCTAAAATTTTCCATGTATACAGTGCACATACACAGTACCACACATACACTAAACAACATGTACAACATGCACACAATACCACATGTGCACAACATAACATGTACGACATGCACACAATATCACATGTACAACATATACACAGTACCACATGTACACAACACCATCTGCACAACATGTACGCAACATCACATGTACATGGCACAACCTGGACAATGTGTACACAATGCCACATTTCCACTACACCCCTTGTACAATGTGCACACAACACCACATGTACACATCTACACAAGCACATGTACTTGACACCACATGTAGAGAGCACCATGTGCAAGATATGTACACAACACCACTTGCATAGAGCACCACATGTACGACATGTACACAACACCACATGTGAAATCATGCACACAACACCATATGTACACAACACAACATGTACAACATGCACACAACACCATATGTGAAAAATACTACATATGCTACATGTACAAAACACCAATACTGCAAATCCTAAGATCACACTATCCTTACCAAGAAACCTTTCTTCTAGTGTCTTAACTGTGCGTGTCCTAGAATGTCATCAACCACATTGATTTCACTCGGGTGATGTATCCCTTAGCATAGCGTGTCCATAACATAAACATAGACATAGTACAAACACATAATATCAACCATGTCCACAAGATACTAACCTCATAAATATGTCAGGGCTACTCTTCCCACTTGATTCCTCATAAAGTAGGAACCTCTTCATGTCATTCACCTGCATAAGAAATCATTCCTCCATAAGAATGATCCTTGATGACCCTGTCAGACAATGACATACATACATACATACATATATACATATAAACATTTGCATAAAAAAATCATGATCCCTGGCGACCCTGTCAGACAACAACATATGTACATACATATATACATATATTGACATCAACATAATCATGAGCACAACATAATTACCAGATATCATAAGGTTAAGGTTAAGAGAACTTCCTTTATCCATGCACAACATTGAGGACAATAGTTCCCAACATGGCCAAGGCATCTGATGCCTCAAATCCATTCACCTTACCTTTCTTGTTTACCTTTTTCATGATTGTCCTGCCACTATCCATTAACCTCAATGGACCCCACCAATCCAACTGGCTATCATATTATTGTCTTCATCTACCCTTATACATACATCGAGCTTCATCCAGGTCTTACATTATCTGTTGGATTTATTTCAGTGCTTCTCGAACTCCATTAATTTTCCTCTTTCCCAAAATGATTCCCAAGACCCTCAAAACATAAAAGGAAAGAACAAGAAACAAACAAGAAGAAAAACATGAAAGCTAATAAAAATAAAACACCATAAACAAAGTGGTACGGCCATGCACCAAACCTAATCAAACTATAAACCAAGCACAAACAAATCACAAAGCATCTAAATCACAAACTATAAACATACACCATGACTTTATCCCCATGGGTTCCCAATGCTTCCAAGGGAAATCTCAACTCGAACCTTCTTCAAGATTTCATGGAAGTCCTTTTTTCCATGCAATCCCTACATCATACTGCCATAAACACATAATTTTTTGTGTATAAATAGATATAAAAATACACTATTTACCTTGTTGTGTCAAGCACGTTGCCTTACACCTGAACACATCCATGCCATCTCTCAAAGGACTCCCATATTTGACAAATTTATCCATAGCTCAAAAATAGATTAATATACCTGTCAAATACATGTCCGTGAGTATAGAACATATCCACATAATTTTAGATAAGATTAGGGTTAAGAAGACTTCCTGTATTCAAAGCATTCAGTCGCTGGGAATTGCGGTTTCCAAACATAGCCAAAAAAATTCTCACGCAATTCCTTTCTTTTACCTTTTTACCTTGTTGCAATCGAGTGTTACTATGTACTATCACATCACCCAAATGTTAGCTATATAAGCACATCAACTATTACCTTTCCATGCTAATACCAAGCATGTTTCCCTCCAACTTCTCACACATGTTAGACACATGTTCCAAAGATCAAGAAATCATGTATATTCATTTGAAATCAACGTTTCCCAAGATTAATAGTCATGCCATAATCTACAATCAACTCATAGTCATAAGTCATAATACTACAACTAGCACCCACTTGCATGCAAGTGCATAGTATTTTTCTTAACACATAATGTGTTAGTACAACCGTCTTGAAACATAATCATTCCTTCATGCAATCTTATAGACACATACTCATATCATGCAATTAATCAAACATTCAAGTGTTATATAGATGACCTAATCAACACCAAACAATAAAACCCCAAATAGACGGCATAATCAAACATTCAAACACCAAATAGATGACATAAGCAAACTCATACCTTAATCTATCTCATGGGAGGCTATCATGTCTGCACAATCAATCTAGATTGTCATGATATAGCTTCATAACACATCAAATCAAACATAAATGAGGTCATAATATCCATAGCAGTAACTAGATAACATGTTCACATCATAAACTCGTAAAAAAATGCCATTCATGCATAACAATCACATATTCATAGTCAGTCTAAATTAGTATGACATAATATCACAATATATTAACCCATGCCTGAATGTCATAATTATAATCATCTGCATAGGTCAATCATTGGGCATATGACCATAATGCATACAACAACATGTTACTATCATTCATGACTATTTGACACATGTGCATATGACTACACTGATTAACTAGTATTTATCGTACATGTAACCATAACAATGATAGAATGAAAATAATATAACTAACCTTAATGCTTATAACAAACATTAACCACATAATTTCATGCCAAACATACAAACCTATATGACGATCTTCTCTCAGCCCGAGGTCCAATGTTGCAACCTCGCTTTGATGATCTGCATCTGTTGCTTCATCTCAACCAACACATCAACATCGTAACATACCAATAGCATCATGATGACACAAGACCAAAAAAATTACCATGACAATGCATCTCTTACCTACTATACATGCATAATCATGAACATCACAATGCATGCATAACAACATTTAGACATTGACATGCATTCATGACAAACACAACCTAACAAAAAAAACATCAACTCCTACATGTCAACACAATTGAAACAATGACCACTACCATGCATACATAATAGGCACATATACAACCTACATGCATGCATGATAAGCACATTTCGGCCATCCATTCCAAGTCTTGAACCATGCTCTAATACCACTCTGTAACATTGTTAACTTAGGGGATCCTGACCTAGGTTTAGAGTTAGTTGAGCGAACCAACAAATCCCTACACTACTGGCCCTTTCGGAAACAACTTGCATAGTGCAAGCTACAATATCACCTGAAGCAGTATGGGGGGATGCAAGAACCAAGTTTCTGCATCCAAAGACGAGTGTGATATCTTTTAGCGCCTTAGATCTGCCTTTGTGAAAATTGATAAGCCCTTAGGACCCGATACTGCAACTCTACTAAAACAGCCTTCAGACCTTCGTGAAGGTCTACGATCAGCCTTTGCAGACCCTTAATAGTTGATTTATCCACTTACGCACATTAGAGAACAATCCTAAATTATTGTTTGCGCAGATATACTTAAGTCATTTAGTAAACATAACATAACTCATCACATTCTTCGTGAAAGTAATTAACATGAATTGGATACATTTATTAAGACTTATTCGAGACAATCGCACATCATTAGATCAATATTTCATAAACACATTATTGATCCACAACATATATCGTAAACAGAAGTAAATAGAGATAAATAGATATACACAGGTTTTCTTCTGTAATTTCTTTATTTATCTTCAATTCATCTTTACAGACTCAAAACTACCCTGTGCACTTAGCTACAGGGGTTCACGCACTCAGTTGCGAGCTCTACATAGGCCTCTACACACTCAGCTGCAGAGCCTTTCTTCCCCTATCTCACCTACTTCTCTATGCTATTACTTCTAAGTCTCCACCCATTATCCACATAAACATGCCTTAGACTCTCTAAGACACACCTATTTATAGCCTTTCTCATACAATCCCATGGTCCACGAACAATGGGTGGATTTCAAAAACCGACTCAAACATTACATAAAAAAGGGGCTAAAACCCATTTGTCTCCTAATCATCTATGTGCTCTGCATCCAAAAATCACAGAGACTTTACATTACTTACAAAAATATATCAAAACTTGGGTTATTTTAACCCCAAAAATGACCCAGGGGACCCCATCCCAACAAGCCCCCAACACAAAGATCGTGACTCACCCTCGAGTCACTCGGCTGGCATTGCCATCTTGCTAAGAAGATCCCCCACCTCCACCTAAATTACTGCGACTTCAGTAGCACTCTGAGTGGCTGCCTGCTGGACTTCCTTGACTAAATTTTATGTATCTGGTCCTTCTGCGGCCAGCCTCATTGTCTATTTTTCCTGCTACAAACCTTTAAGTTTGTCCTTGATGGTTGTCATGACTTTATTAGCTTCTTCCAACCATGGATGTAGCCTAGCCTTAAGCAAGTCCTCCTTCTATTCTTCCTCTACCTGCGTGAGGAGCTTCTTCCCCTCCTGTAATTTGGCTATGCACTGCATTGGTGCAATGGAGTGCATAGTTTTCATGACCTCATCGTACTGTCGCTATAGCTCCCTTATTTCCTTATTCAGTGTTTGTAGGTTCAGATCCTCCTGCAGATTTGTTACCAACTCCATGACTTTTTCAAATAATGTTGTGCAATCTACAATTGTGGCATCCAGAGTGGCCATTCATTCCTTGACCACGGCTCCGTGCCGCTCCCGGACCTCCGACAGAGTCGTGGGCTGCAAATTTAATTGCATCTCAGTGATCTTCACGTTGAGCTCAAACTGAACTTGGTTAAGCTTGGCTTTAGCTTCATGCACACTAACAACTAGTTTTTTGATCTTTTCTTCTGGTTGTGCATCCTCGGGGATAGGAAGCTCATGCATTGTCCTACATGTCTCTGCAACTATTCCAGTTGTGAACTGTGCGCCTAAAGAATCTCCTTCTCCTTCAAAACCTGTGTCTTTTTAGCGAACAACTGCTGCTTATTGAATTTGATTTTGCTAACAGCACTGAGTGGTTGTTTTTCCCTGATGCGAAGCTCCATGACTCCCTATATTAATGCATGCAATGACTCAAGTGATATCGCAGCAAGGTTTACACCCATTTTTGTGACCTAGTCAAGGAGGGTGTGTTATTCCTCGGTATCAACATGTATTTAACCTTTAGGTAAGTGGAAGACTCGAACATCTTGTAGCCATGGAACCATCTCCATGATTGTACTTTTACCCCTTCCTTGTGCACCGCTCACCTTCCCGACATCTTCTTGGATCTTGGTTGCTTGGATTTGTAACTCTCAGAGGTCCTTCTGAAATCGTCCCAATGTCTGCATGTACTACTGCTCAAATTGCTACAGTACTTCTATTGTGGTGTCCCTGACTTTATCACCGATCTCATCCAGATCGCTTTCTGTGAGCACCATGGGATCAACCTATGTTTTTTGAGCTTTCTGCTTCTTCCACGATCCACCTTGCTACTCCAGTTCATGCCTTTTCAGAATGAAGGGGGTGCGCTTCCCTTCCTCGCCTCTGCTGCCTTGTCCTGTGAGATCTTTTGTTTTTGTTTCTGGCAAAGGTGACTTGTCACCTTTCTCGGACTCATGTTGCTCCTATTCTACCTTCTCCTTGGCAATGCATTCCTTCTCAACACAAGGCTTCTCTACAACATCCTTATTTTTCTACATGACCAAGTTCTATGTAGCTTGCGTAGTTGCCTCCTTCCTTTTCTTCGCAGCAGAACTCTTCGCACCCGTGCTTGGCCCAGCAGGGAGATCTAAAGGGGCATGCCACACTACGGGCCATCTTGCTACGACCTCTTGTACATCCATTTCTGTTGCCAAATATGGAAATTCCTACCACTTCTGCATTGGATCCTTTCGTGCCTGGATATACACCCTATGGAAGTTAGCCTTGAAGGTTACGTAGGTTGAGAACTACATGTACAAGGTTGGGGACAACCTTGGACATTGGTTAATAGCCATGCAAAGACTTGATTCCATCAGGACCCAAACGAAATTCATCTCTGTGATCCACGTGGGGTCCTTGGTAGCCCATAAGGAGGCAAATTACGCTGCCTCTGGCAATTCTTCCTCAAACAGTGGAAACTGGCTGTCATTCGGCAATTCCCAATCGACAAGCATAATGGACAACAATAACCAAGCATAGTGAAATGGCTTGGTTTCATCCTGGACCTCTCGGCAGATCGCGAGGAACTCCTGACAAAGGTATCTGGATCAATTGAATTGCACACCCTTCGCGCACTGTGCAACTAGGGACACTACGGGTGCCAGAACTTCATCCGTGTGACATTTCTCATCACCTTTCCTGCTAATATCTGCACGGCCAATTGGAATACGGGGTATGAGATAGATAAAATTGAGTACCCACACAACTTCTTTACGAGTTCATAATATTTCTTCATTCTTTCTGCAAGCTCCTTCTCCCCCGTCTTTCTGCCAAACTCCTTGGCTAGGTTTAGACCTTCATATGGTAGGTGCATAATCCTATGAATGAGCATATTTGTGATGGGTATAATAACTCCTAGCCATATGCACCCATTGTGCACCAATGTAAGCATTTGGCATACGCAAATTCTGTTAATGGGGGTGCAATGGTAATGTGGCACCCATAGCAAGTTGAGCAATCCTGATTGCTCAACACCGCGGACCCATTCCTCCATTTCCAGTGCTATAACACTTGTTTCCTCATAGTAAAATCTCTTCATGTAATTATCCGTCACTAAGTGTGGGAACTTAGTGTGATCTGTGAGGTCCCAATCCTCTATATTCAATTTTGAGATTCACGCGAGCCGCAGACCTTCAAAAGGAACCTGCTTAGGTAGCAAGGGCGTGGAAATGGTGAATTTCTTCGAGTCTGCGTCCTTTGTGATCTTTGCGTTTCCCTTTCTCGAAGGGATATACCCAGGGAGCTTTGTTATAGGTTCTATGCCTTCAGCATCAATATCTTCCATTCCCTGGCCTTCTTCCACCTCTATATCTACTACTTTCTAGTTATCTTTTGTTGGCTGCTTATCTTTCTTCTGTGTTGGTGTCGTGGTATGCTTCCTTGGGGAAGCGCATACCTGCAATTACTTTTTCTACTTTTCCTTTCTTGCAGGTTGCTTTTCTTTCGTGGCAAGTTGTTTATCTTTCACGATGGACTGTTTTAGCCTTGGTGACCTTGGTGCCCTATACACTGTAGGCATAGCTTCAACGCTAGATACTTTAGGTCTTGGAACATCAGATACAATGGCTTCCAAACTTAAGGGTTCGATGGGGTTGGTGGTAGTCATCCTATCCATAAACAACTCACGGGCTTAACAATAAATGTCTATGTGTGTGAAGAATTCCTCCCAAAACGCTTGGCTCATGAGCGACATACAACAAATTTCAACAACAACTCTAAGGGTGCAAAGTGTTCTCTGTTGGGCCGGCATGCGAAATTTATAGGGGGTTTGGAATTCAAATCTGACTGTTCCCCCCAAAATTTGAAAATTAATGTTGTTTTGGTGGCAGATCTTCAAAAATGTTTTCCTTAAATGCCACCAACCCGCTCCTATTAACCGTCTTCTGGCTGTCAAGTCATGAAAAATGACTCCAACGGTCACGTTTTTGCTACACTGCGTGGCACCTCCCTCCATGGCACAGCTTCCTCCACACAGCTTCATATGTTGCAACTTCACCATTTTCCGCATAGTCCGCATGCTGCGTAGTCCTCTGACCTTGGCAACGTAGTTTATAGTCCTGCGCTCCCTTTCAACTGCCTAGGGCACTAAGCTTGTCCTGCCGCCATATAGTCATTGTGCAGGATCCCCTGTATATAGCGTTAGTCGGATCCCATTCACTCATCCCGAAAAAGGTTCTCCAACTATGCCTCCGTTTGTAATTTCTTTGATGATATATGGCCCTAGCCAATGCATCTGGAATTTTCCTGGAAACTTAGTGAATTTACTATCATATAATAGGATAAGATCATTTACCTTGAATGTGTGAAGTTTTATGTGGCGATCGTGCCATGATTTTTCACGTTCCTTCTATACTTGCTAATGAAATCCTGCCAAAAATCAATCCTCTTCAAGCTCCATCAGTTGCACGAGCCGGTCTTCCAAGGCCTCGCGATCCACCATACTTGTAAGAGTTGCTATGTGCATACTAGGCACAATATACTCCATTAGCATTACAGCTTTGACACCATAGACCAATCTAAATGGTGTTTGTCCTGTCAGCTTCTTACAAGTAGTCCTATAAGCCCATAGCACTACAGGTACATGCACATCCCAATAATTTCACTGCATGTTGTAGATCTTCGTCATCATGTTCTCCAAAATATTGTTAAAGGCTTCAATAGTTCCATTGGCTTGGGGTAGATACAATGTACTCTTCTAATGGTAGACCTGGAATTCTTCTGTTAACCTCATTGTTTCATTCAGAAAGTGCGTACCTTTGTCACTCATCAACACTTTCGAGCAACCAAATCTGGTTAAGTCATACTCAAATAAAAACTTTGTTGTTGTAGCCCCTGTACAATTCTTAATCGATTGTGCTTCTGCCCATCTGGTGAGATATTCCATTGTGGTGATGATATGGTGCACACCAGTTTTCTTCCATGGGGGCTGGATTGGCCCAAAATATCAATCGCCCATTTTTCAAATGGTTGCAACTATACTTGAGGTTGTAATGGAAATTCATCTCTTCGTGATGGTTTGCCCATTCTCTGACATGCATCGCATGCCTTACAATATGCCTTGGAATCCTTGCGCAACATTGGTCACCATAGACTTTTACGCAAAATCTTCTGCGCAGTCTCCTCTGCTACATAATTTCCTCCCATAGCCCCTCCATGAGCTTCAACAAGAATGCTATCCCTCTAAAAATCTAGCACATATCTTTCTCAATATTTCATCAGTACCCATCTTATACAAATGTCCCGCAATAACTAGAAAACCAGCCATGCGCACTACGAGTTCCTTCTTTTGCTGACTTGTATACCCTTTTGGTGTCATCACTGTAGTCAAAAAGTGAATAATATCTGCACAATGATTATCCACTGTGCACACCACAAAGAGTTGTGAACTTAGCAACCCTTCCTCCAAATTATTAGGATCCTTTCCTGTTTTGATCAGCGACAGATGGTAAAGCCCTGCATTTAACTTCCCTAGCTTCACAATTACCTTAAAGTCATACTCCTGGAATAGTAGCAACCATCTGTAGATATTGCCCCCAAACATACGCTTATTGACCAAGTATTTCAAAGCATCTATGTACATTTTCAAATGCCCCCCTAACAGATAGTGCCTGAACTTCTATAGTGCGTACACCATGGCCAATGCTTCACGCTGAGATGTTGAGTAATTCTTCTCGGCCTCAATAATTTTTTACTCACGAAGGCTATAGGATGATCCATTTCTCCTTCACTGGCTTGCATTAACACTACACGCAATGCAATGCAAGAGGCATCCACATGTACGTGAAATTCCTTTTTCCAATTCAGAAATACCAAGATAGGTGCGGTAACCATCTTTTCTTTCAAGACATCTAAGTTGCACTAACATTCTTCGTCCCAACAGAATGGTGGGTCCTTCTTCAGCAGTTTATCCATAGGTGCGGTAATTTGAGAATATGCTTTGATAAATTTCTATAATATCCTGTATGTCCTAGCATCACGCACAACTACTTAATACTTCTCGGGGCCTCCAGATTCACTATCACTGCAATCTTGGCAGGGTCCACCATCAACCCTTTCTTGCACACCACGTGACCCAACAAAATTCCAAAGGGAACACAGAAGATTAATTTCTTTAAATTTAGCATGATCTAGCATCTGCGACACGTATCCAACATCAAGCGCAGACTTGCTACATGGCGCTTTACTAATCTGAACACTGTCCAGTCATCAAAGCACACTTTCAAGAACTTATGAATGGACTCCTTGAACGTTGCTATGACTACGTGAGAAAATATCGTAGGCACATTCTTGAGTCCAAATGGCATTACAGTGTATTGGAAACAACCCCACTCCATCATGAAGGTTGTTTTTCTCCTATCCTCGGGCGCAATCTTAATTTGATGATATCCATAGAACCAGTCAGTGAAAGAGTAGGCATCCTTCCCTCCAACATTGTCTAATACTTCATCGGTGAATGATGTCGAGAATGGATCATGGACACACGCATCGTTAAGCTTCTGCAGATATACAAAAATCCTTGTCTCACCCTTCTACTTCTTCTCCTGAACCACCATCAGGCTCACCCAATTAGATTCCTCAATCGATTCTATGATACCCACTTCCATCACCTTATCCAGCTCTAGGCAGACCTTTTCCTTGTACTTAGGATTAAGGTGATATGACCTCTACTTAATAGGATTTGCGTCCAACTTCAGAGTGATTTTCATAACGCCCAAATCTCTTATTATGCCCTTCAAATCAAAAAACTTGGTAGGGAAGATATCATGATATTTGCGGAGTAACTTAGCAACCTTATCCATAGTAGCGTCGTCCCAATAATCTCCTATCTTTGCAAACTTCGGGTCTACTTCGGTACCAATGTTTACTTGCTTTGTCTTGAACGACGCGGTGATGTCCAGGTTGTATATTTGTGGGTCCTTGACTTCATGATGCCCTTCTACCTCTGGGATGTTAATATTTCTTGGATCTTCATCCTCTTCTTCAGGGGTCACATTATAGCATTCCAGCACATGGCACAACTGGGTGCTCCAATCTGGTTATATCCGTTCCATAGGTTCTTGCAGCTTTGTGAAGATAACTACCTTAATCTCCTATAGGGCTTCATAGATGCTTGCGAATCCATCTTCAAAACTTAAGGTCAATGACAACCCTTCCCTCATTATATCCCACTCTGCAGTGCCATGGTGGAGCTCTGTTTCTACATACCAATTCATGGGAATTGTATCCAAAGTATGGCAGAATATGTGTACCCACTCCGGCTGCAATTTTTTTCCCCATGCTTTAGTCTATTTTTCTAAGTGATCGCATGGATCATCCTTCCCGCTATATTTCTCAATTATTCTAGTGTTAGGATGCCCAAACTGTAACCTCATCATTCTTCTGTAATCCCTCCATCTATCAAAGTTGTACTTTTGTGTACCCGACCATTGTGCAGGCATAGTGCACAGTGCCAAATCTAATGCTTGGAAGCAGTGAACCTCAGGTACTTCATGCTAAAATGCATCCAAAAACTTACATACGTTAGTTAAACCATCATAATAAGGTAATTTCCGTACCTCCGAAGAAACACAGCACAACGATTTCATCATCATATTGCAGCACAGTGTAGATATTTCATGTAAGCGATTCTGACAATGTTCCAACTCTTCGTCTGAATTAGAGGTATATGAACTCTGCTAGTCCCATGCAATCCGTCCATCTGCCATTGGATTAATCTAGCTTTGGTCTCGTGTTGTTTTTGTAGTTATGATTCAGTTCATCATCACTTTCTTCATAGTCACGAACTGGTTCAGGGTAGTGCGCCCCTTCTGTAGGGTCCAATGGTACTATGAGCCAAAGCGATTTCCTTTCAAATGACATTGTCCTCTTCTTCAAGCTGATGACCCCATTCATGTCAATGTCCTAGTAAATTCCCAGGAGCGCGGGGTATGGATTATTATCATCAATGATCTCTATCACTTCAAAGTCAGCCATCACGCTTGCACCTTCTATATCAACTGTGACTCAATATAATTGTGCCATAGGGATGATCTTCTGTTGGTTCACCATTTTGAGCTGAATCAGAGACCACTGCAGCACAGGTCTCCCCATTCTTTTCCATTTTTCTTTGATAGTACATTCGCATTAGACCCCAGATCCAATATGACTTGGTCCATCTCACAACCTCCTATCTGCGCAGTGAGGCTCATCTCGCGCCCTGTTCTTGCCTTATGTTTGCCAATTTTTCTGACCACCTTGTGTCCATCAGGGACCTTCTCTTTTTTGGCTTATTTGTTTACTGACTCCTGTAGGCCTTCCACAACTTTGTTGTCACGTAGCATTTTTATACAGGTCTCCAGAAATGTAGTAAGCACAAAGGGATCAACTTATGCAGGCACGTAGGTGTCTTGCATCTTGTCCTAATGTCTTGAGGTGGATGCCTCAGTGAAGCTTTTCTTAGCCTCCATAAATGTTTCCTTCGCGTGATTCAAATCAAAACCCACTTCATTCTCTGGGGTTTTATGAACCCATCCTTCCTCTTCAGGTTGTTTACCTTTATCATCCCCAGTCATTATTCCGCTTCTCAGCACTATATTCACGCTTTGATTTATAGGTTTTAACCCCGTACATAAATTTATTGCATACGAATTCTAAAAACACAGAAAATAAACAATGTGAGAGCATAACACATAAAACACATATACACAGAGATTTTCCCCTGGATCCCAAAACCGGGACTACCAGCTTGATTTTTCATTATGTTCCTTTCAATGTTACAATACATATTTATACATGCCAAAGCATCCAATACCATGGAATGAATACCATCACGTCCAAAACCATGGACCGAAAACCATCGCATCCAAAACCATGTGTGAAAATCATGCACAAAACCATAAGTAGGTCCGCCTAACCTAATATAGGGTCCAGAAAACAAATTTTTTTGGGGCAGTGGACCCCATAGAGGGGGGTCACTTGGACCCCTCAAAACCCCTGTGACCCCCCCCCCTGCTATGCAATCGGTGCAACGAAGGGGGGGCTCCACCCCCCCTCTAACCCCCCGGTTAACTACATGGGCTAGTCATGGAAAGAATATAACAAAACCCAACATTCTCCCACTTGTTGTTTTCTTTCCACAGGGGGCCACAAGAGAGCTTAATCATTTATCTAGCCCTACAATGCCAATTGTTTCTCTACACCAAGAGAACTTCTCAGAGCTCATAGATTTTTTCAATGCATCTATAGTATTCTTCAAAGTGTCCACCTTTACCAGCATCACCTTTTTGTCTTCTATCATGTCCCTCACAAAGTGATACTGAACATTAATGTGCTTTGTCTTTCAATGATATGCAGTGTTCTTTGCCAAGAAAATTGCACTTTGGCTGTCATAGTCTATCCTTATAGCTCCCTGTACTAACCCCATACTTGAACACAATCTCTACAACCAAAATTCTTCGTTGCTTGCATGAGTGGCTACCATGTATTCTGCCTCTGTAGTTGATAGTGCCACTATAGATTGTTTCTTACTCATCCAACTAACTGCACCTCCAAATAGGTTAAACACATACACACTTGTGGATCTTCTCTGATCCAGATCTCCAGCCCAATCTGCATCAACAAAGCCACGAATATCCAACACTCTGTCCAATCCTAGTCTTCCTTGGTAGCAGAAACCATAATCACTAGTGCCACACAAATACCTAAAAACCCGCTTCACTGCTGTCTAGTGCTCCTTTCCTAGTTTTGACATAAACCTACTCAATACTCCCACTGCATGTGCAATGTCTGGTCTAGTATAGACCATTGCATACATCAGGCTACAGACTGCACTTGCATATGGAACACGAGACATGTCCTCTTCTTGTGTCTTGGGACACTCTTCAGCAAATAACCTCACACCTACATGAATAGGAACCTTCACCAGTTTACTATCCTGCATGTTAAACCTCTATAGTATTGTCCCAACATAATTCCTCTGGTTTAACCAGAGCTTCCTCTTTTCCTGGTCTCTTTTAATTTCCATGCCCAAAATATAGTTTGGAGCACCAAGATCTTTCATGTCGAATTTGGAGGACAATTGGGTCTTCAAATCCTTGATAATTTCTTTGACATTTCCAACCAGCAACATATCTTCCACATACAAGACCAAATAAATAACACGGTCACCAATTAATTTAAAATACACACAGTGATCTGCTTTGCTTCTGGTGAAGCCAAGTCCCCGTATAAATGTATCAAATTTCTGATACCACATCCTTGGTGATTGTTTTAACCCATACAGAGACTTCTTTAACTTGCATACCATTTCTTTCTTACCCTTCACCGCAAAACCTTTAGGTTTCTTCATGTAGATCTCCTCTTCTAGATCCCCGTGAAGAAATGTTGTCTACAAATCCATCTGTTCTACCTCAAAATCAAAAGCAACAACAACAGATAAAAGTAATCTAATAGAAGCTACCTTGGCAATAGGAGAAAAAATATCACCAAAATCAATTCCTGGCACCTAGGAATAACCTTTCTCTACCAACCATGCTTTTTATTTATCCACCTTTCCTTCTGCATTTGTCTTCTTCTTGAACACCCATTTGCTGCCAATAGGTTTCCTTCCAGCTGGCAACTCCACCAGATCCCAAGCCTCATTTTTGTGCAAATATGCCATTTCATCAACCATGGCCTCTTTCCATAGTTTTCCATCCTCTGAATCTACTGCTTCCTTCATAGTTCTGGGATCATCATTAGTAATAGATAAAGCAAAATTTGAATAGAAAGCAGATGGACACCACTAAGCATGCTTCTTGCCCTTTCCATCAACGTCTTGTTCATTCTTTCTACAACTCCATTTTTCTCAGGTGTGTATGGAGTAGTCTTTTTCCATGCTATACCACACTTCTTACAGAATTCTTCAAATTCCTTGCTGCAAAACTCTCCACCATTATCTGTCCTCAACACCTTTATCTTCTTCTCTGTCTGGATTTGCACCAGAGCCCTAAATTCTTTAAATCTGTCAAAGACTTTAGATTTCTTATTAAGGAAATATATCCATGTATTCCTTGAGAAGTCATCTATAAATGATACATAGTACAAAGACTTACCTAGTGATGGAACCTTCACAGGTCAAAACACATCACTATGCACAAGTTCTAATATATGTTTCACCCTTTTACAACCAGAGGGGAAACTCACTCGATTCTTCTTCCTATATACCCAATTTTCACAAAAATAAAAATCCAGAGAGCTATTACTCATACCTTCTACCATACCTTTACCATGAAGTATTTGAAGGCCCCTCTCTCCAATGTATCCAAGCCTTTGATGCCACATGGTCTTCTCTCCAGAGACCACTAGATTTTCTGCTTCACTTTCAAGAACCACAAAAATGTTGCACCTATCAACAATAGTGCTACCTTGAAGGTTGTACAGAGTTCCAATTCAAACTCCCCACATCAATACCAGTCCTCTCCGAACCATCTTGCAGGTATCCTTCTCGACCATTGTTTTTACACCTGCATCATCCAGCTTGCTTACAGAAATCAAATTTCTGGCTAATGCAGGAATATGCAAAACACCTGGAAGTGTTCTAAGTCTTCCACCTTGCAACTTCAACTTTACTTTTCTGCGACCAATGATTCTAGCCTTCCTGTCATCCCCCAAGAAGACATCACCACCATCATATTTCTCATACTCGTAGAACCACTCTCTATGGGGAGTGAAGTGAAAGGATGCACTTGATTCAATCAACCACGCCTCATGATCTACATGTGTACTTGAAGAAGCCAAGTACACATCCCCACCTTCATCTGAGGTGGTTTTCGCCTCTGCAGAAGGAGCATCATCAGATCCATTTCCTTTATCAGGAGCTTTAGATTTACAGTCCCTTTTGTAGTGCCCTTCCTTTCCACATTCCCAACACACCAACTTTACAGGTTTTCCTAGAGATTTAGATCTCCCACTCAATGAATTATTTTTGTTTCTTTTCTGGGATCGTCCTCATACAGATAAGGCATCACCATTCTGGCTCTCCATATTTTTCCATCTCATCTCCTCTGTCAGAAAGGATGAGACTATTTCATCAAACTGTAAGGCAGTTGTATTGCTACCTATTGCAATAAACAGACTATCCCACGAATCTGGTAGAGAACACAACAAACTGATGCACTTATCTTCATCTGAAATTTTAATATCAACAGATAATAACTGACTTACCACAGTATTAAATGCGTTCAGATGCTCTGTCACTGAGTCTCCATCTTTCATCCTTAGGTTATACAGCTTTTTCCACAGGAACACTTTATTCACCAGAGACTTAGATTGGTACAAAGTTGCTAACTTGTCCCACAAAGCCTTCGTCGTAGCTTCCCCTGATACATTTAGAAATACTGAATCTGAGACACACAATTGTATTGCGTTCTTTGCCTTCCAATCCAAATTCTTCCATTCTTCATCAGACACTCCCATTGGTTTAGTACCCGAATCTACTGCGATCCATTGATCTTTATCCACCAACAGATCCTCCATCCTAAGTTTCCACATCTCAAAACTGTGACCATTAAATTTCTCGATCTCTATCTTTCCACTGCTCGCCATCTTCTTTCACCACTAGAATTGATCTCAAAGATCTCCCACTGAACATGGTCTACCACAAGCTCGAGTGAAACCCCTGAGCAACAAAGGCATCCCCTTGAAGCCAAAACAACTCTGATACCAAATGTAGGTTTTAACCCCATACATAAATTACCTGCATACGAATTCTAAAAACACAAAAAATAAACAATGCGAGAGCATAACACATGAAACACATATAGATAGAGTTTTCCCTTGGATCCCAAAACTAGGACCAAAACTAGGACTACTAGCTTGATTTTTCAGTATGTTCCTTTCAATGTTACAATACATATTTATACATGCTGAAGCATCCAATACCATGGACCAAAAACCATCGCATCCAAAACCATTGACCGAAAACCATCGCGTCCAAAACCATGTGCGAAAATCATGCACAAAACCATAGGTAGGTCCGCCCAACCTAATATAGGGTTCAAAAAACAAAATTTTCCAGGGCACTGCCCTAGTTCCCATAGAGAGGGCTTACCTACACCCCTCAAACCCCCTGTGACCCCCCACTACATAATCGGCGAACGAAGGGGGGGCTCCATCCCCCCTCTAACCCCTCGGTTAACTACGTGGGCTAGTCATGGAAAGAATATAACACAACCCAACATGATCTTCCTCGTGGGGCTCAGATCTCATCATCTATAAGTTTTGCATAGGTTTCTAAGGTTGTGCCTTCTTCTCCTACATCTTAGCTATTAGTATTGGGCATTCTTCTATAGTGTGGTCAAACTGGCTACAGTATTGACATGCCAGGCATGTCTGATTTTGACACTCCCACGCATAGTTCCCTAGTGTTCCGCAGTTGTAACGTATAACCTAACCCCTGCCTCTACCAGGCCCTCCTCCTCCTTAGCCTCATCCTCATCCCTGATAACATCTGCGCGCTCCTCCAGTGCCTTATTCTCGAGGTCGAGTTTCTGCTTGCATCCAATATGTAGATGTTCTTTCCTTAATCAGCTCATAACTGCGATAGTGGCACTCATTATGGCCCATTGATTTGTAGAAGTTATAGAACAAATGTTGTGGTGTCTCGACAAACTTTTGAAGAAAATGGAAATTATTCATCGCATTTTGTCCAACAACCTAACAATTAGCACACCATAGCATAGCCCCTATGTTATGCCCTTCTTGATCTTCTAGCCTTAGGGGAAATGGTCCCCCTCCTGTAATATAATTCACGAATACAGGACAATGGTCTTTATCGTGCCCCTAACTCTTACACTTCAAACACCAGACGTCCGTGTGCACCTCTGGTTTAGTCTCCTTGTCCTTTTTCAAGCTCTGCGATTCTAAGTAGAGGTTCTGTAGCTGAGAGTGAATCTGTTGTACCCCCAAGGTCGCATCCTGAATGGGCGTTGCATGAAACCTCATCATGATTTATAAGGCTTTTTCTTGAGTTCCTATCTTCTGTTGCGATTGAGCAATCCTCAGGTGAGGCAGAAGAGAAGCTATAAAACACTCACAATTCTGACCATTTGTGAGCTGCATGTTAGCTTCTCGAATCAAACATTTCAACCTTTGTTATAATTCCCAAGGCATCTCATCAACCATCATCATGATTTCCTTCAATCCAACTACTGACCATGATTCAGACTTAGGATTACTAAACTATTTGTTTAAATCAACCTTAGTCTTTGCTAGTGATGCCAGAGGATTACCAGAATAGTCCTTAATATAACAAGTCAGCGTGCGATCCTGCAGAGCGGTAACCAACTTTTCCTTCTTTATATTTTCATCCATAATATGCTGTGTTGTCCACACAGAATTCATAACAAACTAGAACTGCTTTGTATCTTCACTCCCTATGCCCTTAAAAATCGAGAGCTTCATTGTGTTCGACATGTTGAATGGTTGTGGTGGTGGCGGAGGTGTGGGCGAAAGTGTATGCGATGGAGGTGGAGGTGGAGGTGGAGTGGATGGATGATGTGTTTGTGGAAAACCATGTGTTATCAGCTAAACAACACTCCACAGTGAGGCCTGCATCGTTCCCTCGTCGTCTCTTGAAGGAGGTCCACTCAACGGGCTTTATTCTAGACCTGATCGCTCTCGATCTCTAATGAGGTTTCCACTTTGCGTAGCTCTGAACATCAAGGCAATGGAATAACCTATTTTTCACATAACAACATTTTAATCCAAGTATTCAAATATCTTAAATACTTACCTCACGATCCCTTGAAAAATCGCTGCTCTGCTTCGATGTAGCTGACTGAGGTATCGACTGTGAATTCTGTAACAAATCCTCCAAGAATCTTATCAAGCGAATGATGAATAGCCTGCGCGATCTGATTTTCAGAGGCTTCTATTCCTATCACTAATTCTGGAGTCCACACTATAGAATTATCAAGCTTCCACCTTCCTTAGTTGGCTGTCAAATTAGTTAACCGCTCATATAGTTCAATGGGAAAAGTGTAGAAGAAGATTTTGTGTATCTCTGCATATAGATACCTGTTCGACCACTCTTACTTCGACAGGTGCATATATCTGTTTTCTTGTACCACGAACTCGTGAATCTTCCGATCCAACCACTTTTCAATTTCTTTCTTGGTTAGATTTCAGTGATGCGACATCAAACATCTCTTTTAAACAGATCCCAGTCCTAGCAACGGAACCATTTTTTGGCTTAGGGGGTCCTAACCCAAGTTCAGAGTTAGTTGCGCCAACCAACAAATCCCTATGCTACTGGCTCTTTTGGCAACAACCCGTGTAGCGTAGGCTATAGTCTCAACCAAAGTAGTATGGAGGGATGCAAGAACCAAGTTTCTACATCTAGAGATGAGTGTGATGTCTTTGAGTGCCTTAGATTTGCCTTCGAGTAGATCGATAAGCCCTTATGACTCAGTACAACAACTCTACTAAAACAGCTTTCAGACCTTCATGAAGGTCTACAATCAGCCTTTGTGGACCCTTAACAATTGATTTATCCACTTACGTGCATTAGAGAATAATCCTAAGTTAGTGTTCATTCAGATCTACTTAAGTTATTTAGTAAACATAACAGAATCATCACAGTCTTCGTTAAAGTACTTAACATGCATTGCATACATTTATTAAGAATTATTCGAGATAGTCGTGCATCATTAGATCAATATTTCATAAACACATTATTCATCCACAACATATATTGTAAACAGAAATAAAGAGAGATAAGCAGATATACATAGGATTTCTTCGGTAACTTTCTTTATTTATCTTCAATTCATCTTTACAAACTCAAAACTACCCTGCACACTTAGCTGCAGACTCTACCTAGGCCTCTGTGTACTTAGCTGCAAAGCCTTTATTCTCCTATATGACCTACTTCTTTGTGCTATTACTTCTAATAATCCATCTGTTATCCACATAGACATGTCTTAGACTCTCTAAGACACACTTATTTATAGCGTTTCTCATATAATCCCATGGTCTGCGGACCATGGGTGGATCTCAAAAACTGACTCAAACTTTACATAAACAAGGGGCTAAAACCCCTTTGACTCCTAATAATCTACATGCTCCACATCCAAAAATACAGAGACTTTACATTACTTACAAAAATATATAAAAAAATTGGGTTATTTTAACCCCAAAACTAACCTAGGGGGGCCCATCCCAACAAACACCCTCCTCCTATATTTACCCAAGTTATTGGCCTACCATGGTAAACATGTGATGAAGAGTTACTATGATATGATTCAACCTCCTAGATCAACCTAAGGATGTGGAATCGGAAAACCAAAACTCTTAATGACTTTCGTATTAGGTGCTATAGTACCCCCCATGGGGGCTTCACTCAATGAACCTATGACATACAACGTGCGTTCATGGCATATTAAACAATAGCCTTAATTTGAAAACCTATTGGAAAATACCTCTAAAAATAAAATTATTTAACCCCCTACCAAGATGAACACAATACACCTTCCCAATTTAAAAAACCTTTATTTTCACTAGATATCATTGGTATCCATTTTTGCATTAACAATTTTTATACCCATTTATGTTTTTTCATTAACTTTGTTCTCCAGTTTTTATACTTGCCAATATAAAATCCCTTTAGCCCCTATATACCCCCAATATATTATGTCATTTTTTCCTCAATATTTATCCCCCAATATGAATGCACGTGGTATGGTATTTCTCTCCTAGTGAAGCCCTTGTGGGACCCCCAAGGGCTAAACCACCCTTTCAGGTGCCCATAACTTGAATTAAACCTCTTTTTTTAGTGTTGTGATCTCCTAGGCGCTAGCACAACACTGCTTGATTTCGATTGAAACCCTCCAGTCACATGCATGATTCCTACAAGGGGGCGACTACATTATTTCTCACCTAGTTTTGTGCTTGCGATCACGAAATTTAAGCCACTTTTTAAGGCTAGGATCCAGGCCTCTACCCATAACTTAATGAAACTTTCTAGAACCATGAATGACACAAGGAAAAATCCTTCCATACAAATCTTAGACAAGAACTTGACCTAACAAGGCCTATCCATGATAAACATTCCATCAAACATATCATGAACATAAAATCTACAAGTCATAAATACACATCTGAAGATAGGGGTCTGATACTTATTTGAAATTCATTAAGAAGGATTTTTGTCTTCTAACAATAACTGCATTATCATCTATTAGGTCATACATTCATCATTCATTCATTTACTAATCAAAACATGATGAGAGCCATACATCATCACTATCATAAAACATGCTTATAACCAAAACTAACTAGATATATATCAATGATATAACATCTATTAAAGCCACATAATAACAAGTACATGTACACATAGAACACAAGAGGAAAATAACTCTTATTAACATATGAAAAGCCCAACCAAGTGAGGGACTTCCACGAACCACCCAACCATAGATTGAGCTAAACAAAATATTTCTTCTAGGAAATCACCCCTGTGTTATATTCCAAGCATGAATGTGGGACTCACAACAAAACCAATCCCAGTTTCCTCAGGATTTATTGTAATCCCCACCGGCTCACTAGGCTGTAAATAATCATCGATGCCACTTTATTTTTCGACCTACATCATGAGGAATTTTTCTTCCCAATCTTTAGGCTTTACCGTATATCCCTCCATTCACCAGTCGAGGATTCCTAGGACTAATAAAGATTCCACCCTCCAGGATTTACCGTATATCCTGCGATTCATCAGTCGATGATTCCTAGGCTTGATTAAGGGCACACACCTCTAGGATTTACTATATATCTTTCCATTCACTGGTCGAAGATTCCTAGGCCTTATGTTGTCTTTCGGAGACCACCCCACTCAATTTTGAAACCATCCGAAGATCCAGCTTAACCAAGTAAAAGAGAACCCATCACACCATGGCTATCTAGAAATGGAAAGGAAAAGCTGAAGAACATTGTCACACCTGGAAAAAACCATGTCAATGACAGTAAGAGAACCAAATACACACATTCATGTACCATGCATGCAAAATCTAGCAAGGAAATCACACATGTAAATCGATACCTGCAAGTAATCCCATGCCATTGTAGATGCTTGATCTTTCTCTTCCTTGCTTGATCTTTCCTTCCTTCTACCTTCTTTGTCTTTCCTTTACTTTCCTTGATCCAATGCTAGAGTGCTCCAAGAATTCTCTAAGTATCCAAGAGTGAGAGAGAGAGAGAATAAAGAGAGAGATTCAAAACTGAATTAGCAAAAAGTACCAACTGATCCTCAGAAGCTTTTTTATCAATGAGGCCTCTATTTTATTCATTTCCCATTATTTTCCTTCATTTTCCTCCTCACACGCAACATGTGACCTTTCACCTTCCTTTTATCCTAATTTCCATTATTTTCATAAATAAAATACCAATTAATGTCTTATGCCTTTCCAAATCCTTTGCCATTTCCTTTGCCAATTTCATTATCCATAATAAACCAAATGAACACCCACACTAGGATGTGTTTCCAAACATTCACCTTCGAATACGTGTCCCATGAACTTGGTCTTATTTTTTCATTATTAACTTTATTACATGGAATTTTGACGAGGGATGTTACATATATTATAATGTTATAACTACTGAATAAATATGGAGACAAATTCTAGTTATTGAGGATGGAGAAAAACTGATTGCAATTGCAAGGACAAGGTCCCTACTGCACCAGGTTGCTCTAGTACTACTACAATTAGTAGGTATTTCCATTCCACGTCAGACCTACCCTCACACTTCAGCCATTGATGATGAATTGGTAGAATACTCCCATGATCGGCTAGAAGGAACTCATATCTGGGCATATCTAGCACATGGATCCCTCTCACAACTTTCCTCCTTGTTGAATACTCTGTTACATCAGTTCTATTAGTCCCCCCTCAATCCACTTGACAACACTCCTTAGAAATATATAGCTGGAAACCTGGATGGGACTTGTCACATATAATAATCATCTAATGGCAAACATCCCAAACTACTCTACCCCTCTCACCTCCCTTGAGTGTTCCCTATCTCCACTCAATGTCATGGTCCCATCCTGCATTATTTTACTCTCTCCATGCTCCCTCTCGGGGACATGATATATTTTACCTTAGATTATACCATCAAATTCATCCCCTATCACTCTCTATAATATTGAGACCATAGTTTTCTTAGCAATATTTTGATGCCAAATATGTCTATTGGATTCAACGTTTCTTCCAAATGCGTCCCCCTTTAGGCTTTATCTAGAGTTGTACAAAAGATAAATTTGAAAATGCATAAAATGGAAAGTGGAAGAGCCCATCCTGGTCTTAGGAAAGGACATAAAAATACACAACATTCATAGGATGATGTATTCCATTGGTTGTCAATAGGTTTTCTAGCAAAAGGTTGTCATTGGCCATTCTCAGGAAATGGAAAAAGAAAAATTTATTCCCTCTCGTAGGATATTCACTACACGACTTAAGATTGGTTAAGGGATGAATGGGTTAGATTAATAACTCATCAGAGGATGCATAGAATATCTTATAGAGTTATTGGTCATGGATCTTGGAAGTCATACTTGCGAAAAAATGGGTAATAGAATTTATTTCCTACTTTGAAAGGATGACTATTGTATCGATTTGGGTTCAACTTCGAGGTTTACCCTTGATCATGTATTCTGAGGATGTTTCTAAGGATATAGGGAATACCCAAAGATTATTTTATGAAGCTGAACTCTCATATCAACAAAATGGTTATATGAGCTGGTATTGAATACTAATATCTAAATTTAACCCTTTGGGAATCTAATATCTAAGGTCCCTTGGTCATTCCGGAGCTCCTCTAATACTTTAACATGGATAATTTGGATAACTCTAGAATTATAGACCTCATTCCCCCAAAAATTTAGCCTACCTAGTCAAATAATATAGTTGGGATGGATAAACTCTCAAAATGCATACAACAGTTCTTAATTCTTGAACCTATGATAGATCATAATCTCTAAAGATGTCAATAGGTGGATATTTAGGCAATCAACCTATTCTTCTTAACTTGATCCTTCTGCCCTGAAGCTCCTAGCCTCTTCAAGTTAAAATCACATTGGTTTGAAGATCCCTCCCTTGACATGGTTATCAAATAGGCTTGGTGCTCCTTTTCCCTTGGTTCCTATGAATCCCCATCATTCCAGTTCTAAAGGAATTTAAAATCATCCAAATGAGTAATGTTAAATTGGGATAAATAATAAAGAGCTTAAGACACACAAAGCTTGGAAGAAATTGAAGAAAATCTAAAGCTATTTCTTGAACAGAGCACATATGAACTTGGCTTAGCTTATTAATATGAATATATCAGACTCATTGAAGAAAAAATAAGGTGAATCCTCCTGGATAAATAAAAGGAGTGGGGTATGAAAAGTAGAGCCCTTTTCCTTTAGGCTAGGGATGAAAACACAAAATAATACCACAATATTGCAAACCACTAGAAATCCATCAATACCATATGGGACATCTTCCAAAAATTTTGTAGACAGTTCAAGGATATTTTTCACTAGGAAAATAGAGAAATAATAAGCCATGTCTTAAAGGTTTTTGGGATCTTCCCCAAGTTTGTAAATCAAGAGGAAAATGACAATCTTATGGCCAAGATCATTGGCATTGGTTTTTTGGAGAAAAAGTGTTCCAAAATCCCATCTTGTGCAAGTTTTTGTTCCCTACATAGAGCAAGTAGTTGTTGATTAGTACACAAGAAAACAAATAATAAGAAAAGTAATGAAATATAAAAAGATATTTTGAGCCTACAATGCAAAAAAAAAAAACACAACAGGAAAAAAATAGTTTGGGAAACAAAAAAATTCTTTATTGATGGAAAAGGATATAATATCTCCCTAGGACACTAAAGGGAGACTTGGAAACAATAGATCCTTAAATATCCTAAGGGAGTGTTCCTCTTACTCTCATGTTGGTGTGATTCTCTCCTCAATAAGTTTTTTGGGCACTCTTTGAATGAAAAACTCCAATATTACAAAGAAATGCCAATTGTATGGCAGATTGGGTAGCATATCCTTGCAATGACTTGAGTGGTATTTATTGGCAAAGGTCCATGGATTTCTCTAATCTATATCATTGATGAGATTTGATCTTTGAGTGAGCTTCTCAGCTTGGTGGGAGATAAGAGGAGTCTTTTTTAGTCTTCATATCTCTCCTTTAATGGTGTAGAGGCTTGAGACTGAACATTTTACCTTATACTTCCACCTACCAGGGGGCGATTTAAGGTGAATTGGCTTGTAGATATATCAAATAGTCCTAAAAGGGGCATTTAGGGAAATGAGTAATTTCCTTGGGAGCACTTGATTTTTGACGTTTGAGAACCTTTGATTTTGATGATCATTAACATATTCTAGCCCTTAATTGGCACCTTTGAGTACGCACTTTTTAAGTGAACAATTTACCCTTAATGTGTGAGTTTAGGAGCATATATATAGTCGAAATACATCATGTTTTACCTAACTGTGAGTGCTACTACTTCTTGGGAGAGATACCATGGGCTCAGAGAGAGGAAGGGTCCTGAAGGATAATCGTCAAATCCATTATTGAAAAATAAATATATACAATTTACATATGAGGTGGGAATGTCCCATGATCATGGTCATGACTATTACAATGATGGTTGCATTTATATACAACAACTTGGGTCCTTCCAACAATGATGAGAGCATAATTGTTGATGCTAAAGTAGATGATTGCTTCACCTTCAAGGGCACCCTGGTCGAATAAATTATTAATGATGTACATGAACCCATGTATCTAACATAACCAATGATGTTGAGACTATCGATCATGAGATGCTAGATCAATGCATGTGTCTACGATTGAAATACAAAAATACATGTATCGCAAAATATAACACATACTACAAGAGAAATGTGTGGAAATTGAGTGTCGAGGAGTTTGGTGAACCATAGCATTTTGTTCAGGATTTGTAGGGTTATGATGTGGTGTTAATGTAGAATTCCCAAAGGAGGCTCAAGCTATTGAAACACCATTAGACTTATGCAAGGTGGAATAAGTTTTCCCTTGCATGTGAGGGGCACTAACTGTAGCAAGAGGACTATGATAATATCTTACCATTATAGGGGGGAAAGTTGGTGTCCCACCGATATTAGGAAACATTGGAGGTGGACCATATGGGTTTTTGTGTTAGGGAAGTTGATTCCCATGCTAATGGTTATATTAGGTAATGGACCCTATGAGGTCATAAATAACATTCAATGCCCACAATTTATCTATGTTGAAAGTTTGAGGTCAAGAGGCATCCATGATGACCATATAAAGGTACCTTGATTGTGCATAAATTTTCTCAAATTGTTAAGCTTTGTAAATGGATACTTCCTCATTTTGAGGCATGGTGGTTGTAATGTCCTTTATTATAATTGGCAAGAGCAACTTGAGGAAGAAGTCTAATATAAGTTCTTTGGGGAAACTGATCTTGTAGATACTATATTTTTTGCACCACTCGTCAATGTGGTCCACAATGTGGGTGTAGGATGATTGTTGAAACTTGTATAATAACTTGAATCTCATATCATGACAAACATGAAGTTGGAAAAATGTGAGAAATGACTTAGCTAGGTATTCAAATGTGTTATGGGACTTTCCCTTCTCACTAACATACCACTTAGTTATGGGGCCAATGACCGTGCGCTAAAATATCCTCCATCGAATTAAGTCATCTGTGATAGTGTTTGAGGAATACCATAGATGAAAATCCATAACATGGTTGGCAAGGTATTCCCTAGAATTTCCTTCAAACATAGGGATCTATGAAGGTAGTTTGGTGGGCATATTGAGCTATGATGCATTGTGAGCTATGGGATCACTTGTTCACTTCAAGAGCATTGGGAGGGTCAATGAAGAAACACATCAGAGATTAACTGTTGAGTTTTCCATAATTGTGTGGCGTGTGTAGGTTGGAATGCTACTTTGAGATAAAGTGGTACATGACAAAGTAGTCCCAAGGATATGTGAGCTTAGTAAAGATATATCAATAGGTGATATCTATGGGGAAGGGCGAGCATGTGAAAATGTAAGGCTTGGCAATCCTTGAACCTAAGGTGGGATTCGTTGAAGATAATGACAACATCGAGGTATAAAGTGGTCACCATGGTGCTCACTTAAATGTATAAATGGTGAGGGGGATTTCAAGTATGTAAACCAATGTATCAACACAAAACAAAGCAAAAAAAAGAAGGTTAACTACTTTAATGATTCTTAACATGTGAAACAGTTCAATTTTTAATGAATGGATTGCTTATAAAATCCTAAAATACCTAAAGTCCTTCCACTCAATAGTAATTTGACCTTTCAAAAGTTTTCAATAGTGGGACGTGAGGCCACTGAAGCAAAAATTAGCAAGAGTATTAAAAAAAGGTTATAGTTAAAGGTATAGGGACACATCTTGAAGAAATTGGTGGTGTTTCCAACAATTGTTCAAAATCGCCTCCAAGTGAAAATGCTCACGCACTCATCACCTTGGGTAATATGCCCTAAGATTCTTCCACTGAGCTACCTCTAACTAGTGTGGTTGAGAGAATCTTAGCTTCTATATATCAACTGCAGATCGAGAGCCCCTACCAAGAATTAGGAAAATCAAGGAGGTTCGCAATAATCTTTGGTCTAAGACTTGTCCCCTTCACAAGGTTCTTCTCACTAGCGGCTTTTTAACATTAGATTATGGAGGTTTTAGAGTTCCTTGAAAAATAACATTCTATGTTAATGGTTTTTTTGCAAAATTTAATATAGTTTCATTAAACAATAATAATGAATTAATATATATTAACTAATAACAACTAATAGTATTAATTGACAAAAAAATTATAATAATTATCAAAATTAATAATATTAATTAACAAATAACCATATAATATTGTCATTAAAAATCATTTCAACTTATATTAAAATGAGAAAGTAGTAAGTACTCTTTAATTGACCATTAAAATATAATAATTATCAAAACTAATAATATTAATTATTAGTTATCCACACAATATTGTTATTAAAAATCTTTTGACATATATTAAAATGAGAAAGTAGTAAGTACTCTTTAATACCTATAACCTTATATATCAAATAACTAAAAAAATAGAATTCATTCACCAATGATATTATATATATGTTTGAAAATTAAATATTTTATAGTTATAAATATAAAAAAATACTAGCATTTAAAGAATAAATTGATTTCAATAACCTTATTGCATAGGAATTAATGAAACATTAATAACATATAAAAATCCATACATATATATTACCATTATTTAAATTTATAAATTATAGTATTTTTATTATATATTTAAAATTATTTATGAATTTTAATTTTCTTGGAATTTAACTTGCATGAGTAAGTAATATATAAAAATTAAGAACAAAATTATTAATGTATTAAGATTATTAGTAGATAAAACAAATTATAGAAATAATATAATGTGATTTGTTAGTTCTAAAGCATACATTACACGTAACAGATTATACTCAGGCAATAGCAAAGAATTAACAACTAATATCAAAACATACATTGTTTTGAAGAGAGAAAGATTAAACTATCCTTATCGACTGGAGTCAATTGGATCTTGCTAATACCATTTATTATTCATTTTAATTTAGATTTTTTAAGTTTACTCAAATGGAAAATAGAAAAAAGTTAATAAATTTAGAATTAAAATAAATTTACACATACTTAAAAATATATGTATATAGTTTCATAAAGCTAAAAGGCTTTGGCTAGATAGTGAGCCTAGTTACAGCACTCCTAAATATTAAAGTTACTGATTTACTGGTACCACGTATACAAATTTTCAGCCTCCAACGGTTACATAAGATTGATCAATACAAATTTTCAAGCATCAACGCATGTAGACGATTGATCCGACAAAAGAGAAGTAAGCTCCAAGGCTGGAGAGCTACGAGAAGCAGAATTGAGCTTGAACCTTCTTTCTGACTGGATCGTGCTCGACACTTCCTTCGAAAACTCATTAGATGAGTACCTGAAAAGGCCTCCGGGCGACAGACCTGTAATACCGATCACGTTAACCCAATCTGCGCGGAGGTCAGGAAGAGGAGCTTCGCCTTCCAGTATTTGGCAAATATGGCGCATGCTCATCCTGTTTACCGGATCTGGATGGGAACACAACAACCCCAATTTAAGTACCCTCTCCATCTCTGTCGCATCATATCCAGGCCCCAGCTTCGGATCCACAGCTTCCAGCAGCTTCCCCTTGCTGTACAGCTTCCATGCCCACTCCGCCAATAATATATCCTCCGGGTCCGCGGATGGATCCACTGGCTTCCTCCCGCACGCGACCTCCAATAGCACAGCCCCAAAGCTGAACACGTCCGAGTTGGGGGTGGCCTTCCCCGTGTGTATCAGCTCCGGTGCTATGTACCCTAGCGTTCCCACCACATGAGTCGTTTCAGGATTCTCACTGTGATCATACAGCCGCGCGAGGCCAAAGTCTCCCAGCCGTCCATTCAGTTCCGAATCGAGAAGCACGTTGCTGGCCTTGATGTCTCTGTGGATGACCCTCTTCTCCCATTCCTCGTGCAGATACAGCAACCCCGCCGCCACGCCCTTCAGAATCACGTATCGCTGAGACCACGGGAGGAGCATGGTCGGGTTCCCGAAGATGAATTTATCCAGGCTGAGGTTCGGCATGTAGTCGTAAACGATGAACAGCCGCCTGTGCCTCCTGCACCAGCCACGAAGCTTAACAAGGTTCCGGTGCTGCAGCCGCCCCATGCTTGATATCTCTGCCACGAATCCCTTCATTCCCTCCCCGAACTCCTTCGATATGCATTTCACAGCAACTTCTTGGCCGCTGCCGGGGAGAATGCCTCTGTAAACCCTACCGAAACCCCCGCACCCCAAAATATTTTCGTCCTGGAACCCCTTCGTGGCGATCTTGAGATCCTTGTAACTGAATCTATGGGGCCAGAAATCTCTCTCCCATTCTTCTACGGTTTCCCTGGAATTCACTCTTTGAAGAAAACCAGCCGCAACCACCAGAAAGAAGAGAACCAGAGCTGCCAGTGCAACGCTGGCAATGACTCCCCGGCTTAGGTTTTTAGAATGCATGTGAGAAAGCGAAGGCAGGTGCGAGATATCGAGGTGTGGTGCCGTACCTTCTGTGGTGAAACTCCACGCCAAAACGTAATGGTCTTCAGCGAGATTCCCAGTCGCCGCTGAAAAGCCGACGAACATCTTCTCTTGCAGAACTCTATGCAGATCGATTTTCAGAGATATCAGCGGTCTCTGCGGTCTTGAAAAGCCGGCCACCGTGATGGTAACATTGAGGCGGCTTTGAAGATGATCATAATCGATCCAGGCCTGTAAGTTCCTTCCGCTCCTGAGGTTGATTTCTTGGAAGTCCTTCCCATTCCAATACCCAGCAGGCTCACTCGCCACAGAAAAGAGACTGTTGATGTCGACGCCCACGTGGTTGTCGTCAGTATCATTGACATCCACATTCTTTCTCGTATCGAATTCTACTGCGAACAAGTGATTGTATGCATGTCCGTTGCTGCTGAAGTTAAGCAAGCCCAGATACTCGGCGGACAGAGCGCCCATGAGAGATTTGTAGGAGGTGACGATGAAGGCCATTCCGTTCCCGCCTGCCTCAGCGCGGGGATGCACTATGCTGAAAATAAAGGTAGTGCTGAAGGAAGAAAGAGTCTTGTTGGTTTTCATCTGTACCGGAACTGAATAGAGAGCGCGGCCGATGACGGATTGCGAGTGATTTGTGAGGGCTAGAACGGATTGGGAGCGGAATACTGAAGCACCAGCCTCCAAAATCAAGTTGGTTTCATTGAATCCGTGGAACACGAAACTGGTATGTTCATGCTCCTCCGCAGGAATATGCTGTATGACGAGGGTGCTGAAGGCTATCAGAACAAGGCTGCGCCATGGAAACATCCCAACTGATTCTTCAACCTGAGACAAATTCTTCGTCTGGAAAGGAGTAAATGGATTGATAGTTTGATCTGATATTCACATTCGACCAGTTTTAATTACGGTGTGCTAGGGATCATGTCTTCCCTGCAATGGAAGCAAGGGGGTCAACAACAACGATGTATGCTGAACAGAACTCGTGACCCTTCTGGATGACATGACGGTACCCACCCATTTTATTCAAGACATCTACACTCTGATCGGATAACATCAGCGGGCCCATAGCTTTGGCCCCGAAAGAATATTTGACTACAGAAAAGAGGGTATGCACTTGTGCTTTCAACAGTGACAGACTCACGAGGTATATCTTTGCATAACCATGTGATTGGCATTTTACATCACGTAATCAAAATATACCTTTGCCTAAGCATGTGATTGACAAATACTTACAACCACCTTAGAAAGAAAATAGATGCTGGTAAAGGACCAAAGCAAAAGCAACCAATTTCAACTATCAAAAAACAATGAAGTCTCTTGACACTGAAAGGTTCAAATAGGAGATATGACAAAATCATATTTGAGCTTCCTATGTCATATTTGAGGAAAACAGTAGTAAGCATGACAAAATGAGATTTGAGGAAAACAAATTACGATCGCTCAACTTCTCCTCCTTATTTTGTTCACACCACAAAAGTTATGACAAACAATAAGAAACAAGAGTAAATTGTATGACTAAACAACCTATTATACATAGCGATATGAACTCTGCAAACACATGTTGAATGATTCCATGACCCTCAATCAATCAGGCCACAATTGATCCCGATGGTCACTACTAGACCATAGTTTAGCCTTTCAGGTTGTGTCTACAATTATCTCAATGCATAATTCCCAGGTTTCAAAGAAAATCTCAATTCAAAGAAATCTTAGTCATGTGTAAATTCTGTAATTGTTATGCTCATAATGTCTTTTTCGTAGGTTATAAGTCAAGTGCACTAATAGGAGTACAACCTTGTACATCAATAACACTATGATCAACCATCTTATCAATTGTTGCAATGTTATTAATAGGGGCTACTCTTCTAGCAAGTCATTCTAAACTCCACCGACAACAAATGACACCCTCCCATATTCAACATGACTAGGGGTTGGTAGTGAGTTAGTGGCAACAATGTGTCTTAAGACCTACTCTTTATCCTTGCACTTAAGGCACAATAGAAACACAAATTCCCAACCCATTTTTCCCAAGTCCTTTAATATAGCTCATTTTTCTCAATGATTGGGATCCAATACGAGTAGTGTGTTTTTCAAAGCTAGGTGTAACGAAAGCACAAATATCAACATTCGGGTTATGATCAAGGTCATGAAGGTTGGAAGAACGTGAACTTGGCAGCGTAACAATTATTGTCTTTTGTTTAGCATTTTGTAGTCAATCGTAGTCAATTATGTTTGCACTCCTACAATGCTTGAATAATCTAGTTCTTCTTAGTCAATTGTAGCAAAAAAGCATCAAAATCTTCTTGCAAGGCTTGATATTGATCAAATATTGTCTTTCATTTAGCATTTTGTAGTCAATCATAGTCAATTATGTTTGCACTCCTACAATGCTTGAATAATCTAGTTCTTCTTAGTCAATTGTAGCAAAAAAAGCATCAAAATCTTCTTGCAAGGCTTGATATTGATCAAATAGTCTATTTTTGTCTTCTTAAAGAGGGGATATTTTTCATGAAGAATTTCCATTGAGGCTTTTAAATAGGCAACCTCTTTAGCTTGTTGAGCATTTTTGTCCTCTAGTATACAAATTTCCTTTTTCAATACAACATTCTCTAAATAAGAGAGATCCTCAAATTCCTCCAAATTATCAAAAAGATTGATCTTAGTCTAAAATGTATTTATGAGGTTAAGGAAAATTCCATTTGCGTCTGCAAACTATCAACCTTATAGTAGTATGGAACTAATTCTTGAGTTTTTCTTTCTCTATTTGCAAGAGAGCAATGAATGGTTGTAGGTGAAAGACCTTGTTACAAAGTTGATCAACTGCCTTCTTATAGAGTTCCTCCAATATTCTACCCATTTTGATAAAATGTCCACAACACAATAAGTTGGAAAATAAACTAAAAGAGAAGCAACCACCAGTCGACTTACACCAAGTCAAATATGTGCTAGTAGAACCCATGAAGAGAATTGAATGATCCTTTCATCATTAAAAATGGATTAATAATTGATCCAGATTTAAGCAGGAACGCAAGAAAGTACATATATAATCATACATACGGAGATGCAACAGAAATAATGCTTCATTGCATTATTGTAAAATACTGAAATATGCTTATAAACAGAAATGGAAATAAACTAGCTAGGGCGATGGTAGCTCATCTCTGAGCAGAGATGTGGCGGCTACATGCCTCTGCACTGTGTTACAATGAGGCTAGAAGGCCTATTTATTGTTGAGAAACAATGGAAAACCCTAAACATCCAAAAACCTAACCCTAGGAGATAAAACACCAAACTGTGGGCCCCGTTTAGGTAAATTGGTACATCAACTTCCCGGGGTCGTAACTTTGGCATACGATCTCTGTTGGACGTGCACAATAGCTCATTAGAAAGATCTATCTCAGGACTACAACTTTGGGAAGAGCAACATCAGTCCACGAACACATGTTGCTCCCGGATTTCCCAAAAAACGTCATTTAGGGAGTCAAAATGGCTCTGGAAGTTGAGGACCCGAAAAACTGCTAAAAATAGTAAATTGTGATACAATTAAGGAAACTGAAAAACTAAAAGAGACATCTGTGGGGGTCCAAGTGGGATAGGTGAGTGGCCACCAACATCCACCTAGATCATTCCTCCCCGCTTAGGAAGCAATGGTCCCCATTGCGTTGAGTTCCTCCATCTACTGAACTTGGTCTCTGGTGAGTTGTTCTGCAATCTTTTATGTGTCTAGTAATGGTGGGAAGCATGGTCGAGGGCGTTCCACATTGAACACTCGGTGCAAGTGAAGGAATGGAGGAACGCTGTGCTCCAAAGCATTGTTTCCCACAACCTTGGTAATGCTGTAAGGACCATGTCAAAGTCGTCTGAGCTTCTGATGGGCTCTTGTAAGGTGTTCTTTCTGCAGATGTAACCAAACTTTGTTGCCCACCTAAAACTTGTGTGGTACCTGATGTTGATCATGTTGCTACTTGTACTTGGCATTTTCCATAATGGAGCGGCGATATATCGACCCGTTGGGTAGAGGTGCTCTAGGAGTCAGATCGAATGAATGTTTGACTTGATAGTGCAACGGTGTCCTTGTGGGTGAGGAGAAGAGATGTGGTGGCTACATGCCTCTGTACTGTGTTACAATGAGGCTCGAAGGCCTATTTATTGTTGATAAACAATGGAAAACCCTAAACATCCAAAAACCTAACCCTAGGATATGAAAAACCAAACTATGGGCTCCATTTCGGTAAATTGATACATCAACTTCCCAGGGTCGTAACTTTGGCATACGATCTCTATTTGACGTGCACAATTACTCGTTAGAAAGATCTATCTGAGGACTAAAACTTTGGGAAGAGAAAAATTGGGCCATTAACGCATGTTTCTCCCAAATTTAACAAAAAATGTCGTTTAGGGCCTCAAAACACCTCCGGAAGTTCACGATCTAAAAAATTGCTAAAAATAGTAAATTGTGATACAATTAAGGAAACTGAAAAACTGAAAGAGACAATTGTGGGGGTCCAAGTGGGATAGGTGGGTGGCCACCAACATCCACCTCGATCAATAATGGCCTAAAAGATCTCTTGATGGAGATGTTGTGACATAAAGGAGATTCCCATAATATAATATTATTCCCTATAACATGCCAAAATGGTAAATGACAAGTACAAAAGAGAAGTGGAATCAATTTAAGTTTTGCCAACATCCAACACTCCCAAGGCTGCAAGGGAATATTCCACTTTACACATGAATATCATGGCATTGCACCATAAATATAAAGGACCTACTTAAAATTTCAATTATTCCTAGAGTGACAAGAAGATCATTAATGGATAATATATTATGGACACTTGATAAGTATCAATCCGCTCAATTTAAAATGTAAAGAAATTAGAATTTTCTAATCTATTTTTATAGAAGTAGTAATTAAGAGAAGAACATTTATGTTGCTTATGTAGACAATAATCCGCCAAAGGGTCAACAATAGATCAAGAGAGTAAGAACTTGCAAGAGACCACATTTTATTTCGATGAAATGATTCTCATTCAAGAGTCCTTACAAAAACACAACTAGAAAACTCTTCCTGTTGTGTGTTATCAACTCTTTCAACGATACAATTTCAACTAGAAACTTTCAGATCAACAATACTTAGGTTAGAAATACTATTCCCATGCATCATCATATTTAGTTGGTGAGACTAGGTGATGGGCCTCACAACAGATCATGCATTAGGCCAATAAGTGTGGCTTCTTTAGAAGCCTCATGGGCGTTTGCTCCAAGTGCTAATGTTAATCCATACTACTCAACTTGCCAAAATAATCCTTAGACAAACCACAATAACTGTAGCAAATTTAGGGCACGATTTTGATCCTGTGACCTATCATAAGAGATGAAGAGATTCAATTTGAATAAATGGCCATCAACAGATCCTAGAATTCTTGCAATATGGCTGCTTATCAACTGGAATTCGAGCAACAACAAAAGGCACTCTCCATGTATTGGAGGATGTCCACTCACTAATTTGGAATCCAATAATAGATACTCATTCCTAAGTATTAACCTATGAACAATCTCATAGATCTCCTTGTTGGAAACATTTCTCAATGGAATTAGCGAATGCCAAAAATCATACGCATCAGTTGACACTTCCTCATATATTTTCACATTTTCACAAAATCTAGTGCAAGGAATTGGATTTGTATCCAATTCCTTTTCACTGCCAAGGTGCAGAGCTCATCAAACGAAAGGTCTGGAACGCATGGGATGATTGTAGAGAGACTCTTGGAAAGAACTACCTCATAAAGATCGTTCAGATCTCCTCTTCACTATTTCATGGTAGTGGCTACTACCGAATGTGGGTTGTGCTAGTTTGAGCTCTTAGCAATCCTCAAAAACAAGTCCACTCTTTGTTGGAACAAGATCCACTCATTGGGACCAACATGTGGTTCAGTTATATCAACTATAATCAGCCTAGATCTACCCCTCTTCCTGCATGTTAATGATCAATGCCTCCAAATCAGAAATCAATGCCTTTACATCAATGCCCTTAGATTGGAGAAAATGCAAGCTAAGGGAATTACTGGATGCCAATTCTAATTTTCGTAGATAGATTGGAATCAATGGTGGCTTGGCTGAGAAAAGGATAGACATCAATCTCACTATACACCACTGATGTCGAATACATAATAGTTGTAAGGTAACATATGATGCACTTATACCCATCATATGTAATAATAATAGTGCTACGAGTATGTCCAAAAATCTTACTATTCATTTAAAAACCAAGCATATACCCACAAAGTATCACCATTTTCTTGGAGAACTTTCTTGGAGAACATGTGATTAGTTAGATTGTAAAGTTAGATTGTATATCAACCAAGAGCAAATAGCTGATATATTCACCAAGCCTATTGCTCAAGATCCCTTTGAATATTTAATTGAGAATTTGAGAATGATGTATGCCTTAGCTCTTCAATAGTTTCCTTCAAAAAGAGCTAAGGAAACTGTCTCATTTAGTGAGGGATAGTTGTATGTTAGGAGAGAAGACAAATGAATAAGCTAAGGTTGAGTTGTAGGATCAAGAGAAGTAACATGTATTCAAGGAGAGTTATTTTCCATAAAAAGCTTCAAGTGTAGTCTTTGGTATGTACTGATAAAGTAGTTGAAGGTTTGGTCTCAGTATTTACAAAATAGGCATAGAGGAGGAGTGTAAGCATATCATGTAGTTTGAGATATTCCCATTTTCCATTAAGTCAAATGGGGAGAGTGAGTAGACAATGTAGGTTAAGCGGAAAGAACTATTTTCCATTGACGTCAAAGGGTGAGGATGAGCAGACATTGGAGATGAAAGGTGAGGAAAGACAATGAAGATGGAGATGGAAGTAGACTCACATGGGTAGTCAAGCCCAAAGCTACCAATGACAATCAATGGTTAAGAGCATGTATGTCTTTCTAAAAGGTCATAGGTTCAAAACCAAAAAAGTAGAGTATGTATACCTTCATAGACTTAAGTGAGTCCCAGCTTGTCCTACAAACAAGAAAATCCCATACTCCAATTTATTGACTAACTTAACTGTAACCTTAAAATTAAATATTAATAATAATAATATATATTTTAATACAATTATAATTTCAAAACTATAAAACATTTTTTTAGGAAAAATTATTTATTTTTATAATTATTATTAATTTCTTAATATAATTTATTTTTTTTCATCTATCCATCATAAAGGTTTTCTTAATTCTACAAATTTTCGTTTAATCTGGTTCATCCTAAAATTTAAAATCAATATTAATATTGTCACAGATTCTTTCGGGTTTTCATCGCAAAGTCCCCATTTACATAATATCAATTTCATTTTCATCTCTTCATCCTAAAGTTTAAAGTCAAACGTATGATGGATGCCTGTCACAGATTCTCTGATATTTTCATCGGGCGTTCTCTACGGCCACCACAAATTTATTTGGATTGGCAGAAATCAATTGGAATTTGATAAAATAAAAATAAAAAATCAAAATGTCAGTAATTAAATAGTTTTAGTAATTAAATAGTTTTTGTAATGGTGGAAATAAATTCAATACTATTAAAAATTTATGAAATACCTAAATTTTATAAGACATTTAAAATCTTAAAATTTAGTAACTATAATCTATATATTCAAAAAATTCTACCAAATTTTCCATTCCCCTACCAAAATTTCCATTCCTTTACCAAAATTTCCATTCCTTTCTCAACTAATCTGTAAAATTCTTTAGACTACACACATCGTAGTTCCTATTTACTTAATATCAATTTTATTGTCATCTCTACTTAAGGTTTAAAGTCAAATGTTTAAAATGTTTATTTTTTTTTGCCTTCCTTCGTATACCAACTTTTCTTCCTACGCACACCAACTTAACGTGTACTCTAACCAAAACAGTTTGACTCGCGGTGATATCCCACATCTCTCCCTATATACGTTATTTCAATTTCATTTTCATCTCAGTTTAAAGTCAAATGTGTTGCAGGCTTTTTCTCTTTCTTTCTTTGTAGAACAACTTTTCTTCCTGCCCACACCACCCTAACGTCTGTTCCATCAAAAACATTTTGACTCGCGCTGATATCCCACATCTCTTTCCTTGACTAAAGCTAGAAATAATTAATCTGATAGTATGCACATGGTTTTGGACCCAAAAAAAAAAAAACCTTATTTGTGTATCAATTTGTAAGAAGGGAAAATGGTTGTGAAAGAAATTTATCATTGCGTTTTTGGCAAGTGTGCGAAAAACGGTTATCATATCGTTTCAGTTGGGAAATTGCAATGAAATTTTAAAGACGGTAATTATGTAAAAGAATATGGAATTTTTTTATAATATGTTTAATATATATATAAAAGTTGGGTTATTTATATGCTATTAAAAATATATTTCAAAATAATATGTGGTCGTTTTTAAAAGTTTATTATTGGGAAATTAATAAAATAGCTTAAGTTTTTTTTGGAGTATGTCAAAGAAGATCTTCCATATTATATAATGTGTAATATAGTAATATTATCTAGATATTGTCTCTATTCTATTGCTTATTGGTGAGTGTACCATATTATATAACTGGCTATACGTAAGGCACAATAAACAAGTAAAACACTCAAAACTTTAAGAAAAAAAATGTACTAGGCTGCAGGGGAAACACTTGAATATTTTAGGTGGATCAACTGTTTTCCATGTTTGTGAACTTAAATCCTACCAAGTGTTTAGCTAATATGTTAATTTTCTTTTCCATCTTTGCTTATTTGCCTCTATTCTTCATCCACATGAAGAAGTATTTCCTGTTGCTCTTCTAACCTTTCCACTAGGATTTTCCCCAAGATCATTTTGTCTTGCTAGTACATGTCCACCACTTGGAGGTATGGGTGTAACCTATAGCCAAAACCTAACATCCAACCTACTTAATAATGCTAAAATTCGATATATATCTTCTCTTTTCTTGAGCATCTTCCTATGCTAGTGCAATTTATCATCTAATGTGGGGAGGGGTATTTATGTAGTAACATTTAGTAAAGTGCTCAACAAATAGCTAAGCTCTCGAGTTAGTAGCTTTCCTAGCATTCCATTTGCACCTACGTCTACCTCGTTATCTTCCATGAGGCATTTTTGGTTCACCCATAATGTAAACTGAAATGAGTTTCAATTGATGTAACGTTTGATGTAACTTACTATAGGCAGAGAAAACCAATGTTCCTTCAACTAAGTGCCTCTCCCAACCTAACTTCTATGCTCAAGTATTTCTCCGTCACAAGAATTAGAACACCAAAAATGCTAGCCAATGAGTAGGGTGATATGATTTCAATCCAAAAGTACCTTAAATATGACTCTCATCCCTGCATAAAAAATAATTGAGATTGCAGAAGTAAGTATTGACTCAAAGGAGAGTGTAGATACCAACCAACCAAACCAAAGCTCATCACCCTTTTCCCATAAAGATAGAAGGATCGTGAATTGAGATTGTGAAATTTCAACCTTGTACCATAGGAAATGGGGGACCCAAATACACAAAAAATTTGAAGAGAGTCAAACCAAGCAACCCAAAATTTGAAGTTGAAAATGAGAGATGCTAGCCATAGGAAATTCACCACCCATAAGAGAGGCTTAACCATTTAGAAGACAACTAAAGAAACAAAAATATAATGGATTCTAAAGACTATCTTCCTCAATTTTGGAAAAGGAGAAAGAGGTTCTTGGAGGCAATATCACAACCCAAAACTGAGGACAAAATCCATGTGGCTAACCCCAAATTAGAGAACAATGCCCTAGAGAGTAAACCCAAACACATAACAAAAGCTAATCCCCTTGATTAAAGATAAAGAGACCAAACATAGTAAAGAAACCATAGATCAAAAGGCATGAATAAACGAAAAGAGATTGAGAGCGTTAACCCTAACCGATAGCCTGATTGAGGGTGATAAGGCCTAACTTGAACACATTCAAGATAGTGAATAGAAGTTCTCCCATCCCGAATTTATGGACAATTCTCTTAAAATTTTATAATGTTTCCATTTTTTAACCTCTATCATATTAGAGCAAGTGCCATGTGGGGATATAATGGAAATTCCATTTCCAGTTTCATGGAAATTTCCATTTCCACTTTTAGAGGTCTCCTTTTGCTTACCTATATTCCTTCAAATGCCATGAGTTCCCATATGCTTACCTATTTTCCTTCAGATGCCATGTGTTCCCATCTAGTGACCACCATATGGCTTAATATGCACACAAACTAGCTATGTCGCTCATGTCCTAAAACCATATGTCCTCTTGTGTGAATCTTATGTGTTGGATTCATGATCCAAGGCCTTAGTCCCTTATTATTTTGCGTCACTCAACGGGTTGTTACATTTACACCCATTGTGGGGGGCAAAGACATTGTTAATTAATGAAGAAATAACTTTAAAATAAATTAAATAAATGAGCATCTCCTTTAATTAAAATACAGGTAACTCAATCTCTACTATTTCAATTAATAAATTGAAACAAATAGATAAAGTCATTTAAGTTAAAGTCTAGAGAGAATAAAAAACATAATTTTTACAAGTTAATCGATGCCAAAGTTTAAAAAACATTTGTGCAAAAAATGTCATTTAAAATGAAGATTATAATACTCAATTCAAAATTATATGATATTGGCCCATCGGCAACAAATTATTTAGTGAGCGTTGTGTTATGAAGTAATATACAAATCATGAAGTAATATACGATATTGGCAAATCTACAACTTTGAAAAAAATAGAGATATTAATTTACTAGTAAATAGTACAAATATTTAAAGAAAGACAATTGTATATAAAAATTCTTTAATATCTTAAAACTCAGTATAATTTACAACCTTTTGTAGTATTAGATCACTGTCCAATACATTATAAGTGATTTTTATTGGAGAAATTATATCATATCACAAGTTAATAAGTATAGTATAATGTAATAACTACTAAATAAATATGGAGAACAAATTCTAGTTATTGAGGATGGAGAACAAGGGTTTGCATTTGGAGGGATGATGAATTAGTGGTGTTGTCTCATGGAGATAGTTATTGCCTACAATTCTTGCCTATAGGGAACCAGTACATGGGACATCTACAAGATTGAATAAAACTTTTAAGTAAATGGTCGGAGAGAGAAAGACCATGAGAGCTACAATAAATGGTCTAATACCAAAAAAAAAAAGAAAAAAAACTACCATTCAAAACCAGAATGGCCAAGGACAATGAGGGTTGCAGAGCTTTAATTAAAGAAATTGCTAGAAGAAGGATGAAGAAGGGCAGAGTTTTACAACTCAGGGTTTTAAGAATCTGAGTTCGAATTCTATAGAAAGAATGTTGAAGAGACTAAGCAATTATATAAGAATTCCCGGAAGTGGAGCGCCTATTAACGGCTTTTAATTTGAAAAACATGAGTACCAATGAATAAATTCATGAATCTTAAACTTAAATAAATCTATTGCATCATACACTATTCCAAGAGAAGAAAAACATAAATGAAATGACATATACAAAAAAAGAAAACAATGTCTATACCCAAGAATCAAAACTAAATTTTTATTCTTTAATCTTAGAGAAATTTCTTCATTAAATCCAAGTCTAATTCTCCAACTCCAAACCCTTACAAAATGTCATTCCAAACTTTTACCTTTCCCCAAAAGTTAACTCTCAGACTCAGTTACAAAACTGATCAATGTCGGTTACAAAATATTAACATTTGGTTAAGAGTGTTTACGACACTTGAAAATTAGAAATATGTAATAGTTTAATATTTATACGTAATATATATTATTAAATTAAACCTCCCCTTACAAAATTAATTGCCGACCTTTTACAAAAATGATACGAATTAAATTCTGATGTAGGTCCCTATTGTCGTCATGTGCAAGCCATTGACCAAGGATGGTTTTTGTGAAAACCCTGAACGGCTTCCGGGGGTGCGCCAAAGTGGTTTGTGAAAATAGGCCGCCCCCGGAATGAATCTGGAGCGTTGATTTGACGATTGGATGTTTGTTGAAATTTGAAACAACTTTCCGAGGGTGCGCTATGGTTTGTTTCTCGTGCGTGTAAGTTTGCTGGAAACCAGTTGATGTGGGCATTTGCCAAAAACTAAGAGCCTTGGATTCCAGGCACTAGAGGCGTTGCTACAGAATTCACTGGAAATGACTGTTGGAAATCAAGTGATCCCAGTGAAGATGTTTTAAATGGAAATCCCAAACCATTCCTATATGTATCTGTGTGATAAAGATTTTGTTTCAAAACTTTCTTCATGATCTGAGTTTTGTAAGGGGCAATATTCCAGTCTCTATGCGTTGAACATCACCATTGTAGTGTTGGCTTTATGGGGAGGATTGATCGATAGATTATGACACAGTTCTTGAATGGATAACAAAATTAACATGCATATTCAAATGCATCATTACTTTGTGTTTATCCATTGTTGCTTCTGTATTGATTTAACCTTTCCCAACATGTGGGTCTTTCTTAGGGAACCCATGATGCTGAACTCGCATAAATCTACAAAATGCTTATTGCTTCGATGCGATCATTGCCTTTAGCCATGGGTTCCAGGTTGCAAATGTGAATTTGGTGAACTCAACTCGATGCCCGATATGCTGAAGTGCTACCCGGTGTTGACCAATTTCGTGGAGGGAGATATGGTATTTTTTAAAACCTTCAAACACAACTGTGATTTACCAATTCTTGCGATGTGTTAAAAACGGTTTTCACTAGCTGTCAAATTGAAGACGAGATAAGACACGTTAAACTTCTTTAGTGCTATGTGCCCATGATCAACATGAATTATTAATCGACCACGAGGGGACCACTGGTTTTCTGCGGTAGGTTTGAGATATATTCCACATCAGCCAAATAGAAAGCAATTTGAGTGTTTATATATCTCAAGGCTCGTAGCATATATCGACATCTTGATCACTTATATTGATCCCTTCGTGGGTTGCTCAAGCTTGTGATTTGTTGTTGTTGGATTAGTAATCACTGGGCTTAGTTGACTGTCGGCTTAGTAATTAGTGGATTTATTGCACTTCAATACCATATATATATATGGCATAGAATATTACTAGTAGACTTATTGGACCAATATTACTAGTAGACTTATTGGACCATCGGGTTAGTAATTAGTCAATATTACTAGTGGACATTGGATTTCAATGACTGATTAGTTCATATTATTAGTGGAAATTGGATTTCAATTGGTGGACTCATTGGAATTCAATGCTATATATCTTATATGGAATAAGTTATGACTCATTGGACGTCAATACCATATATATGGCATGGAATATTATTAGTAGACTCATTGAGCTGTGGAATAAGTTGTGACTCATTGGACTTCCATACCATATATATGCCATGTATGTAATGGAATATTATTAGTAGACTCTATATATGGCATGGAATATTACTAGTAGACTCATTGAGCTGTGGAATAAGTTGTGACTCATTGGACTTCCATACCATATATATGCCATGTATGTAATGGAATATTATTAGCAGACTCATTGGAGGCGTAGTAATTAGTCAATATTACTAGTGGATATTGGACTTCAATCACTAATTAGTCAATATTACTAATTAGTCGACTTCCATCACAGATTAGTCAATATTACTAGTGGACATTGGACTTCAATCACTAATAATTAGTGGACTCATTGGACTTCAATGCGATATATGGCATGGAATAAGTTGTGACTCATTGGACTTCAATGCCAAATATGGCATAAGTTAAGTTGTTGGCCTAGTAATTAGTGGACTTTGATGCCATATGTAGCATGTAATACAATATTGAACTAGTTGTAATTAGTCGACTTCCATGCCATATATGGCATGAAATAGGGACTTAGAGATTTAGTGGACTTTAATGGCATATATGGCATGGAATAGGGAATTGGAACCTTGTGTGTCGAGCTTCCTTGTGATTTGTTGTTGGCTTGGTAATTAGTGGACTTAGATGGCATATATGGCATGGAATAAGTTGTTGGCCTGCTAATTAGTGATTTGTTGTTGGCTTGGTTATATGGCATGGAATAAGTTGTTGGCCTGGTAATTAGTGGACTTCGATGGCAATATATGGCATGAAATAGGGACTTAGAGATTATAGGAACTTAGAGATTTAGTGGACTTCGATGGCATATATGGCATGGAATAGGGACTTAGAGATTGTGTTGGCTTGATAATTAGTGGACTTTGATGGCATATATGACATGGAATAAGTTGTTGGCTTGGTAATTAGTGGACTTCGATGGCCTATATGGCATGGAATAGGGACTTCGAGATTGGGTGTCGAGCCCAATAATGGGTTGGCATGCTAACTAGTGGACTTTTATGGCCTATATGGCATGGAATAAGTTGTTGGCTTGGTAATTAGTGGACTTTGATGACGTATATGACATGGAATAAGTTGTTGGCTTGGTAATTAGCGGACTTCGATTGCCTATATGGCATGGAATAGGGACTTAGAGATTGGGTCTCGAGGCCAATAATGGGTTGGCATGCTAATTAATGGACTTTGATGGCCTATATGGAATGGAATAATTTTTTGGCCTGGTAATTAGTCGACTTCGATGGCATATATGGCATGGAATAAGTTGTTGGCATGGTAATTAGTGGACTTCGATGGCATATATGGCATGGAATAGGGACTTAGAGATTGAGTTGACCAACTAATTAGTGGACTTCAATGGCCTATATGGCATGTAATACAGACTCAGAGATTGGGTCTCAAGCCCAACAATGGGTTATCTTGCTAGTGAGTGGACTTCAATGGCCTATATGGCATGGAATAGGGTCTTAGAGATTGGGTCTTGAGCCTAATAATTTTGAAAAAAAAAACTGAAAAAAATAACTCCTCTAGATAAGAGCCCGAGGGTATAAAAACCCAAATTTTGCACAAAATTCATTTTTTTAAATGAAAATTAAAAAAAACAATTTGACATGTTATTTCATAGGCTCTAATGGGAATACTTTCCTCCCTAGGAGGCAACACAGAACCTAAAGGCTCGTTGCATACCTTGATTGCAAAAAGATATGACATTTTGGTTGTGCACGATTGAGCTACAATAAATGGAATACTCCCATGATCGACTAGAAGGAACTCATATCAAGGAATCTCTAACACCTGGATCCCTCTCACAACATTCCTCATCCAATTTGATTAATCTATTGTATTATTCCTATTAGTCCCCCCTCAATCCACTTGACAACAATCCTTATAAATCCACAACTTGAAACCTCGGTGGGACCTGCCACATCTAATAGTCCTTCAATGGAAGACATCCCAACCTACTCTAACTCTCTCACCTCCCTTGAATGTTCCCTTTCTCCACTCAGTTTGATGGTCCCATCCTCCACTATTTTACTCTCTCCATGCTCCCTCTTGGAGACATGATCTATCTTACCTACTATTATACCCTCAAATTTCTACATGATATTCCTCCCTTGTCATTCTCTAGAATCTTGAAACCTTTGTTTCCTTAGCGATATTTTGATGCCAAAGATGTTTAGTAGATTCAGAATCTCCGCCAAACCTATCCCCCTTGCAGATTCAACTAGAGGTGAGGCACACAAGCTAAATTAGAAATGCATAAAATGGAAAGTGAAATAGCCCATCCTGGTCCTAAGAAAGGACATAAATTCAAAGGATGAAGGATTCCATCGTTATCAGTAGGTTTTCTAGCAAAAGGATGTCCATGGCCATTCTCTGGAAGTGGACAAAGAAAAATTTATTCCCTCACATAGGATATTAAATGCACTACTTGAGATTGGTTCAAGGATGGATGGGTTAGATTGATAACTCATTAAAGGATGCATAGAAGATCTTATAGAGCTATTGGTCATGGAGTTCACAAGACATACTTGCAAAAAAATGGATAATAAAATTTTATGCATGCTTTGAAAAGTCGACTCTTGTATCAATTTGGGTCCAACTACCAGTTTTACCCTTGATGATCTATTATAAGGACATTTCTAAGGAGATAAGGAATACCCCAAGCTTATTTTATGAAGTTGAATTCTCATATCAACAAAATGGTTACACGGGCTTGTATTGAAGACTAGTGGGGATAAATATGACCTTAGGCCTGCCAAACTCAATTTCTATCAACTCAAGGAATTAATGCATTGAAAAAAATTAGAATACAAGGGAATACCTTTCAAGTGTGGTCGTTTTCATGCCCATGCACACTTGGTCAAGGAATACCCACTAGGAAAATAAAACGAGTATGTTTGCAAGGATGCACTATATTCAATTTCTCTTCTCCATCCACAGCAAACTTCTCCAAATCCAGCCAACTCACTTCCATCCTCCCTTGTGGTAGAGCACATCTCTACTTCTATGGACATCAATGAAGGAATTAATTAAAATCATCTCCCACCTATGCATGCAAATCTCCGAAAGGAGACACCTACATCACTATAAGTTTCTTTAGGGGAGAATCCACCCATAGGTATGCAAAAACCTCCCTCCCCTCCTCTTTCCTTTCCTTTAAAATTTTCAACATCTTCCTCTCAAGCTACTACGCCAATTACATCCAATTCCCCCCTACCATGATATACCCTAGGGAATTATTATCCTTCCTACATGATCTCTCCCTTCCCATCTCCTCACCTCTCTTCTTTGTTTTTCCTACCATACCCACTCTTCCCATTACTTTCCTTATTTCGAATGTCTCCCCCCTCCCTAATGTGGTGACCCTGACTACCATTCTAACCTTTACCCCTCATTACAACCTTCACTCCCACTCAAAAACCCTGCATCACCTAGAAACAAAGCTTCCCATGGGTTTCCTTATGGATTCGAGTTCTAGGATAAGGTTCTTTAAGGTAGGGGATTGGAAGTTTCCTAGCAAGGGAAGGAAATCCTTCCTCTCTTTGGATCAGTGACAGGTGAACTCAAACATTTTCTCAGGGAAACCAAAGTCCATCCTTAGTTTCCTTAGAGCTCCAAAACCCCATACTGTTGCTAAATTATCTTTATTTACCTAAAACTCAAGGGATTGGCCAAACCCTCTAATAAACTAGCTATAAAAATATTAATTGAGCTGGACCATTCTCATGTTATTTTTTTTTAGAAATGATTATGGAGGGAGTGAAAGAAAAATATCTATTAATAAAAATTCTATATTTAGATTCTTTTGGGAATTTAGGAGGGTTTATTTCTGGATAGAATTCTCTCTACATTTGGCAAAACTTTGTTTGGTCAATATTATCAAGGTTGTCACTAAAACTTTACTCAGTGGATCTTGATATGGATTTCCTTTTCTACAACATCATTGGTCCTTACTCTTACAAAAGAATCCTATTGGGAAAACTTCTTCAACTTGCATCAAATTGCTCCACGTAATACCATAGTAGGATATGACCTAAATTTAACCCTTTGGGAATCTGAAATCTAAGGTCCCTTGACCATTTTAGAGCTCCTCTCATACTTTAACATGGAGGATTTGGAAAAATCTAGAATTATAGACCTCATTCCCCCAAAACTTTAACAGACCTAGTCAGATAATCAATCTAGGATGGAGAAAGTCTCAAAGTGCATACAACGGTTTCTGATTCTTAAATCTACGATCGATCATAATCTATAAAAGTGTCAATAGGAGGATATTTAGATAATCAACCTATCCTCCTTAAACTTGGTCCTTCTCCCCCAAAGCCACCTAGCCTCCTCAAGCTAAACTCACATTGGTTTGAAGATCCCTCCCTTGACATGGCTATGAAATAGGCCTAGTGCTCCTTCTCCCTTGGTTCCCATGAATCCCCATCATTCGAGTTCTAAAGGAATTTAAAATCGTCCAAATCATTAATCTTAAATTGAGCTAAATAATAAAGGGCTCCAGACACACAAATCTTGGTAGATATTGAATAAAATATGAAAGTCTCTCTTGATCAGAGCATATGTGAACTTGGGTAACTTAGCAGACTAATATGAATATATCAGACTGATTGAAGCAAAAATAAGGAGAATCCTCCTGGATAAAGAAAAGGAGTGGGGCAGGAAAAGTAGAGCCCTTTTCCTTCAGGTTAAGGATGAAAACACAAAATACTTCCATAAGATTTCAAACCACTAGAAGGCCATCAATACCATATTATGGGATATTAAAAGATGAGATAGATCCATTTTCTCCACCTTGTAGGACATCTCCCAAAAATGTTATGGACACTTCAATGATATATTTCACTAAGAAAAAAAAGGAAATAATAAGGCATATCTTAAAGTTTGTTGGGATATTCCCCATTTTGTAAATCAAGAGGAAAATGACAATCTTATGGCCAAGATCATTTTTATTGGTTATTTAGAGAAAAGGTGTTCTGAAATCCCATCATATGCAAGTTGTTGTTTCCTGTATAGAAAAAATATTTGTTGATTAGTACACAAGAAAAAAATAACAAGAAATGTAATGGAATATAACATGAGATATTAAGCCTACAATGCAAAAACAAAAACATAAAAGGAAAAAAAGAGTTTGGGAAACAAGAAATTTCTTTATTGATGGAGAAGGATACAATATCTCCTTAAGACACTAGAGGGAGCCTTGGAAACAATAGATCCTTAAATCTCTTAAGGGAAGGAACCTCTTACCTCTCATGCTAGTGTGATTCTCTCCTCAAGAAGGTTTTTGAGCACTCTTTGAATGAAAAGCTCCAATATTACAGAGAAATTCCAATTGGATGGCGGATTGGGTAGCATAACCTTGCAATGACTTATCTCTTGTAAATGGTCCCTAATGGAGTGGTATTTGTTGACTAAGGTCCATGACTTGCCCAAATCTAGGTCATTGACGAGATTTTATCTTTGAGTGAGCCTCTCATCTTGGTGGGAGACAAGAGGATTCCTATTGAGGCTTCATATCTCTCCTTTAATGGTGTAGAGGCTTGAGACTAAAGACTTTACCTTATACTTCCACCTACCAGGGGGCCATTTAAGGTGACTTAGCCTGTAGATACCTCAAATGTTTGTAAAGGGGGAATTTAGTGAAAATTTATCCTTTCCTTGCAGGCACATGATTTTTTACCTTTGAGAACCTTTAATTTTGATGATCATTGACATATTCCATCCCTTAATTAGCTCCTCTGAGTGCACACATTTTAAGTGATAATGATTTCCCCTTGATGTGTGAGGTTGGGAGCATATATATAGCCAAAACACATCACGTTTTACCTAACTGTGAGTCCTTTCATTTCTTGGGAGGGATACCTTGGTCTTAGAGAGAGGAAGGGTGCTGAAGCATATGTTGAAAAATGAAATAAGAAAATCTTAATTTAATATTGTTTTTGAATTAAATTGGTAATTAAATTATAATTCTATTTCTCATGGCAACTTGTAATAGCTAAATAAGGTAATTTGACTTAGTTGGATTAGTTAATTTGAGTTAGGAGTGTATCTAGAGTCATGTAGAGTGGTTCCTAAATTTTAGTGGCCCAGGTTTAGTTCTTTTCAGTTGTAATTATTTAATTTAGTTTAACTAAGTTAAATTTAGTTAAACTAGTTCCAACTGATGGAGGAATTAGTGGGAGATCCAACAGTGGGGTGTAAACTGCAGTAGTGGGGTGTAACCAACATTTCTCAACCAATAAATTGAAGATTCACTCATAATTAACTCATGCATGTCAGATCATAGAAAGACCCAGTTGAGATTAGAGTTCAGGGACAATGTACTATCAATTGTATAATCATCTGAATTGTACAGGTGGTGCATGCAATAAGAGGAAGGCCTGTGATGGATTGGGCAATTATGGATGAGTAAATTCCCAATTAAATATAGGCTAATTCCTTAGGAAACTACGCAATGAAATATGAGCTTGGCAGGCAACAAATTTGGATAAGTATTGGCTGGAGCTTGTTTGTGAAGCAACAAGATAGATTGAGATAGTGTAGAGATTGCTCGGGCTTGAGAAAAAAATTGTAATATTCTCACATTTTATGATTAATACAATATACAGATAGTAGGGGTTGATGCTTAGGATCTGGCAGAGTGGAGAAAGTGTGTGGCAAAGGCGAGACGGATTATCCTAGAAGGAGTTAGAGATCATATTGTCTCGAACCTCCATGGCAAGGAAACTCCATTTGCAATGTGGAAGGCCTTGACTGACCTGTTTCAAAACAACAATGACCACAGGAAGCTAGCACTGAAGGACAAGATCAAAAAAATCAATATGGAGAAGGGCGACATAATACCGAAGTACTTGAACATGTTCAACCAATGTCAGGATGAGATTGGAAGTGTTAGTGTTATAGCTTTTGAAAATGATCTAGTGAGCCTAACACTTCTATGACTTCCCAAGAGCTAGCACAAATACGAGGACTAAGTTAACGGGAGGGAGAAGCTACTAGAGTGGGAGTGATTATGGTCTGACCTAGTATAAGAAGAGATTCAGCGGAACAACAGAGATGGATCCTCATCCAAGCATGATGAGGAGGAGAATTGTGCCTTAGCTATAAAGGCGAAGAAAGGGAAGGGGAAGTCATGCCATTCCAAATAAAATTCCAGTCAGGGCAGAAAGAAAAAAGACATGTTTCATATTAAATGTTTTCACTATCATGTGTTGGGACACTATGAAACAAAGTGTCCACACAATAAAAGCATAAGAATCCCTCAGGAGGAGCAATAGGTGAAGCTCTTTCTTCACAATTCGAACTGGATTTCACCCTCATCGCTTGCATGGTCACATCGGTGATGGGTAATGTGTGGTACCTGGATAGTGGAGACTCATTCCATATGGCTAAAAACAAAGATTTCTTTAGTGAATTGGAGGAGAAGGATCTCCATATGCACATCGAGATGGGAGATGATGGGAGTTATATTGTGACCGACAATGGCACTGTTACCTTTAAGAGGGAGTCTGGTTCTCCCCTCACATTAAAAGATGTCATGTATGTTCTGGGTTTGGAGAAGAATTTGGTTTTAGTTTCCATGTTGGATTACCATGGCTACGATGTGATATTTAGCAATAGAAAGGATTTCTTCGCCACATAGGCTCAGGACAGGTGAAGTGGATTTGGGTGCAAGTGAACAACCTCTACAAATTGGATGTAGAAGACTGCTCTCCTTTGAGCATTAAAGCAGAGAAGGTGCAAATTTGAGACATCGTTGAGTTGTGGCATAGAGGATTGGGTCACTTGCACCATGGACCTTTGAAGATCATGCAACAAAGTTATACAGGACTTCCCAAGGGTACACTAGAGTAGAGAGACACATGAAAAGGGTGTACTTTGGGGAAGTAAACCAAATATTCCTTTCATGATAAAGATATTCAAGCACAAGCGATCCTTGATCGAGTTCACTCAGATGTGTGTGGATTGTTCTTGAAAACATCCACGACCAAGCACATGTATTATGTAATATTTGTAGATGATTTTTCCCATAAGTGTTTGATTTTCTTCATGTAGAAGAAAGATTAGGCATTCACTATTTTTTTTGAATTTAAAGCACTTGTCAAGGAATATATTGGAAGGAAATTTAAAGCTCTCAGAAGCAATAACGTTGGAGAATATGTGTCAAATGAATTTAAGAACCTTTATGCATTAGAAGGAATTCGATGGGAGTTAATAGAAGGAATTCGATGGGACTTAATAGCACCTGATAACCCACATCAAAATGGGTTGCTGAAAGGAAGATTAGAAGTATTGTGGGAGTTGCACAGGCAATGTGACATGATTAGGGCCTACCGTTGCACTTGTGGGCTACAGCATGCAACACAACTGCTTATTTGGAGAACAGAATTCCTCATCAAATTCTCAGGATAAGTACACTAGAAGAAGTTTTTTTAGGTAAGAAACTATATGTGGCACACTTCAAGATATTTGGTTCATTAGTCCACTGTCATGTTACCAAGGATGCATGGAAAAATCTAGAGCCAACATTTGAGTTGGGCATATTTGTGGGGTACATTAATACATCTCACAACTATCGAGTGTACCTTCTATCCAACAGGATGATAGTGGTTCGTTGAGATGTGAAGTTCGATGAAGAGAAGGACATGAGATGTTCCCTTTAGAGGGAGCTTCAGTTACATGCAGATGAGGAGCTTTTAGCTCCAAAGGAGGAACATTAGGATGATGTGGAGCAACCACATCTAGATGAGCAGAGAGTGGAAGCACCCACTCATGCAGAGACTTGTAGCGATGAAAGGAAGCGCACCAGAGAGGTTGACATATTGATGCATGATGCTAAAGAGAATGTGGGAGCACCCACATCAAAGTGCTGGAAGAGGAGGTCACACGATCGAAACACTGGCTATATGGCTCTGATGAGTGAGAGTGTAGAGGTAGATTCATCCTCATTTGAGGAAGAAGTGCAACAACTAGTATGGGTTGATTCCATGGTTGAGGATTATGACTCCATTATCAGAAACAATGTTTGGGAAGTGGTTCCAAGACCAACAAAAACGTGAGTGGTGAGTTCCTGATGGCGTTACAAGGTAAAGGAAGAAGTAGATGAGAATGTGGAGAAATACAAGGCCATATCTGTGGCCAAAGGGTTCTCTCAGGTGGAGGGAACTGATTACGATGAGACGTTTTCTCCAGTAGCAAGCTACTCATCAATTAGATCTATTCTAGCACTGTTAGCGTAGACGGGATGGAATATACATCAGATGGATGTGAAGACAACATTCCTCAATGGTATGATTGAGGAAGAGGTGTATATTGGGTAGTTGGAAGGATTTGAGACCTTCAACAAAGAGTCGGATGTGTGTAGACTCAAGTGAGCATTGTATGGACTGAAACAACCACCTCGTTCTTAGTACACAAGAAATGAAAACTATTTCATTGGGTTGGTCTTCACCAAAAGTGAAGCAGATGAAAACTTTACCATATTGTTGTTGAAGGTAAATTGTTGATTATAGTATTATATGTCGATGATTTGAATCTAACAGGTGATGAGAAGTTGATAAAATATTGCAAAGAGGATCTTGTAAGAGAATTTAAGATGAAGGACTTGGGGCTAATGCATTACTTTCTTGGTATGGAAGTATGACAAGAAGATGAGGAACTGTTTGTCTCTCAAGGAAAGTATTCCAATGAGATAATGAAGAAGTTCCAAATGGAGAGAAGAAAAACCATGGAGACTCCTCTTGTAGGTACTTGGAGGAAGGAAGATGCTACTTCAGGTGAAGTAGTGGAGGCTACTATTTATAGATAGTTTGTGGGTTCACTTATGTATTTGGTGAAAACACGACCAAACATGTGTTTTGCAGTTAACCATCTTAGTCAAGCCATGGTTAAGCCAACCAAAATTTATTGGAAGAAAACTAAAAATATGTTGATATACCTTAGAGGCACCACTTAGTTTGGTATTTGGTACAGACGGACAGAGGGAGTGAAGCTTCAAGCCTTCACAAATGCAGATTGGGCAGGAATTCCATCTGACAGAAAGAACACATAAGGGGGAATCTTCAATATTGGGTTAGCAACATTTTTTTGGTACAACAGGAAGTAGAGATCAGTTGCACTCAGCTCAATAGAAGCAGAGTACATGGCTTCTAGTCAAGCAACTTGTGAGTCTATCTAGATGAGGAAGATCCTTGCTAGGTTATTTGGTTAGGAGATGGATCCTACAATTATTTATTGTGACAACTAGAGTTGTATCAAACTCTATGAGAATCCAATTTTTCATGATAGGTCCAAGCATATCGACATCTGCTATCACCATCTATGAGATTGTGTGCAAAGGAAAATCATGTTGTTAGAGTACATTCCTACATAGGAACAAGATGTAGATGTTTTGACAAAGGCATTGTCAAGATGCAAATTTGAGTTTCACAGAGGCATGATTGTGGTATAGGATAATCCCTTTCTTGTTGAGAGGAAGTGTTGAAAAATACAACAAGAAAATCCTAATTTATTTTTTTCGTTGAATTAAATTAGGAATTAAATTGCAATTGTAATTCTCATAGCAACTTGTAATAGTTAACTAAGTTAATTTGACTTAGTTGGCTGAGTTAATTCGAGTTGGGAGCCTTTCTAGAGACATGTACAGTGGTTCTTAAATTTTAGGGGCCCAGCTTGAGTTTTTTTTAGATGTAATTATTTAATTCAGTTTAACTGAGTTAAATTCAATTAAACTAGTTCCAACGGATGGAGGAATTAGTGGAAGATCCAGTGGTGGGGTGTAACCTTGTAACACCCCTTCGTTGTATGTAAATATTTTTATAAATTATTTTTTAAAAATGTTGTTGTAAATGGCCAGTGGGCTACAGGAGGAAAAAACTAAATGTTAAATGATATTTTGAATAATAAATAATTAAGATTTAAAGCTGGAAAATGTGGGAAAGAGAAGCTTTCCAATCTAGAAAAAATATATATTCATATTATTATCCACTCAGTTGAAGATAAATATTAAGGAAACAAATCTTTGGGAGAGAAAAGCAGAATTTTAATTTGTGGGAGAAAAAACAATTTTTTCTTTCCCTTTCAAGGACAGAGGAAGCAAACTAGGCTAAGGGATAAGAAAACCCTGAAAGGCAGGACGTTTTCAAAAAAACATCTGTTGAGAATCATGTATATGAGACATGCATTAGAATTAGCAAGGAGTTGTTGATCGAAGGCATGAAGCTTCTCGGCTCGGGGGGAACTAGATGATTTGGTTCAAGGTTTGGAGGAAAAATCCTTTCCCATTTGTAATTTCCATCCAAGGCATCAGTTAGAGGTTTCTTTACTATTGTTGCACTATAATAAGTTTTGATTTTGAATCTAGGATTTTGATAAAAAAAAATGAATAAGAACTGTGTGTGATCAACATAGATTAATGTATGAGTACAGTATAGATAAATTGGTTAATGGAATGATTGATCAGTGAACCTTTATCTTAATCGAAATAGATTGCAGGAACTGGTGGTAATACCTTTGAGTATGTAAAGGATTTGGATGGTACTTAAATGTTTAGTGCATGGTTATATATGAATCTTTTCGTTTAATTATCATATTTAGTGTTAAAATTTGGTATACATATTGGGTACGCCCAATGTAATGAGAAAGACAATGAAGATTTATATTGTGTTTCCATTTCTAGATACATAATGATTAGAGGTTGGATACTATTGATGTGAATAAAAATCATTTATAAAACTAGTGGCAATGATTGCCTACTTAATTGGTATTAAAAGATTAACTTTGTATCTTGTATTAGTCTCTAATTTATCTACTAATGAAGTTTGCTTGATTTATCGATGAGGTAATGTGATTGGTTGCGGGTCTGTGTACGATATGAAACCCCAGGTGGGAAAAGAAAGAATCTGATGGTGTAAAGGAAAGGAATTCATGTGGGTCTCCTTTCTCCCATCACAAATTGATAGGAGCTAGTGCCCTAGGAATATCACTTTTGTTGGAAGTGAGATTCTTCTACAAAGTTAGGTAGAGGGCATAAGAGAACCCATCTATTATGAAATTAGGAATCTAAAACAGGGGATCAACCCAAAAATGAAAACTAGAACCAGACAGATTTAGTGATTTAGCTTATTCACTCCCGGATCGAGGGAATGGTTTATAGAAGTATATGAGTACTTCAAATGTACTAAAAAGGAAGTAGATAATTAATACATGGATGATAGATTATAAAGCACCTTAACAACAACAAATTTAACTAGGAGACAATAGACTACCATTACGTATTAAATCAAAGAACATGTGTAGTAAAGTTTCTGGCCTTACTATAATTAGTTTAAGGAATACAAAGAATGCCAAAATAGATGATTTTCAAGGCTCTCCAAAGGTCAGAAGACTTATATCCTTAAAGCATAAATGTAGCTGGTTTGATAAGATTATGTTGTATTATGTGCAGATCTCTAGCATGAAAAGAAGGTAGTTATCATGCAATAATAAACATTATACAATTAATAACTGAAAAACTTAGAGACATTGGGAGCCCATCAAACTCGAAAGATTCACATGAATGGAAAATAATTAATTAAATTGGATAACACATACATACAAGAGCATATAAAGTTCCCTTCTTGGAATGAGATTTTTTATAATAACATAGATGCATGTGAATATTTTTTATAATAACTAGGAGAGTGCATGGAAACCAAGGCATGATTTTTTCAAATTATTTTTGCAGGTGGAACCATGATCCTTAAAAAGGGCAGGTGGAACCATGATTGAGCGAAATTCTCAAGAGGGTGAAATTTTTGTAGTGTCCAAATTGGACAAATTTTATGTCAATCTTACACCTCTCAGTGACATGAACCTGATGGCGCAGTCATAATTTCAATCTGAGTAGCAGATTTGCATAGGAATTGGAGGAGGGAATCTTTGAGGAATATAGGGGGAATCTAAAATATTCCTTAAGCCCTAGATTTCCACTTTCTTAGAATTCAAAAATTTGACAGTCGATTTTTCACTATTTGACGCCACAAATCTGATGGTGTATTCAAATTTTCCATTTGATCATTTCATTTGTCAGGCACTTTTCAAAGTGGAGTGCAGGCATCAGCATTCATGTGCGAGTAGTCATGTCCATGCGATTCGATGCCGTGAGATCGATGATATGAATAGCTTCAGTAGCTTGACCTCCTTTTCGTTAGATGACCCCTGGATGTGATTTATATGCAGTGTATTCATGTACTTCTTTTCATGATTCCTGCTTGATGTGATGTAGAATTATTTGTGGGATGTACTTGTTGTTATGATTCGTCATGTTTCATGTGAGATCCCTTTGTCGTTATGTTGATGGGATACTCATGTGTCACCATGTATGTTTGCATTGAGGTCCCTTTTATGCCATGTTGGGGGATGCTCATTATCATCATGCATGAGTTTGTATCATACTGATAGGAGTCCTTTTTAACTAAGAGTTCTTGTACCAGAACATCTCTTGGAGCCACTCTTGCGTGAGGGAATTTTCCTTGTATGATAGAGACATCACCTCTTATGTACATCATCACTATTGATAGCACTTAATGCAGCGGCCTACATAATCTTGACATCGGGGCGCGGAGACGTAGTCCCTCCTCGATGAACTTTTTTATCAACGACTTATGTTTTCATGTGTCGATGAATGTCATGTTCCTCTTCTTTACAGCAAGCATATGTATTCATTTATGTTCTTTTTAAAAATGCAATTTAACACATCACGGAAGTAAAAGGTCTTGGAAGGGTCCTTTGTCACACTCGGACCTAGATCAAATGGTATGAGAGCGATCTTTGCGTGGATGTGAATTGCAAGTGTGAAAAATGGAACATGCAGTGACATAGGATGAAAAAGCGATGTACGAGACCATGCTCAAAATTTCCAAAAGGGTGGAAATGATGTATGAAACTCTACAAAAAGAGACAGAGGAAAAAGAGCGATTGCAACTTTAGTTGCAAGCCACAGAAGAGACCTTGCAAGAACTAAAGCACATAGCCAAAGTCTTCAAACAGATAACACTAAATTAAAGATGCTTCTACAAGAAGAGAAAGAGGAGAAACATAGTTTGCTACGACAGCTGCAAGCAAGGGAGAAGGCCTTGGAAAAGCTACAGCGTGACCCATGTGAGGTAAAATGTAATTCTTTGAATTCATGTATGTGTCCTGATGATGATTTCGTTGTTTTTGAAAATCATACCACAGGAATTGGCTCCAAACTATTGAAGAGAATGGGGTATGAAGGAAAAGGCTTAAGCATTAATGTCCAATGCATTTTCAACCCCATCAAGGTAGAAGAATTACCCTATCGAGTAGGACTTGGGTATGTCCGAAAAGAAGTTGGGGAATGCACCGACACAGCTAGCGAACCACCAACAACAGATGATGAGAAGCCCTCATTAGTTCTTTCCAAATCGACAGAGGAGGTAAAAGATGTTGATTTCCTTTCGGTTTCATCTTCACATAGTATGATTTCTATTGGAGATTTGGAGATCCCAATTACAGGGACAAACATGAGGCTCCTTACAAGGATGAGGCACGAGGAGGAAGAAAAACTTGGTGTTAATAACCAAGGCATAACGTAACCAATGGAGGATGTGCAAAGACCTCAATTTGTAGGCTTGAGATACACTGAGGGAGAATGATCGAAGGTGTTTGATTCTTCTGAGACATCATCAAAATCATTGAGGAAAGAGAATGACGGGAACACATCCCCATAATTCCATGGCAGTGCCCATTGCAGGGAAAGCACTGAGACAAGCTATCATCGCCATACTTACACGAGAGACAACAAGGAAAGGTATAACCGCTCTCAACATTTAAATGTTCATTTCAATTATAATCAAGTCATTAATTATGAACGTAAAACATGGCATCGAAAAACATGTACCTTTTTTGGATTACATAACCATACATTTTCTAAGTGTTGGAAAAGAATAGCAACACAAACAAAGATGAGGCATGAAAGACCCTCTCAGTAGCAGGTAAAGCAGATCTAGAGGAAGAAGATGTACTGCAGCCATTGCAGAGGTGGCCATCAAAGAGCCACTTGTTGGAGGCTCCATCTAGAGCAACGCCTTAACAACAAAGCGTCAGTGTATGGACCAGGTGAAACAATTGTTCGACAAGAAAAACCACCACAGGGGGACAACCCATTCACATTGATAAGTGAAAAATGGTTTCTAGATACGTTAGCTTATCATGGTCATGCTTTTGTAAATCATTTGTTGCATTTTAAGATGTAAAAGTGACGATGTGTGTTCCATTACTTGTCAAGCAACAATGATGTCTGGTCTTATTTTGTGTTGCATTTTACACTCTGAAAGTGATGTTGTGTTTCCATCACTTGTCAAAGCAAAAATAGTGTTTGGTATTATCTTTGTAAATCATGTGTTGTAGTGATGATGTGTTTTCCATCACTTGTTGGAGCAACAATAATATGCTGGCCTTGTTTTCATAGCTGGGGGATTGTTTCCATTTCGATGTAAACTTGACCACCGAGTATGTGTTATAAACTCGTGGCAAGTATGTGATGCTTGGGTCATTAGTTGGTCATGAAAGTCAAGCATGTAATTTGCAAAACAATGTACTACGGGTTGCAAAGGTTGCAGGTATCGGCTCATCGCTTAAGGCTCAGAAGAACAAAGGTGAAGGAGATGGAAGTGAAAACTTTCAGGACGCTTGTGATGCAGACAAGGTACAAAGAAGTTACAGGTTATTTTTCATGCTTTTGGAGGACCAAAAGCTCCTCAGTGGGGAGGATTGATCTAGGTGGCTCTAGAGACACACATAGGAAAAAGAGGGCTTATGGAAGATCGAAAATCAAAGTGATTATAATTCTTTTGAACTAGGAGTAGAGCGTAGATCTTGTCATCGTAATCACAATAGTGTGAATGGTTCGTCAACCCGAGATCATATGAGGGAGAACGAGCCAGTCAATGTTTTGGTCAAAGTTGGGTTGTGGGCTAGGTTTAAGTGTCCTATAAATTGACTGAGTCTCGAGCATGGAATCCAACTCCCGAAAGCGGGCGAAATTGTTGCCTCTTTAATTTGTTGAATAACCCTTATGTTAGACAAAATTAAAAAAAAAAATTCCCTATTAAATATATATATATATATATATATATATATATATATATATATATATATATATATATATATATATATATATATATATATATATATATATATATATATATATATATATATATATATATATATATATATATATATATATATAAATGAGGTGGCGGGTTACCACCCCCACGACTACCAAACGACATAACAAAATTTAAATTTTATTTGGCTTGGTGGCCATTACCCTACTGAGCCCTCCAACCAAACCCCCACATATCATGTTAACCAAGTATTAAAGGGGTGGGCAGGCCACCTCTAGTGGACCCGACCCACAACCCAACAACCCACTCCATATGTGATACGTTAAGGGAGGCCGGTGGGTATCAAGGTTGCGCCAGCAATGTGGGCTAGCCCACCACCATGTGGTGGCCCCATGTCCAACAAACCTTAAATGTGCAACCCATAACCATATACCAACAACTCTTATTCATTGTTGTGGGAGTTAAGGGGTGGGTCGTGCAATGCAGACCCGACCCCCCAAACCAAAGTATATGCGAGTTTTTAAAAAAATGAAATGTATTAATATGGAGGGGTCGGATTTGACCACCCAACCTCCTCCTTATAACTTGGGGTTTATACCAATCCGCCCAACTGAATTCATTGTTTTATCCGCCCGAAAAACATTATATAAACTTTCATTTCATCAATGCGCCCAAGCATGGAGGAACTAGGAGCATGCATGGAAACCAAGGCATGAATTTTTAATTAGTTTTTTTAGGTGGAACCATGATCTTGAAAAAGGGCAGGTGGAACCATGATTGAGCAAAATTCTCAGGAGGGTGAAATTTTTGCAGTGTTCAAATTGGACAAATTTTATGTTGATCTTACACCTCTCAGCCAAACGAACTTGATGGCATAGTCAGAATTTTGATCTAAGCAGTAGATCTGCAGAGGACACCAAAGAGTGAATCTTTGAGGAATCTAGGGGGAATCTAAAAGATTCCTTAAGCCCCAGATTTCCACTTTCTCAGAATTCAGAAATTTGACAGTTGAGTGCAGGTGTCAGCATTCATGTGTGAGCAGTCATGTCCATGCGATTTGATGCCGTGAGATTGATGGTACGAACAACTTCAACATCTTGATCTCCTTTTCCTAAAATGCCCCCTAGATGTGAGGTATGTGTAGTGTATTCATGTACTTATTTTGATATGCATTGTGCTGCACAGATCCCTGTTTGATGTTTGATGAGGGATCTTGTTTCTTACTTATTTTCATGATTCCTGCTTGATGTGATGCGGAATTGTTTGTGGGATGTACTTGTTGTCATGATTCATCATGTTTCGTTTGAGATCCCTTTGTCGTTATGTTGATGGGATACTCATGTGTCGCCTTGTATGTTTGCATTGAGGTCCCTTTTATGCCATGTTGGCGAGATGCTCATTATCATCATGCATGAGTTTGTGTCATACTGATAGGAGTCCATTTTGACAGAGAGTTCTTGTAGTGGAACATCTCTTGGAGCCACTCCTACGTGAGGGAATTTTCCTTGTATGATATCGACATCACCTCTTATGTACATTATCACTATTGACATCACTTAATGTAGCGGCCTACACCATCTTGACATCGGGGCCCGGAGACATAGTCCCTCCTAGACGAATTCCGTTATCAATGACTTATGTTTTCATGTGTCGATGAATTTCATGTTCCTCTTCTTTACAACATGCATATGTATTCATTTATGTTCTTTTTAAAAATGCAATTTAACACATCATGGAAGTAAAAGGTCTTGGAAGGGTCCTTTGTCACACCCAGACCCGGATCAATATATAAAAAGAGTAATAGATTGTAAGAGACCACTTTTTATGATGATCATAATAATGATAGTAGTAATTTTATTTCTCATGAAAGTAGCTCATGAGAGAAATTATTCTCATTCAAGAGCCCTTACGAAAAAACAACTAGAAAACTCATTCAAGATCCCTTACGAAAACACAACTAACAAACTCATTCTTATTATCTATCATTAGCTCTTTTAGCACTATAGTTTCAACTAGAAACATGCAAATCAACAATAATTAAGTTAGAAATACTATTCCCATGCATCATCGTCTTTGGTTGGTGAGACTAGGTGCTGGACCTTGCAACATATTATGCGTTAGACCAATAAGTGTGGCTTATTTAGAAGCCTAGTGTGCCTTTTCTCAAGTACTACTGCTAATACATACTACTCAACTTGCCAAAAATCATCCTTAGACAAGCCACAGTAACTGAAGCAGATTAAGGGCATGATTTTGATCCCATGTCCTATCATAAGAGGTGAAGATATTCAATTTGAATACCTGGCCATCAATAACTCCTATAATTCTTGTAGTATGGCTACTTATAACCTGGAATTCGAGAAGCAACAAAAGACACTTTCCATGTATTCGAAAATGCACACCCATTGATTTGGAATCCAATAATAGCTACTCATTCCTAAGTATTAACTTGTGAACAATCTCATATATCGCCTTGCTGGAAACACTGCTCAAGTAACACTAAGCAGACCACTCTCACATGTTGACAAGCAAGAGCTAAGGCATATCTTTAAGATAATGGCAACCAGGCCATCATACTGGATGGGAATCCTACACCAATCGATGTGAGGTCTAGTTGGGACTTCATACTAGTGAGATCCCCTAAATGTTGGTGGGTCCATCGTTGTTCGAAGATGAAGCAGACCACTCTCACGTGTTGACAAGCAAGAGCTAAGGCATATCTTTAAGATAATGGCAACCAGGCCATCGTACTGGATGGGAATCCTACACCAATCGGTGTGAGGTCTAGTTGGGACTTCATACTAGTGAGATCCCCTAAATGTTGGTGGGTCCATCACTGTCTACAGAAACACTACTCAATGCAATTAGACAACACCAAAAATTATACGCATCGGTTGACACTTCGTGATATATTTTCACAAACTCTAGTACAAGGAACTAGATTTGTGTCCAATGCCTTTTCACTTCTAAGGTGTGGATCCCATCAAATGAAAGTTGTGGATCTCGTGGAATGACTATAGAGATACTCTTGGAAATAACTACCTCATAAACATTGTTCAGATCTCCTCTTTACCATTCATGGTAGTGGCTGGCACCGAATGCGGGCTATGTTAGTTTGAGCTCTTAGCAATCCTAAAAAGGAAGTTCATCCTTTGTCGGAACAAGATCCACTCATTGGTACCAACAAGTGGTTCAGTTCTATGGACTCGAATCAACCTAGATATGTTCCTCTTCCTACACATTAATTATTAGTGCCTCCAAATCAAAAATCAATTACCTATTAGAGAAATTGCAAGGCAAGGGAATCGATGGATGCCAATTCTACTTTTCCTAGGTAGAAAAATCTTGGTCACTATGGGAGAAAATATTAGAAGGGTTTCTAGATAGGCTAGAGGATATCACTGTGGATAGCTTGAGATTCATTTAGATGGCCACCCATGACCTTGTTACCCAATTGATAAAACCCATTAGGATATAAAAAATAAGATTCAATTGGATAGGAGCACCCACCTTCATACCATGAAGGAGTATCGGAGTATCTTATAGCTATACCTATGACAATTCTTCAGATAAAATATTTTGCATGCAGTTAGGATCCACAACAGTTGACCAAATTGGTGTATGAGACCCCCTTGTTTGTGGGCAAGGGACCCACATTATATATTATCTAATCTAATTCCCTTGCTTGTGGGACAAGGGACCCACATTATATATTATAAGGGATTTGATTGCTAAGTCTACAAAGGCATACATACTCTATCCCCCTCTAGTTTTGAACCTGTGACCTCTTAAGAGGAAACACATGCTCTTAACCATTAGACCAACTCAAACTCTATAAGCATGAGTTTCGAAATTTATATGTATTTATTTATTAAATTTTAAATTTATTTGTATATTTAAAACAATATTTTAAATATTAAATAATAATAATTTTATGATTTGTTTTTTATCAAATTAAAAATAAAAATAAAAAATAAACATAAAATAATTAACCTTGAAATATATATATCTATATATCTATATATATATATATATATATATATATATATATATATATATATATATATATATATATATATGACTTAAGATCATATTTAATTATAAATAAAGAAGATGTAAACTACGTTATGAATTTAAAAGAGTAAGAGAGACAAAGTATGATGTTTATTATAACAACTTTAGTTAAACATTTGAATAGTTTATGATTTCAATTTCCATTTTCATATAATCAATATGTAAAGGTGGAAAAATTAACAAATAATGTAAAGATTTTGTAAATTTGGCCACTCATTAAAAAATATCAGAAATTATTATTTCTTGACTTTGCTTGAAAAAAACTGTAGATAAAAAAATCATCAAAATATTCTTGAAGGAAATAAATTGTTCCAATCTTTAGTAAATAAACAAATTATTTGAAGCGTATTATTAAAACTGCTCTTGAAGATATATTTAGTAATACTTAGAGAGGCACTATTAAGAATAAATTAGTTGTCAAAAGTTGTGATACCTAAAATTAAATGAAAGAGATGTGCAATATCAAACTATTGACAAGATTGTCTCCCTTCTTCATCACCAACTAATTACTAATAGACAATTACATACACATGTAGAAATATAACACAACAATCATAACACTCACAAATATTACCATCTAAATCCAAACACATAAATACAAGAACCACTCAAAGCATAGACGTACAAATCATTCAAGGCAAGCAAGAAAACAAAATTAAAGAAGAGAATGGTATGGTCATGTCAAGTAAAGAAAATATAATGCAAATTTCGAAATATGAGTTTTAAATCAAACATATACATAATAATGATAATCTAAAAATATGACATTATTTCCCTCAACTGGAAGCAACCTAGATCTATCTAACTCTCGATCTATCATGCCAAGAGGGATCAAATCTTCTTTTTGGATTGTATAATTTGAGGAAAGGTTTGCATCTTGAAGGATAATGTAAATTTAAAAATATGACATTTATTTCAAACATATACATAATAATGATCATCTAAAAATATGACATTGTTGCCCTCAAGTGGAACCAACCTAGATCCATCTAACTTCCATCTATCATGCCAAGAGGGATCAAATCTTCTTTTTGGAATGTATAATTTGAGGAAAGGTTTGAACCTTGAAGGATTTGATCCCTCTTAGTGCATGATAAATCCAAAGTTAAATGGATCTAGGTATACATATAATGAAGTATGATGTGAAATCATATTTAATTACAAATAAAGAAAATGTAACATATATTATGAATTTAAATTCACTTCTATCCTGTCAAATAAGGTTTTATAGCAATTTTTCTATTTTTGGTGGCTAGGTTTATTTCATAGTAATTTTATCACTAAGAAGGAACACATTTAGAGACATGATGTGTGTTATTTATCAAATGATACATTATTGTTATTTTCTTTATTATATAGAGAAATAGAAGTGAAGAATGTGTTGTTTTTTAATATGAAAATTGTTAATTTTCTATATTTAATCTTGACATTTAGAAATGAGTATGTAAATCCTTCTACTGATTTTTTTTAGTTATGTTGTGGAAACATTATTATTGTTGGATTTTACAATTAAAGTAAGGGATGAGTTAATATAATGATCTATTTTTCTTATTTAAATATTTAAACAATATAAAATATCAATTTTATAAACAAAATAAGTAACACAAGATATATGTGGAAATTTTTATGGGAGAAAACTGTGAAAGTTACTTATATAAAATATCTTATAGGAACCAACCTATTGCTACATCATTTTGTAGGCACCAATCTATAGGAAACACCGATATCCTCTACTGCTTTGTAGGAACCCACCAATAGGAGATACCAATCACCTTTTCTTCTCTCTAGGCACCAATTTAGAAGAGACACCAATCCCCTCTATTTCTTTAAAGACACCAACATATAAGAAAAACCAATCCTCTATGCTCTCTAATTCATAATATGATCTTCTATGACTCCTCTTTTCTTCATCGCATCTCAACAATTTTCTCTAATCTCTTATAATTTTGCAGTTTTTTTACCATTTCACAAGTTTTCATTAGTGTATCAACAAATCTCTCTATTGTCTGGTACTTATATGATAATGGTAGCTATCAACACTCCTTTCACATCTTGCATAGTAAATATTGCACTTTACTATAGACTAGACCACCTCAATCTACTTAACACATTCACATTTCATTGTATGACATACCACTCTTGCTCTACACACCGCATACACATTTAGTTGTAGACCATATTCGTTATTTCTACAATTTGGAAACCTCTTATGCTGATACTGATTGTAGTCCACCTCTTGTCACATTTATTCACACTTAGAAAATTTCATACTTTCCACTATCCACTTTTTCAATTTATAAACACTTCCTCATTCAAACAGTCAATTAAACATTATGTAAGTGGAATTCCTTATTCTTTATGCTCCTTTCCATCAAAATTGAAACCCCATAAGTTTGGAATAAGATTAACCAACACACAAATGCACTGAAATTTGAGGAAATACCTAGGAATTTAGGAAATATCTAGAAACATTTTAACATAGGAATCCCTTGTAAAACCAAGGTATATTGGACCCTTTGATAGGAACTTGTTATGCTAGGATCCGAACATGTTATGAAACCAGCTCAAGAAAAAGATAGAAAAGATAGATCAACACCTTAGAATTCAGCCTCTTCGAGGGGGCAACCTCCTTTACATTACATAAATGAACAATTCTTGGATGATACAAATGAAAAGAGCTCCTTTCTATATATTGGAGTCTAAGGGGTCATAACATAATCAGAGCCGACATAACAATAATAATGTAAGGGCATAATAATAACAATAGTGGGCTTCTATGGGGCACAATAGTAACAATATGGGCACTACATGGGTACATCAATATAATAAGTGGGTTGTACTAATAACAATAAGGGGTTACACTAGTAGTATAGGGGCCTAACATGCCCCTCTCCTTCAAAAAGCGTTGTCCTCAACTCTTGAGTAGTTCTTGATGCTTCTGTATAAAATTCTTGTCCTCCCATGTGGAATCTTCAGTGGGTAAGTTCTTCCACTTGATGAGATACTCTGAAATTGATCGATTTCGTAGCTGTCGGGTTCTTGTTTCTGTGACTACTCTAGGTTCCAATATGATTTTTCCTTCCTCTTCAATTTCCGGCAATATTGCTTGAATTGGGATCTTTTGCAACTTTTGAATAAGAGGCTATACTTCTTCATCCTTCTTCCATTCATCCCTTGCTTCGTTTATCCAATCTGGTTAGATAATAGAAATAGCACAAAACAATGCTTCCACATCCTCATCCTTGAAGAGTCTTCCCATTTTGTAAGGTTGCCATTTTTTAAGTGCATGTAGTATTGCCAACATTTCCTTCTCACAAATAGCTTGCTTGAGATGTAGTAGTAAAAATACCCAATCACCTACATCAAAACACTTTTCACTACAATGTTGTTCTACCTGTTGTTTCGTTTGATTTTGCACTGAAGTGACGTTATCCTTTAAAATTTGGAGAACTTGTTGTTGATGCTCGATGTGATCTTTCACTGCTTGAACCTTTTTCTTCTTGATATGTCCTTCTATCTCTAGAGTTTGAGGAGTGGTAATTTCTTCCAATCCTTTACAAGATATGGTCGGATTCATTTCTTGATGCTCAATGTGATCTTTCACTTCTTGAACATTTTTCTTCTTGATATGTCCTTCTATCTTGATAGTTTGAGGAGTGGTAATTTTGACCAATGAATTACAAGATATGGTTGGATTCATTTCTTCTTTATCGATGTGATATTTCACTTCTTGCACCTTTTTCTTCTTGATATGTCCTTCTTTCTTGAGAGTTTGAGGAGTGGTAATTCTTGCCAATGCTTTACAAGATATGGTCTGATTCATTTCTTCTTTCTTTGGGGTGGGGTCCTGGCATATATCTTCTTCTTTTGATATTTCTTGATCCTTTTCTTCCTCCTCTTCATATTCTATGTAAAATAATTTCTTCTCAACACACTTATGACCTTTAGTGCATTTTCTATCACAATTGTAACAAAGCCCTTTTTCTCTTTTTTCTTCCAACTGTTGTGGTGTAACCCTTGTAGGTTGTGGAAGACTAGGAGAAACAACACTTCCATCTTTATAGTTGTGAGGGGTATGCTTCCTGGTTTCCATAATTTTTCTTTCCACTATGTCACAAAGCCCTTTTACTCTTTCCAATTGTTGTGGTGTTGCTCTAAAGAAGGTGTTGCTCTTTGTATCCTCATAATGTGCTATCATTTCCTCCGTGAAAATTGACCACGTAACAAGTTGTTTACGAGAACAAAGCCCTTCATACCATAAAAATTGATCCGGTTCTAAATATGAAGATTCAATACATACCTTTTGTAACAGTGGTACACCATGTAGATCAAAATATTGCTCCATCTGAAGTATCCAATTTACCGGATCCTTGCCATCAAACTTCCTCATCTTGCTTTTTCTTGATTTTAGGAGCTCGATCTTGAAACGACTGTAACTCTGTACTTTAGGATCTTTAAGTTCTGAAATTGCGACTTGTAGTAGCCCTCTGTGTCCTCTTTCTAATGCCACCAGTCTGATCCAAATTAGATTCTCCAAGAAAGAGTTATGCACAATCTCCCAAGATGACCTTATTATAGACCTTTCCAGAAGATCGAACTTGTATGAAGTGCCACGTGTCACTGTTTCAACCTTTGGATCTGAAAAATGCATACAAGAAACCACAGTCCGTCCTCTTTCTTTACCTTCTTACGAAATTTCAATTTGATGCTCAGAGTGAAAGTTATGATGATTTTCTTTAGGTCACCTGTTTGGAATGTAATTCAGGAGTTTGCAAAAAGACCAACTTCCTCAGATCATATCTCCACAAATATAGCGCGAAAAGCTCTGAAATTCGGACCGGAGGTTCAGGGCGATTTCGTCTCAAATGGGTTTTTTTTGCAACTTCTGAAACGTCGTAGAAAAAAAGTTATAGCGAAAATTCCACGATGACCTGTTTGGAGCAGCGAAACCCTAGAATCCAAAGGTCCGATACCAAATGTTATGAAACCAGCTCAAGAAAAAGATAGAAAAGATAGATCAACGCCTTAGAATTCAACCTCTTCGAGGGGGAAACCTCCTTTACATTACATAAATGAACAATTCTTGGATGATACAAATGAAAAGAGCTCCTTTCTATATATAGGAGTCTAAGGGGTCATAACATAATCAAAGCCGACATAACAATAATAATGTAAGGGCATAATAATAACAATAGTGGGCTTCTATGGGGCACAATAGTAACAATATGGGCACTACATGGGTACACCAATATAATAAGTGGGTTGTACTAATAACAATAAGGGGTTACACTAGTAGTATAGGGGCCTAACAGAACATCATTATGTCCTGTAGGATCGTTAGCCAACACATATCGAACTATCAGTGTTCGAGAGCAAACAACTATAATTATACTATTTAGTATCCAGGCATTAATGTTAATGAGTGCTTAGATCCATGCACTATAACCAAGGTCCATAATAGTTCTCAGGTTATTAGAAAAAATTGAACATGATTTTGTAAATATTCCTCTAGGATTCTAGGGTCCCAAGGGTGCAAAGCCCTCACATGCTATACATTAACCCCTTGTGACCTTATTTTGTACTGTGGGCCAACATTATTAGGTCATCAAGAAATCAAAAGATATTTTTCTCAACACCTTTCTAGAATTTCGAGGCTCTAGGGGCCCTAAGATGCCAATTTTTTCCTGTTGCTACTGGTTTATTCTATCTCCCAGTCTGGTCAAATGATATATCCAAGGTCATCGAGAGATTTGATAACAAATCCAACTCTTAGATTTTGGGTTTCCGTTGTCCATTTAGCTTGTCACATCATTATTCAAACAATGAATCATAGTATAACACATGGATAATGTTGACATGTGTTTGACATGTCCTTTTCCACATGGATCTATTGACACAGACATGCCACTCAACTTTATACAACTAGCCATCTGAAAAGTCTATATCCAGGTGATAAGTGTCCACTGCCACATGACTTTCTCTCCTTGGCATGCCATATCACTTCCTTATGCAGCTAGCATATCCTAGGCTATCAAGTATAGGGGAAATATTACAACATTTACACATCCAACATTCTAGGAACCCGTTGGAGCTTCTAGCCCTTAGGTGTTAATGCTTAAATGCTTTATGACTAGTGGCTTAACTAAGGGCCACCCATCTTGGGTATTGAATAAATATGTAAACGTGTGCACATCTAATGTTCCATGATGATCCAAGTGGCTCCAAGAATGCTTAGAATATAGGAATAGCTCAAAAATTAAATTTCTCGGATTTCACCGAAACTAGGACCAGATCTTAGTGCTCATCGTCCTAATTCCAATGACATAAATGACACTCAAATCTGAGTTCGTATGCTAAATATATTTGAAGTCAAAGTTTGAGCCAAACTAGGCCAAGTGACAGTCATTAACGAGGCAACAACATGGAAATTTCCCACACACAGAATATGGCCACCGGAATGGGAAAATTAAGTAGCTACTTAATTTTTCCATTGACCCGTAAAAACTGGTTGATTTTTTCTATGTAACTTCTTATTAAAAAAAAAAAAAAAAATATTAGAGGGGCGTCCAACGACCAGCACATATATTACATATGGTGGGGGGTGGTCAAAACCCTCCACCACACAAGAAACATTACCATATTGTATTTCGCGACCGATGGGTGTCGCACCCATGCAGGACAGTGGGTCAGCCCACCGAAGACGATCCCACTCCAACAAACATCAAACTTTAACAAACAACGCTGACCACTGACTGTTACCAATTATGCCTCATAACACAATACGCCAAATATTTTAAAATAAATGCACCATTTTTTGGGAGGCCACGGGATTGGAACTCAGGCCTGCCACCTCCCAACATAACCCACTACCAACTGCACAATGAGCCCTTCATTGTAAAGCCCAATTTTTTTTTATATAAGAACCGATTTGCTCATTTGACTCGGGACCGAAGGATCAGAGCGGAACCAGGTGTAGGGAGGAACCGCGCCCAGAAAAACACGAATTTTGAGGGAAGAATATTCTAGGGGAATATGCCCTAGAATATCCCTCATAATATTTTGTGATGCAGAGAAGAATCTAAAAGATTCCCTGGAGGGCAATTTTTCACAGTGACAGAAATATGTCAAATTTATACTCAAAAGAACCACAATTTTGCAGGGAACATGATGGAGTGGTCTATTTCCCCATCCAAGCAGCAAAAATTCAAGTGGCCAGCAACATGGAATCTTTGCATAATCTTGTGGAATCTAAAAGATTCCATTAGAGGTTGATTTTCAATAGAGGCGTAATGATGCCAACTTTATAGTGATTTTTCACAGAATTTCATAGGGAGTGTAGTGGTGTGCTCAGAATCTTCATCTAAGCAGTAGGTTTTTTGACCATCTTCAGGAAGGAATATTTGGAGGAATCTTCGAGATTCTTGAGGGTCTATAATTTGACAGTGTTAGAAAGCGAAAATGTTTATAGTCGTTTGACACGATTTCATGCCAAAAATTCAACAATGATGTCCATTTCAATAGTTAAGCTTTGCATTTTTTGGTCATCCCTGAAAGTGGAGGTAAATGATGCATGTCCTTCTTTTGATTTTCTGAGTTAATGATTTTGTTGTTGAGATCCTTGATTCCATCATGCTTAAGGATACTTGTCTTCCACATCATGTGAGAATTTATTAGCTTGTCATGCTGAAGGAGGGCCGATTTGAGTAAGAGTTCCTTTAGGAGAATGTCTCGTGGAGAGACATGTCACTCTTCTTGAGGGAATTTGTCCTTTTAATTGATAAATAATGTACTATGTACTCATCAACATCTTGAAACATTTAATGAAGTGGCCTCCCCACTCTTGACATCGGGCCCGGAGATATAACCCACACTTGGTGAACTCCATAATCAAATCATTTGTGTGTCTTTGATCTTATGATTGCTTTATGATTTCTGCTTCTTTTTAATGTGTTAATTTACTTGGTTAATATGCTCTTTATGTGCAATTTTGTATGCATCCTTGAAGTTAAAATATCTGGATCTGGGTTCCGCGGAGGAGCAGAGAGAAAACCTGAGCAACCTAGAGGCAACAAAACCATGAGTGAGTGATCAAATTAGATGCTGAAAATATCCCCTTAGAAGGCCTTAGGTGCTAGTGTTAGAATTTGACAAGTTTATATTCGTTTGACACGATTGTGCACTACAAATTCAACGATGATGTTCGTTTCAACAACTGAGCTTTAGATTTTCTAGACATACCTGAAAGTGGAGGTATATGATGCATGTCCTCCTTTTGATTTAATGATTTGATGATTGTTTTGTTGGTATCCTTGATTCCATCATGTTAAAGGGTACTTTTCTGCCATGTCATGTGAGAATTTATTAGCTTGTCATGCTGGAGGAGGGCCTACTTGAGTGGGAGTTCCTTTAGGAGAATGTCTCATGGAGAGACATGCCACTCTAGTTGAGGGAATTTATCTTTGTAATTGAAAAATAATGTACTATGTACTCATCATTATCTTGCAACATTTAATGAAGTGACCTCCCCACCCTTGACACTAGGCCCAGAGATGTAATCCACACTGGGTGAACTCCATTATTAATGTGTTTTTGTTCTTTGATTTGATGGTTGTTGTTATGTTTCATATTCTTTATAGTATGCACATGTGGCTTTTCATACTCTTTTATATGTAATTATACTAACCTCACAGAAGTAAAAGATCTTGGTTAATTCCAGTAGCTAAAGAGATCCAGATCAAGTTTGGTATCAGAGTGGTATTCTTGGTGATGTGAATCGTGAGTGTAAATGATTGAACATGCAAAAAGAATGGAAATGGAGAACAAAAAATATCTATATAAGGACCTCCTCAAGATGGCACGCACGGTGGACATAATGTATGTTGATTATGAGGAAAAGATGGCAAGAGAGAAACAAGAGAAAGAAAGAGCTGAGGACGATGCTCCATATACCCTCTCGAGTGTACATTCATCTTCTTCATAGTCTTCTCATCATTCGGATGAGGAGATCAATCAGAGCCTTCAAGAAGATAATGTTGAATTGAGGATACTTCTATGTTAAGAAAAAGAGGATAAGCAAAGATTGTAGCTTGAGTTATGAGCCACGGAAGAGGCCTTGGAAAAGTTGAAGTGCAACGAAGGCTTAGCGAAGGCATCATTAGTTGTTTCTGAATAGACATCTGAGGTAAAAAATATGGATCATTGTTCAGTTTCATTTCCACATGATGTTATTTCTATTGGAAATATGGAGGTACCCATTTCAGGAATTGACATGAGACTCCTTACCAAGATGGGGTAGAAAGGAGGAGGACTTGGTGTTAATGGACAAGGAATGACTTAGCCATTGGAGGTGGTACAAAGACCTTGGTTTGCAAGTTTTGGATACACTAAAGGAGAGAGCTCAAAGATATTAGAAGCTTCCAAGAAATTTTTGAATCCATCGATGAAAGAAGATGATTGGAACACATCACAATCCTCCCATGACAGTGCACATTGTAGAGGAAAAGCTAAGGCAAGCTCTCACCGCCAAGATCGCACTAGAGATAGTTGAGAGAGGTATAGAAAGTATCAGTATTCTAAAGTTAATTTTGATTACAATCATGTTAATGATGAACACAAATCATGGGCGAGAAAAGTATGTAGTTTTTGTGGTTTACCTAACCATGTGGTTGTTGAGTGTTGGAAGAGAATGGCAACAAGAAAGAGGACGAGGCATGAAAGGCCTTCTCCACATCAAGGAAAGAAGAAGGTTAAGCAGGTCTAGAGGAAGAAGAATCTTTGTAGTCATTACAATAAAGCTGGACATCGAAGAGCCATATGTTGGAGGCTCCATCCATAACAACATCTCGAGGACAAAGTGCCTGTGCAGGAACTAGTTGGAAAATATGTTCAACAAGAAAATTTTCCACATTCTTGGTGGTTCACTTTGTTGAGTAAGAGATGGTTCTACTATATATGATAGCTTGGCGTGGCCAAATTTTGTAAATCAGGTCCTGCAATAGAATTGTAAAAGAGATAATGTGTTTTCCATCACTTATTAAAGTAACGATGATGTTTTTGGAGTTTTATTGATAGCTAGGGTATTGGTTTCTATTATGATGTAAACATGACCAAAGAGTCCGTGTTATAAACTGTTGGCAAGTAGGGGGATGATTGGGTCATGTTTCATCATGTAATTGAGCATGTAGTTTGCAAATATTGTACTATAAATTTGTAGAGGATGTAGGTCTCAACTCATCACTTATGACTCTGAAGAACAAGGGTGAAGGAGAAGGAAGTATGGCCTTTCAAGACACTTGTGGTGCCGATAATGTAACACAACAGTTGCATATTATGTTCATGCTTTTGGAGGACCAAAATCTCCTCAGTGCAGAGGAATGATATAAGTGGCTCGAGGAAGGTTCAGAATCTGGAAATAGCTCAAAAACAAAATTTCTTGAATTTCACCCAAACAAGACTAGATTGTAATGTTCGTCATCCTGATTCCGATGGCTTGAATGACACTAATATCCAATTTTGTATGCTCAATATATTCACAGTCAAAGTTTGGGTCAATCTAGGCCAAGTGGTAGTCTCTGACGAGGCAAAAATTTGGAAATTTTTGGTGTAGGTAATCCCACCACTAGAATTGGAAAAATTGTTTCCTACTTAATTTCGCCAGTGACCCTTAAAAATTAATTGAATTTTTTTTAATAATTTGTTATTTAAAACAAAAAATATATATTAAAGAGGTGATGAGCCACCACCCTTGTTGTTCCCACCCAATGACCAACACATACATTACATATTGTGGCGGGTTGTCAAACCATGCCATCACACAACAAACATTACCATATTGTATTTTGGTGTTGATGGGTGTCAAACCTGCGTTGACTGGTGAGTCGGCCCGACGACGATGACCACACTCCAACAAATATCAAACTACTGACCGTTACCAGTTATGCATCATAACACAATACATGAAAAAATGTTAAAACAAACGTGCCATTTTAGGGGAGGCCATGGGGTGGCAACTTGGGCTTGCCCCCTCCCAACATAGCCCGCTACTAGTGGCCCAACGGGCTAGGCCCTTCATTGTAAAGGCCACCAAAAAAAATTATATATGAACCGAGTTTCCACATTCGACTCGGGACCAAAGCGGCAGAGTGGAACCAAGTGCAGGGAGGAACCATGCCCAGTATGGCACAAATTGTGAGGTAAGAATATTTAGGGAAATATTCACTGGAATATTCCATAGAATATTCCAAGATGCAGAGAGAAATCTAAGAGATTCCCCAGAGGGAAATTTTTCACAGTGACATAAATATGCCAACTTTATACTCAAAAGAACTAGAATTTCATAAGGAACATAATGGTGTGCAGTGTTTCTCCATCTAGGTAGTATAAATTTAGGGAGCCAACAACAAGGAATCTTTGCAAAATCTTATGGAATCTAAAAGGTTCCCTTAGAGGCTGATTTTTGACAGAGGTGGAATGATGCCAACTTTATAATAAATTTTCACAGAATTTCACAGTGAGTGCAGTAGTGTGCTCAGAATATTCATATGAGCAAAAAAATTTTCACCCATCAAGAGGAATGAATCTCTGGGGGAATCTTCGAGATTCCCGAGGGCCTAAAATTTGACGGTGTGAGAAATGGGAAAATTTTATAGTTGTTTGACACGATTTCACGTCACGAATTCAATGGTGATGTCCGTTTTAGTAGATGGTATTTTAATTTTCTATCCATCTCCGAAAGTGGAGGTATATGTTGCACGTCCTTCTTTTGATTTGCTGAATTGATGATTTTGTTGTTGAGATCCTTGATTCCATCATGTTTAAGGATACTTGTTTGCTACATCATGTGAGAAATTATTAGCTTTTCATGTTGAAGGAGGGCCCATTTGAATGAGAGTTCCTTTCGGAGAATGTCTCATGGAGAGACATGCCACTATGGTTGAGGGAATTTATCCTTATAATTGACAAAGAATGTAGTATGTACTCATCATCATCTTGCAACATTTAAAGAAGAAGCCTCCCCACTCTTGACACTGGGCCCAGAGACGTAAGCGAGACTGGGTGAACTCCGTTATCGATATGTTTGTGTTTTTTGATTTGATGGTTGTCGTTATGTTTCATCTTCTTTACAATATGCACATGTGGCTTTTCATACTCTTTCATATGAAATTATACTAACATCACATAAGTAAAATATCTTGGTTAATTCCGGTAGCTGAAGAGATCTGGATCACATGGGTTCAAGGGCTTTTCTCCCTTAGGTGCTAATGTTTAAGTGCTTCTATGATTAGGAGCTTGACTAGGGGTTAATCTTATAAGGTACTGGAGAAAATTCACTAATTCTTATATATTTGCACATCCATTATTCCCAAGGCTCAAGAGCCCTTAACCCTTAAACACTAATGCTTAAGCATTCTGTGGGTCATTCATATTGGTTATTGAGTAAATTCATTAAAAATTTCATTGAGAAACCATTATATGCCTTGGGAGATGATAGATGTACCAAAACGTGACAATACCCTTTCCATTATTTAATTGATAGGAAAGTGTCACATCTAGCCCCATAAGTGCCACATCACCATAATCTAGTTTTTTGTTGTCTCAAGCGGTTTTTTTTTTTGTGTGGGGGGCGGGGGGAGGGGTGTGGGGGGTTATGGTGATTTTAGTAAGAAGAGTGGGATGAGGACTAAATACATTCAACAAATAGAACATGCCTTTAAATTATTACTACGTAAGGTCATTTCAAACTCCCCACGCGATTAAGGATTGACCACGTTGGAACCCCCTTAAATGGATAAGGGCCTCAAAATGAAAAATGTATTAACAAAATCAACTTTAAGAGAACCAATAGGATTTGAGACTATGATTTCATCCCCACGAGAGAATATTTTTTTGGAAGGAAAAGGAGAAAACTATTTTTTTTTGTCACATTTTAACTTATCTCCTGGTAGGTTTACTCAAATTTCAAGTATGTACATTAATTGTGGATTTATTCAAATGTATGTAGAGTGGGTACTAATTAGATGCAAAATCAAATTCCACATCCAATGAATATACACATTTGAAATTTGAGTAAAGTTACCAGGTGATAAGTCCAAAATACAAAAAAAAGTGCACTTATCTTTATTTTCTTGTAAAAATTGATAACTTTTATTTTATTATAGCCAATTTTAAACCTCAAAATTTTCCAAAGTCTACAAATAATAAATTTTTATTATATTAAAAATCACTTATACTAATAACATAATTCAATATATCAATTGCATTTCCAATTTCATTTCTTTATTTAGAATATTTTATGTAATCATATTAAATTTTTATAATATGTTTATAACAATGCTTTTCCTTTTTAAATGTTATTTGACATTCTTTAATTAAAATAATAAATTTCCTTATTAAAATAATAAACATAATTCAAGATTATCTATATATTAGAAAAAAACATATTTTACGATGAATATATATGTATGGTTTTTAAAAAATTCCAAAATTTTGCTAAGATAAATTTTTTTTATAAGAATTTTGGTTAGATAAAATATTTATATTCTTTAAATTTAACTTTAATATAAAAATGAATTCCTATCCAACAATTATATTATGCTTAGACTCAAAACTGCTATTTGAAATTTGTCCAAAAATCTATCTAATTTAGAAAAAACAAATATTAAATTAAGGTTTTTACAATTGCTATTTATTGGTGTAAACTCGGATAATTAACAAATTTATCGTGACTACGAATCATGGAGACTTCGTCTCTGATTCAACCAGAGCATTTTATATATTAAACACCTATAGATTATCTATAGATGTCGGGTCTTTTGATCTGAGAAAAGAGAAGCGTGCTACACCTATGCAAAGTTCACAATCGACAAACTCGAGAGCATAACACTCCAATTTTCTCCAATAACATGAGCGGTCTACATAATGAGTACCACCAATGAGAGACCTACACAGAAGAGTAGTCCCATTAATTCAAGCAAAGCGTAGGTCAGAAAGAGGATCTTCGCCCTTTAGCAATTTGACAAATATGACACATGCCTAGCCTACTCAAGATCTATATGGGAACACAACATCCCTAATTTCACCACTCCCTCCATCTCTTAAACATCATAAATCTTCTCCAACTTTGGATTTGCCACATCAATTAGCCTTCCCTTTCTGTATAGCTCCCACATCCACCCCACCAGTGATCATCTCCTCTGCACCTTCAGACACATCTATGGTCTTCCTCTCGCATGCCACCTCCAATAGCAGAATCCTCTAAACACGTCTGACTTGTGTGTGTCTTTCTTAGTGTGGATCAACTCTTTCTCTTTGCTAGTGGTGTTGTTAAACAAGCTCATAAATTCGGTCGACATGGTGCCCATGGGATAGGTGTAGGGCATGACGCTGAAATCCATTTTGTGTCTATTTGTTAAAAATAGCTAATTACTCTCACATGCAGTGTAGTCTAGATTTAGATTCTAAGTTTGTTAGCTCCATTAATTTTGCACAAATTGCTGCCTACAATTATGGAGTTGCAGTCTTTCCTTAACTTATGGAAACCAACTGCAGTAGTTTCCTTAAGTTAAGAAAAGGTAACTACAATTACTAATTTTGTAATTAGGAGCTACTAAAGTGGTCCATCACTTTGATTCGAGTTCTCTGCCTTGATTTGTGGACATCTAACACATAGCTATGAGAAGCTTGATGGAAGCTTAGCTATATGTTCATCTGTTTGGTCCCCAAGCTCATCTCTCAATCCCTTTCAGTTTTGCACCATCTAGCTGAGATAGCAGAGCTTGGAAGTGCCTTCAGAATTTTGTGTGTTTTTCTTTTGCTTGAACTGAAGCTGGAGTGCTGAAGAAGAAGCAAGTGGACTGTGGCCTGAATCAAAACATCACCAATGGCTGGAGGTAATTCGTATCCCTGGGCATTAAGTTTCAACGATTCTTTTCAGTTCTTTCCGCATATAGAATCGTTGTTTAAGTTTATGATTATCTAACATTTGGTATCAGAACCCTTTAACCTCTGCCTTGCTGTGTGTTGGCCAAGAAACGAATTTCGATCCCCATAATTTATTTCTTTTTGCGCAAACCGTGGGTCGAATACATGACCTGTGTGTAGTTGGCCATAGCACCTTAGTTCTGACATACGCATTTGATTGTGTTTATATGCATGCATGTTTGGCCAATGCGTAAAGAGATTTTACCAATTGGAAAATGAAATTTGCGTCAAAACAATTCTCCAGCAAAAAAAAAAATTAAATTTTTCTGCATGCGCTCCCAAGCCAAATGGTATATGACTTCATCAAATTTGTCATGCTAAAAACGGCAATACATAGCACATTGAGTTTCATGGGCTTATCCCAACCCATATTAATTGTGTTTCATGGCGGTATCCTAGATGCAAATTTGAGGAAATCATATGACTTTGGTTTTTGGAATTACCTCTTCGTTTTTGTTTTTAAAATTTTGAAATTCTGGTAAGGAAAATGATAAAATTTATGTGGTTTCAGTTATGCTGTTATATTCTATAATATTATGCTATGTGTGATTTTTCTTTTTTGTAAAATAACTGCATTACCGTAATTTTGATTTGGCTGGAGGTGAAGTGTTTCTTAAATGAACTGAATGCTTCATATTTGATCCCTAATCATGGACATTTCATCTGAGTCATCGAATAAACCGGTTATCTGTTTTACAAACAAGGAGTCAGCCAGTTACCGTTCACAACAAATTTGGCCAGTTGCCCTTTTACAACACATTTGACGGAATGGTTGAGTGGCATTATTTGATAGTTTCATAGACCACTGTGATAAATTATCTTTCGAAATACACATGCAACTGTTGAAGTATTAACGCCCCAATAATATGTAGGGGTAATAAATTTTGTATAATGGTCACTTTGTATTAGTCATATGAATATATGCAACATTTAAATGTTGCGTGTCGTAGAGGGTTTGGATGCCTTTAACACTAATATTGCAAACCAAAATCAAGGTGTAGGAAAACTTGTAAATTTTATAAGAAGGTTGGGGTTTTAAATGAGAAGTGTCCAATAAAAGCATCAACAGAAATTCATTGAAACTAGATGGTGAATTCAATGTCTTTAAATTCAGAAGGATTTTCATGCAATGAAATATCTTGAGAATCGCGACTCTTTTCCTGCAATAAAATAGCTCTTTATAAAATAAAATAAAATGGTTAATGGCATTGAAAATAAATGTTGACTCGGCAGCTCAAAGCTTTCGAATTTAACTATGTCCTGCATACTAGATGGTCGCAGATTTTCACAAAAATTCCTTAGACATAATAATGAAACTGTGAAGTTTATATGAATAACTTTTCTGTATATTTCTACAACCTGCTAAATAAATTCAGTTTATCTATGCCTGTCTTTTGATATTTTCATGCAATTAAAATATTTAAACATATTTATAAATACGATTTCCGCCTGCATTTGTAATTAAAGAAGAAATAAGAAATGGTTATTTCTCATTTGGGCATTCAGTTTTTGATTTTATGTTTATTTCGCATGAAGTTCAGATTTAGCGTTGTTGAAATTTAATTTAAATTTAATTTTAAATTTAATTTATCTTGTGAGAAAAATAGCTTGTTTGCTGGTCAATTTTTGTTGCTTTATAAACTTAAGGACGGAGCCTGAAGTCAAGCCAGCTAGCCTTCGAACTACATTTGCTATGCAAATGCAAAGTAGATCAATGCTGCTTCAGTCAATCTCCGGGTTTAGTTTATAAATTGAACAATCAATTTGTAGTCATTTTCGGTAATGCTAACTACTTTAACCTTAATTTTGATTTTGCTAAAAAATTTATTACAGTTATATGGAGTTTATTAAAATATCATTTTGACTTACTCCTTTCAGTAAACATTATTTTTCTCTCTGGTTAAGTTTTGTTTATGCAACAAAATAATGTCTAGTGATCCATATGATTTTAATTAATTAGAGAATAGCCACAGCATCTTTAATTAAATAAAATTATATATTTTGATTGCTTAGATCACATAAAGATTATTTAGAAATTAAATTGTAATTAATTAGACTGAATATAATAAATTTTATCCCACAGGAATCTTTATTATATTTATCTAATTAATTAGGATAAAATTTCATAACCTACCCACAGGAGTTATGAATTAATAAGTTTTATCATAAAGTTTTATTGAATCTGTTTGAAATAAAAATTTAGCCCACAAGCAATTTTTATGTCATTAGATTCAATTCTTTTTAAGCATGATTTACAATCAAATTGTAATTAATTACACTGAATATAATAAATTTTATCCCACAGGAATCTTTATTATATTTATGTAATTAATTAGGATAAAATTTCATAACCTACCCACAGGAGTTATGAATTAATAAGTTTTATCATAAAGTTTTATTGAATCTGTTTGAATTAAAAATTTAGCCCACAGGCAATTTTTATGTCATTTGATTCAATTTTTTTAGCATGATTTACATTGGTAAACATGAAAGTTTATTAAGCCTCAATTTTAACATAAGCATGTGATTTTTTAATGCAGTAGTACAACCTGCAAATTCCTCTGAAATTCGTTGTGACATTCCCGAACTTAAGGAAGTAATCTCGTTTGTTTGTTATGAATCTAATATGGTTAACGTTAATATTAACACATGGTGGATTGATTTTGGATCAACAATTCACATTTCGAATTCCTTGCAAGGTTTGCAAAACCTAAGGAGGCCAGTGGGAAGTGAGCAAAGCATCTTATCAGGAAACAAGATGGGCTCGCATGTAGAAGCTATAGGAACATGTTATTTAACTTTAAGTAGTGGCTTTGTTTTGGAATTAGAAAAGACCTTTTATGTTCCAAGTTTTTCTAGAAACTTGATTTCAGTTTCAAGGCTTGTACCTTTTGGATATTCCTTAAACTTTTCAGAGAAATCTTTCAGTCTATTCTATAAATCTGATTATGTTAGGAATGGTATTTTCTCTAATGGTCTTTACTGCATTAATTTACAAAACAATGTCACATATGATTCAATGCATGTTCACACTGGCACTAAAAGATGTGTTATTGATGAAGATTCCTCTAAATTATGGCATTAGTAGCCCATTTTGACTTGGAGTTGCATCAAATGGATGTGAAAACGGCTTTTCTTAATGGAGATCTAGAGGAGGAGGTTTACATGAAACAACCTGAAGGATTCCCCTCTAGTGATGGTGAGCAATTGGTTTGCAAGCTCAAGAAGTCATTATATGGTTTAAAACAAGCATCCCGCTAATGGTATTTGAAATTCCATAATGTAATTTCTTCTTTTGGTTTTGTAGAAAACATTATGGATCAATGTATATACCTGAAGGTTAGTGGGAGTAAAATTTGTTTTCTTGTTTTATATGTGGATGACCTTTTGCTAGCAACCAATGATAAGGGTTTGCTACATGAGGTGAAACAATTCCTCTCTAAAAATTTTGATATGAAGGATATGGGTGAGGCATCTTATGTCATTGGCATTAAGATCCATAGAGACAGATTTCGAGGCATCTTGGGTCTGTCCCAGGAGACCTATATTAATAAAATTTTAGAGAGATTTCGGATGAAGGATTGTTCACCAAGTGTAGCTCCCATTGTGAAGGGTGATAGGTTCAATTTGAACCAATGCCCGAAGAACGACTTCGAAAGGGAACAAATGAAGAACATTCCATATGCTTCTGCTGTCGGAAGCCTAATGTATGCTCAAGTTTGCACAAGACCTGACATTGCATTTGTTGTGGGAATGTTGGGACGATATCAGAGTGATCCAGGTTTAGACCACTGGAGAGATGCAAAGAAAGTTATGAGGTACCTTCAAGGAACCAAAGACTACATGCTTATGTATAGACGGACGGACAACTTGGAAGTAATTGGCTACTTAGATTCTGACTTCGCTGGATGTGTTGATTCACGCAAATCAACATCAGGATACATTTTTATGATGGCCGGTGGAGCTGTATCATGGAAGAGTGCCAAGCAGACCTTGATTGCCACTTCCACTATGGAAGCCGAGTTCGTCTCCTTTTTTGAGGCTACTTTACATGGTGTATGGCTTAGGAATTTTATTTCTGGGCTTAGAATTATGGATTCTATATCTAAGCCATTGAGAATATATTGTGATAATTCAGCTGCTGTTTTTATGGCTAAAAACAATAAAAGTGGGAGTCGAAATAAACAAATCGACATTAAGTATTTAGCTATAAGGGAACGTGTTAAAGAAAAGAAAGTGGTCATTGAGCACGTCAGCACTGAGTTAATGATCGCTGATCCTTTGACTAAGGGCATGCCACCGTTTAAATTCAAGGATCATGTATTGAATATGGGACTTGGTTCCATTATGTAGTTTTTCATTGTATGGACAATGTTATTTTAATGAAATTCTAAATTATTGTGATGTTTTTTCTCATATTTATGTGCACCTTAAGTTGATTTGAGAAAATTCATTTAAGAAGGACCAAGAATAAACATAAGGTTTATTCATTAAGAAATTGTTGCCACATAAATTATAATAAGAATAAATACATAGTAATACATGGAAGATAATACTCGTCATTAGAGGACTTATCGCCATGATTCATGTATCTATTACTTAATACAGATTATCAATGGTTTTTAAGTTGAGACATTAAGTTTGGAAGTATGGACCAAGTGGGAGAATGTTAGCTCCATTAATTTTGCACAAATTGCTGCCTACAATTATGGAGTTGCAGTCTTTCCTTAACTTATGGAAACCAACTGCAGTAGTTTCCTTAAGTTAAGAAAAGGTAACTGCAATTACTAATTTTGTAATTAGGAGCTACTAAAGTGGTCCATCACTTTGATTCGAGTTCTCTGCCTTGATTTGTGGACATCCAACACATAGCTATGAGAAGCTTGATGGAAGCTTAGCTATATGTTCATCTGTTTGGTCCCCAAGCTCATCTCTCAATCCCCTTCAGTTTTACACCATCTAGCTGAGATAGCAGAGCTTGGAAGCGCCTTCAGAATTTTGTGTGTTTTTCTTTTGCTTGAACTGAAGCTGGAGTGCTGAAGAAGAAGCAAGTGGACTGTGGCCTGCATCAAAACATCACCAATGGCTGGAGGTAATTCGTATCCCTGGGCATTAAGTTTCAACGATTCTTTTCAGTTCTTTCCGCATATAGAATCGCTGTTTAAGTTTATGATTATCTAACAAAGTTAACTTCTATCGGTCCAAGTTAGTTTGAGCTTCATTTATATTTGGAAAGGTAAAATTTAGTGTGAGTTTGCAGCATTTGTTGAGTCATTAGTTAAAAATAATAAATATCTCACATTGCATTCATTCTTATAAATCAATTTTGTGTGATCAATAAAGAACAGAAACAACTCATATTGTTTGTTTGTGTGAGTGAAATTTGTACCTTTCCTCCTCTACCTTTCTCCTCTACCTTTCTATCCAATTAGTATCAAAGAGAAGTTCCACGGAGCCATGGAAACACTAAGGTAAGTCATTGCAGTCTACGCGAGAAGAGCAATTTATTTTTCTCTTTCTTGAACCCGTAACACACCCTATATGTTTTTTGACCCACATTATAATGTAGGAGGGATGGAAAAAAAGGTAGAGTTACAAGTCGAAAATTTTGAAATCTGTGGGGAGTTCCTATATAGATGGGTGCCCTACCATAATAATGCAGCGTTCCTTGTCATAGAAAGCGTTATAATGCAGGAGTAGAGCTGCGTTAACCAAGTCGTAAGATTTTGTTTTTAAAGGAGCCAAACATTTAAATGGAAAGTTCATACTCACACTCTTTTTTGAGTTTTTTTTTTTTTTTTTTTTTTTTTTTCAAAAGGTGGAAAAACCTATCAAACTCAGTTTGTCAAACCAGCAGTGAGGACAGCCATCTCTGGCTGCTATCCGCGAATGTCAGTTGACACATCACTGTTATCAAGGAAAACCACGCCACCTGAAATAACCCGCTGGTGGTCCGTAAGGGAGCAGGCTTTCACTCCTGCCAGATGCCTCTGGGTCTTGGGCCATTAACCTGTTTCCTTACGTCCGAGGAAGACGAGCTCTTAGCCAAGCAGAAGCAGTTTTAGGGCATACTCCAGGCCCGAACTCTTTTTTGAAATGAATAAGTGAGAGGTTTTTTTGCCAATATTTTTTATCTTATAAAAATATAAAATGGTATATTAAAAGAGTGGGGATATAAAGGTTTTCTTAAGCGGATTACTTTATAAAGAGTGTTTTTTATAATAAAAAAATATTAAGGCTTTACTATTTTTTTTTTAAAAGGTCTTTATAAAGGTTTATAAAATAATTTTGTTAAAAATATTAAAAGGGGTTTGTAAAATTTTTAGAAAAAGAAGGTCAAATTTTTTGATGAGAAGAAATATGGTTTTATTGAGCTTCTAGTTACAATTTCCATTATTCACAGGGAAGAAATATGATATATGGGTCATTAACATGGAGATGATGTTAAACATTCATGATGTTTGGGATTACATTAGGATTGGATTTCTTGAACTTGAAGATGACGAAGTAGAACAAACGCTCACTAATGCACAAAGGGGGAAATTGAGAATAAACAAAATCAAGAATGCACAAACATTGCAACTTATCCAACAAGTAATGGATGAAGCAGTATTGTAGAAAATCATGACCACGTCTTCAACAAAGACATCGTAGGAGACTTTGGCGAAACGCTGTCAAGGTATAGACAAAGTCAATATTATTAAGCTGCAAAATACTAGGAGAAAATTTAAAAACCTGAAGATGAAGGAAACAAAGAATATCAACTCATTCATGAATCATGTTTTGACTATTGTAAAATAGTTAAAGATTTATGGCATTGAAATTACAGATCAAAGAATGGTTGAGAAGGTCCTCATATATTTGTCTATTAAGTTTGATGTTGTAGTAACAACTATTGAAAAAGCCAAGGATTTGGCAATGCTGAATTAATGGCATCACTTCTATCCCATGAGGCAAGGACAGAAAAAATACAGATTCTTCATTAGAAATCGATTTTAAACTCCAGGTTTCTATCTCAAGAGACAGAGGTTGAGGTAGACGTAGATAGAGAGACAGAGGATGAGGCAGAAGAAATGGTGGTGAGTGAAAAATAAAATAATATGAGAGAGAAAAAAACATGGTGGAAAAGACTTTTAAGCTTGATTGTATGTATATTCCCAAATAATTATAATGATATAATATAAATACATCAAGCTATGTCTCAAGATAGTTAGTCTATCTTGGATATGCAATCTCTTGGTTGAGTGAATATCTCAACCACACACTAATCTAGGAGGCTAACTAGTTGGAGAGAATCTATCAATCAACTAGACCTCAATGAACTCCCATGTATTAGGAATAGACTCATTCTAGAATTGATGAGCACATCAAAGACAAATAGGAATCCAAGTTTCATAATTTTATTATTTTCGACTTATTGATTGTGAGTATGAGGCTAACATTCCCCCCCTCAATGAAACTGCTGAGCTGAGCCTTAATGAAAAACTGCCTGAAAAACCACCAAAACTGGATGCCGAAAACTCCAATTTGAAGAGAGCAAACCAAGAAAGGTGAATCAACTGCAAGTTTGATATATCCATAAAAATGCTTGAGAACTAACTCTAATGCCAAGATATAATGAAAAAGGATCTACCTATCCTTTTCTAGGAAAAATGACCATTCAAGTGAACAAAAAATGCCCACAAATGTACTCTTAATGAACATCCCAATCGCTTTTCCACTGACAAATTTTGATTCCTCCTGGAAAATTGTGTTATTGTTAAAAGTTTTAGTTTGACAACCATCATCATCAATTCGATTTCAATTCCATCATTGATTCCCCCCTTTGTCAATTGAAAGGAGAGACCATAACCATCTGCATTTCTTTTGAACTCCCCCCTCCTTCAGATGTAGGAGAGTTTCTCTTTTTAATTTTGTTCAATTCTTCAGGAAACTTTACCTTTACCTCTGTCTTGAGTAGATTGTAGGACTTATGCAATTTCTATACTTCTATATTTCATCTCCAAGGGTTTATCCATCCATAATTAACTGTCATTTTCGTCTTCTTATGCATTCGACATTTCTCTGATAGATGATTTGTCTTCCCACAATGAAGACAAGGATGGAGGTCGAAACATTTACTCTCCATATGACTATTTATTTTACAATGGTTGCACTTAACAAGATTTTTGGCTATTTTCTAGAATATCTGCACTTATAAACTGAATTGGTTTTGATAAATATGGAACATAAAACTTGTTTTCTTTGTTTTATCCTAAGCCATGTCGATATTTGTTGAATTAAATTTCTTCTCAATTTCTAATCACCATCTTGGAAAGACCATTTTCTTGTTGTTCTTCACACCTACTACTTTTGCTGATATTTTGTGCTTGGTTCATTAAGTCATTTTTATCACAATGAGCATCAATAATCTCTATTAAGAATTCATCTGTATCGCATGTTGTATCAAACTTTTCAATTATATCTTCAGTACACCTCATTTGCATCATTTTCATTTAGTAGCACAACTTGTTGGATGAGATCTGTGTCACAACTTTCATCAACCTGATGGATTAGATCATTTATGTCCCAAATTCCATCAACACGCTGAATGAGGTCATATGTTTCACAATTTTTTTTTTGTTTGGATGAGGTCTTTTGTGTCACAAAATACATTTATGTTTTTTATACATCTTGCAACAAGTAGATCTTGTTTTCACCTAAATTTTATGTGGAGTTCCTTAATGGGTTGTTCTTTCATTTCTAGTTCATTTTGAAGATCTTTTGTTGCTTCTAATGTGCTAGTCATTTGATTGATTTTTCTTTAAGTTCCACTCCAGTACTTTAATTTTGTTGCGCAATTCATGATTGCACTCTTTCAATTCTTTAATTTCTAGCTTTTCACTTTGAAGACGTTTTCCTCCTCCACCCATTTTGGTCTTTAACACGCTCGCTTGATTATCACCCTATCTTGAGTTTATGTCACCTTAGGGTGTCAAGTACCATAGATAATGCACCCCAAAGTTTGATTATAGTCTTGGCTTTAATGATTCATCTCATCTTCTCTTAAAGTAAAACATCACTTTGGATGACAACAATGACCTTCCCCTAAAAAAATTTCACTTATCACTCCACTTCAAAATTACAAAAAATTACACTTATCACGCCAAATTTAAAAAAATTACCTATTACTCCAAAAATTAAAAATCACTTATTACTCCAACCAATTATCACTCCAAAAAAATTATTACAAAATATACACCTTATCCCTACATTGCCTTTATGATCACATTAAAAAAAACTATCCAAAAATTTTCTTTTACATTCCAAAATTTTCTAATTCATAATGGTGTTCAACATTAAAAATCACTTTTTGCTATGTTTCCCACTAAAGAAAAATGTGCATCTTATCCCTACATTGCCTTTATGATCACATTAAAAAAACTATCCAAAAATTTTCTTTTACATTCCAAAATCTTCTAATTCATAATGGTGTTCAACATTAAAAATCACTTTTTATTGTGTCTCCCACTAAAGCAAATTCGTTGCACATTTTATATCTTTTTTTCACCTACTTTGTGGTATAGCGTTTTTTCTAAATAACTACTCTTTGGTGGATGCAAAATGAAGAAATAAAAAAAAACATGTCCATCTTACTTACAATTTGAAACCATTTTCTATTTCATTTCTTTCGCATTCCTCCATGGTGGCTTACTGAGTGTTGTAGGTTGATGGTATCGCCAAAATTGGAGTGACGAGATGGGTTCTTGTCACAAGTGTGTGAGAACAATGGGCTCCTCTTTGTTGCACGTGGTCCACACACTTTGCTGGGTTTTTAATGTTGGTCTTTCCACATGTTGTTATTCCCATGTTGTTGGTATTTCACTCAACCAAGCAACGGGAAATCTAGCGATCTCTCGAATGTCGATGCATTTACCACACACAAAAAAATGACTTGATGTTCCTTCATGCCACTCCACACAATGATTCTTTACTCCATGCAACGCCTCAGCTTTTGGATTTCAACGCAGCCTACAGTGAAATATTTAACATTAGGACACATCGAGGAATTGAGATCTGTACAAGCGGGTTGTAATTCCCCTAAATGTAATTCTTCTTACTTCCAAAACTCAACGTTACTTGTAGGTTCCAAGAGAAAAAAAAATAGACACTAATATAGTTTGATTTTGCTTATGTATAAAGCATCAATTCTCATGTGTTTTCCATCTCCAGCAAGCTCTGAAAACTTTTAACACTCCACACACTGGCTCTACACGCAATACATCTTTAGCACATGAAAATTACAAATTTCACATACTCTTTGAGCCCATGGCTATGATACCAATTGAAAAATAATAAATGCAAAATAAAATAATGTTAGAGAGACAAAAATATGGAGGAAAATGATTTTAAGCTTGATTGTATGTATATTCCCAAATAATGATAATGATACAATATAAATACATCAAGCTATGTCTCAAGGTAGTTGGTCTATTTTGGACATGAAATCTCTTTGTTGAATGAATATCTCAACCACACACTAATCTAGGAGGCTAACTAGTTGGAGAGAATTTCTCAACCAACTAGACCTCAACAAACTCCCAAGTATTAGAAATAGACTCATTCTAGAATTGATGAGCACATTAAAGCAACTAGGAATCTAAGTTTCATAATTTTATTATTTTGGACTTATTGATTGTGATTATGTGGCTAAGAGTTAGAGAGATGGCAGAGAAGGAGAAAGAACAATAAAGTGGAAGAAACTGTAAAAGCTTCAACAAAAATCAAAGGTGAGATATTGTTATTGCAACAAATTTGGTAGCCATGCATGTGACTAGAGGAAGAATGTATCTCATCAAGGAAAGTAGAGAGCTAATGTAACAACAAAAAATAGTGGCTCCATGTTTCTAGCTTGCCATACCATGCATGAACATTTTGATAATGTTTGGTTATTAGACAATGGTTGCAATAACCACATGACCAACAACAAGAATATCGTTGCAAATTTGGATGAATTAGTTAATACAAAGGTAAAATTGGGGACTGACAAGAATGTGGGTGTAAATGGAAAAGGAGTGGCCAAAATTCCGACCAAGGAGGGGAGTTGAAGACAATTTTAGAGGTACATTATGTTTCTGGTTTAAAACATAATATGATAAGTGTTGGTAAATTAATGCAGAAAGGATACAAAGTTATTTTTGAGGTGAAATATTATGTTATATATGATAATATCCAAAGAAAGCCACTGATAGCGAAGGGTCATATGACGGGGAACAAGTTATTCCTCTAATCATGAATTACATAAATCAAGTTAGTTATTTACGGTTGCATGTTCTGATGGTTATTGGTTATGTAACTTTCGATTTCGAAATTTTCATTTATCTGGTTCGATATTTTTACAGCAGAAATAAATGGTCAGTGGATTACCTTTCGTCAAAGAACCCTCCATTACTTGTGAGAGTTGTATCTTGTGAAAGAAACACTGTGAAAGTTTTCTGAAACGAGTTGCATACAGAGAAAACAAACCACTAGAGTTAGTTTATATAGTCTTTTGTAGACCCATGCAGACATAGTCGATTGGTGGAAGTTGTTACTTCCTCACATTTATTGATGATTTCAACAAAAAGACATGGATTTATTTTTTGAAGCAGGGGTTTGAGACTTTTGAAAAGTTCAAAGAATTCAAATCCCTAGTGGAGAACCAAAGTGGTCGTTAGATGAAAGTATTGATATCAAATCATGGAGGAGAATATTATTCGAAGGAATTTCATGCTTACTGCAAACAACATCGAATAAGAAGGAAATTTACAAACAAATACACACTGCAACAGAATGATGTAGAAAAGTGAAAGAACTAAACAATTATGGACATGGCAAGAAGCATGTTGAAAGGAAAAAACTCATCAAATGAGTAATGGGAAAAAGAAGTTGCATGTGTTGTTTATGTGATAAACAAATCTCCTATAAAGAAAATCATGAACAAAGTTCCGCAAGAACATGGTTAGGTATCCCTTGTAGTGTATCTCATTCAAAGTGTTTGGATGTGTAGAATATGCACATGTACCTAAAGAGCTAAGAGGAAAGTTAGATGATAAAAGTGAAAAATTTATATTTAATGGTTATAGTGAGCATTCAAAAGCATATAAATTATATAACCTTGTCACCAAAAATACTATAATCAACAAAAATGTGTTCAAAGAACACGATTCATGGAATGGGAGTGTTGAAAAAATTGTTGATGCAAGAGTTCGACTCATAAAAGAAGAGGATGTGGCAGAAAATGAGTAGCAAGGATCACATGAAAATGCACCAAATAGAGTCACTCTCACAAGGAATCCAATATTTTCTGAATAACATGGATCTTCAAGCAGATCAAAAAGTCAGAACACTCCCAAATGTTAGTCAAGTGATGAATCAAGAAATGGTAAGAGAAAAATGAGAAGTTTGCAAGATATCTACGATGATTTGGATGTTAGTTAAAATTTTACGTTGTTGTCATATTAGCCCGTATCATTTGAGGAAGCTATCAAAGATGAGAATTGGGTACAAGAAATGGATAACAAAATATAATCTATAGAGAATAATGATACTTGAGATTTGGTTTAGTTACCTAAAGATAATAATCTCATTGGTGTGAAATGGGTGTAAGTAAGAGTTGAAAGAAAAAGGAGAGATTGACAAATTTAAGGCAAGGATTTTAGCGGAAGGGTTCTCATAGTAACCAAGAATGGACTTTCGAGAATTTTTTTCTCTAGTAGCCAAATTGGATACTGTAAGAGAAATATTTGCAACAACAACTCAAAATAAGTGGAAAGTGTATCAAATGGATGTGAAATCATCCTTCTCGAATGGAATTGTAGAAGAGGAAATCTATGTGCAGCAACATCCAGGTTATGAAGTTGAAGGTCATGAAGAAAAACTTTACAAATTAAAGAAAGTTCTCTATGGACTCAAACAATCTCTAAGAGTTTGATATCACAAAATTGACAGTTATATGATCAATAATGGATTTTGTAGAAGAAACATTGAACCAACCTTGTACAGAAAGGTAAATGAGCACGGTCAAATTTTGGTTGTATGTTTGTATGTTGATGATATGATTTGTATTGGTGAACTTGAACTAGATCAGTTTAAAGTTGTAATGAAAATAGAATTTGAAATGATAGATCTTGGTCTTATGAAATATTTTCTTAGCATTTACGTTGAGCAATTAGAGAAGGGGATTTCTACTTGTCAAGATAAATATGCAAAAGAATTGTTGAAAAGATTCAAAGTGGAAAGTTGTAAACCTACTCCTACCCTAGTAGTGACAAGTACAAAGTTAGGTAAGGATGATGAAGGATCATATGTCAATCCAACTATATTTAAAATATTGGTTGGAAGCCTTATGCATCTGACATCTATAAGACTGAGTATTATGCAAGAAGTTAGTTTTATTTCTAGATTGATGGAGTATCGAAAAGACTCACATTGGAAAGTTGACAAAAGGATTTTGAGATACATAACATGAGCTAGAAATTGTGACATATTGTATGAAAGCACATAAATGAAAGATTTGTTCACATACACTAATAGTGATTTTGTAGGAAGTTTGGATGATAGGAAAATCACTTATGGTTCTATGTTTCATCTTAGATTATGGGTGATATCATGGGAATCTCAGAAGAAACCTATTGTGAAACTTTCATTAACAAAAGAAGAATATGTAGCAGTTATATCGACAACATGCCGAGTAGTATGGTTACAAAGAATTTTGGATGTGTTGGGTTGTGTTATATTATTTCCCTATATTAGGTTGGACAAACCTACCTATGGTTTTGTGCATGGTTTTAGCACATGGTTTTGGGAGTGATTGTTTTTTGGTCCATGGTATTGGATTCTTCAGTATGTATATATATGTATTGTAACATTGAAAGTAACATAATGAAAAATCAAGCTAGTAGTCCCGGTTTTGGGATCCAGGGGAAAATCTCTATGTATATGGATTTTATGTGTTATGCTCTCACATTGTTTATTTTCTGTTCTTATAATTTGTGTACAGGTAATTTCTGTATGGGGTTAAAACCTACATTTGGTATCAAAGTTGTTTTGGCTTCAAGGGGATGACTTTGTTGCTGAGGGGTTTCGCTTAGGCCTGTGGTAGACTCTGTTCAGTGGGAGATTTGCCGGATCAACTCTCGCGGTGAAAGAAGATGGTGAGCAGTGGAAAGATAGATCTCAACAAATTTAATGGTCAGAGTTTTGAGTTGTGGAAACTCAAGATGGAGGATCTATTAGTCGATAAAGATCAGTGGATCACAGTAGATCCAGGTACTAAACCAACGAGAGTGTCCGATGAAGAATGGAAGAAGTTGGATCGGATGGAAAAGAACACAATACGATTGTGTGTCTCAGATTTAGTATTATTGAATGTATCAGGGGAAGCTACAATGAAGGCTTTGTGGGACAAGTTAGGTACATTGTACTAATCTAAGTCTCTCGTGAATAAACTGTTCCTACGAAAAAGCTGTATAACCTGAGGATGAAAGATGGAGACTTAGTGACAGAGCATATGAATGCATTTAATACTGTGGTAAGTTAGTTATTATCTATTGATATTAAAATTTCATATGAAGATAAGTGCATTAGTTTGTTGTGTTCTCTACCAGATTCGCGGGATAGTCTAGTTATTACAATAGGTAGCAATGCAACTGCCTTATAGTTTGATGAAATATTCTCATCCTTGCTAATGGAGGAGATGAGATGGAAAAATATGGAGAGCCAGAATGGTCATGCCTTGTTTGTATGAGGATGGTCCCAGAACAGAAACAAAAATAAGTCATCGAGTGGGAGATCTAAATCTAGAGGGAGATCTAAATCTCCAGGAAAACTTGTAAAGGTGTGTTGGAAATGCGAAGAGGAAGGGCACTACAAAAGGGACTGTAAATCTAAATCTCCTACCAAAGGAATGGGATTTGATGATGCTCCTTCTATAGAGGCAAAAACCACCTCAGATGAAGGTGGGGATGTGTACTTGGATTCTTCAAGTACACATGTACATCATAAGGTGTGGTTGATTGACTCAAGTGCATCCTTTCACTTCACTTCCCATAGAGACTAGTTTTGCGAGTATGAGAAATATGATGGCGGTGATGTCTTCTTGGGGGATGACAGGAAGGCTAGAATCGTTGGTCATGGAAAAGTAAAGTTGAAGTTGCAAGGTGGAAGGATTAGAACACTTTCAGGTGTTCTGCATATTCCTGCATTAGCCAGAAATCTGATTTCTGTAAGCAAGTTGGATGATGCAGGTGTAAAAAAAGTGTTCGAGAAGGATACATGCAAGATGGTTCAGGGAGCACTGGTATTGATGCGGGGATTTCAGATTGGAACTCTATACAAGCTGCAAGGTAGCAATGTTGTTGATGGGTGCAACAATTTTGTGGTTCCTGAAAGTGGAGTAGAAAATCTAGTGGTTTCTGGAGAAAAGGCCATGCTATGGCATCAAAGGCCACTTCATGGTAAAAGTATGGTAGAAGGTATGACTAATAGATCTCTAGATTTTGATTTCTGTGAAAATTGTGTATATGTGAAGCAGAATCAGGTGAGTTTCCCCTCTGGTGGTAAGAGGGTGAAACATATATTAGAGCTTTTGCACAGTGATGTGTTTGGCCCTATGAAGGTTCCATCACTGGGTAAGTTTGTGTACTGTGTATCATTTATAGATGACTTCTCAAGGAATACATGGATATATTTCCTTAAGAAGAAATCTGAAGTCTTTGACAGGTTTAAAGAATTTAAGGCTCTAGTGGAAAGCCAGACAGAGAAGAAGACAAAGGTGCTAAGGATAGATAACGGTGGAGAGTTTTACAAGGAGTTTAAAGAATTTTGTAAGAAGTGTGGTATAGCATGGCAGAAGACTACTCCATACAAACCTGAGCAAAATGGATTTGCAGAAAAAATGAATAAGACGTTGATGGAAAGAGCAAGAAGCATGCTCAGTGATGCCGGGTTAGGACAGGAATTCTGGGTAGAGGCAATGGAGACAACATGTTACCTAGTCAACAAATCACCTTCATCAACGTTGGAGGATAAGACTCCACAAGAGGTATGGACTGGTAAGAAACCATCTCTTTCACATCTGAGGGTATTTGGATGTGATGCATATGTACATGTTCCAAAGGAGAAAAGAACAAAGTTGGATAGTAAATCTGAAAAGTGCATCTTTATTAGGTATAAGGATGGTTTAAAAGGTTATAAGCTTTGGAACCCAGTAACAAGGAAGGTTGTTTACAACCTAGATGTGGTGTTCAGAGAGGTGAAAGATGTTATTAAACATGAAGTCCCATCAAAGGAACCCGAGAAGATAGAGTTTGAACTAAAGGAGGAAGAATCAGAGCTTACAACAGAATAGGAATCAAAAGATAAAGAGCCACAAACTCCAGGTGTGAGAAGATTAGTTCAAGAAAGAAGGAAGCCAGAAAGGTATAGTCCATTTGGTTTCTATTCAAATTTGTCTTTATCTATTACTAATGATGATCCCAGAACTGTGAAGGAAGCAGTAGATTCAGAGGATGGAAAACTCTGGAAAGAGCCCATGGTTGATGAAATGGCATCTTTGCACAAAAATGAGGCTTGGGATCTGGTGGAGTTTCTAGTTGGAAGGAAACCCATTGGTAGCAAACGGGTGTTACCTGCACGCCTCAAATCCCCTATGACTCCCTCTGCTATGCAATCGGTGCAACGAAGGGGGGGGCTCCGCCCCCCATCTAGCCCCCGGGTTAACTACGTGGGTTAGTCGTGGAAAGAATATAACACAACCCAACATTCTCCCACTTGTTGTTTTCTTTCCACAGGGGGCCACAAGAGAGCTTAGTAATTTATCCAGCCCTGCAAAGCCCATTGTTTCTCTACACCAAGAGAACTTCTCAGAGCTCACAAATTTTGTCAACGCATCTGCAGTATTCTTCAAAGTGTCTAGCTTTACTAGCAACACCTTTTTGTCTTCTATCAGATCCCTCACAAAGTGATACCGAACATCAATGTGCTTTGTCTTTGAATGATATGCACGGTTCTTTGCCAAGAAAATTGCACTTTGGCTGTCATAGTCTATCCTTATAGCTCCTTATACTAACCCCATACTTGAACACAATCTCTCCAACCAAACTGCTTCCTTGCTTACATGCATGGCTGCCATGTATTATGACTCTATAGTTGATAGTGCCACTATAGATTGTTTCTTACTCATCCAACTGACTGCACCTACAAATAGGTTAAACACATACCCACTTGTAGATCTTTTCTGATCTAGATCTCCAACCCAGTCTGCATCAACAAAGCCATGAATATCCAACACTTTGTCCAATCTTGGTCTTCCTTGGTAGCACAAACCATAATCACTAATGCCATGCAAATACCTGAAAACCTGCTTCACTATTGTCCAGTGCTCCTTCCATGGTTTTGACATAAACCTGATCAATACTCCCACTGCATGTGTAATGTCTGGTCTAGTATAGACCATCACATATATCAGGCTACTGACTGCATTTTCATATGGGAAACGGGACATGTCCTCTTCCTCTTCTTGTGTCTTGGGACATTGTTCAATAGATAACTTTACACCTACAGGAATAAGAACCTTCACCAGTTTACTATCCTGCATGTTAAACCTCTACAATATTGTCTCGACATACTTCCTCTGGTTTAACCAAAGCTTCCTCTTTGTCCGATGTCTTTTAATTTCCATGCCCAAAATATAGTTTGCAGCACCAAGATATTTCATGTCAAATTTGGAGGACAAATGGGTCTTCAAATCCTGGATAATTTCTTTGTAATTTCCAACTAGCAAAATATCATCCACATATAAGATCAGATAAATAACACGGTCACCAATTAATTTAAAATACACACAGTGATCTTCTTTGCTTTTGGTGAAGCTAAGTCCCGATATAAATGTATCAAATTTTTGATACCACATCCTTGGTGACTGTTTTAACCCATATAGAGACTTCTTTAACTTACATACCAGTTCTTTCTTACCCTTCACTGCAAAGCCTTTAGGTTGCTTCATGTAGATATCCTCTTCTAGATCCCCATGAAGAAATGTTGTCTTCACATCCATCTATTCTACCTCAAAATCAAAAGCAGCAACAATAGATAAAAGTAATCTGATAGAAGCTACCTTAGCAACAGGAGAAAAAATATCACCAAAATCAATTCCTGGTACCTGGGAATAACCTTTTGCTACCAACCAAGATTTGTATTTCTCCACCTTTCCTTCTATATTTGTCTTCTTCTTGAACACCCATTTACTGCCAAGGGGTTTCCTTCCAGCCAGAAACTCCACGAGATCCCAAGCCTCATTTTTGTGCAAACATGCGATTTCATCAACCATGGCCTCTTTCCAGAGTTTTCCATCCTCTGAATCTACTAATTCCTTCATAGTTCCGGGATCATCATCAATAATAGGTAAAGCAAAATTTGAACAGAAAGCAAATGGACTATACCTTTTTGGCTGCCTTCTTTCTCGAACTGATCTTCTCACACTCGGAGTTTGTGGTTCTTCATCTTCTAATTCCTCCTCTGCTGTAGAGTTTGATTCTTCCTCCTTTAGCTCAAACTCTATCTTCTCAGGTTCCTTTGGTTGGACTTCATGTTTAATAACATTTGTCACCTCTCTAAACACCACATCTCGGTTGTACAAAACCTTCCTTGTTATTGGGTTCCAAAGCTTATAACCCTTTAAACCATCCTTATACCCAACAAAGATACACTTTTCAGATTTACTATCTAACTTGGTTCATTTCTCCTTTGGAAGATGTACATATGCATCACATTCAAATACCCTCAGATGTGAAAGAGAGGGTTTCTTACTAGTCCATACCTCTTGTGGAGTCTTATCCTCCAATGATGATGAAGGTGATCTGTTTACCAGGTAACATGTTGTCTCCATTGCCTCTACCCAGAATTCTTGTCCTAACCTGGCACCATTGAGCATCCTTCTTTCCCTTTCCATCAACGTCTTGTTCATTCTTTCTGCAACTCCATTTTGCTCAGGTGTGTATGGAGTAGTCTTCTGCCATGCTATACCACACTTCTTGCAGAATTCTTTAAATTCCTTACTACAAAACTCTCCACCATTATTTGTCCTCAACACCTTTATCTTATTCTCTGTCTAGTTTTCCACCATAGCCTTAAATTCTTTAAACCTATCAAAGACTTTGAATTTCTTCTTAAGGAAATATATCCATGTATTCCTTGAGAAGTCATCTATAAATGATACATAGTACGCATACTTACCCAGTGATGGAACCTTCACAGGTCCAAACACATAACTGTGCACAAGCTCTAATATCTGTTTCACCCTTTTACCACTAGAGGGGAAACTCACCCGATTCTGCTTCCCATATACACAATTTTCATAGAAATCAAAATCCAGAGGGCTATTACTCATATCTTCTACCATACCTTTACCATGAAGTATTCAAAGGCCCTTCTCTCCAATATGTCCAAGTCTTTGATGCCACAACATGGTCTTCTCTCAAGAGACCACTAGATTTTCTGCTCCACTTTCAGGAACCACAGAATTGTTGCACCCATCAACAACAGTGCTATTGTACAAAGTTCCAATCCAAACTCCTCGCATCAATACCAGTGCTCCCTGAAAAATCTTGTAGGTATCCTTGTTGAACACTATTTTTACACCTGCATCATCCAGCTTGCTTATAGAAATCAGACTTCTGGCCAATGCAGAAATATGTAGAACACCCGCAAGTGTTCTAACCCTTCCACCTTGCAAATTCAACTTTACTTTTCTGGGACCAACGATTCTAGCCTTCCTATCATCCCTTAAGAAGACATCACCATTATCATATTTCTCATACTCGGAGAACCACTCTCTATGGGGAGTGAAGTGAAAGGATGCACTTGAGTCAATCAACCATGCCTCATGATCTACATGTGTACTTGAAGAAGCCAAGTACACATACCCACTTTCATCTGAGGTGGTTTTCACCTCTGTAGAAGAAGCATCATCAGATCCTTTTTCTTTGTCAGGAGATTTATATTTACAGTCCCTTTTGTAGTGCCCTTCCTTTCCGCATTTCCGATACACCATCTTTACAGGTTTTCCTAGAGATTTAGATCTCCCTCTAGATTTATATCTCCCACTCGATGACTTATTTTTGTTTTCGTTCTAGGACCGTCCTTGTACAGACAAGGCATCACCCTTCTAGCTCTCCATATTTTTCTGTCTCATCTCCTCCATTAGTAACGATGAGACTATTTCATCAAATTGCAAAGCAGTTACATTGCTACCTATTGCAATAACCAGACTATCCCACGAATCTGGTAGAGAACACAACAAACTAGTGCACTTATCTTCATATGAAATTTTGATACGAGCAGATGATAACTAACTTACCACAGTATTGAACACATTCAAATGTTCTGTCACCGAGTCTCCATCTTTCATTCTTAGGTTATACAGCTTTTTCCGTAGGAACATTTAATTCACCAGAGACTTAGATTGATACAAAGTCCCTAACTTTTCCCACAAAGCCTTCGCTGTAGCTTCCCTTGATACATTCAGAAATACTAAATCTGAGACACACAACCATATTGTGCTTTTCACCATTCGATCCAACTTCTTCCATTCTTCATCGGACACTCCCATTGGTTTAGTACCCGGATCTACCCCGTGATCCACTGATCTTTATCCACCAACAAATCCTCCATCTTGACTTTCCACAACTCAAAACTCTGACCATTAAATTTCTCGATCTCTATCTTTCCACTAATCGCCATCTTCTTTCACCACCAGAATTGATCTCACAGATCTCCCACTGAACAGGGTCTACCACAGGCCAAAGTTAACCCCTCAGCAACAAAGGTGTCCCCTTGAAGCCAAAAATAGCTCTGATACCAAATGTAGGTTTTAACGCTGTAAAGAAATTACCTACATACGAATTCTAAAACACAGAAAATAAACAATGCGAGATGATAACACATAAAAAACACATATACACAGAGATTTTCCCATGGATCCCAAAACTGGGACTACCAGCTTGATTTTTCATTATGTTCCTTTCAATGTTACAATACATATTTATACATGTCGAAGCATCCAATACCATGGACTGAAAACCATCGTGCCCAAAACCATGTGTGAAAAATCATGCACAAAACCATAGGTAGGTTCACCCAACCTAATATAAGGTCCAAAAACAAAATTTTCCGGGGCACTGCCCCGGACCCAATAGAGTGGTGTTACATGCACCCCTCCAACCCCCTATGACTCCCCTCGCTACACAATCGGCACAACGAAGGGGGGGCCTGCCCCCCCTCTAACCCCCCGGTTAACTACATGGGCTAGCCGTGGAAAGAATATAACACAACCAAACAATTGTTTGAAATGGATTGTGGAATACTGAGAAACAATGAAGCAAAACACTATGTTCTTAAACAAGGATTATAAATTGCTCGAAGAGAAAAAATCTAGAAGATGGTGGTGGAAGGAGACTAAACATTGTTGATAGACATAGTGAAAAAACTCCAGCAAGGAACCTAATGGGAAAAGATAAGCCAACAAAAGAAGAATATGTAGCAATGATATCAACAACCAACATGCCAAGTAGTATGGTTACAAAGAATTTTGGATGTACTTCAGTAGAAACAAGAAGGATAAACTAGTCCATTGTGACAAACCTTAGCCATTTCACTATCGAAGCATAATGTGTTCCATCAAAAGAGAAAATATATTGATACACAATATCATTTTATAAGGGAACTTGTGAGGAATGGATAATTTTATTTAGAGCCTTGTAAATTGAGTGATTAATTGGTTGATATATTCACCAAGCCATTAGAAAAATATGTATTTGAGTTTGATAGAGGAAACTTAGGTGTTTTAAGCCTAGTTGAGACTTAGACTAGTAGACATGTTTGATTCGTGATGATTAATGGCTTAGTTTAGTGGTCCTAATTTAGGAGGAGTGTTAAAAATAGCTAATTACTCCCACACGTAGTGTGGTCTAGATTTAGAGTCCAAGTTAACTTGTATTGGTCTGAGTTAGTTTGAGTTCACTCTATATTTGGAAAGATCAAATTTAGTGTGAGCTTGCATGATGAATTTATTCTGAGTGAGCTTCATTTGAGTCATTATTTAAAAAGGATGAATATCCCACATTTGGTTCATTGTAATAAATCCAATTTATGCAATCAATAAAGAATAGAAACAACTCATATTGTTTATGTGTGTGAAATTTGTGCCTTTCCTCCTCTGCCTTTCCATGACCATTGTTGTCAAGGGAGCTTGGCATAATGCTGAAGACCAATGTCTTTATGAAGGAGAAAATCTTCTTGCTTCTTTTCATCTACATGAGATTTGATACAATGCGTGAGAGGTTATGGAATGAGAGAAATTTTTCACATGGAACATGAAATCATAGTAGATGACTGAAGCACCCACCTCCAAAATCAAGTTGGTTCCATTGAACCCATGGAACAATAAATTGGTATGTCCATGTTCACGTGTGGGAAACAGTGGTGTGACCAAGAATCTAAGGACTATTCGAACGAGAATGCACCAAGGAAACATTTGAACATATTCTTAAACATGAGCTATCTGCAGATGGATCTTTTTGGGATGAATTCAATATTGAGAATGGACTCTCGAATTGATAAGAAAATTAAATTCTTAAATGAACCACATGATCCATGTTGGTCAAACTAAAGTTTAGCCTTGTCAATTCATTGATTCAAATCCTATAAAATCATTAGTCTAACATAGTAAGTCTCACCAAACTTAAGAAGAAAATAAATAGTGATATAATGACTTTTACTCGACGATATTTACTGTCATTTATTACTTTCAATAATTTAATAACCAATGGGATAATAACTTTGATTCAATACTTGCGTTAGTGATGGCCTTAGGGATTTTTATTCAAGTCACCCTCTGAATTTCATTATTGTTGACATCATACTGTTGGGTGTAGTATATGGTGTATTAATGGACCAACATTTAATGTCTAGCCTTTGTTATTCATTAACATACTTTTGGATTTAAATAAATCTAAGCATCACCTAGATTTAATTTAACACCGAGCAATTATAATCATAAATTGAATACCTGAAAGTAAACCACAAAATGGAGTATGGATTTTTTTCCATTGTCAAAAGACGCATATGGAAACTATACTACAACTTATGGATGATATCCATGTGTTGATCAATTTCAACAATGATTAAAAACTAATCATGAGCATGTAACTTTGCTGCAAAAGAAACCTTTTAGATTTGAAACCAAACGGTTCAATTAGCACACCTGCAATGCAAATAACAATGCCAAACACCAGATTTGCAACCTACTCAAAAAATAAACAAGGAATAAGGGTGATGAGCTACATTGGTTGGCCCATACCAACCAGCTCATCCCCTCTATAAGAAATCTGAAGCATATAGACAAGATCAATCACAAAAAATGCATAAGAAATAAAAAGAAGAACCTGGCATTATAAGATTTTGTTGAATTTGGGTTGTAACAATTTTATATATATATATATTATATATATATATTATATATTAGCTCTACAAAATTATAAATGATACGGTATGAATTTGGGTTGTAACAATTATATCTATATATATATATATATATATATATATATATATATATATATATATATTAGCTCTACAAAATTATGCAATTTTAACAAATCTTCCTAAAATAACCCTATGTATCTCCCCATCCAATGCGAATTTTGTAAAAATTATTGATAGGAGCCTAAATTTCCATATTTTCAACAAACCCATGTTTCAAAATTATGGGGGTTCACTGTCATCTGCATGAAAATTGTTGCAAATTTGGGGTTGTAGCATTAATTAATTTCTTAAAATTGTTCTATGCGACTTGGGTAAATTCTAACTCATGTGGAAGTGTTAAAATATCATTTTAGACAAAAACCATCTTCAGTTTTCTTTGAAAGTTCACCAAGATGTCAAAACCCCAGATCAGTGCAAGAATAGGCCAAAATTTCGTTGCATATATAAGTGGTGGACCGATTATTTGTTCGTAATTCCATATGTTTCCCTATGAACCTTGACATGCCAAAAATTCACAAAGTGTTGAAGAAAACATGTATAATATTTTCTTAGTGCAGGAATCCTCAAGGGTATAGGATCAAGGGCACCCATCATGCGCTTGACAATCACGTATAGAAAGGAAATTCGACCAAGTTTTAGACTTGCAAACACACAAACTATCATTAATGATTATTTTAACATTAAATCTTGTTAAAACAAGGGAAACATGCCATATAGTAATTATTTACTTTATAACGTACAAAATGATGACAGTAACCTTAGGAACTAAATGAAAACATAAGGGAGTCTAGAGAAAAATGTGGTGTACAACTAGACAAAATAGAGGCCTGACACATACCATCCTTTGAATAAAATTCTAATTCAACTTATGCATTATTGGAAAAACATGATTAGGAGACCTCATTGTCTTTAATGTGTCAATCATATGTTCTAATTTTTATCCCCGCACAAATTTTTACTGAAGTTTGTCAAAAATTATTTTAAATTATAAATTTCAATTATTAAATTGATATATTTTAAGTTTTATAGATATATTTAAATTTTGAATTTATTTATGTATTTGAAAATATAATTTAAATTATTAAAAATTATGATTTCACTAAAAAAATATTTAGAATATTCAGCCATTCACATACAAGCATTGAATTTATATGGGAAAGCTATTTTTTTTTTATCCTAACCAGATTCAAGTTGAAACCTTGATAAGTACATGAATTGTATCCCACAACTGGCTTCAACGTCCTAGAAATTTATAAGCACTAGTTATCAAAAGTTAGGCACTCAAAAATGAGTTTCTCCTTAGGGGGAGGACCTCCCCCAACACTCACCTCCCACCCTCCACCCTTTCATTGTGTGATGGATATTGAAGATTTCAACAACTTTATCTTAGCCTAGGAAAAATCAACAAAGCTACAATAGTTCCAGTTTGTGAAAATATTAAAAGAGATTCCAAAAATTGCAATCCTATCATGATCATGTCCATGGCTCTTTGTCTAGCAAAAGGTGGGCTCGTTTGGAAATTCATAGGTATTTGAATGCTATCCCACTTTCTCGCATCCCGTGTGGAAAATAAAAAACAACTGATAAAAGGTAAGGTATCATTATCCATTTGTGGGAGAGTTTTTATCAATTATCTATTTTAAAAAAAGTGAAATAGAGATTTCTTCTTAAAGAGTGAGACATATTTTATGGGGCTCATGGATTTTTCTTAAATATATGGAATTTTGACTTCAACCCTAAAAATGATTTACCATTGTCTATCCTAGTCTAGGTAAAAATTTCATAATTCCCTCTCCACTGTTAAAACAAAGTGACTTTAACAAATAAAGGAAATGTGTTAGGGAAATACATAGATAAAGAATAACCTAAATATATAATATTTACATGTGCCAGAATATTGGTGGAAGTAGAATTAGGAAAAGGCTACTAGAAGCAATCAATCTAAGCCTACAAAATTGAACCTTAATAGAATAAGAAGATCATAATAAGATTCCATTTAAGTGTAAGACCTACCATGGGTATGGACATTTCATTGATGACTTCCCTAAAAAATTATAAAATAATCACACCCAAATAGGGGAGAAAAATGGCAAGAACCAAAGAGGAGGAGAGCTAAGCATAAACCCCTCCCCCTCCCATGGATCATTCTTAATTTTCTTCCTAACCCTCTGGTTCTCAATATCCTTGAAAAGGTCCTCCAACCTCTAGCTCAAATCCTCCCTCCGCTCCCCATAACTAAAAAAGTCAAGGCCTTGACACATTTTGAGGGCCTAAAGGAATCATAACAAGGGGAAAAAACAAGGGGACAATTATGTTGAAATTCTTTCTCTGGAAGATGCTCCTTTCCACTACTTAGAAAAATGACCCCCCTTTAGAGGATGAAATCCCTGCAACCTCTAAAAATATGGGGAGATATAGATCATGGATAAGTATTTTTCTCTTATAACTTGGCTATATAACAAGACAATGAAAAGATGAAGAAATTAAATTTTGATAGTCGACACATATATAAAGAAGCTAGGAAGAAAATAAAACAAGGAAAAGTGAGTAGAACAGGAAGATACCAGAAAATAGAAGGTTCATATATTAGAAACATAAGAAACTCTAAAGGTTGTTAAGTTCCTCTCATAGGAGGAGCTTACAAAATAAACAATAGATAATGAAATCCATCTCCTAGAACTAAGAGGCCCATGGAGTGATAAAAATGGAAACTAATAAAGAATCTAATAAGAGATGAGAACCCTCAATGTTTTTTGCTCCAGGACAGTAAATTAAAAGAAAAACTTACTCTCCAAAAGGAAAATAATATTGAAAAACATCATGATAAAAATTACTAGTTTTAGAGGATCATCAAGTGGCCTATGTGCAATATGGTCAACAACTCATTTCCAATTATTTCAATAGCTAATTTGATCCCGTTGGAAGACCATAAGCTTGTTACAATTCATGAGGTAAGGAGGTCAATTTTGTTAATATATATGTACCAAATTCATTTCCTTAAAAAATTGGCTATTGGAATTCTCTCTTAAGTAGAAAAGATACAATTTGGGAAGATAATAACATCTTTGTAGGAGATTTCAATACCACCATTCATGCTTGGTAAAAGAAAGGGGGATCACTGATTAAAGATCTATTTAAAAAGATATGGTATATCTTGTCTCATTCCTTGGCTTGGTAGATCTTAAGCCCCTTAAGGAAAATTCACCTGGTCAAACAAACATCTAGGACCTGGCAACATCATGGATAAGCTTGATATATTTTTGGTCCACAACTCCCTCCTCAAAGAAAACATCACTCCCCAATCTCAAAAATTATTTTTGGGTAGTTCTCATTATAGACACATATCCCTCTCTTTATCCTCAAAAAATTATGTCCCTCTCCATATTTGATACAATTGCATCTGAACCCAATCCCATAACCTATTTTATCTTGTTCTCAATGCATGAAACTAATGGATCAAGAGCCTTTGATTCACATTTGAGAGAAAAAAATAAATAAGGTAATGATAGTTTCTAAAAGATGGGATAAGAACAAATTGGAAAAAGGAAAGGAGTAAATCATCTATTTTAAATATTTGTGTGGGCTTGATGGGCCCTGACCCAGGTTCAGCATTAGTTAGCCAAGCAAATCCCTATGCTACTGGCCCTTTTGGCATCAGCCTGTGGAGTGCGGACTGAAGTCTCACCCAAAGCAGTATGGGGGGATGCAAGAACCAAGTTTCCGCACCCTAAGATGGTTGTGATGTCGGTTTTACACTTAAACTCTACCCTCATGTAGATCAATAAGCCTTTAGGGCTTATAAAAGTACTTCTTTATTAGGCTTTCAGAACTTCTGCGAAGGTCTACAATCGTCCTTTGCATAACCGAAACAAGTGATTTAGGCACTTACACGCCTCTGTAACTACTTTTTGGTATAGCTTCCTGAATTATCTTAGGTGTTTTACAATTCTATCATGCAATTAATATTGTCTTCGCGTCAACATATATCTCTACTTGCGTTCATATAATAGAGGAAAACATATATATTCGCGCATAAAATTAGCAATAAAGCATAAACCCAATGCTTAACATAACATAATAGCATGCAGTTGATAGAAGTAAAATACACAGTAATTTAATAATACTTCTATTTTTTAATAATTCAGATTTCCATTACAGACTCTAATTGCCTTGTGCACACAGCTGTAGGGGTCCGCACACTCAGCTGTGGACTTCTACCCTAGGCCTCTGCGCACTGAGCTATAGAGCCTCTTTCCTATGCTAACACTCTCACTCTTGGCTCTTCATAGACTCATCAATGACTCCATCTATGACTTTCTATTATGAACTGAACTTTCTTTGACTCCTCTAAGAACTCCTTTTTATACAATCCCATGGTCCGTGGACCAAGGCCAGATCTAATCAAGCTGACACAACCTATCTAAACTAAGGGTGAAACCCTTTTTGACTCTTGATATCTTCATGCTCTGTTACCACAAAATGCGAAGACTTTACATTCGTTTATACAAAATTCGGGCTTTCTGCCCCAAAACTTGGGTTTCTAACCCCAAAATTGACCCCAAGGGACCCGTTCCCAACAAGCCCCTAACAAAAACATGGTGACTCACTCTTGAGTCACTCCATTGGTGTAAATATCTTGTTGCGAAGACTTCCTAGATCTGCTTGGACTACTGCAACTTCGGCAGTGCACTGCGTTGTCGCCTGCTTCATCTCCTTGATTAGCAGCTCTGTCGCTGGCCTTGCTCTATCTGACTGTATCTTCTGCTGAGTCACCTGCAGACTAGCCATCTTTCCTTCAATAGTCGCCGTGATCAAATATGCATCATCCAACCAAGGATTGAAGCAGGCCTTCAGCACTGCTTCCTTGTGCTGAGCTACGTCCACCTGCTCTTTCAATGCCTTTGCCTCTTGCAGCTTTGCTAGCCTTTGTGTGATGCCGACATTACACATCGTCTCTTTAACTTCATCATATCTCTACTGTAGCTCCTGCACCTCTATTTCCAGCCTTGTACATTGGGG